>CM035775.1:37551699-38151699 GCA_020466155.1 Pachypeltis micranthus | reverse complement strand
ACAGACCTGTGTGAAGTTTCCAGACAATTTGTACACAGATTGTGTACTTCCTCGCAGGTTCTTCGAGCATCATGGCTGGAGTTAAGAAGACGTGGTGGTGGAGTTTATCACAAGATCTTTTCAAAAGCGCATGATTTCCCCAGACTCGTTTGAGAGGTTGTTCGGGGACAGCCACGCGGGAAGATGTCGTTGTCGATGAAGGTTGGGGGATTGAGTCGTTGTGAGGCGTACGCTGAGTAGGTTTCTGATGCTGCGATGCTAGGTAAGCATTGACCTTCTCTATGTAGACATGAGTGAGCTTCTCAACATCTGTCCTGCTTTCCTCGAAGCAGCCGTGGTCTATTGAACACAAATCTGTGTTCAACCGTTCGTCAAGAATCTACAATGTTCGAACATAATGACGGGTGAGAGAGTAAGTCACAGCAGTAGGACAGAGAATTCGAAGGCTGGGGATCAAAAATTCCCATCCCACTAGAAGAACCTTTAAGTTTTTCTGCGTGGCCGGCATCGTGAACTAATGCAGTGAAAGTTCGACCACTAGTTGGTCGCCAATGTTATATAGTGAGTAGGGGAGTAAGTACGATATCACCCGAACGGCAGCAAAGTTTCGAGCGAATCGGGGCATTTGAGGTGCCCAGTCAGCACAAATGCCCCAGACGAGCTTCCCTCTGAATGAATGAGTTTGGTTCGTCCCGGTACACAATTAGAGAAGTGGGACGTACATTGCCCTGGCGGTTTTTCAAACAAAGATTTATGCTATCATCGCTGGGGCCATGATGCATGAACATGGATATCGCTATAGAACTATCAACATAATGGCTGATAGTCAAGCGTCTTGCAAGGTGTTGCAGAACTACTGTGCAACGTCAAAACCGCCGAAGAAGTGCAGGACGCGGCTGGATTGTCTTCAGTCTTGAACGCCCTTCCACTCCTCGAGGTTCTCCAGACAATCAACTCTTACATGTTGTCTGTATAGTCCTCTTTACTCAGACAATCTAGTGAACGGAAATAAAACCGAAAATGTACCAAAAACCGTCGTTTAAACGAATATTTTCATATTTCCTGCAGTAAATGTTGAACTGACGCTGATTAAAGTGGTTGAATGTTTTCCAACAATTTATACTTCGTCGGACACAACTCTTGTAGTTCTGAAAATTATTGTGGCGCTCCTACTCGTGCCGCAACTATTATTGAGCAATCAGTACGCAGAGAATTAATGAGACTGTCAACACGATTTTTATTGAGAAAGGACATTAATCACTTTTCCAGAGTTATACGGGAAAACTGCCACAACAAGACGAGGAAATCAGAGGCAGTTGAATGCAGATCGAGCGCATCTTATGAGTGTCCTTAGCAGCCTTAGGCAGTTTCAACACTTTTCCCAGGGATTCATTGAACCAGCAAAAAACACACTCAACTTCTTAAAAGGGTCTGGTATGTACGTCTTTTATTAGGTCACAATAAACCTAGTCCCGTGTGCCCTCAGGCAAAAAAAAATAAGAAGGTGTGTGGAACGAACCTGCTGCTGACTGGAAGTTTGCTGAAGTTCGATTTCTTCTCGACGAATGAGGAGGGAGAAGAGAAATTGATGCACGAAAGGGGACGAGGTAGTTGAGACGGTTTCAAAGGGGATGATTGACTCAAATCCCCTTTCTCTTCCAAAACGACGCTTTTGTTCAAATCGATTTCATCCAAACTCAACCGCTTGTCTTTAAAAGAATTTTGACGGGAGTTGGGGCTGCTGTGGCTTTTGGGAAGTTGAGCGAATCCAAACGATCTTCTGACGCATTTGACGTTGTGCCCTTCGCTCTCTTCACATCCGCTTTTGTCGACTGCTTCGTTTTCTTTCAACGTCGAAGTACTCCCCAATTTCGATTGTTGATTCTCTACAGTTTTCCTGTTGAATAAAAAAAATAAATTAATGTATAATGTAATAAACCCCGTAACCGTACTACCCATAGATGCTCAACCCTCAACAATCTAGATTTGACCAAATTATCGTTTCTAATAACTGTCAGAAGCCACAGTGGCCGCATTAACCTTAATTAACTGGTGAGGAGCATACAGTGAAAATACGCGGACTGCTAGAGCTGCAGGAAAAAACCGAATTAGTACAGGAGAATGTTTTGTGTGAACAGACGAAATCGGAAGTGGTACAAGAAAATGAGAGCTGAGCAAAAAAATAATCAAACCGAAATTGTGAGGTTACAACTTTTACAACTAAGGAACTTTAACAAAGTTGTTTAATACTATAGAAGAAGACGAAGAAGATATCAGGGAGGCAGCTGCGGACCAAAGGACCCGTTGGAGCTGCTGGGACCAATGGAATTCCACCGCGCCACAAACAGGACCATGTTTCAACTCCCCTATGAACCCGTTGTCTGGCTTAGTGCCCCAGCGGCTGCTGGTACCCATTGCCTCATCCCCCACCCCCACAGGTTTGGTGGAGGAGGGTGCCTGGTCGGGGATTGTACCAAAGTCTGCTGGTTCTATCCCCGCCTAGCTCGGAAAGCCTCACGCCCCACCACACCCTGAACACAATACACTAACTTGTGTGTTATTATTTAACATTTCCTCCCTATCTGCTTTTAAATCCACCCAGGTAAGCCATTTGCGTTTCTAACACGGCGATGTGACATCCATCTTGAAGTCGTCTGAACCCTCTCATATCCATCTGGAACGCTGGGTGAGATGATGATAGCCTAACATATTAGATTATCATCGTAGTAGAAAAGCAATTGCAATAACAGCACCTTTGTTTATTATTACTCCAAAACATGTATAAGTTATTCACAACAATAGAAGAGAATACTCTATGGAGCACGGTAATGGCGGACAAATATCAGGGGTTAGCGCTTGATCAGGGCTAGAGCTTAACCCAATCTGGTGAAACCCGTTTTTGCAGGGGGGAGGGAGAGGAATGTAATTAATTAGTAATTTATGCGTGTTTAGTCAACGATCAGTACTGAGAATGGTTGCCAGAGTGAGTTGCTCCCAGCACGCAGCTAGTTGCCGTTAATACGCACAAGGTGGCAAATGAGTTACCTGACCCATTAAAGAGCTCAGGGTATGCGATTGAACATAGAAACGAGTTGAATACAACGTGTAATAATGAATAGACCAACCTTCGCAGAACAGCTTTGTTTGATGTTAAGCCCAGGGAGGAGTTTGAAGAAGGTGACCGAGGGATCCTGGAACCTGAAACTGTCGCAGAAGGATTTACAACTTAAATTCTGTACTGGCACAACGAAACAATTTAAGAACACTGTTTGGGCCTTAGTCTGGCAATTATAAACAGCTGGACTGTGGTAGTTGCCTTGTGATAACGCTATTCAGTTTTCTTCAGCCTACTCGCACCTGTTTTCTCCTTCCTCCACAGCATGTTGCAGGTCGAGTTAACTAAAACTAACTGAAAGTATGGAAACTACAGGAAACAAAAATCAGCTTACTTCACGCCAATATTACGCTCTTTGTTTCACGATTCAAAGTATCTTCGTCAATGTCAGAATATACGGAGAACCACTCGAAATTGCTACTTTTAGTCGGCTGGCTTCATTCAGGTGAACCCAACGTTTGTTTCCCTCAGAAAAAGTGGTAGAGAGAACGCTCTGCCCACATATTGACAGTTCATCGTCTCTCCTCCAGTCAACTGCCCTTTGAACAGGCCACTCGTTTCTGGTTAATATGAACGAAAATGGTCGTTGGAAGATTCGTCATCTTGAACCTTTTAGTTCTCTCGCAGAATCAATTTTCAATCAACACTTGACACAGTTGTCTATGGTCTAGTACAGCGAAGATTTAGTGATTTGTCGCCATACCATTGTTATGGCCAGAAAGACTGTGTATAAGTCAGAAGAGCTTCTTTTTTTTCTTCTCTCGCGTTTTTGTGGTCCCCGGGTTTGATCTTCATCCTTGCTCATCTGCCCTACAATTTAGAACGTCACACCTTATCGCCTGAAACTCTCAATAGCTCTCGACCACTCTCAACGAGGGGCTCGAGGGTTGCCATTTGTGCTGACTGACTCCTATCAAAGGCAAGCGGTTCATCGTGGTCTTGCGGTAAGACGGTCGATTCATAATTCTCGACGTAAGTTGAGGGTTGTGGATCGAATCTCCGGCGCGATTGCCGTAATTTTTGCCTTAGTCAGCAGCTCTTCAAAAAGCATCTCCAAATTTCCTTCCCCGTAACAATGGCGCCCAACTAGTGGTCGAATTTCTTCTTTCCAAGAAAAAAAAAAATGCGAAAGACCGAAGACTTTCCTTGTAGCCTTCTCATTTCTCGAATCAAAGATCGGATTTTCCGGGGATTCGCTCAACTCTCGTAAATTCTTTCCTTAAAAGAGTCCGCTCCAGGAGTAGCGGTTAACAGACGAGGGGGGAGATGTGCTGACTGACTCCCATTGAAGGCAAGCAGTTCATCGTGGTCTTGCGGTAAGACGGTCGATTCATAATTCTCGACGTAAGTTGAGGGTTGTGGATCGAATCTCCGGCGCGATTGCCGTAATTTTTGCCTTAGTCAGCAGCTCTTCAAAAAGCATCTCCAAATTTCCTTCCCCCCGTAACACATTCACTACCACCAAGATCGCTATTGTCGCAACCAACCTTTGTGCATTACCAAAGACTCTTAAACCAGAATTTGAATCCACGATTTCTCTAATCAGGCACGTGCCAAAACTCGTATTTGTCAACAACTTGGGCAGTTTGGGACTCGGCCTTGCAGGGCGAGTTCAGCCACAGGACAACGACGACAACTACCTCTCATGAGAAAGGTGGTTAGGTCGATCTATTTTTGCGAGACTGAATATTTTTGTGGCGACCCACCATCACATGTACATAGGTCTATAATTGAAATACAAGAGCTAGCTCTCACCAGACGGAGGTAGGAAGGGATGGCGACCCTTCACAGGCGAGAGGGGAAGAGGGACCCTTAGCAAGCCCTGTCAGTGTCAGTCTGGTAAACCTCAAGTCAACATCTATTGCCTTTTACTCTTCTCACCCTTGAAAGAAATCGTAGTAGAGGTACGTTTAGATTTTTTACACCCTCCTTTTCACTTACCTGATATCAGTACATGGGCTAGCTGAAAAGCTAGGGACCGTCAAAGAGTTTCCTGCCTCAGAAACTAGTACGTGGGCTAACTGAAAAGTGGTGCTGTCTTGTTTCTTGTTCCAAACAACCTCTTCTTCAAAGATTTAGTAACGAACACAAATTCCTTACAATTTTGATTTCAGTTTTATTATTTATTCATTTATTTTCCTTCCGTTGCGAGTTAGAGTATAATTGGAATTGAGTTTTTATTTTGAAGTGTTTCGTTTTTTTCTTCCTGTTATTTGCCATTTTCGTTACCACTATATTTCGTTTTCTCATTGGTACCTCAGCAAGTTTTCCCCCCATCTCACGCAACACAGGTGTTAAAAGGTGTTTGCCCAGGTTATTTGGGTGACGAACGTAGAGACTATTTTGAGCCTTATGCGCTAGGAGAACGTTTTCACGACAATCCGTGAGCAATAGGAAGATTTGACATGTACAATTAACAAAACGCTTAATTAATATTTTAAAATGGAATTGGTTAAGACTAGCTCATAATTACCTGCGGCTGATTTACAGTTTGAAAGCTCGACGATTTTGTACTCTCCCCATTTGACTTCTTCTTCGAATTTGTCCTTGTCGTTCGTGAAACACTAAGGAAAAAACATTGTAGAATTCAACATTTGCAACATAATAAAACATCTGGTGGGAAGAATTCGAACTTTTCACGCCTCTTTCAATACGAAGTGATTAGTTCTACATCGACGATACAATTTGTGGGTTTAATTTGGTTTCGTTGGTGCTTCTAACGTGCTAATGGACACTTTGGAGTTTATCTCCACGCAATAGATGCGCAGGTAAATATTTTTGGGGCGCTATTTACTAATTTTGACTAATTGGTGGTGTTTGCTCCAAATACTCGCGATTTTTGCAGAAGTGAAATTATTCCTTAATCAATATCATTGTTCGCTGTATTTCGCCGCAAAGTTTTATAGAGATTAGTAAAGGCACGATTTTGAATTAAAAATAGCACGGACGGATCTTAAATGAATTCGTTTGTCAAATCATATTCAACATTGAACTATGACTGGTCCAAAGGTCAGTTAATACATCACCTTCTAGGCACAGTGGTCCATTTAAAGACAGTAAAAATTATTACAGAACGGTTTATTATTCTCTGGCACAGCTTGACCTAATCATACATCTAAGAGAGCCATCCCACTCGATTCAGTATCGAAAAACGAGCGGTGCGTAGCAACACACAACTTTCCTCCACCCCCGTGTGTTCGAACACCATACCTATATATCTACATATGCGGGCGCTATATCTTCGCTCAACGCATTTCTACAGAAACATTTATGGAGAACAAAATGTAGGGACAAGTAAGCTAAGAGTACTCCGTAAGTTTGATCGAAATCGTTAGAGCCGTTTTTGAGAAAATTGGAATGCCGATAAATTAATGTTTGAGAAAATCTCCTTTTCTGAGTTAACTTGGCTTACATCTCCGTCCAACATATATTTACAGAAATAATTATAGAGAACGAAATAAGGGTATGGATTTCAATACCTGCCTGCCTGCGGGAATCCCTCAGCTGCGGTCGGTTGGTTCTAACAGCCCCTTTCCCAGGTTTTCCCCTTTCTTTATTTCTTTACCCCTAATTTCATTTTCCTATCGACGACAGAGCACTTCCAAATTGATTCCACTTCCAACTATCGCCCCAGTAACTTCTCGCTCTCCCATATGGTTGCCCGTGCCAGTTAACGCATTCTGAGTACTGCCCTTGTGTCAGCCATTTGTACACCATCTCAGCTCAATTCAGCACGTATATTACAGTCCTCCTCACGCTCACCGAGTTTCATTTTTATTTCGATCCTCAAGCTGGGGAGCTTTCGTGCGCTGAACACACCCATCAGCTTAAATCGAGACATGGTGCTAATTGCCTACAGTCGCCTGGAATATGTCACTTTCGTCGTTCCATTGTAGTTAGGTAATTGTTGTAGGTAATCGTACGCTTTACTTGCATTTTTCGATGCTGAATCGAACGTGATGGTTATCAGAGGTGAGAGACTAGGGCAAACTAAAAACAAAGTTTTCCTACATTATTCATGTCACTAGGTGTGACATAAAATGCTGTAGCTGTGGTTTTAGGTTTTAATAAAAAACCTGATAAAAGACGCCTTGCATACCAGCCCTTTTAACTAGGCGCCATATTAGCGCACCCACCTCAGTTGGGAACGGCCCCCTGCTGCATTGCTACCACTGAATATTCTGCTACTCTGGCATAACGTCACTAGCAAGGACGTCTGCGAAGCATTATCCCTCCTTCCCAGGTATGCAGTCCTTAGAATGTGTGTGTGGAGGGGTGAGATGTTCATTAGAACTTCTATCGCAGCAGTGGGGCAAGTGTTCATGGCTCCTGCGGGGTTAGACTAAGGAAAGTCAGCTTGGAATAAGGCCGGTGAATGGCAGACAGCAAAACGCTACCTACCTCTCTCCCTCATACTACTGTAAGAGGGTTTTTTAATCCTTTCCCACATTTCCGGCTGAAACATTCCCTTCTCGCATGACATTTGTTCTTTCAGAATCGGTGTCTGTTGTTCCAACTAAGACTTTTGACTGTTGTTCATCAAGTTTGTTGCCATCTACTTTTATTTTTTCCCTGGTATGGCTTCGCTAAGGGAGGACATTTAATTTAAAATGTCTTATCCTTTCGACGATTTTCTCAATTTTATTTACCAGTAGTTTCGTTTTTTTTTTCAAAGAAAATAACGTGTTGTTTGATCCTGTTGTTTTCCTATTCATAGGTACACCCCTACAAATAGTTTGAATTGCACGCCAGGCTGTCATACAGGTCTCAAAGCTTGGCCGTGATATGGAAGTTCAATGACAATTTTGCGCTCAATAAAACAAACTGCAGTCGGCGAAATCTTACGTTTAGGTCGCTTTCCTCGGACATCAGAGAACTCGAGTTCATCTCGTTTGATATTTCCTTGTCTTTGTCATTCAACAATTTCTCCTTGACTGACTCCAATTTCTTGCTCAGGTCTTCATCGAAAGGATGAGTAGTCACGTAGCATAGTTTCGGGTAGAGTTTAACGAGGAACATACGAATATTAGGTACTGCGTCATCTAAAGAGAGCGAAACTGTGGTTAGCTTTGAGTCAGTTACAAAATACGCCTTGTCCAACAGTTTGAAGGAATGCCCGAAAACACTTACCAACCAAAGACAACGTGGGAGAAAAGAAGTATTTTTTGAAATACGCGACGGAATAAAGTTCAAATATGATGGCGCAGGACCTCAAGTAGAAGATTCTGTTATAAAAATTTGTGCTTCGACAGAACTCTGAAATTAAAGGCGGAAGTTATTAGAAGAAAACACACTTAAATTAGTTCACACTTATACAATACTGTTCACGGGACGAAACAACAAAGCCTGCGGTGGGAAACCAGTACCAAACTTCACTGAACTGATTAAACAAATAAAATAAACGGCATTTATCGACCCACTCAATTTTGATTAGTAAATTTTCAAAAAGTGAAACTTGAAAGATGATGTTTAGAATTGTTTGTTTTATTGGGAGATCCTCACGCAATCTTGTGTTAACACAATAACATGACTGGGTTGTTATTATCGAATCTACTTCAAGGAAAGCGGTAGGAAATTCTCGTTTCTGACAAGTACAGCTTAAACGACTTTTGTGTGTCGAGTCCTACATTTATGTTACTTAAACTTACCATTGAAATCGGCTGTACGGCTCAATACTATAGTTATTTTAATATAAGGCCTTAACTAGACTCAGTTCTATGCGCGCGCTTTACAAAAACGTCGATACACATTAAACTTTATTTATTCTCTTGTCGTGAGCTCTCTTAACGTGGTATTCAGCATAGTTTTGTCGTACTGGCAGTGAGCTGCCAATCTACGCAATTCTGACATATTGTGCGATTCCTTCCCCTTCATGTTGCTTACGATTAATAAAAGCATGCCGACATGGTATAACGAGAGGTGTAGGGTTGAGGTGCCTTCGTAAAGTTGAATCTTTGTACGATTTTTGTTCGTACGTCGGAAGGTGAAGGAGAGTTTTTAACAACGAGAAATTTTTTGGGCTTAGCAAAGACACAAAAATGTGGACTTTTTAAAATTCGGGTGCATTACGAACTAGAAAGTTAGCTTCCAAACGATTCAAGTAAAAAATTTTTCAAAGTGCACGTTGATATCAATTTGTTGCGGAACAACAAGCTTGAAGTCTGGAGGGTTCTCATCTCAAAAGGTGCCCTTGGCCGCATCTAGATCTACCATACCACATCAGAAATGTACGGATATGCAACAATAAGCCTGCTCGAACGTCGTCCTAGACCTGGGAATTCCCTAGTGGGGTATGGAACCGCCTTCATATTGATCACGCTGGTCCGTTTTACGGGCATACTTATCTCCTCGTCGCCGATGCATACAGCAAATGGCTGAAAGTCTGTGCGGTCAATGTCCTCAGCTGAAAGTATCTCCATTTTAGCTCAACTTTTTGCGCGGTATGGGTTCCCCAAAGTGGTCGTGTCAGACAATGGTTCGTCATTTACGAGCTATGAGTTCGACTGCTTCTTGAAGCAGAGAGGAATAAAGCACATTATCTCAGCACTGTTTCACCCGGCATCAAACGGGCAGGTTGAGCGCTATGTGCAAATGTACTGAGGTTGGTTTGGAGATGCTTTTGGAGAGCTGCTGACTCAGGCAAAATTTACGGCAATCGCGCCGGAGCTCCGATCCACAATCCTCGACTTACATCGAGAATTATGAATCAATGTCTTATCCACTAGACCACGATCACCCGGTGGAGGATAAATTCGATCATAGGAGTCAGTCAGTACACAAACGTTTAAACAGAAATCGAGGGCCCTCCAGTCGACCCCAGGAACAATTCAGGATAAGTTGAACCTTTTTCTGTTTACGTACCGTCGAGCTCCACACATAACCACATCTGAATCACCAGCAAAATTGATGCTGGGAAGGGAACTAAGGAGCAATCTGGACGTACTCAAGCCAGAACTTAATGAAAAAGCTTGTTCAACGACCAGGCAGAAACCACAGGAAGTGACAATATTTCACAATGGAGAGAGGGTTGCTTTTCGGGTATACAACTCAGCTAACAAGAAATGGGATTTCGGACATATTGTCAATCAAGACAAGGACAGGTGTTATCTTGCACTACGCAATAGATGCTGGAGGTAGCTTGGTTCGACGCCACGTGGACCAGTTTCGAAGGGTGGGGCAACAGATCCAAAACGCTCGACCAGACCTGACTATCACCTTCCGTCCTTGTTTGCAACCAGGACCTACAGGGAATGCGGGAAGACCTGAGGATGAACCATCCAAGGAAGGAACTCTTCCTACCCAACTACCGAGCAGTCCTAAACGCCAGCAGCAAGGGAACCAATTGGTAAAACCCATTGATGTCTCGACTTCTCAGCCAACCAAAACTCATGAACTTCGAAAATCAAGCGCAGAGGCTAAGTCAAAAGCCACATCGGAAGTCTGAATGTTTTTCATCTTAAAAGGTGCCCTTGGCCTCATCTAGCTCTACCATACCACATCAGAAATTTACGGAAATGCAACACTGAAGCACCAGCACGTCGCCTCGAGCGAAATAGAAAGCTGCCAAACTTCCTCAATTTGTGATGTTCCTTCGCTGCATATTATTATTATTATTACAGAGAGTTATTCGCTAGACTCAAAACCTTAACTTCTTTATCTAAACTCTGCATGTCCTAATAATGCTTGCTGCCATATTCTTGTCTTGTTATATTTGTAACTTTTGTTATTGTAAAGATCTCGTACAAAATTAGGGTCTCAACCTTGATTTCCCAGCTATTTTGTACGCTCTACTCTAATTGTGGTAGGCAGAGGAGGCAACAATAAAAATTTATATAACCAGCAATAATGTAGGCGTGTACTGGGGAAGCGTTTGCAGTCTTACATTAAACAACAAATTAATAAATGAAATAGCACTTTCGAACGTAGAATAAATAATAGAAAATTAAACGCCTTTTCTACTTGATGCACTGGGATAGAACGTGCACTGGCGGTGATCTTCGGCGATCGGGATAGTTCCGCGTGCAGTAGAAGCGAAAACAAATAAAAGGTCAGAGCAGGTAGCGCGGATATCCTGTCGGTGTTCCGGTCGGAAAGATACTGACGAGCTGCAGGTTTATCCTGATATGAATTGGACGGGTACAAAAAAAAGGAGTAGTAGATAAGATCGCACGCAATAATAGTTTGCCGATAACTGCGGCAGCGTTGCAAAGGTGACAAGCACCGATTCATTTGGCGTAAACAGTTATAAAGGGAGAAGGATTGTCGTCAGCTCTCTTGAGCAGAATTGGTTGGTGGTTGTTGTTATCAGAGCCGGGGAATAAAATATGTTCAGTTTCATATGCATCTAGGTTGGTATAATTAATTACCTAAATACGTAATACCTAAGAGCTCATTTTTGGGTACAAAATACAACTATTTTAAATACGCAGCGATTAAAGAATACCTTGCACTATAACTTCAATTGTTTTCGATCTTTCTTCGTGGTTTGGAAGACGGCGAAGCAAATACAACACAGTCTCCATAAGGGAAGCTCTCGTGGGGACGATTCGCTACAATTTACAAAGAACAGAAACTTGAATTATAGCGCTAGACTCAAAAAAGTATTAATAAATGAACACATTGATAAAACAGCTTACAGTTTGATGCATTCGCTTCAAGAGCAAGCAAACGTAATCGGTGTACAATATTTTGGGCGGGAGGACGCTGGCGAGGGATTTCAAGTTGCGCAGGTAATGGCAGTAAAGACGCCAATTACGAGATGACGAGATCAAACTTTCACATTTCAAA
The DNA here is from genome assembly GCA_020466155.1 of Pachypeltis micranthus. NCBI lineage: Eukaryota > Metazoa > Arthropoda > Insecta > Hemiptera > Miridae > Pachypeltis > Pachypeltis micranthus. The sequence continues at coordinate 38,139,797 of CM035775.1, read as the reverse complement.
AGAGCCAAGAAGAAGTCATTGAGTAGGGTAAACTGGAAATGAAACGTTACAATTAAACATCTCAAACCACTGGGTTAAAAATTACACGAACTTGAGACGCAATACATCTCTGGGACGAGGCCACTCAGAATTTCGAGCGAGTTCATGTGGATTACGCTGGACCCTTCCTTGATCATCTTTTTTTTGGTTCTGCTTGATTCTAGATCAAAGTGGGCAGAAGTTCGTATAATCAAGGATGCTCCCACAACTGCCATAACCATCGAATTGCTCAAGGACATATTCTGTACCCACGGATTTCCCGATGGTGTGGTTTCCGACAACACTACAATATTTCACAGAGAATCATTCTCAACAATGATCATTCTGCGAAGGCGCAGGAATTCATAACACCTATACGAATGGCCTGAAGGAAAGATACATACAAACATTAAAAAACAAATTGATGAGCATAACACAAGATTCAATTCGGCACAAAGTAAGTTGTTCAGATATAGAGCAACTCCACTAAAAAACGGGGAAACCCCAGCAGAGCAATACCTCCACAGGAACATCAAACGTCAGCTAGATGTGTTTAGACCCCCTGTAGTGAAACAAAAAAAAAACATGTAACTTTTGACCTGCCCAAAAACAGGCAATTCCCAAAGGGTGACAGAGTAATCGCAAGGTGGCATACTAACAACAGAAATTCATGGAAAATGGGGAAAGTGAAGAAGAAATTGGGAAAATTACACTATCAGATTGAGCTTGACAATGGCTATAGGCTGAAGCGTCACATTAACCAGCTGAGGAAGACAACAGCTCCCCTAGACCGAGTGCAAGCTCCGTCGCAGAGCCACAGGAACTACCAACGTCGACAGAGCTTGACAACCAAAGCACTCTTGAGTCAGTTTTACCAAAAATGATTCTACCCCAACACTACCCAGCTTTACAGCACCCATATCTTCACAGACCAACACAGTCGGAGCTATCGTGAGGCACTCTTCCTCTACTAGATGATGAAGCCCCTCGTTGTTTGAACAGATAACGTTGTCTTCCTGCTCATTTAGATGACTACATGCAAACATTGGTTTTGAGTGATAGCGTGGTTAACTGTTGAACTGATCAAGGAAAAGGAAACATAATGTTGTTCATGTATTTCAAGACAAATTTGTATTTTCATATTGTCACAGAAATTATTATGGGGGGAGACAGATATATCGATCAATCAGAAGTAAAAAGGTTATGGGGCATTCAAGTTTCATGCATGCAACCGCCTACACCTCTCCAGTATACTTTGTATTACGAATGTTAGTTCCGAATAAATAATCTATCAAATGTCTACGGAGTGACTTCCCCCTGGGTCAGATTCAAAGATATAACACTAGCTACGACTCCGAGCTATTTTCCAATGAATTCATAAGAACTTGTAGAAGCATAACTTAACGTACTATGTAGTGGCAGGGCCTAAAGTTACGGAATTTATTGCGCAGTCGCTACTAATGCCACGAAATTTTATTGTTGATTTTTTAACACAAGGGCACTCAGGACTGAGTCTTTTTGCCACTGCTGCCACATATGAGCCTATTATAACGACGATTTTAATTTAAAAACCAACCAATAAATAACTGATGGGACTGTCGACATGATTTTGTTTGTTTGGGTGGTTAGTATTCACAATTCAGGAATTTCTTAGGTTGATCGTGAGGAATTTATGGTCGTCATTAGGATTCCATCGCACAGGTAGCTTCTTGGACTACCCCTCTGATTTTTTTGGGATCACTACAATCATTTGAGAGTTTTGTAATTAAATAAATTTAAAAAACTGCGCTAAAATGGCTTTTCGTCTAAATTTAAAGTAACTTATCGTGCTGCTCTTGTCCTTTTCTCACTAATGAGAATTTTATGGTACTTTTATATCATTTGGAACTGTCCACACAAAAAATTAAATTAAAATGGTTAGGTTATGACTATAATTAGTGTTTGCGCCGTTCTAGCAATAGTAGACTAGGTGGGCACAGGGCTGCAATGCGTGAAGACATACCCTCCAATGTTGTTTCCGGTCAGGTCAATAGAGAGAGTCTGCATGTCTATTGGAAGCCGTTGATGTCGCGTGCGGTGTAATCTGGCGAGGCGGAAACCTGTACGACTCTCTCTCTATCTTGTATTCGCGCATCGCTGTATAGTTTCGGCCCTGTACGGTAATTAGTTGGTTTTGTTCTTTAGTTTTTACGCGTTTGTACATTTCGTCTAAGCTGCTTTCCTTCCTTCTCTCCTATTCTCCTTTCTCCTTTCGTACTTCTCCTTCCCCCTTCGACAGCACGACAGACGAGGTTTCACGGCTTCCAGATTTCGACTGGGTAAGTCCATTTTATATAGTCCGCATTAACAATTAGTTTCGAACCGATTTTGGGGTACTATGGGGATCTGCAAGCTAAGTATCAGATTTGAGCCGATTTGGTCTGGTCATTCTCGCTAAATCGAACTCACAGACGCAGACAATTTTCTCAAATGGTGTTTTTCGGACTCAACGCCCTTGAAATGAGAAGATGTGAACAAAACGCACGTTATTCGGCCAATTACCTAAGTTCCAGATTTTCGTTGGGTTTGTGGTACACTATAACTCGTACGGGAAGCTCTGGTCAACTGTGAACGTTCTCGCTCGACTATTTCCTGAAAACGTGGATGCTCGTTCAAAAACGTGCGAGAGGCAATCTGCTTCTTTGAGAGATGAAAATGTTGGGAGATCCAAGTTTTTGATGGAAATGGGAGGGAGGTCGAATTTAAAAAAAATGGAAGTCTTGTCGTTCCTCCTTAGTTCACCAACATGAATTTGGCTCTCAAGATGACTATTATTCCTAGTGCCAGTGTTGGACCAAGCGCCATCACAGTGAACAATTTCACACACAATATGAAAAGAGAAAGTTGCCATCAGATTCAGATACATGAGATGAACCGTCTCAACTAGAGAAACGAGAAGCTTTCTAACAGAAAGCACCCGACTCCTCACTTACAGCCAACTCCACAGCGAGACACCTTTTTCACTGTACAGTGTCAACGTCACGGGATAACTTTCAAGTCTTCAATCCCATGAAGACCTGCTGATTCCTAATATTGAAACCAACACGTGAATCAGTTATTTCCAGGCTTCTCCTACATTACGCGATAGTATGGCCATTGATGCATCCCCTTCGAACGCCCCAGTGAAATCCTGAGGAGACTAGGCGAAAACTGTCTTCACTACCATCGGCAAAAGGTGTGATTGGGTCCACAAAACCTAATTGCGGGATGCCCAGGATTCAACCAATGGAGTAGAGCATGAATGAAGAGGAGAAGATTCATTCTGCCGAAAACTCTCATCTGATGATCAACTGATTTCTCGAGCGTGAGTCCGTCAACTGTTTAGGCTGAGTTCTGCCAACTTCTTTGTGCAGGCATCATCATCCAACGACTCAACAGCACCAATCCACAAGGACTATTGAGCGTGCGCAGTGGGCCGTGAAGACAGCTGGTCAGGAAAGGTACTTCACTTCAATAGCAAAAGTAGAGTGTAGGTAGAGACTTGGATTGTAACTTAAGTCTAAGATGAATAATATTATCCTACCTACTGTCACATATTATGAACCTAATGAGCCTTTCCTCCCTCTATGATTGAGCCTAATGAACCCCTCTCTCCCTGTGTCATTGCTGAATGTTTCAAGTTCAGCCCTGACTGAGTAAAGCCACGATCTCACGACCATTATCGTCAACTAGTTTCTGCTAGCACTGCACAGCTTCGTACTTAGAACTCATTGAAGCTTGGACTGAAAACTGAGTTCCACGTGTGCGCAGAAAAGATTATTAATAAATAAATATAACGATGAATAAGCCTCAACTCACCCCATCACTCAACTCTAAAACCGAAAACTCTTCACTTTGGATTAAGATTGCTATGAGATTAGACAGCAGAGGCACGACCGCTTCCAAAACCTCTTCATCGTCATCGTTCAACAAACTGATTAAATTTCGTTGTACGAAATACTTCCGCTGTTGCGCGAATCGAGCGATCTTTGACAAAAAGAAGAACAAAAATTAGTTTATTTCGAAACAGCGCTGCAAAACTGAACAATCGGAAGAAGTACATGAGGCCTACCTCCACCATTCCAGTCGCTACAGCTCGTCTGACGCTCACTGAGGGATCGGAACACAGGCTGTGAAATAATCGAAGAACTTCTTCGATCAACTCTTCGTCGTCTTCACAAAACGTCAAAACTGATGGCAAGTTGGCGGCGGCTGATTCTCGATAACATAACTTTAGATCGGTTAATACGAATTGAGACTCCTTCAATACAAAATTTGATTAATGTTTTTTTTTGTTAACACACGTAGGTACATTGAAGTAGCACAGCGTTCAAACATAGGAAAATATATTTTGGAAAAAGTATTTTTTCACCTTTTACTTCATAATTTTAAAATGGATTGAGATGGACGAATGTTGACTGAATGACTGGCTGATGAACGTCCCAACGATACACAAGGGACCAGCAATGCCAGATAAAATATTGTGGTGATGGCGAGGGATTTCGAGGAAGGTACCACTATAGGAAAGCCACAGTATTGCAAGTCCTCGTAATCTTTCCAGGAAATAGAGATCTTGCACTGCCAACTTCTGCCTGTGGCCAGTAGCGTGGACCCTTTAGGCGTGGCGCTCCCAGCTGTGAAGCCAAGAGCCAAGCGTCACAATACACGGCTGCAGTGACAAAGAGACTTGTCCCACACGCCCTCGGGGAAAAAAACAAAAGGTTTTGCTTCATCGGAACTGGGTTTCACTGGGAGTTCCCCGGAAATCTATATGGAGTGTGGCAGGTGAGAGGGAGAGCATTTAAACACTCGATTACACTTGCCAACTGTTGTGAAGGCGGTGATCACTTATAGATTTTATGCCATTTTTTCGTATGAAGTAAGAATAGTCGTGGGTAATGAATGCTTCTTGTCGGTACGTTAAAGCAGTATTTCACGTTCATTTACGCTTATGACGAATGCACTGCATCGCAGAATGCAAGAAGCTCATCTACAGGGAGAATCTTGTTTCAGCCTTACAGAGACTTTCTCCATATTTTTTGTTTGACAATTACACGAGCAATGGTACATTGTAACCTAGATGTGTAGGCTCCTGTGCATAGCTGGGTCTGGCGTTGTACGCAGACAACCCCTACAGCTAGGCTGGAGGTCTAGCCAGGCCTTAGCTACCTACAGACAGCACATATTCTGAAACTGGGTTTATCGAGTGAGGTAGAAGAGCGCCACATGATCTGATTCTGGACAGGGTGCCAGAAACTTCATGTACGAGACTCAGTAGAACTTCAAACTACCCTTTAGGATACTTATTCATGAAGGCAGCGATCCCACGCTCGAAGCTAGGACCATGGTATATTATACAGACGGATCAGTGACAGGAGGCCTAGCAGGTGTAGGAGTGTATGGGCCAGGCATCCAGGCAGTGAAACCATTAGATCCACTGGCAACAGACCTCTTCGCAGTGATGGTGTGCGTAGAGAATCTCCTCTGCAGGGAGCAAAATGAAAAAATATCTATATCATGTCAGTCAGACAGGCTGCAATTGAGTCCTGCTCCTTATAATGCTTCAACTAGGTTGGTTTAGAAGACCCTGGCAAAGGAGAAACATTGTGTTGGGGGCCAGATCATAGAGGAATATCCAACTGGCGACACGGATCTGCATGAATCCCAGTGGGACTTGAGCTCTTTGTAAGGATGAACAAGAGCCACTTGAATTAGAGTTTGGCAAGTAGGAAGAGAAGTACCAATTGATAGAATGTGCCTTGCCATTTTTACATTATCCAGGGGAGCTATCAAGAGAAGTCCTCAGTCTCGGGAGAGAAAGTATACGTATGGTATGTGGTGGGCACTGTTCACTAAGGAACCACCTGGCCAAGATGAGTAAGAAGAAGGTACAGAGTTGTAGATTCTGGGTGGTGGGGCTGGAGACAGCAGAGCTCGTTCTGTGTTATGGTGAGGGGGTGGCTGCAATGTGCCTCAGAGTGCTTGCAGTGCCTCTGATGGAGCCGGATGAGGTTGCAGAGATAGAGGCTGTCTTGCGTTGAACGCGAGAGTAGTAGGGACGCCAGATCAAGGAACACCAGCTCTATTGAATCGGGTTGAAACTGAGAGGACATGAGGCTGCTCTGGACGCCACACTATAGGCCTACCTAAGGCTACAGCGGGGAGTTTCTCAGTTGCCACCAGTAAGGAAAAAACAGTTATACAATTACTGGCTTCAAAGGCTGTCACACAGGCATAATGCACCCTCAGTTAAAACATGCCAGGAGTGCCCTCGTCGTAATATTCACAAATTCCGCCCTTAGAGCCTCGAAGGTCGAGAGACAACCCATGGTGAACAACCCACCTCTGCTGTACAATATTCCAACAACTGCTACTGCTAGTCAATGACTTCAAACCGTAAAATTTAAATGCTCACTTACTTGCAAATCACAATTCAACGCAATAGTTTTCTGACTCTGAGGTAGTCCTGCTTGCGCAAGGGATGAGAAATACTTAACTATCCGTTTTTTATCTTCAGCTACATCTGAAAACGTTAAAATGGTGCACTTGGGTAATTACATTCAGCACTTGGGTAATTAAATTCAGCGATGAAATACAACTGGAAAACAAGTGAACCGAGATTCAAACAACAAACGTACTTTTTATTCCAAGGCACATGTCACCAAACCGACTCGAGATAGAACACAGTAGAAGCTGGTCGACGCTGGACAAACCATACTCAATCATTCGAATTAAAAGTGGCAGCAGGGTGGACGCAATTTCTCCTGAAATAAATCGTCGAATATAAATGTTAGCAGAATTTAACAAACAACGGAGGTATTGACAACAAGCGCGAACATTTTGAATGAAAAAGTTTACAGTGACTGACCGACAGGCTTTTCAACGAAATTTTGATTTGTTTATTAGCAATATTAATTATATTAAACAAATTACGAGAGAACTTTAAAAGAAAATATTTAAATAATAACGCACAACACGAGAAAATAATCAGTCATCTTCAAATCATTCCCCCGACGTAATAAGTTCGAGGGAACTTGTGCTCCTCGGGAGAGTAGCAAATTTAAGCACGCCGACTCAAACCTAAACAGCTCACGTTAAGAGAAAACTAAAAACGAAGCAAAACTTAAATTAACGCGCCAATAAAATAATATCTGGTGGGTAGCAACACACAATTTTCCACCTTTCCACAACTGCTATAAATTCGACGAGCGCTGTTTACACCACGGCAATGTCTAACGTTGGGAAAATTTGAAATGAACTGTTGAGCGTGTAATGTGTTTGGGGATTTCTACTGCCGCAGTGGAAGTTCGAGAAAAGCAGCACAATTATCAAACATTTCGAAGAAAAAACGATTTTAGCGCACATACACCCCCTCCCCCACACAAATTCCGTTCAAAAGATACGAAAATCCACCAAAAAAATCAACCCGGAATCCGAACCACTTCTACTTACTAGCATTGCTCACTGTTTTTGGTGATTACTTTACGATAAAGGCATAAATAGCAGCAACTCAATAATTTCCGAACCCTTAAACGCCACTAATTTCTTTGTAGAAGAAATGAAAAACAAGTTTTAATAGTTGCCAGAGCTGAACGAACGTGGAGTTGAGTAAAGATGTGTGATGCGTCGGGCAAATAATTGGAAATAATTTTAAGTGTTCAGGTACCCAGTTTGTACAATTTTGTGCTAATTACAAGACATAGAGCGCTAATAATTAATAAATGCTATTGTTATTAGATCTCTTTTCTGTTTCTTTATACCGCTACTATAATTTTGGTATTTTTCCTGTTGCTAACCAACCTTGTCATGACTGCGTTTAGTCAAATATATCTTTCTTCTTCTTCTGCACGTAAAAATAAATTCACATTGAAACACGTGTACGCTCTACTCGTTCATTTACGTTCAAATTCACGTAATTTAGATGTTATATAGCATTTTAACGTCAAATTGGAGGTTTCCAGTTCAAATTGGAGGTTTTACATCTCAAATCGGAGGTTGACGGAAATAGTTTGTTGCACATTAGTTTTAAACGCTGCAATGCTAGCCCGCATAGAAGACGGAAACACCCAGTGGTTCTGAAAATACCTACTCCGTGCAACACAACATGACGAAGACATTTCCTCCGTCCCTTCCAAATGCCATTCTTTTGAAGGTGCCTGTGTGCTGACTGACTCCTATCAAAGGCAAGCGGTTCATCGTGGTCTTGCGGTAAGACGGTCGATTCATAATTCTCGACGTAAGTTGAGGGTTGTGGATCGAATCTCCGGCGCGATTGCCGTAATTTTTGCCTTAGTCAGCAGCTCTTCAAAAGCATCTCCAAACTTCCTCAGTAACAATGGCGCCCAACTAGTGGTCGAATTTCTTCTTTCCAAGAAAAAGAAGAGGCCCCGAGAGAAAAATTAAAAAATTAAGAGAGAAAAATAATGAGACGAGTTCTCGGGTCCGGGATTCGCTGAAGCTGTGAAAGTTCCAGCCCGAAGGTAAAATGGGCGACGCGCCTACTACAATGCGAAAGAACGAAGACTTTCCTTGTAGCCCTCTCGTTTCTCGAATCAAAGATCGGATTTTCCGGGGATTCGCTCAACTCTCGTAAATTCTTTCCTTAAAGAAGTCCGCTCCAGGAGTAGCGGTTAATAGACGAGGGGGGAGATGTGCTGACTGACTCCTATCAAAGGCAAGCGGTTCATCGTGGTCTTGCGGTAAGACGGTCGATTCATAATTCTCGACGTAAGTTGAGGGTTGTGGATCGAATCTCCGGCGCGATTGCCGTAATTTTTGCCTTAGTCAGCAGCTCTTCAAAAGCATCTCCAAACTTCCTCAGTAACACCTGTTGATTCGTCTCATTCTAAAGTCTCTAATTGCCGCCGTTAGTTACGACTTGCTTTATTTTTGTGACATGAGTTCGGACGACGAAGAAATGCGGCGTTTCCTTCCACTACCTGACGACGTCGAGGACAATACGGTAGGTACACTATAGAACAAAGAAAAATGTTTCTTAGAATGTACGAAGAAGGATACTGCTAAACATTCGGCTTCTATAATCGGCATCAAAGAGAGTACGGCTTGTTTGCCAAAGCAGAGGAGGAAAACGGCGGAAAAGCTTACCACCGAGGTATTGGAAGCGATTGAGGCTGCAGTGGAAGAAAATCGTGACAGGACTCTGAAGGAGATAAAATGTGTTCTTTTCGAGAAAAACATTGACTTGGACGTGAGTACCGTTGATAAAGGTTTGCGTCTTTTGAAAATAACCTTGAAATTATATAACAAAGAGCTGGATCGGATGAATTCTGTAGAAATGAAAGAGAGAAGAAAAATTTACGCAGCAGAATTCAGAACATGGGCACCAGAAAATCGTGAACCATTGACGAGTCTGGTTTTAATTTGCACCTTCGAAGAAGTCATACGAGATCCAGGAGGAATACATGTGCTGTTTCCACAATACCCACGGTAAGAGGAAGAAATGTTTCTCTCGTCCTAGCCGTAAACACTCGAGGTGTTGTTCATTATAAGATAATATTACGAGACAACTGCAATGGAGAGACGTTTAAGGAATTTATCACAGAGCTGCACGAAAAAGTAGCGAACCCAACTATCACATACCTGATAATGGATAACGCAGCGATTCACCGAGCTGGACAAGTTACCAGTAACATGATCGAATAGGGATTTAACGTGAAATATCTGCCCCTCTACTCACCCAACTTGAATCCAGTGGAGCACTGCTTTTCAAAAATCAAGTTGTCAGCAAGACAAATTCTCAGTGAGCCCCGAACAAACCACGACCTGTGTGACACGATAACCCGAAGCGTTGCAACTGCCAACACATCGGACTGCACAAATTATGTTATGAGCATGATGATAGACCTGACAGCCGCTGCTGCAGGGTGAGACTTACGTAGAAAAATTTGTTCATTCTTTTCCGTCCATTATGTTCATTCTTACTTGTTGAATGTTACGTTTCACTCGCTAATTTGTTGTTATTGCTTTCCTAGAATTAAATCACGTATTTCTGTCATTCACCGTTTGATGTGTAAAACCTCGAATTTGACGTGAAAATGCTACATTTTAAATTATCATACAGTACCGTCAATTTTATTTTATTTTATCTTATGTTATGCAGGGCGGCTGATGTGTTAATTGATCACCAGGTATAATAATTTATTTCAGTCACACGTCTTCTTCATTTTCTGTTTACCTCTTTCTACGCTACAGGAGCAGAGATATTTTCTTTCCAGTGAGTCGTGGACGATTGATTTCATAACTGGATACAGCGAGACAAACAAAAATTACAAACATAAAAGGAGAACTTCCTACAGGACGTTTCGATTTGCGCGTAAATGGTTTTGTTGTCATTTTGAACTTGTATCTTTATTTTGAGTCAAACAAGACGAATAGCTGCAAAATTTTCATCAGGATTCCATAACCGTTGAGTAACTCAACCTCCAACACGTAAAATACCAAATCATCAGAAGGGGGAAAAGACTTTGCCGTTAGTATAAAGCAACTCATCGCTGAATTCTTACCTTCATCAACGACGTACAAGATGTTCACTGCTGTGGCAAAAGCGGCTTCTTTCACTTTGTCAACTTTGTCCGATCCCAATTCAATCAAAGACGGTCCCAGGGTGGTTTCGAAACATTCTCCTTTCAATCGAGTGATTACTTTCTCCAATTCGAGGCAAATGGCGGCGCGGACGTCGTGATGCTCATCTTGACACAAGGACAAGCAGACAGGAAGCAGATCTTTTTTGACTCTGTAAAGCCGATAGGAAAAACAATAAAAAGTGAATGGTAGCCGAAGAAATGACTGCAGTTTGAATTACAAAATTCAGTGAGTTGCTTCTAATAATTTTGTGGCATTTAAAGGGTAGGTAACTTGTTGGACTACTACCAGCGTGATGCTTGTGGGAACGCTACTGTCGTCTGAGTGGAATTTATAAAGAAAATGTGGTGCGAAGCAACACACAACTTTCCTCGGAACCACGTACATTTGGAAATTTTCACGGCTTCGGCTACTGCTCCGATCAATTTTCCATCATGTTCGTAAGGAAACGTTCGTAAAACATGACTTTACATTTTACGTAAAATGTGGTAGCGCTTGAAGTTTCCGAGTTTATTTAGGTGCTACTTATGCCATACATAGAGGATTCGTGAGGCAGTCAACATGATTTTTTCGAGAAGGATCGTGTTTTCTGTTAAGGAATTATCGGGTAAAAACGAAGAAACAGCTGTAGAGGGAATTTCGTAATTTCTGTGGTTGCTAATAAACGATCATCGTATACGAAGGGTGCACGAGTAAATTAAGAGGACTGTATATAATGAGATATTGCGCATCAACACCAAGCGCTTGTCCAAGACACGAAAGGGAGCAAACAGACGACAACCTTGAAAGAAAAGGTGAATGAGGATGAGAAATAGAAGGAATAACTCTCGTACGACGTCCTCGTGGCTTCTTCCCAGGGCCCTGGGTTTCTGGCTACAGCTTCCCTCGCAGTTTTGGAAAATCGCGAGCTGGGCGTATGTAACGACTAAGCAAATTAATGAGGGGACAAGCCCAAAGAGAAATAATGTAAGGAAAATGTGAAAAGAAATAAAATATAATAAAAGGAGAATATGATTGGAGGTGCACACGCATTAGGCAAAGGTCGGGACGCAAGTGAAAAAAGAAGGATGAACCTAAAAGGATAGAAGGGCGTGTGATGCAGGTTGCCCAACTAAGCCCCCCTCGTCGAGGAAGCACCTAAGCAGGAAGTTTACTGGACAACCACCACAATTTTCCATCATTTCAGCAAAATCCCATTTAATTCAGCATCGAAAAATACCAGTAAACCATGCGAAACATGACCTGACTACACCGGAACGACGAAAACTAAATATTCCAGTTGCTCATAGGAGATTGGCACGACGGGAGGGAGGGAAAACAAACGATGAAACGATTACCGACTGTCCCGCGACTTCTTTCAATTAGTAGACTTTGATTCACTATAATCAGGCCTGTTTTCTTATTTGATAACTGTTCCTAAACCCACGACGAGGGTTATATCAGTTATCAGTCATGGAGGCCAGCTTGTGGAGGTAAGCAGGAGGTATTTGGTCGTTAGCCAGTCCCCTGGTAGAGAGCTGTTGCCCGTGTGTTACTGTGCGGAGGTGACCTGAGGAATCCCGTACTGTCTGGGAGGAGTTCTTAATCTGACTTCCCACCTGATCTAACTATTTACATGGGTGGCAAGTTTCAAAAGGACACATCAACTATGACCATGTTTCTTAGCCATCACCTTCTTTGCAAACTCTGCAAAATGGTTATAGGTTTGCTTCGTAGCAGTCAATGCTGCTAAGTTCGTTTGCTCTCCCAACAACCGTAGCTCACTGTTGTAGAAACTACAGTGGAGCAGCACGTTGTTTCTTGTTTTCTCCACACTGGAGGCGCAAGACGTGCATGGTGGAGAGTCTTTGAGAGAAAAGAAGTGGAGCCGCGCGTTGAAATCACCATATCCAGTGAGGAACTGGCTCGTCCAGTGGTCTGACTCACCCATTTTCTTGAAAGACGGATGTTGGGGATGTTCTGTGGTGAGATCCGCATGGAGTTCAGCCCAAAGCGGGGGAAGCTCCCGTTGCACTCTCCACTTGTCAAAAGTGCATTTAACAACCTAATCAACTGGTAACTGAACAGTGATCACCTGGAGTGCTTCTGTTGACACAGTCTTGTACGCCTTGGTGATCCACAGCAGACCAAGGCTCTGGGGCCGCTGCGACTCTCTTTTGAATAACTGTTAGTTTGCTACCGCAGACAACGCCCCGTTGTGCCCCAGTAGCCAATCACGCCTAGACATATGGCCTTATACATGAGGATAGTGTCATGGTAACACACACCCCAAGTGGCCTTAGTAATGGCACGCAGTGAGGCAAACCTGGCTCATTCTAATCACTGTAATTTCGCTATACCCAGTTGTACACGTCTGATACTCATTTCATTCGACCCAGGATCTAAAAATACCTTGACAACGACACCAAACACAACGTATTTGCGATTAAGCTGCCAATATTACGTTTTTGTTAATTTTTCAACCGTTCTTTGTTCATAACAACCATGGGCTTCGACCGATCAAATTGCCGAGCAGGCTGGCACAACTAGATACCAAATGGGATTTTTATGTGGAAGAACGAATTTTTTAGACAATGTTAAAGGCACATACGGCCCAGATGGCTGACAGACATTGCAGATTTGGACTCCCAATGTCTTGAAACGTTAAGTATCAAATGTTTATGGGGGGTTGTAAACAAATTTTGCCGTCCAAAAACATAGAGTTATCATCCAGAATGACTAATAAACCAAAAAGCAGGCTGAATATAAAATTTTGACTGATTTGTGAGAAAAAATAAAAAATAAAATTGTTTCAGCCCATTTTCTTTCTTCCCCACTGGGCTATGGAATGTAATAATGGGATACTCACGTAGCCGAATCGTACTGAAGAGCCAATGCCCCTATGACTTTGCAACTGATAATCCTCTTGTGTAAAGGTTGAGCAGGCGACGAGGTTTGGTAAGCAACTGGGGTTATCTGAGGAAATGACGTAAAACAATCAGGTTAATGCGAACTTCAGAAGGACTTGGTCAACAGGTAGAATAGCGAATTGGCTTACAGGATGATAACTTCAGTCGGGCGCATGAAAACTAGTTTAGATCGGGATTTGCTTTAAGTGGAAGTGCATATTTAATCCCTCATTGAGGTTTAGATGTTGTCTTCCAAAAGGTTACTACAAAATCTATTTTCCACGTAACAGAATTCAGAATACCACCAAGTACAAGTATGAACAACCTAAGGCACATATAGAACCGAGCCAGTGACATGTCCAGCACGACGAATCACTCGTATTAAAGGATAATCGGGTAGTTATCACCAAAACAGAGAAGTCTGTATTCTAATTCAGTCTAATTATGTACTTGTGTAAAACTACTAAATCGCGAATTGGAACAATGGTGTGCCATCTCCAAGAACGCTATACGTCAACTCATGGAACGGTTTTTTATACCTCGACCAGAAAAATTGAAGTTTGAACAGCAGTTTCATAGGCGAATTATCATTAAAACAATGTAACCATCGCAATTGCGTCAAAAAAGTTATCAAGTGTATTTACGAAAATGTTTTGTACCGTTTACGAATATCCGTCTTATGGCAATCCGAAACGTACTCTGCATTTTGACGACTTTGTATTTTTATAAGCAGTAAAATATCGTTTATCCGAACATCTTGACTGAAATGCTAATAGTAGTGGACTGTGAGGGGGTAAAGATTACGGGAAGACGTGGGGAGTTTCAGTAGTGCGATTTGGTAAAGATCCGTGCAAAATATTAGGTCAGTTTGTTTCCAATTGAGGTGGTGTACGAGTTGTGTACAACATATATTGACACTAGTCTTTCCCTGACAAGACTGTACGTCGCAGTGAGTTCAGACCAAGTGCCAAGTTCACTAGGGGGGTCTGACCTTCAAAACGTGCCAAAAATCAATCACCTGCGAGGCTTTGTTCAGGCGCAATTGAGCTTTTTGTGGATCTCTATCGTACGACTCGGTGCAAGCCCAAAATGCAGCGAGCAATCGAACAGACGATGATTTTAATAGTTGTCTAGTCTCCATGTTGACTTCACTTCTTCATTCTCTTTTTTTGTGCATTGTTTCCCTTTTTGTGTACTGACTTTCATCTGCGCCACATCGAATACTTTGTTCAATTCTATGGTCACGTATGTACAGCGGGGTAGGAATTTTTATGTTCAGTACGATTCTCAATAATTTTTACCAGCACTTGTTGGCATCAGGGGATGACCTTCTGGACACAAGGGCTTGTACAGTTGTAGAAATTACACTCAGTATCAATTCTGGTTCAACCTGATAGGAAGGACAGTAAAATAATCGTTGATTTCTAAAACTACTACTAACGTGAGTTTGTAGATCTTCGGTGGGCAGCAGAGGTATAGCTCCAATGAGAGTGGATGACCACATGGTCGCCACACCTGTAAGAAGCGATTTTACAAACGATGTGTTTTGTAGTAGACTTCAGTAAATTAACACAAATACATCGACGAGTACAATACTCACCTTCATCTTCATTTTTCAGGTACTTGATAATCGGAGGGAGGAAATATACAACGAACTGAGGAACAGGTATAACTTGCTGTTTAAGAACATCCAGAACACAATGACTTACAGTAGTACCGCTTCTCTCCCACTGTAATAAAAAAAGTTGACGGATTTACTAAAACGTTAAAACAATAAGAGCGCAACATGACACAACTGATACAAGGTCTTTGCTAAACGCATTTCCATAGAGAAATTGGTATATTTTATGGCCAAATTTGGAATTTGTTAACCTGGTCACAAGGGTCGGTTGCAAGTGCATCCAAATTAAGGAGTTGTCTGTATATGAAGCTGCGGGAGGAGGGTGGCAGGAGGGCAGCTGGAGCTACTCAGGAGTCAGTACCCAGGGCCTTAAACGCATCCTGACTATCTTACATAATACAGATCTTTTTTCGTTACAGAATTTCTTTACTTACCAAATGTTTTGAATATGTTCAGTAAAAAAAATTAGTCATTAAACGTGATTATTCTAGAAAAAACGAAATCAAGACTCGACAGCATGAGAACAAAAAGAGCCATAGGTGTACCTGTAGCGTGAAATTTTAAAATCTGCCGGTCCGCGGTTCTCGGTGCCGCCTCCGAAGCTTCCCCGTCTTGTGCTGCCACCTGCAGGCTTTGTCATCAATCAAGAAACGAAGCCACGTGCGCCGATCTCTTTGTTCTTCCTCAGTCCCCTATCGCCATTTCCCGAGACTGCATTCAAGCTACTCTCGAAGTGGTTTTTCTCCCTTTTTTTATTGGAAAAGACAGTTTTTTGTCCCGTAGTATTTTTACACATGCCTGTCGTGCTGGTGACATCCCGTTGACGATCTTTCTGAAGCTGTTCCCGTTTCTTCAAACATCACACCCTTTGGATCTCCGAAGAGAATCAAAACCTTATCATCATCGTCGTCTTTCCATCTGGCCTGGTCGATTTCACATCGAGCAGCCTCTGCATACTGTACCGGTAGGTTGCTACCAATTTTTTAGTACTCAACCTCCTGGAGAACCTCCAAACAAGATAATAAGGAATTTCTTTCGTTTCTCTCGTTCAGTTTTAGGTTTGAGCTACAAATACTACATCTCGATCAAGCCTGGAAACCTGCTGCAAAAAAAAGGTGCCCTGTTGAGCAGAATCGTTCCCGCCCTTCCCGTTCCGATCCACATAAATGTTTCTCTAAAGTACCAAAAACGTCTACTTCTATAACTATGCTCTTACTATTCTATTCGACGGCCGATCAAAATTTTAAGTACCTTTCTATAGTTATACTAACTCCAAGCGCGAGTCTTTGGTCATTAGGTACCTACCTATAAGTGTCGTATCTTGACTATATCTGTGACATCCGCCCTGAATTTTGATCAAGTACCGATCATAAATTTTTTTCAAGAATTTATTAAATTTTCATTGCGGAATAAAGAGACTTGTGTAATTTTTTTTTTGTTTCTATACTCTACCTGCTACCCCAAATTTGAATTTGTTTATATGGGTTCATCCCCAGTACGGTTATTTTGTTCATTTACGTTTGAGAAATTATTTGAGCGAAACAGTGAAATCATAGCACCCCTGCGATTCGTCAAGAGCAAGTAAGTGGAGATTGTTTCGCTGAAAAACTTCTCAAATTGCCGACTAGTTGCACCTTTGTTTCAGTAAGCTATTGTCTACCAGCCACTTTGCTACCCCTTCAACGTGTTCCTTGCCAGCCCCAAAGAGCTCTTTGTTTCCACGCTGTTCAGAATTGTCAAGAATTCAGTCTGTCGGAGAATTGAAAAATAATCAGGCTTCAGAAAGCTGTTCCGTACATCTAGTGACGTCCAATTGGGCAGGTTAGAACTGTATGTCGATTAAGCAGTTATTTCAAGCGTCACAAGGTCTAAATAGTAATTGATTATCAACTATTCACTTACTTGTTGCATGTCTGTGAGAGTAAAAAGTGAACATTCTACACTATGACTAGAGGCTAGTCAGCTGGAAGCTATGCTGTATGAGGCCGCAGTAACTTTTTTTCTGGAACAAAAGAATTTATCAGTTTTTAAAATTATTTTCTTGGACCAGAATGCACAGCAAGTGGCCAATCACAACAGTCAACTGCGTTTCAGGAGGGAAACTTCGACTTGAGTTAAACCACTTTTTTTACCTTTTGAGTAACGAGCATTGAAAGAAGCACCCCCACCCATGCAGCAAATATTGAATATTCATCAGGACTGTTTAATTTTACATTCAACTCGTGAGTTTCATTAACATTTTTTGTTCAGACTTGTTTTCAAGTTTCGCGTGTCGTCGCTGTTTATAGTTCTTTCCTGGTACATTTCCCTACTTTCGGGCACAGTCAGATACCGCGGCTTACACCCTCAACCTTTATCAGCACTGAGAAGTTTTTTGCCACACACTGAGAATCATGAACAGCATGACGAATTCAAAAACAATTGTAAGCTCGGGCAAAGCGAAATAAGGAAGCAAAGACTATAGTTATTCTCATGCCGTTTGCGTTTTTCAAGATAAACTAAACAAAATGTATTCGTTCATGCTATAACTGTTATTAGTACGTATACGTAACAATTGGAAGACGTAAATACTCAAAATCAAACGAGGCCGATGAAAGTTGTGCTATTTACTGCCCACTTAAGTAGAACAAATAATTCAACGTTCTAATTTCTTCAAACCAACATTCGATTCCTTCCGAGAAATTCTATACTTGAGAATTTATCACATTCGGGAAGCATATTCAGGTCTGATGCGGTTAAAAAAACGTTGACAGCTCTACGACTAAGATAATATAGAAAGAGCTACTGAAAAAATGACTCACCTTGAGAAGCCGTTCACATGTTAGCTACAGATGAGACTGACACTTCTATCATATTGTTGTATCAAGTTCAAATAGTTTAACTTAAAATAGACGAACCTACCGCCCTATTGTCGAATGTAAATATTTTTGACTGCCTAATCACCTTCAAAACATGTTAAACCCAATGTTAACGAGCCCTTCGGCATTACAGTTGTAGAGAAGGTTTCATTTAATGATAACTTAACTGTGCGACCAAAACGAAGCAGCGCTCGGGCGGTAGAAATGAAAACTACTACATTTTACGTTGTCCTTAAATACGTTTTATTAACATAAACAATAATGTTAATTAACATAGACAAATGAACAGTAAGTCCAGCTTACAAGAGAAGTCACAGAATCACAACAAATCGTTGAAAATACTTTTAAAAAATCTTACAAACAAAATTCAGAAAATACTTTCAAATAGGAACAACGTCAAAGTTGGCAATAACATTTTTTGTTAATGCACTATGCACATCAATGGCATATAACCAAATTTTCGTAAAAAAGTAAGCTATCGCATTTGTGTAAAAAATGAATGCACTAATTTTCACTAACATTTTTTTTGGGTTTACAGGTTTTCTAACAAATACTACGTATTAAAACTTTGTATATGTACATTGGTATTATTAAAAAGGAGCTAGTGTTGTTAGGAGAATTGAAAGTGCTCCGTAACATGCCAACTGTTGATGTCTGACCAATGGGTAATTATCACTTATGCTTCATGTATGTACTTATTTTTCATTCTTCCTTTAAGAACTTTTATGAGAAGTACATAATTTGTATATGGAGAGAGAAGATGGAAAAGAAGGAGCATATGTAGGAGACAGCCTGTGACACCTAAAAGGTCCAAAAGCCTAAATGTGGAGTTTCCGTGTCATTTACATGTATGTTCACAGTTTGGCACATAAATAACGATGTGTAGGTGAGCCATATTGTAATGTGCACTGAGACACAGCTCGCCTGCTATACTCTTTCAATGTAATTTAACATCATTAAATACAGGTATCAAAACAATAAATAATTAGGGGTGTAGTTCTCGTGTAAATAATATTTACATGAAACACCTAGAGGGTGTTACAGGTTCACTTTTAATATCCTTAGTTGGTTTGAAACAGCTGCGTAATTAGCTTCAATCACGATTTTGAATAGAAGGGAGGTCTCCTACGAAGGGTGATGTAAACACACAATTTCAATAATAATTGGGTTAGGTCAGTGTACATAAACTGCTCTTCCATTCAATGGCTGAAGCTCTCGATGATTGTACAGAATTTTCAACCCATGCTCGTCTCTCAACTGTCGCAGCTGATGAAGCTAAAATGATACGAGTACATACATATTTTAATGAATTCAAACGAATAACGACTATTTAAATTAACTATATTCTTCAATGAAATGCTTTGTGCTTGAATAGATGAACCAAAAATAGCTTGTCAATGAGACTATGTATTGACACAACAGAATATGCTCAAAATAAAGGATAGGTAAAAGAAGTGGCTTAAGACTATTAGATGTGGACGCGTTAGAAGAGAGGGTTGAGTAAAACCAGAGGACAAGCCAGTTCCTTCAGGACATGGTGACTTCAATGACTGACTCCAATTCTTCCCCCTCAAACTCGCCATTCTGCAGGTCTTGTGCCTCCAGTGCAGAGGAAACAAGACACCACGTGCTGTTCCCTTGTAGTTCCTACAACAGTGAGTGATGGTTGTTGGAAGAGTAGCCAAACCTTACTAAGTAAGCTTACAAAACCGTTTCACCCTGCTTGCAAAGAAGGTTATGGCTAAGAGACATGGCCACCCAAGTAGATAACTAGATCAGGTGGGAAACCAGATTAAAAACTCTTCCTAGAAAGTACGGATTCTCCAGGGCCATAGCTTTGAGCTGTGACACAAGCGCAGCAGCTCCTCGCCAGAAGACTAGCTACATGAAAACGTGCCGTACCTCCTCAGGGTTTGGTGGATGCTGATGAAGTGCCTGGGCTCTTACATGATAGCGAAACTGCTACCTCCTAGATATGCGCTTCTCAAGAGAATTCAGGAATTCTCATTTTGATTTCGATAAGTCAACAAACATGTGGCAGCGAACCACTTGCTTGAGAGGCCCAGGAACCACAATCCTATCATAGTGTAAAATTTTGCTAGAAACGGTAAATGGTCAACCATCTTTACAATTGTTCTCGAGCTCATGCAACTCTCCGTCTATAGTGGTTTATTCGGCTTTGTTGCCTGGTGTGACTGCTGAGCTAGAGATTTACAACAAATATTGTGAGTAGCAGGGGTTGACTTAATGATCCATATCTGTTTTGGAGCCTCGCTATAAAGAGGAAACGCGAAAAGATGCACAAGAGAGACAATCAACATTTTCAGTAATTTGAAATCAAGTTTTATTTGGGGTTAATTTTTCAAATGTTTCAGCAAACGGGCATTCCAACGTCCATGTAAGTTTATTGCGCCAACAAATACTGTTGGAGATTGATTGAAACATACGTGAAATTTTTAACAACTTTTATTTAGTCCAAGAGAGCAAGAAAACAAGCCGTGAGCATTGGACGAGAATGAAGACCCACAACTCGGACTGTATTATCTTAATATTCACAAATTAGATAAGAACGAGAATTCAGAATCACGTGCGATACTTAAGATCTCCAAAATCCATATAGATGTGACGAAGACGTTTGGAGATGCTTTTGAAGAGCTGCTGACTAAGGCAAAAATTACGGCAATCGCGCCGGGGATTCGATCCACAACCCTCAACTAACGTCGAGAATTATGAATCGACCGTCTTACCGCAAGACCACGATGAACCGCTTGCCTTTGATAGGAGTCAGTCAGCACATCGCTACTCCTGGAGCGGACTCTTTTAAGGAAAGAATTTACGAGAGTTGAGCGAATCCCCGGAAAATCCGATCTTAAAAGAGTCCGCTCCAGGAGTAGCGGTTAATAGACGAGGGGGGAGATGTGCTGACTGACTCCTATCAAAGGCAAGGGGTTCATCGTGGTCTTGCGGTAAGACGGTCGATTCATAATTCTCGACGTTAGTTGAGGGTTGTGGATCGAATCCCCGGCGCGATTGCCGTAATTTTTGCCTTAGTCAGCAGCTCTTCAAAAGCATCTCCAAACCTCTTCGTCACATAGAGAACTGGTTAAGATAGCAGAAGTCACGTACAGTTGAGAATAAAAAAGAATAGACTGACTGGGAAAAAGGGAGAAGCTAGTAGTGTGAGTGTGGTTCTTGAATGTTTCCATTATCGAGATCCAAGTGAATTATAAAAACTGTGAGGGATTTGCTGGGAGGGGTGCTGTGGGCATAAGCGAAAAAACAGCAACAATAACCAAAGAGAGCGACGAACTAGAATTTTAACAGCTTCGACAACGAGGATTTCAGCAGTTTCAATGAAAGGTGTGACTTTTAGGAGCTTTCTGTACTCCTGGCTCAAACAGGTCAGGAACCCTCAAACCTCAGGGCTACAATACTTGTCAGACAAACAGCTCCTTCCACTGATTTTTGGCTTCCACTAACCACTTTTTGAGAAGCGAAGTGAAATTTTATCAGCGCTAAATAAAATCCAAATTAGAGACCAAGTTAAAATTGAATGGGAGCGTGATGGACGCGTGTATGGTTGTTACAACGTTCAGTGAAAATTCGAAAAAATGAGTTTGTGTACAATTGGTTGGAAGGTTGAATAAATATCTGGTGCGTTGCAACACACAACTTTCCTTAGCTCTACAACAATTCACTTTGTACATGGCTAATTCTATTTAATCAATTCATTTATCACTCAGTTCATTTGAACTTGGTCAAACAACGCTTTACGGCAGCAGAATTTATGCAGCAGAACGCGGCTTACAGTTCCGGAATTTATTGTGCTGCTCGTACTCATTTCAGGACCATTATTGGTCAATTCGTACACAGATAACAAATGAGGCTGTAAACACGATTTTTTAAAAAAAGGATAGTAATCACTTTTGCAGAGTTATTGGAAAATAACTGTTAGAACTGGTAGTAAGCAAAACGGCAGTAGTTGAAATTCAGGAATTTCTGGAGTGACCCCCATGTATCTCATGAGCGTTTTTAAACACTCACCCTTTAGGTATTGGATTGGACTACAATACCAATTTTTTTTAACATTCTACAAAAATTTCAGCAGAGTTTACAAGGAAAAAACTGCGCGAAAAACGCTTTTGGTCGAACATTTTGATAATTTATTGTGCTGCTCTCGTCATTTTCCCACGAATGAGAATTTTATAGTATATTTGCGTTATTGAGAGCTATCAACATAAAAAATGTAATTAAAATCGTTACAGCCGTTTTTGAGAAAAAAAAAATTGGTGTTTTGATCAGTATGATGACTATAGTTACCTTTCGGTGGATTTTGCCCATACCCTCATTATTGCGTCCCATGGTAACCTGTAGGCTAGACATCAAGTTTCAGCTGATTTGGTACGGTGGTTTTCTCTAAAAACCGCGTTAAAATCGATTTCGTCGAAAGTTTTGGTAATTTATTGTGCTGCTCTCGTCATTTTCCCACGAATGGGAATTTCATGATATGATTGCCTTATTGGGAGGTATCAATATAAACAATTTAATCAAAATCGTTATAGCCGTTTTTGAGAAAAAAAATATTTGGTGTTTTGATCACTATGATAACTATAGTTAGCTTTCGGTGGATTTTGTTCAAACCCTTATTTTGGCGTCCCATGGTGACCTGCGGGCGAGATATGAAGTTTGAGCTGATTTGGTACGGTGGTTTTCTCTAAAAATCGTTCACAGACACACACACACACACACAGACCTATTTCCCAAATAGTGTTTTTCGGACTCAGGGGGATCTGAAACGTAAAGATTTGAAGAGAACTCAGAATTTTTTTTTTCAGCCGATTACATAAATTTTCTCTCTACTTCGTAGAGCAAGGAAAGTAAAAAGTGTTTTCTGGCTCAGAAGCCCTCAACGCAAAATGCAAATGAGTTGTAGCGTACTTCTTGTGCACTAGTGCCAAAATCGATGCCCTAAGTGACACGGAGGTGAGAAATATGGGATTGGATTGAGAAGGCGAGTCGTAAATGTAACGGAAAGACTACCCAACGAAGCGACCAGGGGGGGGGGGAGAGTAGTAATGTGACACTTGGGTCTACATTTATGTTAATCCTCCTACTGTGGTTTCATCTTTTCATCTAAGTCACTATAAGAAATAATAGTCGTATAAAAGTCAAATAATAATAAAACTGGTGGAGAGGGAGCCTGAATCTTTGATTAGTTCAGACTGCAGCTCTGCGTGCACCTTTTTATGGAATTGAGCACATCTTTACGGTGGAAAGAGGGTGAGAAATGTTTAATATTTTGTACTAATGACCTCCAGGTGAAGCATATGGTAGAATAATGAACGTAAAATGCGTAGAATTCAGCCATTTAGTATTGGGAAGTTGTACACTGAAGATCCATAAACAAGTGATTTGGGCTTGTTACATAATGTATTAAATATATAATACTGCGAACTTACTTGTTGGGGGGAAACAGCTGATTTCTGGGCGAACACAACCCAAATCACACCTTCCGTACAAGGGGGTGTTGTCAAGGAGCCGTAATAATGCACATAATTGCCCAAGTTAGGAGGTAAATACCTTCGGAGCGGAGCGGATTGACAGCGAATTTGCTTGCCGTCTTTTTCGATTGATCTTATTGAGTCCGTGATGGTTTTGAGTACAAAATTACCTCGTTTGTGCAACTGAAATAAAAGAATTGTTTCTGAATGGATAGTGAGACAAAGAGTAAATGAAGGGTGAACCTTTAGGGTCCCATGGGGGTATTCAACGAACAAACTCATCATACTGGTTGGATGAGTCCTTTTGTTCTTAACACACACGCATATACTGTATATATTAATTCTGTTGAGCAGAAGCTGATGATTATTGGGGGATTTGGGGTGTTTCGAGTATTCCAATTTCATTTGTTAAGAAGATTCGAATAAACACAACTCAGGATACTGACGATGGACCTCTTGACCGATTCGTCTTTTTTATGGTTTATTATTTATTCAGAATAATACACGAGTTTTCCGTCAGAAAATTTTTCAAACGTATATTTCGACGCTGGGTCTCATAGGTGTACGAAAACAGTGAAATCATAGTAATTATAGTGAGCCAAAGTCTACTAATTGAATGAACTCGCGGGACAAATCAGCGAAAGTAATCGTTTCATTATTTGTACTTCCGTCTTAAGGCTCGTTCTCACGACGCGTGACTTGCCAAGTCACAGACGTCCTTGGATCTGCCACAGATCGACGAGAAGTGTCTGGAATGGCGAGCCAACAGTTCTCACGGCGCGGGGTGGCTCGGTGGGACTCGGGGCGGCACGTCGTACCTCAAGCCCGTTCGGACTGTACGCGAGCACCAAATTATTTTATCTTTTTCAGTTGCCTAAGGAGGAGCATCAGTGGCTAGAAATCGCTCGAAATTTCGAACTGCAATGGAACTTTCCTAACTGCTTGGGGGCGATAGACGGAAAACATGTCGTTATACAAAGCCCACCAAATACAGGAACTGAGTTTTTTAACTACAAATCTCATTTTAGTGTTGTGTTATTGGGGTTAGTAGATGCAGATTACTGCTTTACGTATGTAGACATTGGATGTCAAGGTCGAATAAGTGATGGTGGAGTTTACTACAATTCATCCTTATACAGTAAATTACAAAATGGGGAGCTTAATCTTCCTTCCGATAGGAAACTACCATCATCAGATACAGTTTTGCCTTGTGTGTTCTTAGGCGATTCAGCATTTGCCTTAAGTCGGAACATGATGAAGCCATATCCTGGGACCTTAGAGAAAGGAAGTGCAGGCAGAGTTTTCAACTACCGTCATTGTCGTGCTCGACGTGTTGTTGAAAACGTGTTCGGAATTATGTGTTCGGTTTTCAGAGTATTTAGAAAGCCCATGACTTTAGAACCCGACAAAGTAACCAATGTTACTTTAACTTGCGCACTGTTACATAATTTCCTTAGGAAGAATAGTGTTTCAAGATCACGGTATACTCCCCCAGGTACGTTTGATGTTGAAGTAGACGGTACATTTGCCGGAGGATCTTGGAGAAATGACCAAGATGGAATGAGATTTTTCTTGCCATTACAAGGGGCTTTTTCAGTTCCTTTAATGAGCATTCTATCGAGAAATTTGATTGAATCCGTTTCCAAGCATCATACACTTTGTTCCTATCTTTATGTTCTTCATTGACGGGATTCCATATGATCGGTTCCTGCTCGTATAAATCCAAAAACTCTATCACTGTTTCATTAGTCCACTCCATTTTTAACTAGTTAAAAACCACCAACCGAACTCAACAACAACACAGTACAAAAGGACATGCGTTCGACATGCGCTCGGCTCGGCGAATGGTAGGCCGTGAGAACGGGTACACAAGCCGATGGGAGGCTCGCGTCTGCTCGAGCTCGCGCCTTTGATGTTTCATGAGTTTACCGACAAAAGTCGGGAACGGCTCGTGGCGGCGCGTGGCTCGGTCGAGCCACCTCGAGCTAGGTCGAAAAGCAATGGATGCAGTGTTCTCACGACGCGTTACTCGACGAGCGGCAGATCAAGGCCGTCTGTGACTTGGCAAGTCACGCGTCGTGAGAACGAGGCTTTACTCTAACCACTCGGCTCGACTCGTCACGTCGTGCCAATTGCCTACACCCGCCTAGAATGTGTAATTTTTGTTGTTCCGCTGTAGTCAGGTCATGTTTCGTATCGTTTACTGTTATTTTTTGATGCTGAATCGAGTGGAATGGATCTCTGAGGTGTGAGAGAATAATAAACAGTAGCGCTGTGATAAATAATTTGATCATATAGCTCATACAGATCATTTCTTTGAACTCTAGTTTAAATTTTTTTGATTCGTAGTATTGAGATTAAAGATCATTTAATGTGGAGCTAGCCGATTGTAATAACCTTTAGGCGATATGTTTCCGTCCTAAACGCTTTTCTAAATTTTAAAGCATTTTAAACCTTCCTGAATTACATTTATATATTACAACACATGCTGATATACACACATAAGTAAACATTTGTTTTTGCATTAAATCTCAGGCATGCTTCACTGCTTTGAGGAAGTGTTTCAATGGATGAAGAATCTATAGCATAAAACATTTGTTTTCATCCTAGATGCCTGAGACACCTTGCCTACCATCTGAATAAATACCGTGGTCGTAGGTGCCAGTGCTAAGCTCCTAAGAATGCTATTCTCATGACGAGATCACCTGAGAGTTTCATTGTGTGGACTGGGTCCATGAGTCCAGCCTTTTGCGACAGTTTGTCCAGGCTTGGGTTGAAGCAGGTCAAAGCACCAAATGGCTAAAATTTTGAACAGGAGGGATTCAGTTACACCTCTCCTTAGGAGCACTGGTGCCAATGTCATTGTAGAGGCAGCTGTTAAAGAGGACATGAGAGGCATCATCCACAACCCTCTCACCGCATGGGCAGTACAATGCGTTTGAAGTACTTCGGCCACCCATTGAATGTTCCATGGCTTGAGGGCAGCGGTGTATGTAGGAAGGTGGAGTGTCATCATTTCAACCAGAGACAGGTGCTCACAGAGGGCAGAAAGGCATGCAGGTGAGGTGCTGTCACCCCCCTGTGACAATGTATTTCCCAAAAACTGACCTCACAGTCGCACACTATCCTGAACCTGGGCTCAACTGTGTTCTCGAGGAAACTAGTAACGAGTGCGTGTAACTCACCCCTGTAGTAGATGAGCAAGTCCCTCTTGATGTGTGACCTCACCACCACCAGGTCCATGAGGTCACCAGGCACATTGCCAATCTTCGGAGGGAGTCAGTAACCACTCTTGAAATGCTCAAAGCTCTCCTCCCTAGCCAACCCTAAAGTGGATCTCCTCATCCGAAGTGCATGAAAGACAATCAGCCCTTGCTATCCTTACATCCTTTGATCGCCAGTTGACTATTTCTGTTTTAGAATGCTACACATCCTAGATTTTTTGTCAATCCTAACCCTATTTCTACTTCATTTTAACTCTCAATCATTTTCCGTATTCTGAAGAGGAAAGGCCCTCATTTTCTGTAGGTGAGGAAGCTGTAGAGTTAGTGGTGTACATTTTCAGGCCAGATGAATACACCCATCTTTGCAGGGAGTCACCACTCTCAGAACGCTCAAGAAGAACTCAACTCAATTACTTCAACTGAAGATTGAACTAAGAAAGCGACACACTTTGAAATGAGCAGAACAGAGACAATTGGGACAGCTAAGAAAAATTACTGGCACAACTTACATTGAAAAGCACAGCTAAAACTGCAATCGTTCCTTTTCCCTTTGGGTCATTTGTCGCCCTCGCTTTATGAAATACGAAGTGCTGCTCGAGGGCGAACCTGTAAATCGAATGAAATGTCGAGAAGTTGAAAATATCGACGACTCATAGTTTTGTGTTATAGGCTTTCTTTGATTCATCTTCTGCAAGGGTGGACATCAAAGAGGAAGCATTTGGCATTCCTTAGGAAGCTAGACAGGGATCTGAGTGACATTGGAACTGGCACAATAAGGCTTTAGGCAACAGTGCTCATCCCAAAAGGTACAGTCAGAGTTCAATAATAATAACCTTAACATTGCAACTGCTATCAAGGTCTATCCTGCCAGGTTTCCCTTAATTTGCTCCATAATGCAATGAACGAATGCTCACAAGTGGGGTGTGAGTGGGCAGATGGAAAGACAATGAGCAAGAAGATCCCCACAGTGAATTTTGGAGGCTACCTAGTTGCACGACATTGTGTACCAAATTTAGTCAAGATTATCCTCACATACTAGATGAAGCGAGTCGGAAACCCCATATAGATGTCAAAACGTTAAGCATTATCATGTACATATTATTTAAATAAACGAGGACAAGAGGTCACACCACCTGTTACTTCATCAGTTCTAACTGAAATGTATTCGTTGATACAGTAACGTTTTATTTTCTTTAAATGAACAACATAGTACGAGTTACTGGAATTGATCATCACCACTGCTTGTCACTTCACGCATAACCATGGTACCAAATTGACCACATCAGCTCTTACCTGCCCTAGGGTCTGCTCTTAGTGCCCCTATGAATTGACTAATGTCCAACCCGGGCCTGTTTATCATATTGCATCAGGTTCACCCTCAACATCTCTGCAATGGCAGCTCATCTTTCCTTACTCTTTTACCCTCCTGAGAATCTTGCAGCATGCTGCCATTCCGATACATCCTCCCATACTGCCTAGTAGTATGGAAAGTTCAGGAGTAGTCTTTCCTCCACGTCTTCATTTTCCATCCCTACTCGATACTGGCCCTGGAGCTAGCTCCATCCTCTCCTGACTAAATATGACCTGGAAAAATTGAGCAGTGCACCTCCAGTTTTCATCGGAATTCAACATGGTGTGAACAAATGCCTCTGGTGTGAGGAGGCTGACTGTGTCTTCAACAGTGAGCCACCAGCCAGCCCACTTTTGGCATGAGAAGATGGCATGCAAAGCATCATCCACCATTGCCCTGTAGTGCAGGCAGTTTAGACAAGCAGCCTTAATAATTCGGTGCGGGTACACCCTGAATGCTGCACGTCCAGTGAGGAACTGGGTAAAGTAAAAATCCACCTCTCTCTGTGGGCTTGGTGCGGCTTGAGCTATGGACCAAGTGCTGGAATCAGTGGCCTGGGCACTCATCATGCCACATCTCAACAGTCACAGCTCTCCTCCTTTTCTTCTGGTAGCTGTACTCTGTTGGCTCAGTTGATAGGTAGAGCTCTTTTCACTCTGGGGATTAAGTCTGTCACCTTGATGGTCTCACGTAAAAAAAGAATCGGATTGGGGGTGTCAGGGGCCTCCCAGTTTCGACAGCATCACAAAAGTGCAAGAAATCACTGTCAGCACGAAGCCCGCATGAACTCCAATTACACAGACTTGAGCAAAAGGACACACAATGTAATGAGCGCCAGTTGGTGCAAAAGTCTAGGAGGAATGAACTAAAGTTAAATGATTGCACGGCATTGAGGTAGCATTCATGAAAGTACCAGGGAAGAAGGTTAGGTAGATGCTGTGTGGTATTGTGCCAGGAGGTATATATAGGCAGATGATTGGACAAGAATGATGAGACTCCTTTTGGCACCTTTAGCCTACCTTTTGGCACCGAATATACCCTGCATGGCCACTGTTATGTTCGAGGCACTATATGTTGAATGAAAAACTCAAGTAGGTAACACTTTAAAAACTGTAATTGGAGAACTGATGAACATTGTCTAATTGAATAATAAAACGGAGCGTACATTCCAGAGTGGGCACAAAAACAGGTCTAGCATATTTGATATGAAGTTAAGCAGGAAAGGAAATTGGTGCGCTCTGGTGGCAGCCATCATAACTGAACGCCTTCGCGCTCAACTTCAATTACGGACATTATAGCCACTGAACCATTGCATTTGGGGTTGAACTCTGCAGGAAAAGAACTCGCTTCACAAAGTTGAGCGAAACTCTTTCAATACTGTTGAGGTGCATGACACCAAATGCCTGAGGCGCACAACAGCACCGATTTTACCACATAAGTAAAAATGGTCAATCGCGAAGTCCAACTTGAGATCTTAGTCCACAGCATCAGTGCAGGACAAGCACCAGAAGTAGACCAGTGATCTTTGTTGGCGGGTGAAGCCCTCAAACTAGTCTCCTTGGCATATTCCCCTGCCATATGGTGCCTACTGACTTAAGTCCTAGCATTGCTGGAAACAAGTATCTCCTTATCTTCGAGGATATTTTTACTAAATGGGTGGTCATACAAAGTGCCACTTCTTCCACTCTTTTTAATAAGTTAAGATCAGGTCAGTGGCGCTGAACTGCTTTGGCACGTCAGTCATATTTCTCATAACACGTCCAACTTCGTGAGCTTTTTGGTTCAAGTGCTTGCAGCAGCATATGGTACCCAGCATCGTACTATCTACCTCATTATATCACTGCCAAGCTAGCCCCACTGGAAGACTGAACAGAAACTTATGACAGCTCATGATTTCATAATTGGACGAAGAAAGACGTACTAAGTGGGATAACTACACAATATTCGCCTGCATGTTTGGAAGAGGGCTTACTCCAGGTCACTTGCTTACTCAGGAAGTCTTGCAAACCGTTTCAAGCGATCTTGCTGCCGAAGCAGGAGTTTGGGGTGAAAGGAAGGTGAAGCTGAACCATTTGGTGGGCCCTTAAGGCTAGTACAATCTGCGCCATTTTCTAAACTGCGTGAGAGTCCGAAATCAAGTACTTCTGAAGACATCTGTCGTCTGTGGCAGATCGCGTGGCTGTCAAGCTACACCCCAAGTTCAAGAGCTCCTTCACCGTTCCATCAGCCAGTCCGGGAGGAACTAGTCATGGTATCACCGATTTCAGCTATTATTAGAACTTTTTTATTGATAAAAAAGGAAACAAAGATTCCTTGAAAACTCAACTTGCTACGTCCAAAATTGATATGTTCTCGTTTATTTTTGTTAAGTGATCAAGAAGTACGTCAACTTACCTGTACGATCCGATCACATGCTCAGACCCGAAGAAATGCTTTCCCCAGTGAAAATGAGTCTGTTTGAACATGTACATGTCCGTTCCCAAAGGCCCTCCCGTCGCATAAATCGGCGTTGAAGTGTTTAGAGTCAAAACAACTTGAATTAAAAAGACGATAATTAGAGTAGAAGGCGTATTTCTGGAGGAGGTTCTTATTTCATTATTTACTTTGTTAGTAGCGCGCAAAATTACCCGTGTGACCATCATTTTTTATTTTAGCGCCGATCGGCAGCTGATTGGATCCAAGTAGCCGCAATCCAAATCGGAATCTGCTGTACTTGAGTCTTCCCATTTTGATGTTGATGGGCGACTGCTTCTTGCCACTTTTGCACGTCCCTGTCCAAGCTTTCGATCCTGGAACAACAGTAAATTTATTTTACGCTTTTACACTCTCCACAAAATTGTTTTTTTTCTCTTTCCTCAGAGCTACTGATCGGTTGGATTTTAAAAATTTTCCTTCCGGTCTTCAAGTTTCAGGAATTTTAGAGACTGAAAGACAATATTTCTCCGTAGCGCTACCAGTTTCTACGTAGAACGTTACGTTATTTCATTCGCTGAGAAATACATTAAATTAGGAAAAATTAAAAGTGACCCTAATTGGAAAATCTTGAAGAAAATTTAAATTCCTTTCGACATTTTGATTTATTTTTCAGTAGCAACTTTCAGTTCTCTTTTCTAATTTAATTAATTTTATCACATCAGAATATTTTTTATAATTTCTTAAATTTTCTTTTATAATAATTTTAAAATATTAATTTGTGACGTCGTTGGGGGTTTAATCGACAGTGGCCGTCACAAAGTGGTAGCCGAGCTCCCGAAAAATATAATATAAAATAAATAAACAAATAAAATTGCAAAAGCATCGTTAGATATAAATAAACTGATAGAATAAATTTGGAGGTGCTCAGGAATTCCTTTCAACAATCGGTCGACGAGTTGGGACAAGCTTCAGAAGAGCGGATTAAACAAATGTATGAGGCTTTCTCTAGCTTGCTGAGCGGGAATCCGATTCCGAATGAGATCGGTAACGAGACGGGGCAGGACGAAATCTTGACAAGACTCAGCTCAATCTCGATTTTCAACGGAAGATTCCGAATTATCACGAAACACTAATAACAAATATCCCCGCGTTTAGGACCATAGTCAACGAGCAATTATCGAGTTACTTGAGGCATGGTGCCCAATTAACGGCCGAGGAGTATTTTAGTGATATCGTGAGGAGAATCGCGGCACAGGTTGAAAACAAACACTTGAAACGCTTCATAAACAACCGGAGTAACTTGACGTTTGACTCACTAGCTCAACGCATTTTAACAGAATTTGCCAATTAAATTAAATTGCAGTACACTGTTGATTACATTCGTTTTTTCAGTTAACAACTCTTTGCGAACTTAACGTAAGCTGTCTTGGAATCAAGCAAAAATCGTCCGGAAAGAAACTAAAATTATATGAAACTCAACGCGAAATTTAGTCGAATCGTTGAAAATCCTGTTAGTTAGCAAACCCCTTAAGGAGGCGAGAAAACATATAGCAAATCGACTAACAAAATAGAAAGTTATACATGAACTACAAAGGAAACTGCGAATAAAATGTTGGTACATGAATCGACAGCTTTGGGAAGCATTTAAAACATTTTTACTTTCCTTGCTCTACGAAGTAGAAAGGAAATTTTGAGTTCTCTTCAGATCTTTACGTTTCAGACCCCTCTGAGTCCGAAAAACACTATTTGGGAAAATGAACTCCGCTGGAATTCTTGTAGAATGTTACAAAAAATTGGTATTGTAGTCCAATCCAATACCTAAAGGGTAAGTGTTTAAAAACGCTCATGAGATACATGGGGCTCACTCCAGAAATTCCTGAATTTCAACTACTGCCGTTTCGCTTACTACCAGTTCTAACAGTTATTTTCCAATAACTCTCCAAAAGTGATTACTATCCTTCTTCAACAAATTCTTATTTACAGCCTCATTAGTTATCTGTGTACTAATTGCTCAATAATGGTCCTGCAATCAGTACGAGCAGCACAATAAATTCCGGAACTGTAAGCGCTACCGCTTTCTGCTGCCATAAAGCGTTGTTTGACCAAGTTCAAATGAACTGAGTGATAAATGAATTGATTAAATAGAATTAGCCATGTAAAAAGTGAATTGACGTAGAGCTAAGGAAAGTTGTGTGTTGAGTTACGTTCGTTGAGAAATTAACCAAATATTGGGGTGAATTGTAAGTTAATTGAGGAAATAGTTGAAAATAAAATGCGCGGCAAATGAGCCAAAAA
This sequence comes from Pachypeltis micranthus, assembly GCA_020466155.1. Taxonomy (NCBI): domain Eukaryota; kingdom Metazoa; phylum Arthropoda; class Insecta; order Hemiptera; family Miridae; genus Pachypeltis; species Pachypeltis micranthus. The sequence goes on along the minus strand of CM035775.1, from coordinate 38,107,006 downwards.
TTGGAAAGTTGCTTAAAGGATTTGAATACTTGAAAATAGTGGGGGAACTTCGTTGAAAATCACGATGGAAAATTGCATCAAAACCCGTTGCGCATGGTTTAATAAAATGGTTCTGAAATTGAAATGAAAATCCCTCAAAAACGGGTTAAAAGGGCGCTGTGAATTTTTTGGAAACGTTTTACTCAAAATCGTTGGAAACAGTATTTTTGTGATTGTGAAAAATCGACTCAATTCCTCTGAATTGGGAGATTATAATCGTGATAATAATAATTAATAATAAGGATAATCATTATTTTGTTTTATTTGTCTTCAATTGTTACGCATCGTCTCATCTGCTCCTTTCGGCCCTTTTAATCATAGTAGCTACAGCTACAGCTAACAACTTCAAAACAACCGAGACGATTCACCAGCCATGACCAAGCTGGCCGAGGACACGTGGTTGACCTGTCATAAATAACGACTTGCCACAACCAAGGAAGCAAGGAACGGGCCAAGTTTTTCTTCTCATTCCCCTCTCGTTCTCTGCCGCCTCCTCACTCAGATCATTCGTATTCTAGTGATCTCCACTTTTCGCCTATTTTATTGTCGTGTTGACTTTGTAGGTCCCATACTACCGACACCAAATTGCGTCAGGAGTCAAATTCAACAATTAATTCATTCCTTTTCGTCGCCGACGCGACGCCTTCAAGAACTTCGAAGCCGCATAACACTTCGTTCCATTTGTGCCTAATTGCAAGCACAGCAGTTCAAGCAGGAGCAGTTTTTATTTTGTTTCGTTCTTGACGTGTAACGCATCACGAAGGAGAAGGTTTATCATTTGGAGGTTCCCCCTATACGTTACCAATCTACTTAATAAACAGATGTCGAGGGAAATGCGAAGAAAATTGAGAAAGTGAGTAAAAAATGGGAATAAGAGTAAAAGCTGCTCAGAAATGAAGCAAAACTAGGGGAACCCGTTAAAAACTCTCGAGTAAAAAAAAAACTGTTGAAAATCGAGCGCACATTGTTTCGAAATCAATAAAAATCGTTTGGAGTTGAGACAAAACCTGAAATTATAAAAAATCAAATTAAAAAAGAAACTTGAAACTGCTACGAAATGAAGTAACAATTGTTGACAAATTTTGTGAAAAATGGAGTTAAAAAGAAGAGAAGTTCAAGGTTGTATTTAAACCCTAATTGAGAGCACTCAGTAGGGTCTGAAACTTGAAGATCTGAAGAAAACTCAAAAAAAATTTCAACCGGTTACATAACTTTCCTTTCTACTTTGTAGGACCAAGGAAAGTAAAAATAGATTTAAAATTTGTTGAAAAATTATACGAATATCGTTTTTTAAAATTGTAAATTGTTTAGTCGAAAATTGAATAGAGCAAGTATTGTTGTGCACCGTTCAAAAGGGTATTCAACGACCTTGTTAAAGGCGTGCGTGAATATTTTTCGAGGAGAATCGTTCTCTACTCTGTCACTTAAAATAGCGCGTCTTGTAGCGAGAGGTGAAAAATTGCTGTGTTACGCGAGGAAATCAACGTGATTTAATTCAGTTCAATTCTTGAGCAATTCAGTTCTACGCACCTGGACCATTGTCGTACCCGTAGAGAGCGTACTCACTTCCAGACGAGTGTTTGTGGTCTGAAATTAAACGTTTTAAACCGTTTAAATAAATTCCGAAAATTAACCACATCGCTCTTGTACTATCAAAAGTGCGTATGCGGTCGGTGTAGTTCAAACCAAAACCAGTTATTGTACTTACGGGAACCATTTCGCTCAGCGAGAGCAGTGAAGAACGATGCCAATAGCAACAGCACTTCCATTTGCAGTAGCATGTTTCTGATGTTAAAAAGAATAAATAAGAATCACAATTAAAAAATAATCAATGTAACCTTCTTAAAGGATTCTAAAAATTAGCTAGCAGTTATTATATTATATTAACAGTCTCATCATATTAACACAAAGCTGTTATTTTCTCGTAGTGGCTGTTCCCTGACCCTCATCAATATTTCAGGCGAATCAAATGAACACAAAAAGTTGTTATTTTATATGAAACGACGAGACATAATGGACATCTCGCTTTCTCTTCATTATAAACTTAACAATTAATGTTGAAATTTGCAGCTGTACTAAAGCAATAGCGTCTCCAGTTATTGCGTTACCGAATTCGGTCAATTAGAAAGGTGGAATGGGCTGATGTCCGTTGGGAGAACCCGGGATTGGGACAATTCGCCGATCTTAAGGGGAACCGACACCTAGATTCCGAATTCGGCTTTTAGAACTTGTAGGGAGAGATAATTGCCGGTATTGAAAGCATCGTGTTCACTCACGACTTCCTTTCTTTTCTTTTCATTCGTCGTTTTATTAGGTTACGGTTCATTGTTTTATTGTATTACAGTTTATTGTGTTTATCAGTTATTTCATTCAATCCCCACACGAGTGTGACAAGTATAAGAAGTACAAAATTCAACTATAATCTAAATAATGGCACGTGGGACTAACCTCATCTTTTAACTTTTCCTCTAATCTTTCTAATTCTTTCGTTTTCACACTAAATAGCCTCACGGCTTCATTAAAAGGAAAACAAAATAAGCCAACCAGCTACCTGTGACGATGGGCATGGGGGTTGAGGCACCGAGGGCAAAGCCCAATGCCAAGGCTGCTGCTCCAGCCCGGATGGGGACTGTTTCGAGGTAGCACAGGAGCAGGGGCTAGTAGTTTCTTCCAGGGCACCGCAGGACATATGTTTCCCACAAAACACAAGGTGGGTGGGGTTCATCTCACCCTACTAAACAAACAATGGAGGCCAAAAAGCTAAAAATCACGCTGGCATCATCTTATGTGTAGAGAAGCACGATGAGTACCAGTACCTACAAATAAGCAGGTCTGAGTCAGTTCCTATAAGCTCGGAGCATGACAGTGCATCGGAGCCAGGGAAGGTTTCACAACACAAAAACAGAAAAGAAAAAAAGGTTAACGTAAACAGAAGGCTCAAAAATTAGAGCGGCACTTAGGCTCTGCTATAACAAGATTAGAGCAAAAAGCCAATATAACCGAGGGCGAAACAAAAACCAGAGGAGTTTCTAGGATTCAACCTACAATACGGATCAGACTTCGTAAAAATAAATCAAGAAACTCCTCTGGTTTTCCGAGGTCTATTAAACAGCTGGACATTCGATTAGGAACTTTAACACAATCGAGGTTCCATTTTTTGTTAATGTCCAAATTTCGAACACACTGATAACATTTGTCAGTGTCGTTAGTTGGCAGATCTATGTTTGATGTGAAATGTAAATCACGGTGCAGTTGATCCGGTGAATTTCGTTCATTTCAGAGAGCTTTAAAATCTATAGGCAGTTTATGCCGATTGTGTGACAAAGGAGCGACTGTATCGTCGGTGCTGCGAGCGATCCTGTCTTGATTGCGAATGTAAAATTCGATTGACGTATCTCGACAGTATTTTTGACGCTTCTTAGGCTAAAGACGACTTGAACACTTTTCCGAACGTCTGCAATAATCTTTCACGCATTCGATTGCCTGTCATTCCGCGAATAAGTTGCGCTCGAAGAAAAATATCGACGCTTGGCTCACTTACAGGTGAAATTGACAGGATGACGCAAGTTGAAGTTCGGTGATATAATGGCTTATCGTTTCTCTCTCTCTTTGGGTGGTGGGGTAGGTCGGGGCTGTAAGTTACCACCACGTATGTAACTTTGGACCAATGCGTGATAACAACGCACAATGTTTTAAAATCTTAGATTTTAATAAACTTGTAGTGTCAATCGCACTAAAAATTATGGTATTCCGTCTCACTCATCCCTCCCCTACTCTTAGTCCTGTTTATCAGATTATCTATTTATCATCACTCCATTTTGTAAGATTAGCTTTATTTCAGTCATCATTTTAACGAGGCCACACTTGAAGTTGAACTTGTGCGGTTACGACCTGTACACCAACGTCTCCACGTATTCACCTTCACTCTTTGAATACAACTCATGTAGGAACTTCGTTGGCAAGTCAATATTACTAATATGCCTCGTGGTGCAAAGAAAAGGGTCGCTGCTAATCCTCACAAAGTAATGGTTAACGAAATTTAAAAACTAAAAGAACGTCTTTTTCTGTGAGTTATTACAACACAACGGAGCCTTTCATTTTCTCTCGGTCGCTCATCAGATGGAACGAGCGGTGCGTAGCAACACACAACATTCCGCAATCCCTTTAAGTTCGAACACCACCTACATATGCGGGCGCTTTATCTTCGTTCAACGCATTTTTAGAGGAATAGGAGGGAAGACACGAGAACTCGTTAATACTGACTGGGAAAAGGTACTAACTGAATCTCTACATTCCATCAGATCCAACTGCACCCCTCATGAACGCCTCTTCAATCACCCCCGACGGACAGTCAATGGAGAAAATATCCCGACCTGGCTTTTGAATCCGGGACTCACCAAACAAGTTCGAAATTCCAAGTACGACGCTACGCTACTATTCGACGTCAAAATGGCGTTGAATCAACAGTGTCATTGAGGCATTTTGCCCCACGCGGAGACAGCGGAGATTTTTTACCAGTACAACTGCAAGAGTCCATTTCAAACGGTAGTCCTGAGATCGAGTCTGAGCCTCAGAATCAGTAAGTACCTCGGGAACAGTCTAATGATCAAGAATGATTCTCCCCCAAGAAGGGAGATTTCCAGGCCAGCTTACCTCAAGGACTATCTGACTGTGTATCTTCCGTCAAAATGAACTCATCATTTAATTGACAATATTTAGTTCTCATCCTAGTTTGCCTTCTATGATGGATGGGGAGATTGCCATAGTGTTTATAATAACCCCATTTTCAGTTGAATCATCTGATCAGCTGTTGCGATTGACCTGACTATTTTTATTTGTGTCATCCATTAGGCAGCTATGTTTTCTAATGAATAAAAGCCAACCTTTTGGTTATTAACTTACGACTCGTCCATAACAGTTGTGTTCGCCCTAGGAATTTCCGGTGTGCTTGCACCTCCCTTACAAGGTGCTTGCTTCTCTCTCTCCCCCTCTTGCCGGGCACTCCTACTCGATACCCTCCAGACCCTAGTCAGAAAATCAAGTAGTTAGTAGCTCCTCGCTCTTGTCCTAACACCAGTTCAAATATCTAGAGACCCACTGTGTCGCATGAACTGCTGGCTGCTCAATCAGAACTCTATCGTGGTAATCAAGAGACCGTTGAAAACCCAGCGTATCACTGCAGTCCTCTATCTCGTTATTCAATTCAAGTCTTCGTTGCTTTGTCTCTTGCACCCAACAGTCACGAATAAAAATTAATATCATTATCGAGTATGTATGTATCTATTGTGATTCTGAACAGTTTATACCCCTGGACGGGTTAGTTTTTAATTGAGCTTTGTCTGATGCATATTTAAATAAATATATTACCGGCTTCTCCCGTAATGACGTTCCTGCCAGCAGTTCGTCCACTCTACATTCTGGTCGTGTGCGGTCTGCACAGTCGAGAAAGAAATGACGCGTTTAAGACGCGAGACACAATGGATTTACACTTATCGTGAGATGAGTAAAGACTTACAGATTTCAAATCTCCGCGTCCATCCCGAGACAGCTCTTCTGATTTACATCGCGCGCACTTTTGCGTTAAATTTGTCTCGATCGAACCGACGCTAGAACGCGATGGAAGGTTCTTCGAGCGGAATTTTTCTTAACAAGAACCACCGCACGCGACTTCGTTTCAATTCCAACTGCCCAAGTCGACTGGCGAAGTCGGCGTTTACAAGTCCATAATTAAAGAGGGGTTTCAGATAACACGTTCCGTGTTTTACCGTTTGGTTGATTGTTCAAAGCTCTAATCCGAAACGTCCCAGTGACCTCTCTTTCTGGTCGCCTGTTAAATGCGACTAATTTTTCAACTGGATGGTTCAGAGAACTCTACACCTTCTTAAACACTTCCGCCTGTTTTGGTTTCATTGCAGAGCCCTCACTTTTAGCTAATTATCGTGGAAGAGGACGCTATTTCACTCGCCGAAGTCAGTTTGTTCGTACTCTATCACGGATTCTAGATTTTAACGTTGTCATATGTACGTGAACTATAGTTTTTCTTAGCGGATTCGTATCTAGTCCCCCCCCCCCTTCCCCGCTCGGCTGTCCGATCGAACGAAGCCCATTGTTGTTACGTGCAAAAATGGTTACAAAACGTAATTTTGGCAGTTTCATTGCAAATACGCCGTGTTTATTTAAATACTGGGAGTTTTTTAAACTGGGTTGCCGTGTTCTCTTGGCAGCACAGGGCCAGGGAATCACACTGTTGTCGATCTTGAACAGCAGAACAAGATCGACCCAGCGCATTCTTCTCTCCACAGTAGCCAAACGCGAGATAGACTCGTAGCCTACGTCGTTCGAAGCTATATCCATCTCGTAGACGATATAATGCAAGACTGTCCTTTGCACCCACTCAACGCGACACTTTATAACATCGTACATGGGAGACGGTGGATGCATGCTCAAGAGTTGGTTGGACTAGAGTATTATATACTGCTACGATGGCATCAGTATTAGAGAAACGAACTGAAGCGCACGCCAACACCTAGTATGCCTGGAAAATGGCATCACAAAGAACCCCAAGATCGACCAGTTCATTCAACCTCAGGTGCTCCTGGTAGTTGTACACTGTCTCAAACAGGCGGTGGAACGTCGCCACACAATATTTATCTGCGCTTAGGAAAACGTGGTTTGCCTCACATCACTCATCCTGGGAGAGACTCGCAGTCTGACGATGAACTCGTATGTGCGAAGAGTAAACTACGATCTCCCTCTATGGTGGTACGGCTGACAAAGCTGTTTATCATCAGAAGAAATCACAGTGGTCCTAAATGGCTGCCTTGCGGAATTCCCGAGGTCGCAAGGAAAAGTGAGGAAAGATAGCGTCAAGGCGGTGGGGAACGAATATGAAATAACGTGGAAAGAAAATGACTTTACTTCACTCGGTGGTACCCAGTAGTTGAGCAATTAAACACATTTTTAGAAACTCGCGATAGGATTCACTTTAATTATGAATGTTTTAATTTCCATAGGTTTAAGCGAAACTATGTGCGAGGGATTGGGAGGATGAGAGGGTTTGCCGAAGTCAGCGCCAAAGTCAGGTTGATCGACGGAGTTCAGTTCTTTCCATTCTTTTAATCTGTGGAGGTCCGACTTTTCGATGTTCGCTCCCAGGGCCATCTCTTTGATGCCCACAACGTCCCAATCAGCAAACAAGTCCTGCAAAAAGAGGCATTCATGTTACTATTATAACGTTCTGTTTGTACTTTCCCTTGCAATGGACTCAGAAATACATTTATTGTTACTGCACTTCTTAGTTCTATTACTTTCGTTTTGTGTAAAGTCCTATTGCGCCAACTTATAAGCAATTTATTTCTGACAAATATTTATTCGCTATAAAACGAGATATTTCTCTTAGTCTCTCACTCTTCGGATATTTAGTGCCAGCCAGAGAAGACGGACTCACCACACAGGTACGTTAACTTAAGTCATTTACTACTTTACTTAAGTCGTTAACTTTAAGTCAACTGGCGGAACTAACCCAATTACTTTAATCCTACTGCACATTTCAACGGCGAGCCTTCAGTGAAGAAGGCAGCCCACGACGCTTGTCGAACTAATGCCTAACATCTAATTTGTTATGCAAACCCACAACACACTTCAGAGACGAGCCGTGCCTTCAAATACGAAGCTAGGTAACCCACAACGCTATTGTACTAAACCTACGATTTTCACCGCTCTGGCAATTAATTCAGCTTTTTTCATTTAGTTTTGAGGAAATCGGTAGAAATGAAAGCTTTATATTGAAAATGGCAGTACTTAAGGTCGTCAGATTTATTGTATAGCCTTTATTTGTCATAACCTTCAATGAGTGACCAGTGAACACGGAAATTCTGAGGCTCTCCGGTAACATTCATGTTTACAGCTTGGAAAACACTGAGAAAATATCTAGTGCGACACATCTCACAACTTTTCTCAGCCCCTCGTACATGTATCGCTCTAGCTGCTAATCTAATCAATTTTTCACTCAGTTCATACGAATTTAGCATAACAACCGTCTACGTAATTTATTGCGTTGCTCCTGCTTATGGTAAGACCATCATTGAGTATCACGCCTGCAGGTAATTTATAGAAATGTTAGCTCGAATTTAGGAATTTATTCCGTTGCTCCTGATTGTTTAATGACCATTTATATTACAGTTTCGCCGTACGAGACTCGTAGGTACGCCACGACACTTCCACTCTATGAACGCTAGTGTCACATGAACGACATTTATAAGGAAATAAACTGCACTAAAATCGAATTTAGTTAAATTTTTGATAATTTATTGTGTTACTCCCGTCATTTCCCCACGGATGAACATTTTATAATAGCATCATGCCACCCAGAACTGTCCATAAAAACACTGCAAATTATTACACAATGGTTTATTATTCTCATGAACAGCTTGACCTAGTATTACTGCTCCGAGACCCATCCCATTCGATTCAGCATAGAAAAATACTAGTAAACCATACAAAACATGACCTGACTACAGTGGAACTACGGAAACTAAATATTTCCCCAGCGCCAGGCGTCCGTAAAGGTCTGTAGGCATTTATGATCCGATGTAGGGGTGTGCAGAGGAAGTGGCCCTAACCTTCCTTCGCCCCATCGGGCAAAAAGAGTCGGGGAAATGGGGACGGAGACTTCTAGCGAACACTCGGCAATGGGCACGACGTTGCGAGGCGAGCGAGCGGGTGGTTTTGAAGAGACGGGAGGGAGGGAGGGAGTACTAGCGATGAAACGTTGACTTCCGCTGTAGTTCCCGCGAGTTCTTTCAATTAGTTGACTCTAATAATTACTGCAATTGTCCTATACGCAGTTGTACACGTCTGATACTCATTCCATTCGACCCACGATGTAAAAATATCTTGAAAACGATACGAAACACGGCGTATTTGTGATTATACTGCGTTTTGTTAATTTTTTAAACCATTTTTGGTCCATAACAACCATGGGCTTCGTTCGATCGGATTGCCGAGATGGCGGGCACAACTAGATACCAAATGGGATTTTCGTGCGAAAGACGTTAAAGGCACAAAACGGCCCAGACCGCGGACGGACATTGAAAAAAGGTGTTTTGATCATTTTGGTGACTATATTTATTTAGACTATACTCAAACCTTCATTTTGAGGTTCCATATTGATCAACAGTCAAAACCTCGGAGGAAGGAGATTTTTAAAGAAAAATTTTAAGTCGCTTTTTGTGGAAATTTTCGATAATTTATTGCGCCCCTCTCGTCATTTTCCAAAGGATGATATTTTTATGGTTTTGTCATTTGGAACAGTCCGTACAAACAATTGGATTGGTATATTGAGGCCGGTACTAAGAAAAAAAAAATTTGGTGTTTTGATAACTATAGTACATTTTGGGCCGGTGTTGCTTATACTGTTATTTTGGTATCCCAGGTTGTAGGCTAAATACGGAATTCGAGTCGATTTGATTCCAGCGTTTTCTATTAATCGCGTTCACAGCCCAAATGTGAGTTTTTCGGACTCAAAAGCCCTTGAAGCGTGAAGATTTGAAGAATTGTTTCAGGCGATAAATTTTGGAATTCTTGGTACTGTAGCTTGTTTGACTTGAAGAAGGTAGGGCTTCAGTTGGTACCAGAAAGATAAGAGTAACAACAAAAGACAGTTTTAGGTCTTGACATAATTTCAGACGTTGTGGATTCACAAAAGCAGCTCTCCTCACAAAGAGCATCAAAATTCTTTGTTATAATATCTCGCCCTTATCTCGCCCTTGAACAAGGAGGAGCGGGCTATCAGCGGTTTATTGTCTCTATCCTCATTCGAATCTGAAGCCTCACACTCCAAAACAGAAGGGAATGTGCTGGCGAAGTAACAGGTATTTTTTCACAATCTGGGGAAGTAAGGTGTAGCTTTCAACTCCAGATGAGGATAGAGGAGTTCAATACTGTCTTGAAAGAAGAGCGGAATTCATGTGCTTTTTCAATAATTCTATAACGGACGGTCGCTAAAAACATTCGGGTCGGTCGCTCAATGAAGGTCGAGACGTAATTAGGGGCGACTCAATAAGTTCTGTAACATGAACCACGACCAGTTTCCGTTCAGAACGCCAAGTTAAGATTCTATAAGTTGGGAGCGCGGGAAATACCGAGGAAAGTTGAGAGTAGCATAGCCTCAGATTTTTTTTTCAAATTTCTGAAGGTTACTGTGTTAGATTTAAGATCCACTCACAGGCGAAGAACGCAAGAATGGATTTTTGGCACGCGAAGGCTGCAAGGATACATGATATTCAGATAAAAACACACCAATCAACTCACCTTAATGTCGACCGTAACGGTTGCGTCGTCCTCTTCTACGATTTCCCTTTGTTCCAAAATATGTTCAAGTCGCAGGATGTAAGTATTAGACCCCGACCACGGCTCGAGAGTCAAAATTTGCACTTTGTCCGGCAACGTTTGTTTCAGGCCTTGAGACTGCAACGGACATTTGAAAAAATATTGCCGATCAACGAGCGATCAAATAAAAAAGCCTCAGTTTTTGAAAATATATTCAATAGCCATTGGCTGGAAAGACCAATGCGTCACGAGAACCAGGAATGTGACTGAGACTCATTTGTCAAATAAAAATACAAACGTTTCCACATAAATCATGTTTACAGTCTCATGAACTATCTACACGCTGAACATTCGATAGAGGTAGTGGCGTAAGGACAAGCCACGCAATAAATTGCGGTATTGCAAGTTTCATTATAAAACGTTAAGTTTTCACAGTCTCACATACGCCAAGTAAATAACGTGTGGGATTACGCATTTAATTACTTTCCGCTACCCGAAGGGAAGGAAAGTATAGTAATCGGCCCAAAAAAAATTTGGGTTTTCTTCAGATCTTTACGTTTCAGACCCTACTGAGTCTAAAAAACCTAATTTCGGCGCGTGGTCCGTGTGTATGTGTGTGTGTGTGTGTGTGTGTCTGTAGTTCGATTTCCGGGAGAACGGCTGATCCGATTGAGCTGGTTCTTTTTTTGTTTTGTTCGTTATTTTTTGTAGACACCAAAATAAGGTTATGGACGATTTCGGCCGATTGGAAGGGGGGGTGGGGGACGAAAATGTACCAAAAACTAGGGGTTTTCCCATTTTTCTCGAAAACAGCTCTAATGATTTTGATTAAACTTTCAAATTATCTTTTCCTAATAAATACCTAACTTTTCTTCTCTATACATATCTCCATGAAAATATGGTGAACGGAGATATGGGCCCCTGAAGCAAAAATAGGTTTTTTACGCTTTTTGGCAAAACGGCCTCAGCGATTTTCACCAAACTCACAGGATGTTTTCAAATAGTTAATACCTACATATTCTTTTCAATAAATGTTCCTGTGACGGTCCATTGAACACAGATAAAAATCAAAATGTGTCAAAAATAACGTTTTTTCGAACATTTCCGTAAATTCCAGGGTAACTTTTTCACCAGATGTGCTAAATTCTAATGGAGTGTCTTTTAGTCACCAATACCAACATTTCGTTCTCTATAATTATTTCTGTATATATATGTTGAACGGAGATATAAGCCAAGTTAACTCAGAAAAGGAGATTTGTCGAATATTAATTTATCGGTATTCCAATTTTCTCAAAAACGGCTCTAACGATTTCGATCAAACTTACGGAGTACTCTCAGCGAACTAGTCCCTACATTTTGTTCTCCATAAATGTTCCTGTAAAAATGCGTTGAACGAAGATATAGCGCCCGCCTATGTAGCTGGTGTTCGAACTTAAAGGGGTGGCGGAAAGTCGTGTGTTGCAACGCACCAGATATTTTTTAATTTAATTAGACATTTTCCGATTGAGTTTGAAATGAGCATATAATTTTGAAAGCAGAGTTAGTTTTAAGGAGAAACTCCCAGGTTTCGGCAGCTCTTTCCCTACAAACAAAGCAATTAATTTTGTTTACAAATGAAACAGAAGTTGTAATTTTTGTTGTTAGCTTCCGTCTCCTTTAAGCGTTTTGTCTTCAATTTTTACGTTGCTTGTTTAAGAATCTGAACTTTGAACCATAATATTTTTTATTGTATTGTGAAAACAAAAAAAAAAAATAAGGGGGAAACATTAAAATTAGTTGATTGAAAAAAGAAGCGGATGAAGTAGTTAATAACCCAACAGAATTTTTGTACCCACTTGATCTGTCTGGGCATAAACATTATAATTTAAGTACCTCCTTGCGAGAGCGATTTTGTTGCTCAAACGGTGGAGTGTCGTAGCGTTTCACGTTGAGGATGGCGGGCGCGAAAGAAACCTTTACACAAACGGTGGGTACAGCTTTCTTACAAGTACGCAGCCACTAGGGACATTTTATGTCTTTTATTTTTGTTTTTATGCAATGATAACTACGTTTGGTTGTGCTCGTTGATGGATTCGATATAATGGCCGCGTCAATTGCAATTGACATCATCACTTAGTCATTGAGGTTATTAAAACGTGCGATGTTACCAAGCGTTAGATGTTGTAACAGACGTTACCATGCACCTAACCCAACACAAATTTAGGGCCGCGTTCACCAACTGCATTGATCTCGTTTAGAGTCGATTAACAGCACCTAACCAACCACCTAACAAGTTATTGTTTGCGTAAAATAAGTGCTGAGCAGTTTCTGAAAAAACCAGTCATCATATTGCCGTGTTAGAAAACAAACGGCTTACCTGGGTGGATTTAGTAGCAGATAAGTAGGAAATGTTAAATAATACCACGCTTTTACTCACACATTAGTGTATTAAACAACTTTTATTAAACACGACAATTCTCCCTTCCCCATAAAAGTTCCTTGCTTGTAAAAGTTGTAACCTCATAATTTGGGTTTTTATTATTTCTTGCTCAGTTCTCATTTTCTTGTACTGCTTCCGATTTTTCCTACACGCACAAAGCATTTTCCCTGACTAATTTGGCTTTTTCCTGCAGCTCTTGCAGTTGTAGTACGCGTATTTTCACTTTAAGCTCCTCACAAAATTCAGCTTCGGCAGAGGTTAATGCGGCCACTTTGGTGTAAGACAATAATTAGAAACAATAATTTGGTCAAATCCAGATTATTGAGCATTGGGCATCTACGGGATACACGGTTTCGTGGCCGTTTACGTTTACATGACACTTTTTTACGGGACAAGATGTTGAACAGACGTCCAATTTCTTTACTTAACTGAAACCTCATGAGTCCACTGCCTTCTCGATATGGCTTAATCGCAGCGTAATCACGTCTATGCTAACCGCATCCCACAGTGATCTCGGCTAGCGTGGTGGACACGAAGCGCACTTAGTGACGCTTCTCCGTTACATATCCACCGTTACATCTCCCGCGTAACGTTTTTCGAGTTTATGTAGAAAAGTAAAGACATAAAATGTCAAAACCACGCACTGCCTTTTAATCACAAAGTTTCCGTTTACAGCTGGGGAAATTAGTAAAAATAGTTGAGGACTGTAGTAAAACTGAAGAGTGATTGTGGCATAATAGTTTAATACATTTGTTGATTATGCATCATATTGTGAAACTCGCATCTAGCCCACATGGATGATCCATGACCTCTTGGCGTTCTTATACCTTGGGGGGGGGGGGGGGCTTCTTGTGGGTGTAAAAATGAAGTACCATATCGTGATTGGTTGGTGGGTGGAAACTAGAACTATTAAACAGTGATTATAGGAGGGGAGAGGGCTAAACTTCCAGAAGTGGCCAGGGGTGGAGTAATAAAGGTTAATGACTGTGGTGGAGGGGGAAAAGGTGTGATGAGGCAAATGGAATAAAAAAAAGGACGTACTACTGCAGGATTGGTTACCAAAAACCTTGTACTACAGTACATTTCCTGTCTTTTTGCGCTCGACTTCCACCACATTTTGACAGAACCCGTCGTAGAGAAATAGAAAAGCGAAACCAGATTGAGTTTTAGCTCAATTTAAAGTGGGGAAAGTAAACGTGACCGAGTAGCCAATCTTACTGTAATACATACAAGGTTATTAAAGTTTACGTATCTGTTAGGTGAGTCCGTCTCCTCTGGCTGGTGTGTTGCTGGTGGCAAGCGCTTTCGATGTAAGGACATCATCGTCTGGCCGTTAAGTCAGTACTGGAGTCAGTCAGTTGGTCGTGGTCTTTATATACTAAGAGAAAGGTGAAAGGGGTGATGGAGCGTCGGGGAAGGGGCGGGGAGAGGAGGTCATGTAGCTCAGGGGGAAACCCCCTAGAGATAAATGGAACGTGTTGGATGGTCTGTCAATTGTGGAATTTAAGTCTTTTTTGTGTTTTAACCCTATTGCTTTAATACATACAAGGTTGTTGGTCACCGATCCTGCAGTAGTACGATTGGCTAAACGGTGAGACTTACTTCCCCCACTTCAAATTCAGCCTAAATTGCCATATATGCTTTCGCTCGACTATTTATTCATCTATAGGAAATGGAATAAAAATCGAAGGAAATCTAGAAAAACTGTTGGCCTTCAAGATGTATGTTCTCGGAGCTAATATCGTAGAGAAATCGTTGAAAATCGTTGGATTATTCGAAGAACGTTGTGGTGTAACTGAGTTACGACGCCGCGAAAACGCGTTGGCATTCGTAATAAGCAACTGTGAAACTGTATCGATGGATTTTGAGTGAGACGAGCGCGAAACTGTGACAAATCGTGTCAAAACGTTGTGGAAATTGACTACAAATATTTCAAAAGCAGAAGAACATTCGTCGGAAAATCGTGACAAAAATGGACCAAAAATTCTACAGGATAAAAGTCATTGAAAATCGACAACTTGTAAGTGGCAAGATAATAGCTGCCGGAAAACAGAGCAGGAGCCCTAGAAAAATCTAGCCTCATAATTACTAATTACAATAGAATCAAAAATCGTGGCAAACAGATTAGCAATTGTTAACAAGTTCAGTAAAATAAAAAACAGTTATTATAGGTGTCGAGTAAACAATGAAATATTAGTTAAAAATGGTGGAAATTTTGATTTTTATGGAAAAAAATTAGTAAGAAACGTCGGAATTTTGACGGTAGTTTGTTGTGAGTTAATTGAATAACTCGTAGGCTAGACATCAAGTTTCAGCTGATTTGGTACGGTTGTTTTCTCTAAAAACCGCGCTAAAATCGATTTCGTCGAAAGTTTTGATAATTTATTGTGCTGCTCTCGTCATTTTCCCACAAATGGGAATTCTATGGTATGATTATCCTATCAGGAGCTAAGAATATAAAAAATTTAATCAAAATCGTTAGAGCAGTTTTTGAGAAAAAAAAATATTTAGTGTTTTGATCACTATGATAATATAGTTAAATTTCGGTGGATTTTGTTCATACCCTTATTTTGGCGTCCCATAGTGACTTCCGGGCTAGATATCAAGTTTGAGCTGATTTGGTACGGCGGTTCTCTCTAAAAATCGTTCACAGACACACAGACCATTTTCCCAAATAGTGTTTTTCGGACTCAAGAGGGTCTGAAACGTAAAGATCTGAAGAGAACTCAAAATTTTTTTTTTCAGCCGATTACATAACTTTCCTTTCTACTTCGTAGAGCAAGGAAAGTAAAAAGAATAACAGCTGTTGGTCAATTAAGTGAAAAATGTGGAAAATTGAGTTGATTGAAACTGATTGCGATATGTTGTGATAATGGTATTGGAATTGGACACTCGTCTCGTTTGTTATTACAACGCCTTACTCATCACCATTGGCAACGCGTTTATTTATGCCAGCTGGGTCTTTTTCAATTTGTCTCCAAAAATCTAGGTAAAATGGTGTCGTGTCGTTTACCTCGTTCTTAAATGTTTTCCTTTTTGCATTCTGTTCTATACAAATTTATTACTTTAACAGTGATCAAATTTCAATGATTGATTCCTCTACTCTGTGCTCGTCGCTGTTATTAGTTGTATTTACGCGCAACTCAGTTTTAGCTTGTTCTTCCGTTTGTTGTAACTTCCTTGTTGACGTTACTAATTCGATTTCCAACTCTCTCAACTCCTCGAATTCCTCAGATTTAACAATTTTGTGATTATTTTCATCCACAAATTTCTAGTCTCGGGTCACATCGACCCTCTGATATTCCACGTCCAAAACTCCATAAGCTTTTGAGGTGTCCGTGTGTCCTAAAAGTATACACTCCCTCGGGAACGGGTCCAATTTATATTTGATCTTGGTTTAATCTAGCATAAAAGCTCTGGACCCAAAAGTTCTAAAATACGGGTTTTCCATACCAAAGTTTGTACGGAATCTGACCATTAACTCCACGGCATGGACACCTATTTCGCGCATGTAATTGGGGGAACTTATAAGTTTTAGACTTTCCACTATGGTGGCTAGTGTTCCTCAATGAGTTTAGAGATCGGGGTATTCCTAGCGAACCTGTACTCGCTTGTCAGAAGTTGCCTGATAGATAAAACCGTTACGATCTAACGCAGACATGTCTGAATCCGGAAAACGATAGAGGAGGAGTGCCCACGGGGCTTAGTCCTTGGACCAGAACTTTAAAACAAGCTTCTTCAAAGGCCTTCTCGGTCGACCGAATGTGGACGACCTGACTGATCCGTGCAGAGTCGATCCTAACCAAATCGAGGCAAAAACCCATGAAGTGCTCCAAATCGTCACCCAATGGTGCGAGCAAGTTATGCTGCAGGTGATATAGAAAAAAGCCCCAGCTCATAAAAAACAGGAAACTATCGAGAAGCGAGTTAGGAATCACTTGGGAGTCAATATAGAGGTGAGCGGTAGCGTTTCAGCTAACACCTCCAGTCCCTCAAAGGCACTACTAACCTTGCACTACTAAGGTTTGCCTCACTACGGGAAATTAGGAACGCCACTTGGTGTGTGTATTACCGCGACATTATCCTCATATATAAGGCCTATCTAGGCGTGATTGGCTACTGCCCCGTTGTCTGGGGTAGCGAACTCACAACCAATCGAAGGAGAGTACTGGCCCATTCCTAGAGAGCTGTGCTCCAAGTGAAGTGGCAAGTTACTCGTTGAATTGGTCATTGTGAAAAGAGGTCTTCACCCACTCTTCGTATAGACCTCGTCATTGTGTGAAAACATGCCGACCTAGACGAATGCGCATTTGACGTGTGGCAAGCGGGTTGCTGGAAGCGCAGTCAACCTTTCCAGCTTTGACTGCTTCTAACCGTTTCGCTCAGTTTGCGAAGAAGGTTGAGAAAAATAACGTGGTAACTCTGATGCCTGCTGTATAATTGTAAATATTGCATTGGCAACGACAATTATGTCGATTCAAATGGCACTGGAAGAGTAATTGCCACTAGCGCGCTCTGGCGAATTTTTTCTTTCTTTCTTTTCAAATGTACCTGCTGTCGAAGTGCGTTCCAGGATCGTTTCGCTCTCATTTACAAAAAGGACATAACCAGATTTTTTTTTTTTTGGTGCTCGCATCAATAGTCTCCACACACGTCATTGTGCATGGCAGGATTCGTGGGGCAATTGCTGCTTACGGAAATACGACTTCACCCTGGGCCCAGGGAACGAGGCAGCGCAGACGCCAGTTAGTTGAGTCAATCCTACTTCCTATGTGCCAATTTAGGAATAAACTGCTTCTGATTTCGACCCCCTTTAAAATCACACTGCAAATACAGTCCACGAATAAAATCACTCAAGACTGAAGAATAATTTGCCAGAGCGCGCTAGTGGCAATCACTCTTTCAGTGCCATTTGAATCAACATAACTGTCGTCACCAATACAATATTTACAGAAATTGGGTTGTGTCCGCCAGTAGGCAAATACTAAAGTTAACGTACCTGTTAGGTGAGTCCGTCTCCTCTGGCTTGTGAGTTACTGTTGGTGAGCGCTTCCAACTCACAAGCCAGAGGAGACGGACTCACCTAACAGGTACGTTAACTTTAGTACAATATTTACAATTATACACCTGAAAAACCGCACTCCAAAGCCTTTCGACTGATATAACCCCCTTATGAGTGTTAACGAACAGTCACTTGGATAAGGAAATAGACCTGTAGATTAATAAGACAGTGGGTACAATAACCACGAATGGAATGAGAAAACCGAGTACTTACAAACATTTTGTATCTGAACTGCCACTCGTCAAAACTGGCGTCTTCGGTAGGCGTGAAAAACTTCCAAGGTTCCAAAACTTTGTTTTGAACGACTTTTCGAGCGTCGGCGTGAGTTCCTGGAACGAGATAGTGTGTGCCCCGAACGACCAGCCCGACTCCATAAGCCGTTTCGTTGAGAGCTTCGCCTACGCCAAATGCGTCGTCGTGAGTCAATCTGCGGTGAACCTAAAATTTAAAACAAAAAGTTCTGATAAAGCAGTTCAATTAGCAGAGTTTATACGGGCTTTATAAATAATACAGACTGCCCCAGATTTTATAAACGTTTTATCTTATTATTGGGTTTTTATACATTAAATTACTTGTTTTATGTAAATAGAGGAACATCGCTGTTCTTCGAATTCTAGTAATCGTAAGAGAAAGTCAATGGAAATTTTAAAAATGTTATTTTTTCGACTCAGGGGCCTTAGATGTGCACAGGTTTGAAGAAGCCTCAAAAAAAGAGGATTTTGAGTTTTTTTCAACACAATGGCGATAGCTGGATTTTCCATGAAACATTCCAAGTTGAATTTCTAAATTTAAAAAAAAATACATAAAGAAACTAGTTCTATTAATTAAAATGTTTTCTAAATTAGATTAAAATTAATTAATTTTCAAATTAAATTAAAAGAACTTTCTAAAAAATAAATTTTAAAATTTGTCCGTATTCTATTTTATTTATTCTTATTATAACTGGCGAGAAAAGGATCTGAACTTGTCCCAGTCGGAGTAGAAGTGAAGGGCCGCCTATTTGCAGGATGAGCCAGGCCAAAGGCAGTCAAGGCTGTTATATACCACTCCTAGGAGCGAACAAGAGAGATCCTCAGTCTGGAGAGAGCAAGAATATGGATAGTATGTGGCCTGCTCACAGGCCGCTGCCCACTAAGGTACCACTTGGCTAAGATTGATAAGTCAGAGTTGCAGATTGTGTAAGGACTGGCTGCAGTGCGCCTCAGAGTGCTTGGGGGTCCCTCAGCTGAGGCTGGAAGAGGTTGCACAGATAGACCTGAAGGTCGTCTTGCGTTTGGCGCGAGAATGGTGGGGACATCGGATCCAGGAATACCACCTCCAGAGCTGGGGATGGAACTGGGAGGACAGTGAGGTCGCAGTGGGGATTTCCCATTTGCATCAGGTTGGGGAAAATTTTTAATTCTACAAACTGAATTCTAACTTCGAGGTTTTTTATGGAATGTTCGTCGTTGATAATACTACACGTTGAAATCATTTCTAACGTACCATTAGTTCCATGGTTCCGTTCTGAAGGCTGCCACCTCCTTCTGCTCTGTCAGTGACTACGGACCAGACGTTCTCTCCATCTTCCAGAGCTATTCTCGTCGTCACTGGGTAGTAATTTCCCGCCACTTCTTCCGACAAGACAACCGGCCAAGTTGGTCGGTAATTAAGAACCCGTTTCAACATTTCCCTTCCATTGGAGTCCGTCCAGAACGTGTTTTCATTCTCCACGTCGTCGACATGGTATCTGATCACCACTTCTTTGCCGAATCCTTCGTCGCTGAAAATCGAAACGAAAAATGTTAACCGCCAACGAACGTTTGGAGGGCAGTATGAATAGTTAGGTGAGAGAGCTTACTCAATGGGGATGGGCCCAACGAGCCATTCGTGTTCGATGTGGAAAGGTTCCGCGCCTTTGTACACTCTGAGTATTGAGCTGACCCAGTCGCTGAATGTGTAGTGCACCTCGCTCACGACACCACCTGCGCAACGAAATAGCCGCATGAAAATACATTTATATAAACGTGACATTAACAATAAAACGTTATTTGATATCCCACCTGAAACAATCTTTACGACAGGTTTCTCTGGGAAAGATTGGAACGTTCCGTTGGGCCTGAAAATGTACGCTCCTGAAGAGCGATTTTCAAATACTTCGTTGTTACCAACTGCGCCTTTGTAGTAACCAACGGTGATATTAATTTTCTGCGTTTGCCCGTCGATAGTGACCGACGAGAGTTGCCCATTACTATCCAAAGTAATAAAGCGCTGAAAAATGAAGAAACGAAGTGGCGCGTTAGAATTAGAGCAGCCCTTTCTAAGATGTCAATTAACGTGAAGGCAGACTGTGCTGAAATCTGCTACGTGCTCTGAGCTTCACTGAGAAGAGAAAAAATGCTTGGTCCATTATAACGGCTAACGTAAAAAATTAGTCGTTTATTTTACGTCAGTCTCGAGTGTGTGAACTTGGGAGAATGGTGATCAAATATCTAGCGACTTTCCTCAGCCCCGCCTATATTCGGCGATTTTTACCGATCTAGCTACTAATCCAATATGTTTTTCACTTAGTTAATGCGAGCCTGTTAGATAACTCAACGTTCGATAGCCAGAAACAGTTAACGTTACGGAATGTTTTGCATTGTTCCTGCTTATTTGACGACCTTTCCTGAGTAACCAGGACACAAGCAATTTATAGGACTGCCAACGAGATTTTTTTGGGCGGATTTACGTTTATCATTCAGGAGTTATAAGGCAAACACTTCGAAAAAAGTCAATCAATAGTTAGTTTGAATTTCGGAATTTATCGGGTTGCTCTTAATTATCTTACGCCCATAATTAAACACTCATAGCATAGGCATTGGGATACCAATTTTGTCTTTGAGATAATTCTTTCTTCGCATGAGCAGGATTTATGAGGAAAAACGGTACTAAAATAAACTTTTGTTTGCATTTTTGATAATTTGTCGCCCAGCTCTCGTCATTTCCCAAGAATGAAAATTGTGTCTCCTGAAATTGTCCACAGAATAATTTGGAACTGTTTATGAGAATGAACTTGGTCAAACAACGCTTTACGGCAGCATGAAGCGGCAGCGATTACAGTTAAAGAATTTATTGTGCTGCTCGTACTCATTCCAGGACCATTATTGAGCAAATGGTACCCAGAAAATTAATGAGGCTGTAAACACGGATTTTTTGAAGGAGGATAGTAATCACATTTGCAGAGTTATTGGGTAATAATTGTTAGAACTGGTATTAAGCAAAACGGCGGTAGTTGAAATTCAGGAATTTCTGGAGTGAGCCCCATGTATCTCATGAGCGTTTTTAAATACTCACCATATAGGTATTGAATTGGACTACAGTACCTATTTTCTTTAACATTCTACTAACATTCTAGCGGAGTTTAAAAGGAAAAAAACCACGGCAAAAACGCTTTTCGTCGAACATTTTGATAATTTATTGTGCTGCTCTCGTCATTTTCCCACAAATGGGAATTTTATGGTATATTTATCTTATTAAGAGCTATCTATATAAAAAATGTAATCAAAATCGTTAGAGCGGTTTCTGAGAAAAAAAATTTGGTGTTTTGATCACTATGATAACTATAGTTAACTTTCGATGGATTTTGCCCATACCCTTATTTTTGCGTCCCATGGTAACCTGTAGGCTAGACATCAAGTTTCAACTGATTTGGTACGGTTGTTTTCTCTAGAAACCGCGCTAAAATCAATTTCGTCGAAAAGTTTGATAATTTATTGTGCTGCTCTCGTCATTTTCCCACAAATGGGAATTTTATGGTATAATTATCATGTTAGGAGCTACCAATATTAAAAATGTAATCAAAATCGTTAGAGCGGTTTTTGAGAAAAAAAAATTTGTTGTTTTGATCACTATGATAACTATAGTTAACTTTCGGTGGATTTTGTTCATACCCTTATTTTTGCGTCCCATGGTAACCTGCGAGCGAGATATCAAGTTTGAGCTGATTTGGTACGGTGGTTTTCTCTAAAAATCGTATACAGACACACATACACACACACACACACAGACCATTTTCCCAAATAGTGTTTTTCGGACTCAGGAGGGTCTGAAACGTAAAGATCTGAAGAAAACTCAAAATTTGGTTTTCAGCCGATTACTTAACTTTCCATTCTACTTCGTAGAGCCAAGGAAAGTAAAAAGTGTGGGGTTTGATCAGTATGATAACTGCAGTTAATTTACCACGCTCAAAACGTTGTTCCCATGTTGATCTGCAGCCGAAATATTGAACTCGAACTGATTTGGCCCGAATTTCGTTTGAAGACACTGAACGCGCACTAACTATTTCTTCAAACAGTGTTTTTCAGACTTAGGAGCCTAAAGACCTGAAGAAAACTCATATTTCTTTTTAATTCGATTACATTCCTTCCACTTTGTAGGGCTAAGGAAAGTAAAGTTAGTTTGGAATTTATCGAGTTGCTTTTAACTATCTTACGACCATTATTTGGCTTTCACTCTACTGGTAGCACATTGGACTAGCAACACGATTTCCGTGAGAACGCTAGCGTCTTTATGCACTAAAAACATGCGACTCAATTTCTGCGGTATTAAGTGCGGACGTTTACGCGCAGATCAAAATGTAGAGGTGCGGTACGTTTATAGAGAGATGTTTATAGTGGGTGAATGTTAGTCAAGATCTGCACTCGAATTGGATTGCTGGATGTTTCAAGGTTTCCGTCCGCAGTCGATTAATTCGCACTTCACAAGTTATTCTGGTAAATCTTGTTACAGTTTTTAATTTACATCTCAAATTCTCAGTCCGAGGATTGGCCATCTCCAAAATGTTTTTTTTGTCTATTTATTGTTCAACGTAAGTCAGAAGATATTTTACTGATACACGGCTTTACGTAATGTCTGAAGTAAGATATGATTACTTCAACTTAAGCATTAAGCAATTCGAAGGGTTCGCGATCTGAAGTTTGTTAAATACCCTCAACTTCAATTACCTCACTTTAGAGAACGACGGATTGGCAAAGCGGAGAGCGACATAAAATCAAGAAGATGTTTAATATACCTCTAACAATACCAATTATGCTCTAATAGTTTTGGTTGCGCCTTCTAGCCTGCCTTTGCGGTTTTGCGGGCTGTAGTTAGAGAAAGGATCATTAAAGGGTATTAAAGAAATTGGGTTATATCCGCCAGTAGGCAAATTACTAAAGTTAACGTACCTGTTAGGTGAGTCCGTCTCCTCTGGCTTGTGAGTTACTGTGGGCAAGCGCTTTCGATGTAAAGACATCATCGTCTGGCCGTTTAGGTAACGGTCAGTAGCTCACAAGCCAGAGGAGACGGACTCACCTAACAGGTACGTTAACTTTAATCATTAAAGGGAATGTGCAGGCCTTTTTTGGGTCTGGTCACCGACTGACCTGACGAGCGAAGCCTCACTTGATTTATTATGCGTTTGATATCCTCTGAGTGAGTTGGCTCTGTCCGCAAGTTATAAGACTCTCGACACCCTTGTGTCCACTTTTTCGGTTGCCCTCGCGACACTATACAAACAGTTCCTTTTTTACTTCCTTCTTCTTTCCCTGATTATCTCTTTCCATTTCCTAATCCTTCTTTTAATAGCCGTATCTGTACGTTCTGAAAACTGGAGTCATCGACGATTAGGTGAGTCGGTTTTTCCGTTTGGCTGTACAGTCCATTTATTAATACCCCTTCGAGGGTTTTTGGTTTTTTTTTGACATTTTATGTCTTTACTTTGCTAAATAAACTCGAAAAGTGTAACGGCCAAGCGTCACGAAATTTAACCTTGAGGCCGATTGGACGAGGCAACGTTTTAACCCGAGTTGCAACCACAGCCCCTGTGGCGTAATGCATAAGGCAGTGTCTCCTAAACCGGAGGTTGTGGGTTCGTGTCCCACCAGGGTTACGATTATTTTTTTGACATTTTATGTCTTTACTTTGCTACATAAACTCGAAAATGTAACGCGGGATATGTAACGGAGAAGCGTCACTAAATTTGTGTTGGGTTAAGTGCACGGTAACTTATGTTACAAAATCTAACGCTTGGTAACATCACACGTTTAATAACCTCAATGACTAAGTGATGATGTCAATTGCAATTGACGTGGCCATTATATCGAAACCATCAACGAGCACAATCAAACGTAGTTATCATTGCATTAAAAAATAAAAATAAATAAATAAAAGAGATAAAATGTTCCTAGTGGTTGGGTACTTGTACGAAAGCTGTACCCACCGTTTATGTGTTTCCATTGCATTTTGTTTTTATGAAACTCGAAAAAGGTCTCTTACTCTTTTAGTTCGCTTCAACAAGTTTCAAGTTCTGGTGGGTCTTTGTTGTGGATCACAAAGCGTAAACTTTAATCACTGGCATTACTCCAATCGTGTAATGGTGAAAGGTAACTAACCAGTTTCTTTTCGTTGAAATTGTTGATAATTTATTGGGTCGCTCTTGCCAAATAATAACTACATAGTATTGTTAAGTAATTTCGATCGGCCTACACCCAAAATTTAATAAAAATCATTAAAAGCCATTTTTGAAAAAAAATTGGTATTTTGATTATTATGACAACTGTAGTTAGTTTAGGATTAATTTCATTATTTTGATCATGCATACACAAACTATTTTCTCAAGAAGTATTTTAAGGGCTCTGAAGTCTTAAAAGCTTAAAGATCGGCCGAAAAATACAACAAAAATTGCGCATTTCCTATTTCGTATCGCTAAGGGGAGTCAATTATGGAGTTTAATTACTCGGATACAAGATATGTACTCTGTGCCTCAGTTGTCGGTTTGCCTTCGTGTGTTGCGGCTGTTTCGCAGTTTCTCCGACAAATTGTACGTTTTACCGAGCGTTAATTTTGAAATCGTTGAAAGCGTTGTGAATTGAAGAATAAATAATTTTTTAAAACTAACTTTTCGGGTCCGAAGAAACGTCTTACATATACGAGATCGTTCAATAATGTAATTGATGGTATTAATAAATGAGTACTAACGTCTCAAGGTACTTGACACTATAAAAACAATACTCACCCCATCGTAGCCGATTGATCGACTTTGATCGGCTCTAACTTGTCGAACTACGTTGCGCATCGAAGAACTTCGAGGATTTTTTGAGACGTAAAAGGATTTGAAACCGAGCGGCGGAATGTCCCATCCGATGAAACTCAATTCGGCGACGGCTTTCCCTTTTCTTCCGGGTATGTCGAGAACTTCGTTCGGCAAAGGTGTCACTTGGTTGTCGTGCTCTTTCCCTGTTAGAAAACAAAATAGCGTCTAGTTCAACAATAAAATATCAGGTGCGATGCACCAAACAACTTCCCTTAGCTCTACGTCAATCCCTTGTTTGTCGTAGTTTTTTCTACTGACTCAATTTATTACTTTCAGCTACCCGAAGGGAAGGAAAGTATAGTAATCTGCCCAAAAAAAAATTTGGGGTTTCTTCAGATCTTTACGTTTCAGACCCTACTGAGTCTAAAAAACCTAATTTCGGCGCGTGGTCCGTGTGTATGTGTGTGTGTGTGTGTGTCTGTAGTTCGAATTGCGAGAGAACGGCTGATCCGATTGAGCTGGTTCTTTTTTTTGTTTTGTTCGTTATTTTTTGTAGACACCAAAATAAGGTTATGGACGATTTCGGCCGATGGGAAGGGGGGGGGTGGGAGACGAAAATGTACCAAAAACTAGGGGTTTTCGGATTTTTCTCGAAAACGGCTCTAACGATTTTGATTAAACTTTCAAATTATCTTCTGCTAATCAATACCTAACTTTTCTTCTCTATACATATCTCCATGAAAATACGGTGAACGGAGATATAGGCCCATGAAGCAAAAATAGGTTTTTTACGCTTTTTGGCAAAACGGCTTCAGCGATTTCCACCAAACTCACAGGATGTTTTCAAATAGTTAATACCTACATATTGTTCTGAATAAATGTTCCTGTGACGGTCCATTGAACAGAGATAAAAATCAAAATGTGTCGAAAATAACGTTTTTTCGAACATTTCCGTAAATTCCAGGGTAACTTTTTCACCAAATGTGATAAATTCTAATGGCCTGTCTTATATTCACCCATACCAACATTTCGTTCTCCATAATTATTTCTGTATATATATGTTGAACGGAGATATAAGCCAAGTTAACTCAGAAAAGGAGATTTGTCGAATATTAATTTATCGGTATTCCAATTTTCTCAAAAACGGCTCTAACGATTTCGATCAAACTTACGGAGTACTCTCAGCGAACTAGTCCCTACATTTTGTTCTGCATAAATGTTTCTGTAGAAATGCGTTGAATGAAGATATAGCACCCGCGTACGCAGCTGGTCTTCGAACTTACGGGGGTGGCGGAAAGTTGTGTGTTGCTACGCACCAGATATTTTTTCACTCAGTTCATTTGAACTTGGCGAAACATCGCTGCGCGGCAGCAGAAAGCGGTAGCGCTTACAGTTCCGGAAATTATTGTGCTAATTATTGATGATCGTACTCATCCCCTGACAATTATTTAGCAATTGGTAAACAGAGAATTAATGAGGCTGTAAACACGATTTTTTTGAAGAGGATAGAAATCACTTTTGCAGAGTTATCGGGTAAAAACTTTTAGAAATGGTTGTCAATGAAACGGTGGTGGTTGAACTTCCGGAATTTCTGGAGTAGTCTTTTTATATCTTATGCCTACAGGTATTTGATTGTACCAGCATCTCATTTTCATAAAGATCCTAGTTTATAAGCAAAAACTGCGCTAAAATAGACTTTATTCGAAATGTTTGG
Source organism: Pachypeltis micranthus (assembly GCA_020466155.1). Taxonomy (NCBI): domain Eukaryota; kingdom Metazoa; phylum Arthropoda; class Insecta; order Hemiptera; family Miridae; genus Pachypeltis; species Pachypeltis micranthus. The sequence continues at coordinate 38,080,410 of CM035775.1, read as the reverse complement.
TATTTTATTGTGCTACATTAGTCGTTTTCTCATGGATGCTCGAGTCATTTGTAGCTGTCTATACAACTAATTTAACCAAAATGGTTAGATCCGTTATTGATATAAAAAAATATTTAGTGTTTTGATCACTATGACGAGTATGGTTAGTTTTGGCTGGGTTTTGCACATACCCGTTATTTTAGCGGCCTAAATATCAAGTTTGAGTGGATTTGGTTCAGCCGTTTTTGCTCAACATTCACAGACAAACATGCACACAGACCATTTTCCCAAGTACTGTTTTTCGGATTCAGTAGGGTCTGAAACGTAAAGATCTGGACTGAACTCAAAGTGGTTTTTTACCCGATTACATAACTTTCCTTTCTATTTCGTAGAGCCTAGGAAAGTAAAAATGCGATTGCTAGAACGAAGTGGTAACTAACGAAGCATGTTATCAATTTTGATGGGACGCCGATGTCATATTGTTTAAAGCGACAATGCTTTGAACTGCCACATCTCAAGAGTTATCTGTATACAACGATCTGTGAGTCATGGGAAACAATATATAGATATTTTTCCAAAAAGCCTAAATATCCGCACACTGATTTTTCACAAGGACGTTTTAAGAGATAAAAGGTTATCTACTAGAAGATAACGTGGAAGTTTGATGAAAATCGTTAGAGCCCCCTTAGAACAATGTGCCAACCCCTTATTTCGGGTGCATTGTGGGCACCTACCTTCTTCCCGTCGACACTCACGGATATTCGATGTTTTTTCTAATCAATAGAACTCAAGCGTAAAGATCTGAAGAACCCTAATTTTTTTCACTCGAATGCGATACTTTAATATGCGAGTTGTTACGTTAAAGGCAAGTTAGCGTTGGATCGCAAAGGAAATCCATCCAGGGATTCAGCAGTCAGTTTTGCTGGCTCTCCTGTTTAATTGCCAAAAATAAAACCAATCAATTTCCCGGGCTTACTGTAATGTTCAAAATAATTTACCGCTACCACGCAAAAAGCAAGTCGAAATTACGTCCTTCATTTTCGTGTCTTACCTTTGGGACATTTGACGGTGTACTGAGCCGTCGAGTCGTTCACAGGTAGTCGAATTAATGGGCTGACTTCGCGGCTCAGCGGGTTGTAAATTGTGACGACAAAACTGTTGTGGGTTTCAGTGAAGGAGCAAGAGCTGATGTTGAGGCCCAGACAGGACTCTATTTCGATTGGTGAGTCCGTTTTCATCAGTTTCCTGCGAAATGACTCAAGTTTAATATTTACGCCAGAAATCTAGTTACACAACTACCAGGGATGTACTTCCAATACCAAAAAACCTCATTTTTAATACTTCACAGAATGCGATTATAGAAGCATAGCTAAATTACTAGCTAAAATTAACGTACCTGTTAGTTGAGTCCGTCTCCTCTGGCTGGTGAGATACAGTTGGCGAGCGCTTTCGATCGTCTGGCCGTTAAGTCAGTACATGTGTGTCGTTACTTCGGAAGCGCTCACCAACAGTATCTCACCAGCCAGAGGAGACAGACTCACCTAACAGGTACGTTAACCCACGGGTACGTTACGTGTTACTGGGCTATTCGAAATATTGACTTATGACCGAATCTGTTGATTATTACTTTCCTTGCTCTACGAAGTAGAAAGGAAAGTTATGTAATCGGCTGAAAAAAAAATTTTGAGTTTTCTTCAGATCTTTACGTTTCAGACCCTCCTGAGTCCGAAAAACACTATTTGGGAAAATGGTCTGTGTGGGTGTCAGTCTGTGTGTGTGTCTGTGAACGATTTTTAGAGAAAACCCCCGTACCAAATCACCTCAAACTTCATATCTCGCCCGCAAATCACCATGGGACGCCAAAATAAGGGTTTGAACTAAATCCACCGAAGGTTAACTATAGTTATCATAGTGATCAAAACACCAAATATTTTTTTCTCAAAAACGGCTCCAACGATTTTGATTAATTTTTTTATATTGATCGCTCTCAGTAAGGCAACTATACCATAAAATTCCCATTTGTGGAAAAATGACGAGAGCAGCACAATAAATTACCAAACTTTTCGACGAAATCGATTTTAGCGTGGTTTATAGATAAAACAACCATACCAAATCAGCTGAAACTTGATGTCTAGCCTACAGGTTACCATGGGACGCCAAATTAAGTGTATGGGCAAAATCCACTGAAAGTTAACTATAGTTATCATAGTGATCAAAACACCAAATTTTGTTTCTCAAAAATGGCTCTAACGATTTTGATTAAATTCTTTATATAGATAGCTCTCAATAAGGCAATTATACCATAAAATTCCCATTTGTGGGAAAATGACGAGAGCAGCACAATAAATTATCAAAATTTTCGACGAAAAGTGCTTTTAGCGCAGTTTTTTCCTTATAAAGTCCGCTGGAATGTTAGTAGAATGCTAAAAAAAAATTGGTATTGTAGTCCAATCCAATACCTAAAGGGTGGGTGTTTGAAAACGCTCATGAGATACATGGGGCTCACTCCAGAAATTCCTGAATTTCAACTACGCCCGTTTCGCTTACTACCAGTTCTAACAGTTATTACCCAATAACTCCACAAAAGTGATTACTATCCACTTCAATTTTTAAAATTTGTTACTAATGATAACTACAAAGTTGTACAGGCAGCTGTATCAATTCTAATGAAGGGAAAAATCAGATTGCCTGTATTTGCACGGATGGCGCTGTATGCGCACGCAGGTACGCCCACTATGGAACTGCTGCTGGACCTTGCAGTCGTGGGGTAGTAGATAAAGAAGGGAGCACTCGAGACTTATGGGGGCACACTGCATGGACCCGTCCCTGGGCTGCTCTGTGAGCAGGTGGTCGAGCTCAGGCTCAGGGCGCTATGGAGCTGGGTGGCTGACCTTTGCCAGGCGCAGTGACGGCGCGTTACCTTCACACTTTCCTACCATGTGTGTGCGCCTGTTCGACTCGAAACGGTGGCACCCGACCTTCCCACTAACCCAGCTCCTCTCAGGCAGTGTGTCGTTCAATGCAGCTGCGGTTTGTCAAGTGCTGAGCATTCGATGACTGCCTGTGCGGTAAGGAATTTGTTTGCCTACCGCCTCTATGCCGACATCCTTACCTTGGCTCAACTCCAAGCGATCCCTCCTAACTAACAGATCGGCCAATAACCCCGGGACCACCTTTACACAAGCTTAAGAGATTGGAGGGAAGGGAGCCGATAAATAAGTACCGTAGACCACTCAGGATGTGCTTGCGCTTGAGAACCGTAGTCTTGTGCAGGGTGTGACTGTAAGCGTGGGTGTAAACCCCGTCAGACCAATGAGCTGGTAGACCAGTTATGGCCTGGCCCATTACGCCCATTTGAACTTTTTCTCTCATGAACATAACTGTACCACACAATCATAATATAAGCAGTTCTTGCTGAGACCCATGGAATGACCCAAACAAATGGAATGGAAGGGATTCAATCTATTCACCTCTGGTTGTAAGAATGTTGTTATAAGATAATCAGCTTGGGAGTTTACCTTTCATAACTCTACTCCACTTTTTGGGGCTGAAATGAGTTTTTTCGGGAAAATGCATGCAAAAATGAAGAAAAAAAACTGAATTCACAAAAAAAGAAGCTCAAAGAAATAAAATCTTGTGGAAAATAAGGAGTCAGAAGTGATGCAAAAATATAAATCTACTCGAATTTAAGGAATGAAAGAAATACTAATAGGAGGATGATGGAGCTCAGACACAATTAACATTTGAAAACAGGACAAAACATAGTTTTTGTTCTAGATAAAAAAAAGAAATGTGTGACAGTCACACATGGTAGAAGTGAAACTTTAACGTGCAAAACCGAATCGCAACCGCCAAGTGGAAAAACGAATCACAACCGCCAAGTGGAAAAACAACGGAAAAGTGGAAAAACGCATCGCAAAAACATTTTTACTCGAAGTTTTACGGGCAGATTGCTACTGTACTTGAAAATGTCGAATTTGAAAACCTGCCCGTAAAACTTCGAGTAAAAATGTTTTTGCGATGCGTTTTTCCACTTGTCCGTGGAAAAGTCCACGCCCCTAGCCTTCCCTCTCTCTGTCGCTGCTACACCTGCTCTCGCCGTCGTCTTGCCCTACCACGTGACTGGTAACGGATTTCACGGAAATCCTAAGACCCCGTCTATATAGGAGTTTCACTTCAAAATGGTTTAGGCGTCAGTTTAGTTACTTACACTACCAGTTCAGTACATTAAAACCTTCACATTCGAGTAATCAGTTCGTCTGTCCAAGTGTATGCCTCTCAATCATACGTTGGCTCAATTAAGAAGGACAAGTGGGCAAGTTACATTTGGTTACTAGTCAATTCGAGAAGCTAAGCAACGCAGGGTACATTATCCATATCGCCCAACCATCCTACAGGTGCCCCCGGTCTTCTCAAAGAAAGATCGGCGAGAAAATAACGATAAGAACGTGCGAACATCGGACCACAACGAAAGCGTTGTTCTCACGTCATACACCTAACCGTCTTTATCCCTTGCCGTTCCCATTCTTTTCTAAAAGTAGTCTAAAAGTAGTACATGGAAGAACAATTTTATTCGTTGCCTTACCCACAAAGATCATGTACTATTAATAATGCGTCATCGCAGTGTTATTTTTTCTTTCTTCGGATCTCGTTTTTTATTTGTTTCTCTAATCGTTCTTTTTACCTTATCAGAGGTTGAAGTGCGGTGTCTCCTGTAAGAGAAGACGAGAGCAGAGTACATAAGCCTAACACACAGACGAAGGGAGACTTCACCTCATCCACTTTGAAGACTCAGCTCGTCTCTTATTGCTTAAACATTCCCAGTTTTATCGCTCGTAGCGGCTCATCTTTAATCTTCTACCCTCTTTGTCGCTCTTTTTGTGCGCCAGTTTGTCTCGAGGACAATTCCATTTAATCTTCGTTTCCCTAAAGTTGGTCACATCTAGATGCTCGATTGTAACGCCACATCGTGTCGACCTCAGCATCTTTAAACTAAACCGACAATCCAACCGCCCGGTACCTAGAATTACGGTTCAGCTACCTTGGTAACAGGTGAGGCGACAATTCACGCTTCTTTATCTTTCAACCGAGCCAATTAGCAACAAACTATTTGACAGTGCGCGTTATCGCATTATCAGAAATATTAAATCCTTGTCAGGGGCTTGTTAAATAATTAACTTCAGTTTCAGATTAAAAATAATAGCAATTATTATTCACCTCATCGATTTAGCTGTAACGTCGTCGCACTCCTTAAAAGCGATATAGAGTAGCCTGGCGTAGTCATCTGCGACCAGTTGTCTTTCAGTACCAGTCACAGCGTCGTGATGCTGCATAACACCCATAGCTTCCCTCATCATGGTCATCTCTCTTGTGTCAGAGCGAGTAAGTCCGCTTAATGAAAACAATTGCTTGCAAACCTGGTTAACATAATAATAAAATAATGAAGGTTGTGACGTTAATAAGGGCAACACAATGCATTCCAGAACCTTTGGCCCAAGCGGTTTCTACTTGGGACGTCACGCGATTCTACCAAGTTCGTATTTACTGAATGAAAAGCAGATTTGAATAGTTGCTAATGACTAAAAATAGCTCAATGCATGCCAGGAAAAGAAGAGAAGTGTGATGCCCCGCGCCAGGTTTTATTTCCCTGAGCAAAAATTTAAACCCTGCAAATTATTACACAATGGTTTATTATTCTCATGAACAGCTTGACCTAGTATTACTGCTCCCCCATCTCATTCGATTCAGCATCGAATACTAGTAAACCATACGAAACATGATCTGACTACAATGGAACTACGGAAATTAAAAAAATATTCCCCCGGCGCCAGGCGCCCGTAAACGTTTAATCCCGTCTGATCCGATCGGCTTCCAGGCCGACCACTGGACCAGGGCTTCCAGTGAACCCTCGCACGGCAATTGACAGGACGTTGCGAGTCCAAAGGGCGCTGTGAGTCGAGCGGGCCTTGAAAACGATACGAAACACGGCTTATTTACGATTATACTGCGTTTCGTTAATTTTTTTTACCATTTTTTGCCCATAACAACCATGGGCTTCGTCCGATCGGATTGCCGAGATGGCGGGCACAGCTAGATACCGAATGGGATTTTTGTGCGAAAGAACAAATTTTTTAGACCACGTTAAAGGCACAAAACGGCCCGGACGGGGGACGGCGGACGGACATTGCAGATTTGGAATCCCCATGTCTTGAAACGTAAAGTATCAAATTTTGAGGGGGGGTTGTAAAAAATTTTTCGTGACCGAAAACATAGGGTTATTATTCAGAATGAATAATAAACCAACACTGGATTAAAGAGGCGAAGCAATTTTGTTTATGTTTCTCTTTTGTAATCAGTGCAGCCAACGTTACTTTTAGGATGATTCATTGAGTCCTGTACATGACGGCAAGTAAGGTCAGACGTGATGGCACGTTTTTGAGCCAACAGGACTTGGCAGGGTTTATGCAGACCTTCAGTGGCAATGCTCGTTGCTACCCCCTTGAAACTGACTAGGCACTTAACATGTTGGCTATTGTTTAAATCACTGCATCGCCTATCAGAGTGCAGCCTATTGTAAGTTAATTTGCCACAGTGTATCTCAGTGTAAGCTTAAATTTAGCGCTTAGCCTTCACAAACCCCTTCCCCCTTGTGCGCCACAAAAGCACATGGTTCCCTACGCCTCAGTAAATTATAAATGACTTGTTTATATTTAATGCTATACTTCATGATGCCCCTGGGGGGTAACTTACTTGTAGGTAGTTGTTTCCAAGCCTTTCAAACCTCTTGATCGTCGGCCTAAAAATGTCAAAACATGCGATTTAGATGTTAAACTAGTTCGTTCAAAAATGCCACAAGTTGTCAAGGGGAGAAGACAGCAGTATAACTCCTGATACTCCTATAGAGAGCTCTGATCCCTCGTTCTACAGAAGAAAAAGCTAGTCTTGGTGACGACCTGAAGAACGGAGACTCTCCTCCCCATTCGTGTACAGACCACGGGGCTACAACCAACGGAAGCAGTTCGATATTTGAGCCTGATGGTGGATACGACAATGTTGTTTGGTTTCCACATTCGGCAAGCAGCAGATAATCTACCGTAGGAATAATGGCTCTTTCCCATGTGATGGCCAACACAAGCATACTCCATCCTCTTATATGGTAGAGGTGTGGGCTCACACAGAGTATTACCTATCACAAGAAGCAGCTGGCAATGGTGCAGAGGAGCCCTCCGTATTGCTTGCTCGTACTGCAAAGTTTATCTGGGAGTGCATGGTGTTGGACACAGTTGTCTAGCTCACACCAGAGGCATTCACACCACCATGATGAATTCCAAGGAAAGCTGGAGCTTGCTTATTAGAGGCCATTGTCTCAGAGGGATGAAGATTAAAGTCACGGAGGAAAGACCGCTCCTGAACCTTCCAAAGTGATCCCAAAGAATGGAAATGGCAGCATGCTGAAAGATTCTCGTGAGAGTGAAGTAGACAAAAAGAAGAGTTGCCATCGCAGAGGCAGGGCCATTGCATTGTGTGGGGCCAACCTGATGCAATGTGCTAAATGGTTTTAAAGAAATTGGGTTATATCCGCCAGTAGGCAAATTACTAAAGTTAACGTACCTGTTAGGTGAGTCCGTCTCCTCTGGCTTGTGAGTTACTGTGGGCAAGCGCTTTCGATGTAAAGACATCATCGTCTGGCCGTTAAGTCAGTACTCCCTTAACTGACTTAACGGCCAGACGGTGATGTCTTTACATCGAAAGCGCTTGCCCACAGTAACTCACAAGCCAGAGGAGACGGACTCACCTAACAGGTACGTTAACTTTAGTGCTAAATGGTTCTTAGTAAGCAGGAGTAATTCATGGTGCCACTAGGAACTCTGATACACCAGCTCAAATTTTCGTCACCCAATGAAGTAATCCAGCTCACGTCCAAGCAACACAATAACGTCAGCCCCCAGCCGCATTCATTGCGCCTACGATCGGCAATGTGGTCTGTGCCTCAACCACCCCCAATTCTTTCTATTTCACGGTCTCTGGATCCGAAGGCTTCTCAAGATAGCCATAACTACTGAACATGTCTGGAAAACGTAATGTGCCATTCAACCCTGGCTCGATTCACAGTAAATACTTTGTTCGTATTCCCCGAGGAACATTGGAAAGCGAGGAGAAGAACAACAGCACTTTTCTCGGCTTCTATCGTCTCCTACCCAAAGTCTTGGTCAGATAAATCCGTCTTTATTTTCTTTTAGTTCCAAAATAATTTATTTTACCCCATATTTAATATTTCAACGAGAGCCTTTTTTAAGTTTTCCTGTACGGAGCTCTTAGTTCAATTACCTTTTTCTTTAATGCCCATGATATCACTGCGCATTTATTTGAATACAGCCCACTTTACCTTTAATTTTGCCGTTTATTTTTCAGACATCATTTCTCACATTTTTCAATTTTATTTTTCTCTCTGTTTCTTTTATTAACAGGCATAAGGTTGAGCGTAGCGCAGACACAGGCTACACAATTTACGCCACACCTCTCGACAAACAACAAACCCAGTTAACTATCGGTCGAGGCACCATTTCAAGATATCTGAGTGTGTATAGCTTCTTATTGTACTTCTTATTCTTCGAATGGATTCTCCAAGGATTAACTCAAACTCTCAAAGATTCATTGATTGTACTTCCTCGCTCTATCGACATCACGCTCTGTAATCATAGTCTGGTGGTCAAGGTCAAGGATTGTAGTTTAATGGTCACGAACAAAGCACCAAATCCGTATTCACTAACCTGGATGTAAAATAGCCCGTCCAGAAAGCATGTGGGTCGCTGGAGTAGGGGAAGAAGTCGTCAGTTTTCGATGGCAATGGAACTTCTGAATCGTGAACAGCTTTCAAATAGCAGGAAGGAGTCGAGTAAAAGGCGTTGAAAGGCAGACCACCACCTCCTTGAATTCCGTTGATGTGCCTGCGTGCAAAATAGTGCGTTTCAAGTACTCTTTTTAATATCTTTTCTTAACAACGTGAACATAGTGCCGTTCACAAGGCAAAGACAACTGTCAGGACTGAGGCCGCAGAGAGTGATGGGCAAGGTAATTCAGCTCAGCGAGTAAGTATCTGGGTGTGATTCTAATTCGGAAACTAGTCTGGAGACATCAGATACACGACCAAAGGCAACAACGGCCCTGTGTATGTGTCAAAGAATGTGCGGGAGGGCATGGGGCTTAAAACCCAGAGTGGCCTGCTGGTTCTACGAAGCCATTGTGACACCAATAATCTAATATGGGTCGATTGTGTGGTGGCCTAGAGCTGCTCTTGGAGAGAATGGCAGCAGCCTGGCCAAAGTACAAAGGCTGGGGTGCTTACTAATAGCGGTGGTGATGAAGACCACACCTAACATCACTACGGAGAAACTGTTCGACCTTCTTCCCCCGGACATTTATGTCAAGGCAGAGGCGATGAAGGTGGCATACAGACTCCCCAGGATCGGTATAGCTAAGGTGCCACAGGCGACTAATGGACATCTGGCTATATTCAGGAATTTGGAGACCTTTAAGGAGCTCAGCATGACCACGGACACGATGGTGCCCATATGAATTCGAAAAAAAATATAATGTGCAGCCAGTGGGAGGTCCATAGAACAGCGAGGGTCGTCAGTTTTGGCCTCTCAATTGCATTAACATCTATACAGATGGATCGAAAACTCTGGAGGGAACTGGCTCCGGGGGGTGAATAAGTGGCTCTGGAAGGAGTGGGACGCACATTGCACTAGGCCCCACTCCAACGGTTTTTCAAGCAGAGATTTATGCTATTATCGCCGGGGCAATCATAATGCATGAGAAAGGCTATAGCTACAGAATTATCAACATATTGACTGATAGTCAAGCATCGTGCAAGGCGCTGATGAGTTACTGCACAACGTCGAAACTGGTGCGAGAGTGCAGGATGCGGCTAACTCCTCAGTAAGTGCGAATAGAGTTAATGTGTATTGGATTCCTGGGCACAAAGGGATCATTGGAAAGGAGAAGGCAGACCAGCTGGCCAGACGCGCTTTGTCTACGGTACCTATTCGACCACCATCCCATTGTGGGATTTCTCTACCACTAGAACATGCCAGAAACTGCATCAGACAGTCTGGAATGCTGCAGGAGTAAGGCACTCCAAACGCTTTGTCTCAAAGCAATCAAGTGAGATGAGACACAACCTTCTGAGAAGGGTGAGGAAGGACTTAAGGCAGATTGTTGGGATCATCACCGGGCACTGCAGAATGAACAAACACATGTATGCTATGGGTGCAGTAGATATCCTTCGGTGCAGGTGGTGTGGCACGGATAAGGAGACTCCCTACCATGTCCCTGTTACGAAGTGATTTGGAGATGCTTTGAAGAGCTGCTGACTAAGGCAAAAATTACAGCAATCGCGCCGGGGATTCGATCCACAACCCTCAACTAACGTCGAGAATTATGAATCGACCGTCTTACCGCAAGACCACGATGAACCGCTTGCCTTTGATAGGAGTCAGTCAGCACATCTCCCCCCTCGTCTATTGACCGCTACTCCTGGAGCGGACTCTTTTCTTTTTTAGGGAAAGAATTTTTACGAGAGTTGAGCGAATCCCCGGAAAATCCGATCTTTGATTCGAGAAAGGCTACAAGGAAAGTCTTCGTTCTTTCGTTCTTTCGCATTGTAGTAGGCGCGTCGCCCATTTTACCTTCGCGCTGGAACTTTCACAGCGTCAGCGAATCCCGGGCCCGAGAACTCGTCTCATTATTTTTCTCTCTTAATTTTTTAATTTTTCTCTCGGGGCCTCTTCTTTTTCTTGGAAAGAAGAAATTCGGCCCCACGTTGGGCGCCATTGTTACGAAGTGATTTGGAGATGCTTTGAAGAGCTGCTGACTAAGGCAAAAATTACGGCAATCGCGCCGGGGATTCGATCCACAACCCTCAACTAACGTCGAGAATTATGAATCGACCGTCTTACCGCAAGACCACAATGAACCGCTTGCCTTTGATAGGAGTCAATCAGCACATCCCGCCCCAGTGACAGAGACTTGAGAGAGAGCGACTTTTGGTCTTTGGTACCACTTCTCTCAGGGTGGATACCAACGAAAACTCTTGCAGGAACTACCTGGCTTTCATGAGGAGGCAAGGCATTGACCTGTAAGACTTTAGGACTGGCACAATAGGTCATCTGGCCGCGGTGCATATCCTACTTGTGGGACCGTCAGAGGGTTATGTATATAACCGTACTCTCAGTTGAAATGCACTCGTAATTTCTCATCGGATCAACAAATTATACGTTCCCCTGTCCAATCGTTTGTTAATTAACAAGAATATTAGTTGCCATTTGTGATTCACAAGACATTCAGCAAAGGATCTCACTTACTTGATGAGTTTATCCATATTTTTGAAGTTCTTGTGGGCATCTTCATACACAAAATCGTCTCCCATAGTGACGATAACGTTTTTCGTTCTATAACCCTTCGAGTATTTCACCATCAGAGCGAGAAAGTCTCCGATCTGAAAGGGACGAATGAATGTTTCCAATGAGTACATAAATGCCAGAGGCTGTTAGCCCTCAAATATTCAAAAAACACTCGATCATAAGGGAGAAGATGTGGATTTGGCTATTTCTGGTTGGTGTGATTGCTAAACCGTCTTCAAATGAACTGGCTAAAGGGTGGCATTATAGAATACAGTACCAAACACTTCAGAAAGTCTGGAACAAAGGGAACATTCTAGCATGCACTGAATACCCTACAGACATGGTGCAATGGGCAAGGGCTGTTTGTCAATCCAGACAAAACGAGCCTGATCCCATTCACCAGAAGGCGCACCCTTACGCTGCGGGAACTCAGGCTGGGTGGCAAGGTGGTGAAGATCCAGCATGAGATCAAGTACTTGGGAGTCTTTCTTGATGGAAAGCTCTCTCGGGCCACACACGTAAAAAAAGCCTTACAGCAGGCGTCGGTGGTGATGTGGGCAGCTCAAAGAATGGTGGGGAAGACATGGGGGCTGGGGCCTGGGGCCTGGGATGATCCGGTGGTTGTACACTGCGGTTGTTAGGCCTGTAGTCACCTATGGAGCCCTGGTCTGGTGGATTAGGGTGGAAAACAAAACAGTGCAGTTGCAGCTAAATAAACTGCAGCGTAGGGCGTGTCTAGCCATTACAGGCTGTATGACAATATTCCCTATGGCTGCACTGGAGGTCTTGCTAGATTTAGCTCCACTCCACATACATGTTAAAAGGATGGCGTTCCTCCAGGCTGCGCGTATGTTGGAGTTGGGTCTGATCATGCGAGGGAGGAGGAGTTCCTGCCACTTGATCCTTGACAAGGTGAAGGTGGGGGGGCCTGAACTGCATGTGGTAGACTCAATGCCCGCGAGGTTCAACTTTGCGCTACCCTTTCGGATACTCATTCATGAGCGATCCAGGTGGGTAGGGGGAGCTCCCACTTTCGAAGCTGGGGCCCTGGTATACTACACTGATGGCTCGGTGCAGTGTAGCCTTGCAGGGGCAGGCATCATTGGGCCGAAGATCAGAGCAGCGATCCCATTGGGGTCGCTGGCCACGGTGTTCCAGGCAGAGGTGGCTGCGGTGACACTCTGTGTGCAGCGGCTGCTGCAGAGGGGACTGAAGCGGCAGAGAATCTACATCATAGTGGACAGTCAGGCCACTCTCAAGGCCTTAGCCTCATACTGTCTTACATCGCGGCAGGTGTGGGAGTGTCTGACTGGACTGAAGGCCCTGGCCGAGGACAACAGTGTAACACTGTGTTGGGTGCCAGGGCATCAGGGTATAGAGGGAAACGAACGGGCTGATAGGTTGGCTAAGAAGGGATCAGAGCAGATCTCTATTGGCCCTGAGCCCTTTGTTGGGACTACCAGGAGCCACCTACGTAGAGAGGTTGGCAAATGGGAGGACAGGTGCTGGGCTGCTCATTGGCAGGGGCTGCCCGGCCTTAGACAGTCAAAACTCTTCATCTGGCTCTCCAGAGAGAGGACCAAGGAGGTGCTTGCACTGGGGAGGAAGGATATGAGGATCATATGTGGCCTGTTCACAGGTCACTGTCCGCTGAGGTACCACCTTGCAAACATTGGCAAGTGCGAGGCACAGGTATGCAGGTTCTGCGAGGTAGGGCTAGAGACGGCAGAGCACGTGCTGTGCGTATGCGATGGACTCGCGGCATCGCGCCGTTCTGTGTTTGGGAGGCCCTTTCTTCAGCCCGAAGAGGTGGCAAATGCAGAACTTGCGGATAAATGCAGAAGAGCGGCCTGGGGGTGGTGCAGGTGGGCCATGATCCGAGTATCATGGACGCCCTTACAATAGGCCTGTTTGTGGCTGCAGTGAGGGTATTGCCTGCATCCACCGTTTCAAAAAAAAAAAAGAACATGGGGTGTTACACAAAAAGGTCTCAAAGCAGGCGTCTTATCCGATGGCCCTGTTTTTAGCACAGCTCTTTCTTCCACTGCTAAAAAGGATGTAACTGCCTCTGGAAGGACCCTTGGCCACAACCTCGCAATATAGGCTGGACCCCAGTAGGACGCCATTTTCATGACTCAGGAGAAAAGTACGCGGTAGTGGTTTTTATAGACTTCGAAAGAGAGTTGTATAACTTGGGAGCGAATGGGTGCCTGTGTACTGACTGACTCCTATTAAAGGCACCGGGTGATCGTGGTCTAGTGGTTAAGACATTGGCTCATAATTCATGACGATAGTCGAGAATTGTGGATCGGAGCTCCGCGCGATTGGCCGTAATTTTTGCCTGAGTCAGCAGCTCTGCAAAAGCATCTCCAAACTACCTCAGTACACCTGGGATAGTGAAGAAAATTCGGTGAGCGGAATTATATGAAGCAAAAATATGTTTTTTAAAACGGTTTTGGAGGAACGGCTGTGATGATACGTAACAACCTCCCGTAAACCACGTAAATCTTTTTGTCAACTGACAACGTTCAACTGTTTTTACTATTTCTTACATGTTTGGTAGCTAATTCCGCTACACGGGGAATAATCCTTACATTAAATAAATATGGGATCGTGACATACCCTTCTATTAACATTGTAAATTGGCGACGAAGGATTATCGATAATTGGCTCGTCTGGGCAATTGATGTCGAAACAGAATCCTGGAGGGTGGCTGTATGTGTTGTACATAACTCCAGTGAACAGCTTACTGTCGTCAGCTGCAACACATCACAAGTTCTCTTCATTAACTAAATAACGAAAGTACCCACCACACTTTTCTCATCCCCACGAACATCCAATACTATATGTTTTTCGCTCAATTAATGGGAGCTTGCTAGAACTCAACATTCTTTAGCAAAAACAACTGGCAGTGTCAACGTTCTGTGATTTATTGCGTTTCTCCTACTTATTTCACGACCTTTATTGAGCTGCCGTCTAAAGACGAATTTATGAAGCTGCCAACACGAAGGTTCGTATCTACAGTGCTGGAGTTATATGGGAAACACTGTGGAAAAAGTGAATCAAATAAATGACAATTTGAATTTCGGAATTTCGCAGGGCGTTCCTAATTATTTTATAGCCGTTGTTAGGCAACTAATGACACTCAAAATAGGATTTTGTCGGGATGCTAGTACCGCGTTAGTGGGATTTATATTGAAAAACCTGCACTAAAATCAACTTTTGGCGAGATGTTTGATAATTTATAGTGCAGCTCTCGTCATTTTCTCACGAAGGAAAATATTTCAGTAGTGTTTTAATGCTTGGAATTGTTCATACAAAAAGATTCTAGTCGTTTGAGGTGCCTTCAAGAAAAAAATTGATGTTTTGACCACTATGGTGACTATTGTTCGTTTTGGACCGAGTATGCTGAAACCTTTTTTTGGCGATCCATGTTAGGTTAGGTATAAAATTCGAGCTAATCTGGTGTTGCCATTTTACAGACACACCGTTTTTTTAAATTTTATTTTTCGGTCGCTGAAGCCTTAATAACTTGTCTACCCAATCCGCAGGGCTACAGATTGTAATCAAGTGACGAATAACCGCAAAGACTTACATTGGTCGTTAGCTGACGTGTGCCAAATCATCTCCATGGTTTTATTTTTGAGACGGTAAGATTTATCTTCCCAATCGATTCTTCCCAGGAACAACCCGTCAAATCCGAGTTTGGCCATGATGGCGGCATTTTCTCTCGAATGACCGAATGGGTCGATTTGCCAACCGACTCGCGGCCTTCCGCACTCGCCGAAAGTGTCTTGGAGCCGCCTGGAAATAAATAAACAATAATTTAGTGGGTATAATGGTCATTTGGATAGGTCCCCGCCAGTGTGAGGACGGTAAAAGTCAACGTACAGGTTGGATGTGAGCGGTTTTAGTGGCCTAGTGGGGTACTGGAGGAGAGTTCTTTCGTTTCTGAGTCTTACTTTACCTTCTTCTTTCTCTCCGTACGGCCTAAAGATAAAACTGCTTTCCTACATTACACCACTAGCCTTGAGAGACAGACTTATCCAACGGAAACAGTTTTTTACTCCATTTTTTGAATCACTAATTGTTAGACGCAAAGCGCCAAATCGGTTCGAGTCTTTGACCTCGGACTTCCCCGCGTCATTGTCTCCGACGGCCTAATTGTCTCCGTCTATTTCAATACCTGCTCCTCACCTGCGGGAATCCCTCAGCTGCGGTTGGTTGGTTCTAACAGCCCCATTTCTGAAGGTTGTTCCCTTTCTTTATTACTTTTTCCCAAATTTCACATTCCTCTCCACGACTGAGCACTTCCAATCATTCCACTTCCAACTATCGCCCCAGTAACTTTTCTCCCTCCCATACGGTTTCCCGCGCCAGTTCACACGTTCTGTGTACTCCCCTTGTGTCGCCCATTTGTACACGTTCTCAGCTCAATTTTAACTCGACTCAATTCCGCAAGTATATTACAGTCCTCCTCACCGAGTTTCATTTTTATTCCGATCCTCACGCTCCCCCTTTCGGGCGCCCAACATTGATGTTCATCATATTGACAAAGCGGAAGAGAAGGCGCTAAGGAAATGATAGTTGTGTTCACCTCAAACTAAACGAGTTTGAATCGATGATGAGTTACTTAAAAGGTTTAGCAAGAAGCGCCCATAACAGCGAGTTGCATCAAGTGAACAAATTGTCATCCAAGTTACGGCTTCGAAAAGGTGGAGCAAAAATATTAGGTAGCTTGTGGTTAGCAGTGCCTTGTAGGGCTACCAGCTCAGAATACCACCAACCTCTAAACGTGCAGCTCCCGTTGAACAATTTTTTCTCTTTTGGAGGATTTGCGCCTTAGAAGAATCCTAAATATAAATTCCGAACGATTTAAAATACAAAAAATGGAGCTATAGACAGGATACCAAATAAACTAGACCCTATTGCTGTCACTGTACATCGTAAAACCGCAACTTTCATCTAGATGAATACAAAATTACAGATTCCAGTGACGAATTCGAGTTAGAAATAAAATAAATGATAGCAATTGAAAGAAACAAAGATAGAGCAATAAACAAGAAATTCAACGTAGACAGCCTGAGCAAAGTATAGTATACATTGTACATATAATATATGTACATATTATGTCCTCCGAGTATACACAACATAGAAATAGTCCTGACCATAGGCAAATAACTTTCATCTAGACATTTAAAAATTTATGAGTTAAATTTCGGAGAAAAACCCGTTTATTTTGATGATAGACAGGGGGGTCGCTGGACGGTGGTGGCCCCCTGATCACCTCTCCCCCTCGCTTTCCCCTTCAATTTTCCTCGCCCTCTCCGATTGTTCTTTTTCTTCCAATTTTTTGGCTCATTCTGATCCAACTTTCTTCGGAAACAAGAGCCGTTTTCCCCCTTCCTTTTCACCCCCTTTTTCAATGTGAAAAGTGCAACAGGTTCGGTTACCTTGTCAAAAAACCCTTCCGTGTCTGTTTACGATCAACTATGGCTTTTCTTAAAAGCGTAGGCGCCAATCGAAGAGCTAGGGAAACTTGGGTGAGTCCTCTTTCCGTTTATATTTTTCCTGGTGAATTCTTTTATCGGGTGCTCGCCGGTTGAGAGTGATTCGTTCAGCGATCAGAATCACACGAGTGGTATCTAATTTCCCATTATAAGGGAAATTTAGAAACTCTAGTATAATTACCCACCCACGCGATAATTGTTATTTCGGGGTACTTTTGCGCTTCACGGTGATACAGTTCACCAAGCTACTTGAGCACAAAAAAGAACGATTTTCCCCGAACAACTTTTAACAGTGAGGAATACCCAAAAAACATAAAACTCAAGATCTTTCCAGAACCCATTCAACCCATTAGTTGCCTCATTTAACGTTTTATGAATTGTTCGGTTTAAAATCCGTTTTCCAGTGTCGCACGAGTGAAAATATGCTCGAAACAAATTAATACGAGCTTTCCTTTAAAAACATTATTAAACAACGGTACTAAACGGTACAGTCAGTACTAAAGTTAGTTACTTGGTCGTGGACTTCCTATCAAAGGAATATATTCCGAGGTCTTTTTATAGGAAGACCAAGGTAAACAGGATGTTGTTGCGTCGTCGAAGGGAGGAGGAGGGATACACCTCCTGGGAAATCTGTTGAAAGTGAAGGGAAAGGAATGTAAGGGCAGTTTTGTATGTCCTAAGTAGTCTGTTGATTGTCAAGTCTAAGTATTTTTTTCGTATAGGATGGTCTGTAAATTCGTCAGTTGGTTGTTTTCGTTTGTGTAGGGTCTTGGTGTAAATATAGTGTCGCATTTTGGTCAATTAGTTGGTCGTGGTGTCCCTTTTCACTTCCTATATAAAGACCACGACCAACTAACTGACTTGGCGGCCAGACGAGTCAAAAGCGCTCGCCTATAGTAACCAGTAGTCAGTCAGAGAGACGGACTCACCAAACAGGTACGTCGACTTTAGTAATTTACCGACTAGCGGAACTAACCCAATTAAAGAAATTGGGTTATATCCGCCAGTAGGCAAATTACTAAAGTTAACGTACCTGTTAGGTGAGTCCGTCTCCTCTGGCTTGTGAGTTACTGTGGGCAAGCGCTTTCGATGTAAAGACATCATCGTCTGGCCGTTAAGTCAGTACTGGAGTCAGTCAGTTGGTCGTGGTCTTTATATACAAAGAGAAAGGTGAAAGGGGTGATGGAGCAAACACTACGCCAGATATGTAGATGATATCATCTGCATATTAGGCCGTGATAACACTGACGATATACTAAAGGACTTAAACAATATCCACCATAACATCCAATATGACATGGACAAAGAACAAAATAAAACTCTTAATTACTTGGACCTAAAAATCACACGGTTGGACAACGAACTACAATACGACATTTTTAGAAAACCTACCGCTACCGACACGACCATACATTTTACATCAAACCACCCACAACAACATAAACTAAGTGCATTCAGACACATGATACGGAGACTAACAACGATCCCACTATCCGAACAGAATTACAAAAAGAACTTGATATAAATACTATCGCAGAAAATAACGGTTACTCTAAAAACAATAAACAAATTACTAAGACAATATGACTCCAAAACAAACGACTCAAAAACAGAAAATACACAGACTTTAACAAGACGCTGCACATTCACGTACACAGGACCACAAATATACGGAATAACTAATATCCTCCGAAAGGAAGGTATACAAATTGCATTACGTACGGACAACACACTTAGAACCAAACTAACTGCAAAGACTGAAAATACAGACCCACTCGACCAAAGTGGGGTGTATAAAATAACTTGTACTTGTAAAAACGCATACATAGGACAGACAGGACGAAAAATACGGACCAGATACTCAGAACACATTAAATCTCTTAGTAGGAACAAAGACGATTCAAACTTTGCCAACCACCTCAAAACAACTGGACATGAACCCACCAAAATACAGGACTGTACCACCTTACTACACAAACAATACAAAGGACGAAAACTGAACATATTAGAAAACATGGAAATTTATAAACAAAAAAACTTCAATGGACAGATCATAAATGAACAAATCAACACAAAATGCGACACCATATTCACACCACTCAAAACACTACACAAACGAAAACAACCAACTGACGGATTTACAGACCACCCTACACAAAAAAGACTTAAATTCCACAATTGACAGACCATCCAACACGTTCCATTTATCTCTAGGGGGTTTCCCCCTCATGAACGTATAAAAAGATGAAAAAGAAAAAATCAAAAACTTCTCAATGCAAGAACATTGCACACCTTTTTTTTCCTTTGGCTTTCACATCTCACAGCTGTTCGCTAGACACTCGCACTATACTTCTCCAACAGTAAATTTGAAAATGTATTTTTAAATGCTCTCACGCTTCGTTCTAGTCTGAAGGAGTCTGGATTGTTGGGATGGCTGTGGCTGTGAATGATCTGTTGAATATTGTTGTTCGGTGGAGGGGCATATGAGACGCTTTCGAGTGTGATGCTGAGAGAGAGAGAGAGCGCGAGAGGGAAATGACTGCAAGCCGACGAGAAATGATAACTTTCACTATATTGTCGCGTGAGTTCCTACAAGCAGCATAATTTGCCTCACTATACTTATTGTGATTTCCCTGTTTCCCCCTTAACGCAGTCCTACACCTCTGAGATCCATACTATTCGATTCAGCATCGAAAAATACCTAGGAAACGATACTAAAAATGACGTAGTTGCAATAAAACTGACAAAATTTTGTTTTGTTTGCGACTAGATCAGAAACATAATTTTTGTGGGAAAGAACGGATTGTTCAGATCCCGTTAAAGGCAAAGGCCTGGACGGCGACATTGCAGGTTTGGAATCCCCATACCTTGAAACGTTAAGTGCCCTATTACGAAGGTAAAAAACATTTCCTGACCAAAAACGTAGGCGTAGTATTCAGAATGAATTATAAATTAAGAACAGTAACTACTATATTTTGGAAACCTGCGTGAATATACACCCAGTTGAACGGTAAATGAATGATAATAAAGTGAACTCAGTTTCTTGATGAATGGTATGAAATAAACTCATAGGCTCTTCGTTGACGAAAATAAAAACTAAATTGCTCGACAATAAGACAAGACATGATCAATAATTAATCAAATGAAAGCCTTCGGCGACTCTCTTTGTTCATTTGACAGGTGGAACGAGAAATTTGCTCTCCACTTCAGAGTTAGAAGGAAGGAAATTTACAAGTAACGAGAGACTGTTAGCGCAGAAAAGCTGATCGAATGAATTTTTTGGAATTTTAACTTTTCTCGAAATTAGCTTCTAAGAATTGTGCCCCCCCCCCCCGCCGCACTGCGGATTGCGGATTCCGAGTTTGATAAGCCTGCATCGATCGACATTCTTTTTGCTCTGCTCAGGCTTCTGGGTATAACGTAGGATTGTTCCTTCTGGAGTGCGCTTCCAGAATGTTCTGGGAGAAGAAGTCGAGTGAATCTCCGGACAAACAAAGGCGAAACAAATTCTACTGCCTCACAAGGTTGATGATAACCTGATGTTGAAATTGGAAAGTCTTTTAAAGCAAAAAGAGTTTAATTTTCACTTAGTGGAAAAACGGCCACGATTATTCAAACTCATATAGTGTCTTCAAATAATCAATATCTATACATCGTTCTCCACAACTATTTCTATCTATACATCTGTGTCTCTGACCATTTAACGCCTATACATTGCTCTCCATAAATGTTTCTCTGACTGTCCGTTGAACAGAGATATCAACCAAAATGTGCCAAACATCGTGTTTTTCGTTCGCTTTGAAAAAAGGGTAAACGCATAACGGAATTTGATCAACGTGACGGATTGTCTTCTAGCAACACTTTGTTCTAGGCAAATATTTCCATGACTATTCGCTAGTATGGAGATGTAACTCAAGTTAGATCGAAAAATGAGACTTGCCGAACACTAAATGGCAGTTTTTGCCATTTTTTGAGAAGCGGCTTCAAGGATTTTAATAAAACTCTCAACGAACTGGTACGTACATTCTGTTCTCCATAAACGTGTACATTCTGTTCTCCGCAAATTGGAATGAATGGAATTAAAATCAGTGGCCGTATATGTAGCAGATCATCGAATTTATCTCCCCGCATTTTACGAATTATTTGTTGCACAATTTATTGCTCCTTGCTACATACTTCGCGCAGGTTAAAAATCTGGCATCTGATTATAAACAATAAATTATTAATAATGAACAAAGTGATCAGTACTTACTTGAATCCCCACGTGAATTGGTCGATAATTGATTGGTAATGGGTTGCCGCTTCGTCGTTCATTGACCAAGCGCCCCCTGAAAATTAGTCACACGCCGAATTAAACGTAGTAATAATATAACTGAGTGACAATGATGGCAATCAGTTGAGACGTCTAAGAGCGTCTTGCTCACATTGCGAAGTAAGTTCTTATCCACCTTATAGCACGTCTTTTTCACCTGAAATCTAACTGAGCTCAATTTGGGGCTTAAACGAGGTAAAAAGGTGTACTGGGCGCTCGCCCCTCGTCCTGAATAGCTCGTCAAACGCGATACAAACGGCCATTACCGCTTCAGACTCACCAATAAATTCGAGCTGCCCTCTGTTCACCAACGATTTGACCAGGTGGCGCGTGTTGTCGTCTTGTTCTTGCCACCACTTCCAAAAGAAAGCCGTTTCCACGTATATAAACCTGAATAAGGAGAATAAACTTG
The DNA here is from genome assembly GCA_020466155.1 of Pachypeltis micranthus. NCBI lineage: Eukaryota > Metazoa > Arthropoda > Insecta > Hemiptera > Miridae > Pachypeltis > Pachypeltis micranthus. The sequence goes on along the minus strand of CM035775.1, from coordinate 38,058,792 downwards.
TAACTAGACACAGTTTATTTTATCGTTATTGTATTAACGAGAATAAAAACAAAAGCCATTTTTTGTTACTCATTTCCTTTAAGAAACAGTGTAATGAAAAAAGAATTGAAAAACGGTGAAAAAAGATCTGGTGCGACGCATCACACAATTTTCCTCAGTCCCACGTACACTCAGCGATTTTTGTCATGTTTTGTGACGTTAGCCGCTACCCATCTTTCACTTCGTTCGTTTGAACGTCGTTAAACATAACTTCACATTTTACGTGGAAAGTGGTAGAGCGTAAAGTTCCGGAATTTATTGAGGCCGTTTTACTTATGCAACGACCATTATTGAACAATCGGTGCACAGGTATAGTTTATGAGGTTCTCAATAGCTTCTTTTTTTTGAAGTGGATCGTGTCCAGCTTTTTTTTAAACAGGATGATGCTCATTATTTTGGAATTATCGGGTTAAAACAATGAGAATCGATAATAAGTAAAAAGGCAGAAGTTTGAATTACGGAATTTCTCGAATTGCTTCTAACTACTCGTATTTAGCGAGTGTTAGTAAACTCTCATAATTTATTGGACTACCACCATGATTTTTGTGAGAACGCTAGTACACATTTGAGCGGAATTAAAAAGAAATAATTTGAACTTGGTCAAACAACGCTTTATGGCAGCAGGAAGCGGTAGCGCCTACAGTTCCGGAATTTAATGGCTGCTCATACTCATTCCCGAACAAGTACGGGCAGCACAATAAATTGCGGAACTGTAAGCGCTACCGCTTCCTGCTGCCGTTTTTTTTAAATAATGGAACTTTATTGTGATAAATCACTATCAAGTGTGATGCATATATACTTCAATCTACAATTTTCACGTGTCACATGAGGTACTTTATAGTTGCCCATTGGCAACGTAATACAATTATTATTTTAACAGTGATGACTTGTAATAAATATAATACACACGGTAGTAACAGTAATATACTGTGAAAAGAGCTCAACAAAACATGAGAAAAAGAAAACTATATTAAACAAAACGAGTATTACGGTTCACAATTTTGTGGCAGCCCAAGTGACATCAGGAGCCCAGGAGATCAGAATGCCATTTGCGTTTTAATCGTCTGAAAGAACGATGAGCTCTTGGACTGGAGAGCATATTACGAACAAGAGTATTTGGATGGGAGTTAATACGTTCAGCTAGGGCGTTGTAGGACTTGGAGAGAGACATGTTGACTGTGGGAATTGACAGGTCTGAACGTAAAGTTTCATTACGCACATACCATGGTGCGCCGGTCAGTATTCGCAGTGTTCTTGCTTGAACTGTCTCAATACGTTTAATTTGCGTGTTGCATGCTGAGCCCCAAAGTTCACTCCCGTATAGCCAGATAGGTCTTGGTAGCATAATGTAGAGCAAGCGCTTCACATGAATGGGTAAAGCTTTACAGGATAACAGGAAATATAGTTGACGAATCCTCTCACTCACTCCTGCCACGATGTCACTGATGTGGGGTTTCCAGGTCAAACGGCTGTCCAGCCTGAGACCCAGATACATTACTGAGTCAGCATACTCTATGGGTTGACCAAAGAGGTGAAGAGTGGGCATCACGACAGACCGCTTGTATGTAAAGCAGACCATGCATGTTTTCTGGGTGTTGAGCCGAATCCTCCAACGTTTGGTCCATACAGTTAATGTGTTCATATACTCTTGGAGTGTCTGACTAGCCTGTTCCCCCGAAGAGTGTCAAACCAGAACAGCCTGATCATCAGCATAGTGTGCAATTGTGGCATTTTGGCACCTTGGAAAGTCATGAGCGTAAAAAGTGTATAGGAAGGGCCCCAGAATGCTCCCTTGAGGGACACCTGCTCGAATGACATGCGATTTGGATATGGCATTTTTGTACTTGACGGAGTATGTTCGGTTGAGTAGATAAGACTGCAGGATTCGATAGTGTGTGTCAGGTAAATGACTCTTAATTTTGGCAAGAAGCCCCTCGTGCCACACCCGATCGAAGGCTTTTTCAACGTCAAGAAAAAGACCCAGACAAACCTCTTTGTTCTCATATGCAAGTAGAATCTCATCAACTACCCTGTGTAGTTGTTGAGGGCATGAGTGTAAGGGTCGGAAGCCAAATTGTTCCGGAGGAATCAATGGCTCTAGATGAATAAGGAGCTCTGGCAAAAGAAGCCTTTCAAATGTTTTTGCCAACAGAGAAAGCAGGCTAATAGGCCTGTAATTTTTAAGGTCTTGACTTGTTGACATGAGCAAATTTCCACTTGGTTGGAAAATAAGCTCTTCTCAGCATGGCGGGCGTTGTCCTGCTGCCGTAAAGTGTTGTTTAACCAAATTCAAATGAACAGAGTAAGTGGAAAAAGCCATGTACCCGAGTGAATTGACGTAGGAAGGGTAAGGAAAGTTGTGTGTTGCAACGCACCGGATATTAAAAAAAAAAAATTCAAGTAACATTTCAGCGGAGTTTAAAAGTAAAAAAAAAAACGCGCTAAAACCGATTTTCGTAGAAAATTTTGATAATTTATTGTGCTGCTCTCGTCATTTTCCCACGAATGAGAATTTTATGGTATAATTGCCATATTGGGAGCTATCAATATAAAAAAATTAATCAAAATCGTTAGAGCCGTTTTTGAGAAAAAAAATATTTGGTGTTTTGATCACTATGATAACTATAGTTAACTTTAGGCGGATTTTGTTCAAACCCTTATTTTGGCGTCCCAAGGTAACCTGCGGGCGAGATATCAAGTTTGAGCTGATTTGATATGGTCGATTTCTCTAAAAATCGTTCACAGACACACACACACACACACACACACAGATCATTTTCCCAAATAGTGTTTTTCGGACTCAGGGGGTCTGAAACGTAAAGATCTGAAGAAAGCTCAAAATTTTTTTCAGCCGATTACGTAACTTTCCTTTCTACTTTGTAGAGACAAGGAAAGTAAAAACTGCACCCTACCCGATTATCCGGAATTTTATATAATTTATTGATTATACGGATTTATTAAAACCGTTTCTTAATGATGAAAAGTGCACTCCACTTCCTCCCTTATGCATGTTCACGCCATGCCGCGCGTCTCTCGGCCATCATCATCTTGTAAATTAGTTATCTTTCTCAACATGCAACTATGATTTGTTAACTGCGTTGTCTTGTTTCCTCTTGAACTAGGCGCACCCTGGGCGAAACACACGAGAATTTGCGAGTGTATCTGCACTGGTTGCCCTCCAAAGCGCTCGTGTCACGCCACGTGGCCTCAGTGGTGGTTTCTTATCAGAGCTCTCGTATTAATCAACAAGAGTGAGTTCAAAATGCTTTCTTCTCGCCTTTAAGCCCCCCCCCCCCCTCCATTTTGTTAAAATGACCAATCGAAGATTCTTCAGTCAATTACTGATGCTTGATCAGGCCCATTTGGGCATGTGTTATTTTGTTTGTGGGACCTTCTCGTGAGCTTTATTTTTGAAAATTAACAGCTTCGTGTGTTTTCTTTAAAACTCTCATCTCCTTGATCGGGTTATGTGCGCCTCTTCCAGGCTTTAGATTACGCTAAACTTCTGTAGAGCCGATATCATCCAAGAATTATATGCTCTGCTACCTCCCATCTACATACTGTTAACCTTCTATTTATTTCAAGCCCTCAACCTTTAAGCGTCATCCTGTATTTTGTTGTTCAACAATTTCAACGAATTTTCCACGTTCTCAAACTGGGTTTGTACCCGTTCCTCCGCAAATAAATAAACTCTTTCGGTTTTCAAATTTGAATGTCCGACACACACACCACCTAATCAATTGGTTAGTAAAATAACAAACCTTCTCTTAGGGTCAGCAGCCAGCGCTTGAACTACAGTGTCAATAATATACTGCACCCCGGCGTCTTGTATCGAGTTTTTACCTGGAAAAGAGTAGACCAATACATTTGTGGCGAGACATCGCAACATTTAATGCATACAAAACGTAATCAATCAGTCTGTAAATAAATGCAAGACCGTGACCTAATATTCAAGTTATTTTGGCTTTTATCGCCGTCGGTTCGTCATAAAAACGTCGATTGTTCGCCTTCGGAAATATCGTGGGTTCCTCCCAATTATCGTAAAACTGGTGTTACTTCCATAACGCGAGTAGCTTATTAGAGTACCAACGCGATTTCTGAGGGAACGCTAGCGTCACAAAAGAGGAATATATAACGAGAAAAGTGTACTGAAATCATATTAAACATAGTTTATTGAATTTTGGTCGAAATGTGCGACGATTGGTCCCACGATTTTCCCTGGTAATTATATATTACCGTTAAGTTACTCGAAACTAAACACTCAAACGATGTAATTCAAATCAAGGCAGCCCTGTTTTTTTTTTTTTCATCACTCCACCAAAAAATCTAATCCTTCCTCACCCTTTAGGTATTGTAATCGTGTAAAAAAAGTTGGGTTTTCTTCAGATCCTCACGTCTTGACGCCTACTGAATCCAAAAAAACCATGTGAGCGTGTGCTTGTAGTTCTGGAGAACGGCTAAACCTATTCAGCTAGTTCATTTTTCGTTTTTTTGTTACTTTTGGCGATGCGGAAATGAGGTTATGAGGGATTTTCATCGGTGAATAAGAGTGAGGGGGAGGGGTCGGATTTTTCTCGAAAACGGCTACAAACGGAGATATCTCCTTGAAAATTCGGCGCACGGTGGTGTAGCCCATGAAGTCAAAATTTTCCCTTTTCCACGAGTTCTACCAAACTTACAGGATGTTTTCAATAGTTGATACCTATTTATTGTTTAGAATAAGTGTTCCTCCAACAGTCCATCGAACAGAGATAAAAATCAAAATGTGCCGAAAATAATGGCTTCACATTATTCGTGATTTCCATAGTTACTGCTTCTCTGGATTTTATCAATCAATGGAGTGTGTTTAAGCAACTTATACCTATACGTTCTTCTCTACAATTATTTGTGTGTCTGTCTATTGAACGGAAATATAAGCCGTTATAGCTCCGAAAACGAGATTGGTCGAACATCAATTTATCGTTTTCATTTTCTCAAAGTCTTTAACGATTTCCCTAAAACTTACGGGCCTCACAACTGACTAGTACCTGCGAATACATATTGTTATCAGTAGATGTTTGCGTAGAAATATGTTGAACGGAGATGCCGTAGACATTGCACGGCCGTCGAATGCACGGAAAGTTTTATGTTGCTACCGCCCAGATATTTTTCACTCGGTTGCGTTTGTTAGAACCTTCCTTATTTTTTTGAGTTGCTGAACATTATTAAGCTTCCATCCGTAGGTAGCAAATTGGCTTACCACTCTGAAGTTAACGTACCTGTTAGGTGAGTCCGTCTCCTCTGGCTGGTGAGTTACTGTGGGCAAGCGCTTTTGATGTAAAGACATCATCGTTTGGCCATTAAGTCAGTACTGGAGTCAGTCAGTTGGTCGTGGTCTTTATATACTAAGAGAAAGGTAAACGGGATGATGGCGCGTCGGAGGTCATGTACCCTAGAGGTGAATGGAACGTCTTGAATGATCTGTCAATTGTGGAATCTACGTCTTTTTTGTATAGGGTGCTCTGTAAATCCGTCAGTTGGTTGTTTTCGTTTGTGTAGTGTTTTGAGTGGTGTGAATATGTTAACGCATTTTGTGTTGATTTGTTCATTTATGATCTGTCCATTGAAGTTTTAATGTTTATAAATCCTTTGTATTGTTTGTGTAGTAAGGTGGTACAGTCCTGTATTTTGGTAGGTTCATGTCCAGTTGTTTTGAGATGGTTAGCAAAGTTTGAATCGTCTTTGTTCCCACTGAGAGATTTAATGTGTTCTGAATATCTAGTCCGTATTTTTCGTCCTGTCTGTCTCATGTATGCGTTTTTACAAGTACAGGTTATTTTATATACCCCACTTTGGTCGAGTGGGTCTGTCTTTTCAGTCTTTGCTGTTCGATTGGTTCTAAGAGTGTTGTCCGTACGTAGTGCGATTTGTATACCTTCCTTTCGGAGGATGTTAGTTATTCCGTATATTTTTGGGGCTGTGTACGTAAATGTGCAGCGTCTTGTTAAAGTCTGTGTACTTTGTGATTTTGGAGTCATATTGTCTTAATAATTTGTTTATTGTTTTTTTAGAATAACCATTATTTTCTGCGATAGTATTTATAATATCAATTTCTTTTTTGTAATTTTGTTCGGATAGTGGGATAGTTTTTAGTCTCCGTATCATGCGTCTAAATGCACTTAGTTTATGTTGTTGTGGGTGGTTTGATGTAAAGTGTATGGTCGTGTCGGTAACAGTAGGTTTTCTAAAAATGTCGTATTGTGTGATAAATCCTAATGAAGTGTCTTTTAGTCACCCATACCCACATTTCGTTCTCTATAATTATTTCTGTATATATATGTTGAGCGGAGATATGAGCCAAGTTAACTCAGAAAAGGAGATTTGTCGAATATTAATTTAGCGTTATTCAAATAGTCTCATAAACGGCTCTAACAATTTCGATCAAACTTACGGAGTACTTTCAGCTAACTAGTCCCTACATTTTGTTCTCTATAAATGTTTCTGTAGAAATTCGTTGAACGAAGATATAGCGCCCGCATATGTAGCTGGTGTTCGAACTTTCCGGGGGTGGCGGAAAGTTGTTTGTTGCTATGCACCGCTCGTTTTGAGAATGGGAGAGAGGTACTAGTTGTGAGAGAGAGAGAGAGAGAGAGAGAGAGAGAGAGAGAGAGATTGAAATCTGTTATTTATTTACCTGGGAGAATTAGGGCTTTAAGGCCCTCTCTTCCATTCTCCCACACAGGAGACACTGAACAGCTTACATTCCCCTTTTTACAGAAAATAGACCAAAACAGATAGAAGTAAAATTCAAGTTAAAAAACCCTGCAAATTATTACACAATGGTTTAAGGTTCTCATGAAACGCTTGACCAAGTATTAGAGCTCCCCCATCCCATTTGATTCATCATCGAATACTAGTAAACCATACGAAACATGTCCTGGCTACAATGGAACTACGGAAACAAAACGTCTGATGATTTTGCCCCATCGTCGGGGAAATTGGAACGGGGGCGCTCGAAGCGAACCCGTTGTGAGGCGAAAGGGGAGTTGAGTGGAGGCGTTGTTGGGAGGCGAGCGAACGCGGGTGGTTTTTTAATGAGACGGGCGGGGAGGGAGGGAGTTCAAACGACGAAACGTTGACTTCCGCTGTAGTTCCCGCGTTGTATTGCGATTCGTTAATTTTTTTAACCGTTTTTTGCACATTACAACCACGGGCTTCGCCCGATCGGATTGCCGAGATGGCGGGCACAACTAGATACCAAATCGGATTTTTGTGTGAAAGAACGAATTTTTTAGACCACGTTAAAGGCACAAAATGGCCCGGACGGCGGACGGACATTGCAAATTTGGAATCTCAATGTCTTGAAACGTAAAGTATCACATTTTGAGGGGGGTTGTAAACAATTTTTCGTCGAAAACATAGGGATATTATTCAGAATGAATAATAAACCAAAAAAACGAAAATATGACGAATGAATGAGTATAAATAAATCAGAACGCTGAAATTGTACAGATTTTTCAATTTTATTTTTTTAACGTTTTAATTTTATTGGTTTTCTCTATTTGTTATTTATTAATTTTAAAACATATTTTTCAAACAAATTCACTTTTCATATTCATATAACAGTAATTTCTTAAATGTATTCCTAAAAGTGTTGGTCTTTTTTCTCAAAATAAACTTATTCTTATGTTCGTTATAAATTTTGGTACCTTGACCCAAAAGCGATCGCTCGTATATTGTGCTTCTATGCTTAGGTATTTGCACATCAGACATCCAAGTAATGTTCTCATAAAGGCAAGCAGGATTGCGGAATAATAACGCGAGAAATAACACCTGGGTGCATTGAACCTGGTGTGGGCACGCACACACACACACACACATCTTTTCCATTTAATGTTAGAGGGTGATGATGATGGGTATTTTTACATATTTATTTTGTGAATGGGTTAGTGAACACAGAAGAGTACCACTTACTTCCATAGAAGTATTGATCCACAGTTTTTAGCCAACCAACATCGTCGTGCGTGTGAGGTACCAAGTGCAGGTTGATGAATCCTTCTTTGGGAGTTGGGCAGCTCTGCGAAAAAAAAAAACAAAACATTAACGTGATATATTTGACATTGATTTCTCTCAACATGAAGTTGGTTTCAGTTTGTGTTTTTAAGTCGTCAGCTGACCGCCAGAGTTTGTTGAACCCCCAACCTGTCAACGCTATCAAATTTTTTTAAACCGTCGTCAGTACGAATATAATTGTATTTAGCCTTTACGTAGTTTGAAACTTATTTTTCCTTCGAAATACGACTCAACCTATTTTATCTCGATAAATGCCGTGATTGTACGTGGAACATCGTCCGAATTAGAGTTCCGACGCGTCGATCAGCAGTGAAATAGAATATTACATAGAAACAGTCCACTTTATCACGACCTGCTTAACAAACACCACGAGAACTACCAATACAACTTGCATCAATCCGTCGTCTCACCCACCCACGACACTCTAGAGGAGTCATAAAAACACTACACCACCAACGGAAAGAATTATCACCATACTGACACTCTGCAGCAAACTTAGGACTACACTAGAAAATTACAATGAGGTATACCATAAAATTATAACGATCGCAATACAATACAAAACAAAAAAGAATTACGACGCCAAGCATCGAAGTAGAGGAAATAAAAAGTCTGGCTGCGGCAAGTGCCCTCCCCCCCTCTCACACAACACAACATTCTCACATTCCCTTGCCAATCCACTTGTACTTCTTTTGGCAAAAAGGTGCAATGTTTTCAATATAAATCAAACTAACGCGGCACTAGCTTCCCAACAAAATCCTATTTTTAGTGCAATTGGTTGCCTAACAACGGCTATAGAATGATTAGAAACGTCCTACGAAACTCCAGAATTCAAACTGTTGTCGTTTCTTTGATTCACTTATTTCACAGTGTTTCCCCAACGATTCGAGAACTGTCGAAATGAACCTTCCTTAAAACATCGTGTTGACAGTCTCATAAATTCATCTTTAGACGGCAGCTCAGTAAAGGTCGTGAAATTAGTAGGAGAAACGCAATAAATCACAGAACGTTGGCACTGCCAGTTGTTTTTACTGTATAATGTTGAGTTCTAGCAAGCTCCCGTTAATTGAGTGAAAAACCGATTGTATTGGATGTTCTTGGGGCTGAGAAAAGTGTGGTGGATACTTTCGTTATTTAGTTAATGAGGAGAACTTGTGATGTGTTGCAGCTGACGACAATAAGCTGTTCACTGGAGTTATGTACAACACATACAGCCACTCTTCCGGATTCTCTTTCGACATCAATTGCTCAGACGAGCCAATTATCGATAATCCTTCGTCGCCAATTTACAATATTAATAGAAGGGTATGCCACGATTCCGTATTTATTTCTATGTAAGGATTATTCACCATGTAGTGAAATTAGCAACCAAACTTGTAAAAAATAGTCTAAACAATTGAAAGTTTAGACTCGAGAGCTACGTCGTCAACGCCTTGACGTTAACCGAGGGTTGTGGTGTGAAATTATGTTGACGGGGTACGATGTCTTGTTACGGAGGTTCATATAGAGTTTTGTTTACTAACAGTTCACTGAGGGGCTTTGGAAGTAGATAAGTTGTGGACTTCTCGAATAATGTTTCTGTCTTGCCTGATATCTTCTGTGAGGTGTCAGGAGGGATCCTGTTTTCGTGTAAGTTGGCTCTACGTAGTAAAAAGTTATTCGGCAGAAACAATTTTAGTTTTAGTTTTCTTCAGATCTTTATATTTCGTGGGCAACTGAGTCCAAAAAACACTATTCCGTCCACCGCCGTTTCAATTACTAATATTTCTCACAGTTTTTGACCGATCACTCCAAAACACTAAACACGACACCTATTTAAAAAATCCCGTTGAAAATCTCATGACATTAGCACCGATTCCTCAATAATGATCTACAAGTAGGAGCATCTCAGTAACTTCTCGAGCGCACTATGTTACTTTGTTATAAACTGAACGAAAAATAGATTTGCTTAGCGTGGAAAATGGCTCAATGCACGAGAGACATAAGGAAGTTGTGTAATCAGCAGCAGCAATTATTTTGATGGAGTGGTGTAAACTGGGATGCGGAGAGCAATGGTGTGTTCGGACTGATGAGTTAAACGACTTATTGCTACAAAATACGGGAAATAACTCACGTCGTAGCCGCAAGAAGGCTTGGGTTTAGGAGTTGCGGCGGACAAGTCAACCGCGGCGACGACGATGAGGAGAACGACTGCACCCCGGAGCCCGCACGACATCCGACGGTCCGACATGGGCGACTAAAAGGTAAAAACGAAGGAAATTTGAAGGGAAACGAAAGAGCGTCGACGCGACGTAAAAAGCCGGAGGGCGCAGCGTCGAAGACGCGGGTTAGCAGGTTTGAATCTGGTTATATAGCTCGAGGGGAACTATCTCGAGATGATAGCCGACAGTCGACCTTTCTCCCTCCTTCCAGATCTCACTACGGGCATCCACTGGCTCCTCAACGCGGCCAATTGGACGCCAACGACCGAGCGACTAACTTACACAGCGATCCACACGACTCGTCCCGTTGACCAAACTACTACAAATATATCTCATCTCCTCTCAGATCCAAGGAAACTCATCGTCAACCGCAACTAGTTGACGCTACAAACACAGCGTCCATTTCTTAGTTACCCAAATAATTTGATAAACGCAACCCCCTCACCACTAAAATAAACATCTGGCGCTTCGCACTCCTCAACCCTCCTAAATTCGACTATCTGCCGTATATATATATCGGCACTTATCGTCATTCAACGCATTTCTATGGAAACATTTATAATGAACGAAATCTAGGTACTAGCTAGTTCAGAGTACTCCTTAATATCGACAAAATTCAGGGAACCAGTAGGCTTTGAATATTTAAAATATCTGGTGCGCTGCAACACACAACTTTCCATGCCTCTACGTCAATTAACTTTGTTCGTGGCTTTTTCTACTTACTGAATTCATCTATCCCTCACTTCTTTTGAATTAGGTCAAACAACGCTTCACGGCAGCAGGTAGCGGTAGCGCCTACAGTTCTGGAATTTATTGGGCTGCTCGTACTCATTGCAGGACCATTATTGAGCAATTGGTACACAGAGAATTAATGACACTGCAAACAATATTTTTTTGAAGAGGATAGTAATTACTTTTGCAGAGTTATTGGGTGAAAACGTTTAGAACTGGTAGTAGGCGAAATGGTGGTAGTTGAAATTCAGGAATTTCTGGAGTGAACCCCATGTATCTCATGAGCGTTTTTAAACACTCACCCTTTAGGTATTGGATTGTACTACAATACCAATTTTTTTTTAGCATTCTACAAAACTTCCAGCGCAGTTTATAAGGAATAACCTGCGCTAAAAACGCTTTTGGTCGAAAATTGTGATAATTTATTGTGCTGCTCTCGTCATTTTCCCACGAATGAGAATTTTACGGTATATTTGTCTTGTTGAGATCTACCTATATAAAAAATTTAATCAAAATCGTTAGAGCCGTTTTTTGAGAAAAAAATTTGGTGTTTTGATCACTATGATAACTATAGTTAACTTTCGGTGGATTTTGTTCAAACCCTTATTTTGGCCCCCCATAGTAACCTGTAGGCTAGACATCATGTTTCAGCTGATTTGGTACGGTTGTTTTATCTAAAAACCGCGCTAAAACCAATTTCGTCGATTTTGGTAATTTATTGTGCTGCTCTCGTCATTTTCCCACAAATGAAAATTTCATGGTATAGTTGCCATATTGATAGCTACCCATATAAAAAATTTAATCAAAATCGTTATAGCCGTTTTTGAGAAAAAAAAATATTTGGTGTTTTGATCACTATGATAACTATAGTTAACTTTCAGTGGATTTTGCTCATGTCCTTATTTTTTCGTCCCATGATAACCTGTAGGCTAGACATCAAGTTTCAGCTGATTTGATACGGTCGTTTTCTCTAAAAATCGTTCACAGACACACAGACCATTTTCCCAAATAGTGTTTTTCGGACTCAGGAGGGTCTGAAACGTAAAGATCCGAAGAAAACTCGAAAATTTTTTTTCAGCCGATTACATAACTTTCTTCTCTACTTTGTAGAGCCGAGGAATGTAAAAATCGAGTTTCGTCGAAACGTTTGGTAATTTATTATGCTGCTCTCGTCATTTTCCTGTTAGAGCGTCACTCTGCTGACTTCAGCTGCTCCTCCAGTAAGCCGCCACCTGGCTTAGGGGCGTTCATGTGTTAATCGTCTTCGCTTGCTCATTCGTTCTCCTCCGCTCTCGATATGTCGTTTATGTTTGTCCTCTTAATATAATTTCGTTCCCGATCCGTTTTTATCCATTTCGCCTACTGCGTTCAAGTTTCTGCTTAAAAGGTTATGGCCCCAGGTTGGTGTTGAATTAGTTTCACACGTGTTGCGCGTTTCTTAAAAGCTGTGGAAAATGTCTGGACTTTATCCGTTGCGTTTGGAAGCTTTAGGTCGTGACAACTTTGATACCTGGAAGATTCAAGTTGAAGCACTGTTGGTTAAGAACGATTTATGGGGAGACGTTGATGGGAGCTTTACGAAACCCGAAGATCCAGCCGAGATCGCCAAGTGGACGAACGATGACAGAAAGGCAAAGGCCGACCTGATTTTAGCAATTAATCCCAGCGAAATAAAATAGGTAAAAGATTGTATTACTGCTCGCAAAGTGTGGCAAAAGCTTCATTCGATTTACCAATCAAAAGGTAATGGGGGTAAGGCAAGTTTGTTGAAGCGCCCTACCCTTAGCAAAATGAAGAGTAATGACAACGTCCGAATTTTTATTAACAACTTTTTTGATGTAGTCGATAAGTTGAAAGACCTTGACGTGATAGTAAATGAAGATCTACTAGCTATTATGTTACTATACAGTTTACCTGACGAACTTGAGAATTTCCGATGTGCAATACAGAGTGGAGATGAATTGCCTAGCCCAGACGCCCTTCGCACGAAAATCATTGAAGAAAGTGACTCCAGACACGAAAATTCTAGCGGTACGGCGAATGATGTTTTGATTACCCAACGGGGTGTGCGAAAATCTACTTCTAAGAGGAACACGAAATTTCGAGGTAAATGTGGAAAGTGTGGTAGAGTGGGTCATAAAGCTGCGGATTTTACAGTAAAAGTAATGATGAAAATTCAAGTTGGCATAAGAAAAATGATGTACTTAATGTTGTGTTGTCGGCTGCAAATAATAAATTTCCCAGCACTGGATGGTGCTTAGACAGTGGATGTACCACTCAGATGAACACGTCCAAACAGGAATTAGTCAATGGGGATTTTATGGTATAGTTGCCTTATTAAGAGCTATCAACATAAAAAATTTAATCAAAATCGTTAGAGCCGTTTTTGAGAAAAAAAATTTGGTGTTTTGATCATTAAGATAACTATAGTCAACTTGCGGTGGATTTTGCTTATATCCTTATTTTGACGATCCATGGTAACCTGGGGGCTAGATATCAAGTTACGCTGATTTGGTACGGTCGTTTTCTCTAAAAATCGTTCATGGACAGGTCTGTTTCTTTATTTGATGACTGTTCCAAAACCCTCGACGAGAGTTATATCAGTAATGGAAGTAGCGGTTTCGCTATTGGGCAAGAGAGACTACCCTACACCGGCTCTAGGGATAGAAGGATTGGGAGGGGAAGGAAAGAAGGATAGGAAGATGTTCCACGATAGAACGACCATGATACCGCAGAGCACGCCTGCTGAGCCAACCCATCTCCTCAGCATTTTTCTCACACCACACACCATGCCAGGACACAGTCAGTGCTGCAACCCTGATGTTACCTATCTCCACTCCACGAGAATCCGACACCGCTATACGAAGATTCGTCCTGTCGTGCTTGCCCTTCTTGGCTTGCTAAGTTAGCGCAAGATCCTGGACATCCAGGATCCCTGCTGACTGGTTGGGACAGGATGTCAGGCCTCAGTCGATCTCCAGAAACAACCCAGTAGTGCCGCCCTCTCCCAGCCCTCAGATGATAATGCACCATCAACCTGCTTGCAGGCCGCGTGATGACGCCTGTTAGTGCCCCCATGAGTACGCAGACACACCTTCACAACGTGATTCAGAGACAGGATACCACAGGCACGACAGCGAACATTCACAATATTACGACCCCAGCATTCTGTACACTTCATCCCTCTAGGCAGTGACGCCACACGAACAACGCGAAAGTGCCAGTAATCCTTTCAATGGATGCCCTCTGAAGCCCACTCCACCCACCCAGAAGAGTATGGGAAGTTAGGTGACTGCCTGAGTTCCCGTTCGTCAACCAAACCATACATGGCACCTGCAAACTCTGAAGACTTACTGGCCTTGGGGACAAATACACAGACCAAATCGTTTTCCCAAGTAGTGTTTTTCGAACTCAGTAGGGTTTGAAACGTGAAGATCTGAAGAGAACTTGTTTTCAGTCGATTATGCAACTTTCATTTCTATTTTGAAGAGCCAAGGGAAGCAAAAACGCTGAAAAACCAAAATAATTATTACACAATGTAGTCACACGCCTCCAAGACCCATCTCTTTCGATTCTGCTTCTAAAAATACCAGTAGACGATACGAAACAGGACATATTCCAGACGCCTACAGGCAATTCGTATGACGTGACGAGTCCAGCTGAGTGAGACGGGAGACAGCGTTGGATACAAGAGCAGGCTGGGAAGAAACGATCACTTTCTCTGTATTGTACCTCAAGTCCTTTCCATAAGTAGACATTGGCTAACTATAATTACTGTGATTTCACTGAATTCGATCTAGACGAAGTTGTACATCTCTGAGACTCCACATCGAAAAATACTTGAAAAACGACTTAATTGCGATAAAACTGCCAAAATTTCGTTTATGCTAATTTTTAAAATAATTTTTTGCCCATAACAACCATAGGCTTCGTCGGATCGGAATACCGAGAAGATGGGCACAACTAGATACCAAACGGAACTCGTGCCTTGAAACGTAGTGTCACGTTTTGAGGGGATTGTAAAAAACGTTCCCTAGCAGAACACATAGGTGTGCTATTCATTCTGAATAATAAACCAATAGACTCAGCTCAATCAATGAGGTCTGTCTCCGTAAAAATGACTGTTTCTTAACACTCCTAAGAGAGTTAAATCAGTTGAACGTCATGGATATTGTGGTTTCGCTTCGGTAGAGCACGGACGGGGACTCGCTCAACATCCACCGAACTCCGACCTGTGGAAGTACGCCATGTGCCAGTCTCCCGGTAGAAAACTGTGTGCCCAAGTGTTACAACGCAGAGGTATTATCCTGGCAAATCCGAACCGTTTGGGAGGAGTTCTTAATCTGGTTTTCCGCCTGATACTAACCATTTACTGGGGTGGCAAGCATCAAAGGACTACCACCCTGGCATATCAGTGACTTACTAAAGTAACGTACCTGTTTTGTGAGTCCGCCTCCTCTGGCTGGTGAGTTACTGTGGGCGATCGCTTTCGATGTAAAGACATCACCGTCTGGCCTTCAAGTAAGTACTAAAGTCAGTTAGTTGGTCGTAATTTTTTTAGTTTTTAAATTTTGGCGGAACCAACCCAATTACTGTAATATTTGTGAATGTTAGTGTCATATAATGAAGATTTATGAGAAAATATCCGGAACGACGCATCACACAACTTTCCATAAGCCTCACGTGCATTCGTCGACCGCAACTCGTTGCAAACACAGCGTCTACTTCTTAGTTCCTCAATTAATTGAAAAAACACAATACCATTTACGAAATTGCGAAAATATAGTTGCACAAACACTAAGCGAAACAATATGTTCGAGTCAGAAAATGTACCCGACACTTCCCTTCCTACGACCTGTCCCTCCTTTCCCTTTACCTATTATTTATTGAGTTGGAGTCAAACACAGAGCGACCTTGGAAGAGCCTATGCTGCCTTTTCACCTGAGACCCTTTACCGCCTTTTTGCTCTAATCGCTATCTCTTTATCACGATTATTATTATTATCCGCCGTTTTGTTCTAGCTATCACCAACCATCTGCTCCGTTTTACATTCCTTGCTCTACGAAGTAGAAAGGAAAGTTATGTAATCGGCTGAAAAATTTTTTTTTTTTAGTTTTCTTCAGATCTTTACGTTTCAGACCCTCCTGAGTCCGAAAAACACTATTTGAGAAAATCGTCTGTGTGTATGTGTGTCTGTGAACGATTTTTAGAGAAAACCACCGTATCAAATCAGCTCAAACTTCATATCTCGCCCCCAGGTTACCATGGGACGCCAAAATAAGGGTATAAACAAAATCCGCCGAAATTTAACTATAGTTATCGTGGTGATAAAAAAAATTTTTTTTTCTCAAAAACGGCTCTAACGATTTTGATTAAATTTTTTGTATTGATAGCTCTCAATAAGGCAATTATACCACAAAATTCCCATTCGTGGGAAAATGACGACAGCAGCACAATAAATTATCAAAAATTTCCACGAAAAGCGTTTTTAGCGCAGTTTTTTCCTTATAAACTCCGCTGGAATTCTTGTAGAATGTTAAAAAACATTGGTATTGTAGTCCAATTCAATACCTAAAGGGTGAGTGTTTAAAAACGCTAATAAGATGCATGGGGCTCACTCCAGAAATTCCGCCGTTCCACTTACTGTCAGCTTTAACAGTTATTACCCAATAACTCTGCAAAAGTGATTACAATACTTCTTCAAAAATTCGTGTTTACAGCCTCATTAATTTTCTGTGTACCAATTGCTCAATAATGGTCCTGCAATGAGTACGGGCAGCACAATAAATTCCAGAACTGTAGGCGCTACCGCTTCCTGCTGCCGTAAAGCGTTGTTTGACGAAGTTCTAATGAACTGAGTGGTAAATGAATTGATTATGTAGAAAAAGCCATGTAAAAAGTGAATTGACGTAGAGCTAAGGAAAGTTGTGTGTTGCAACGCACCAGATATTTTACCGCGAAATTACCACTATTTTCACGTTTTCTGCGCGTTTTTCGTGTACGCGAGCACTGTGCAGACGCGAACATAATTTTCTTGCACTGCGGTGCATAGACTGGGTTTGTGCCGGAATCATCTCATCCCTCCTGGCCAGGAGCAACCGACCGAGGGCGCCAACTCAGGTACCACCATCTGTATTCATACCGCACTCCAATTCAACACCACCCCCATTTCTTCCCTTCCCTTTCTCCTTCCAAATCCAAACACACTAAGTTGTTAAATTTAACTGAAAATGTTTTCAAATGCCAAATGAAGAAATAAAAATAAATATCTGGTGCGTAGCAACACACTACTTTCCGCCACCCCTTTAAGCTCGAACACCAGCTACATATGCGGGTGCTATATCTTCGTTCAACGCATTTCTACAGAAACATTTATGGAGAACTAAATGTAGGGACTATTTAGCTGAGAGTACTCCGAAAGTTTGATCGAAATCGTTAGAGCCGTTTTTGAGAAAATTGGAATACCGATAAATTAATATTCGACAAATCTCCTTTTCTGAGTTAACTTGGCTTATATCTCTGTTCAACATATATATACAGAAATAATTATAGAGAACGAAATGTTGGTATGGGTGACTAGAAGATACTTCATTAGGATATATCACATCTGGTGAAAAAGTTACCCTGGAATTTACGGAAATGTTAGAAAAAACGTTATTTTCGACACATTTTGCTTTTTATCTCTGTTCAATGGACCGTCACAGGAACATTTATTAAAAAGAATATGTAGGTATCAACTATTTGAAAACATCCTGTGAGTTTGGTGAAAATCGCTGAAGCCGTTTTGCCAAAAAGCGTAAAAACATATTTTTGCTTCAAGGGCCCATATCTCCGTTCACCGTATTTTCATGGAGATATGTATAGAGAAGAAAAGTTAGATATTGATTAGGAGAAGATAATTTGAAAGTTTGATCAAAATCGTTAGAGCCGTTTTCGAGAAAAATGCGAAAAACCCTAGTTTTTGGTACATTTTCGTCCCCCTCCCCCCCTTTCCATCGGCCGAAATCGTCCATAACCTTATTTTGGTGTCTACAAAAATAACGAACAAAACAAAAAGAACCAGCTCAATCGGATCAGCCGTTCTCCCGCAAATCGAACTACAGACACACACACACACAGACATACACACAGACATACACACAGACATACACACGGACCTCTCTCCGAAATTAGGTTTTTTAGACTCAGAAGGGTCTGAAACGTAAAGATCTGAAGAAAACCCAACTTTTTTTTTTGGGCCGATTACTATACTTTCCTTCCCTTCGGGTAGCGGAAAGTAATAACATGGAAAAAACGAAGTAAAAGTTGTATGTTGAGTCGTGGAATAAAGGCAATAAATTTACTGAATTCTCCAGCAGCAGTTCTAGCAAATCTTCCCATTTCATCTTCAATTTACTAACGATTTTCGTCAATTTTTCAATGACCTTTACTCCACTCTTCTATAAATTATTCAAGATTTTAACAATGTGCGCTCTCACTCTCCGCAATTTTCCCTCAATTTTACCATCAAACGACAGTTTTTAACAATTTTTTGGCTGCTCTAAATATTTTTCATTCCTGGTAGGGCTGGGGAAACTCTTTCTCACCACCCACAACTTTCGAATCACACAAAAAATTAAAATAAAGTTGAAAAAATATGGTAAAAATCGTTGTGAAGTTGTCAGAACGTCAATCCAAAGTAGTTTTGGCGGAATAAGGAGAATTTGTTTATTCTAATGGGACGCACCATCCCGCAACCACTTAACACATCAAGTCGGCAGCTTTTCTTGGTACTGTTCATGCTCACGAGAATCTTGCAGCGAATCAGACATTTCACGTAATCACGGCAGTCTTTACTTCATGTCTTCATTTTTCTCCTGTGCAGAATACTTGCCCTGGATCCACAAGCTCTATTCTCTCCCGGCTGATCACTGCCCCGGAAAATGGAGCAACGCACCTACAGTTTTTTTCGGTATTCAACCAGCAAACGTCTCTGGTGTGGGCTGGTCAAATGTGTTCTTTGTCCAAATGTGGGCAACCTTTTGCACAAGAAGATGGCAAGGTAAGCATCCACCGTTGCCCTGCAGTGCTTCCAGTTTGGAGTCGTAGTGTTAACAATTGCGCAGGTGGTACGCTCTAAGGTACCCCAAATACCCCCTCCACCCAGCACTGCCTGCTGAGAAACAATGCAGTATGAACAAGCAATGCAGATGGCACACTTCCTCTGCACCGCTGCCGTCCGTTTCCTGTGGTAGGCTATGCTCAGTCATCATCACACGAAGAGAATACAGTGGACAATGCTCATAAGCACCCTATTGCCTTTGCTGTGGCACCTTTATCTACTGCTTGTCGGATGTTGGAACCAAACAACAACTTGATATCTGCCAACACGCCCAAATATCGAACTGCTTTCCTTGCAGTCTCCATATGAATGAGAAGGAGAGTCTCCATTTATTACGTCGCCACCAGGACTATCTTTGTCCTTTGCAGGGGGAGGAATAGCCAATAGCTTCCATCCACTCCCTCACTCAACACCTTGGCTTTAGGCGTTGTTCGTTACTTGTGCAATGGCCCATACTGCCTGCTAGCCAACACACTCCTACACCTCTGCACTCGGTATTCAAGAAACATTGTTCGGGGGGGGGGGGGGGGGGTTCAGCAGCACACAACTGATACCCGTTCTTTAATTTACCTTCAAGAGGGGGAATTTCGTTCCTCGTCGCTTTGACAGCAACTCCAAAAGGACAAGTTCCGCGAAGTTTGACGCGGCTCTTCAGGATTATTTACGGCTCGGTATATCTCGTATCGAAGTGGAAAAGTCAAAACAAATAGGAGCTCGAAATATTGAAGGGGGCAATCGGTTACGGAACAGAATTGCTCGTTATCTGGGTCAGATTAACCAAACGGAAGACGAGCAGCGTCCGATGTTAATCAGATTTGAGCGTAATATTTCATTACCACGATTATTCGAGTTTCCTCCTTACGCTATAACAACTCGCCGGAACGAAATGACTGTTCCGTCGGTTGTAAATAATTACGGATTGATACAATTGAGAAAATTGAATATAAAAGAGTTTCTAGACACAATTTTGTGGTTAGCATAATTTTATGCGAATAATTAAAACTTGATAGACGATTAACGTGGGGCTTGGGACACTTATCTTCTCTAACGGCCGAGTAGGAGCTCAGAGTTGTTCATCACAAATAGGGCTTGCTATAAGTTGGTATCGTAAGATGATGGGGTCAATATCTTTTGGCATTAAACGCCTATAACCCACAAAAAGTATTGACCTTGCTCAGATTTGTTTTGATTTCTCAGCTAAGAATGTACGCACATTTATTATATAAAACGTATTTATTTGTGATTGGTTTAGGTACGTTTATTGTACAAAGTTTATTGATTTGAACAAAATTTTCTCGCCAGGACTGTCCCGTTAGTTCGGAATAAGAAATCGGTCGCGATGTTTAGCGAATAAATAAAAAGTAATTAGTTGTGGTGACGTTTCTCCGCCTACGGCTCGCTGGAACGTAAAAATAACGTCCTAACACGGAGCCCAACTCTATTTTAAAGGCGATAGGACAATTTGCCGTCTTCAAACAGCCGTCACAAATATCGTTGTTCAGATAACGCGGATAGTCGCGAGCTATCGCTATCTCGTTTAAACTGATTGTTGAGAAGTCTCCTATGAACGATGCAACTATCGCGCTTACTGGCCGAGAGATAACATCGCTTTAGTGCGACTTCACCCGTACAAACCTATTAGCCAACTTTTGACCTAAATCGTAAGCGACAGTTTCAACAAAAGCAGCCCTATCTTCAGCTCAATACCCTTACTTATCATCGTGAATCACTTTTCCCCGTCATGATATGATTTAATATACTAAATATTGATCGAAACAATTACATACACAAATACCAAATTTTCACGAAGTTAATATGTGAAAATCCGCCCCTTTCCATAACCATTTCAACGGTTTTAACCACTCGAGCTAATATAATCTGTTTTTCATTCATCTTAAGTGAACTTGGTAGAACGCAGCTCTTAAGGTTCAGTAATTTATTGAGCTGCTCATCGACCATATTGCATATTCACTGCAGAGGCAAATCATGAGACAATCAACACAATTTTCCTGAGAAGAACGATTGTCTATTTCCACTAAATTTGAGTTACAATGCGAGAGAGAGAAAGAGAGAGAGAGAGAGGGAGAGAGAGAGAGAGAAAGAGAAAGAGAGAGAGAGAGAGAGAGAGAGAGAGGAGGGAGAGAGAGAGGGAGAGAGGGAGAGAGAGAGAGAAAGAGAAAGAGAGAGAGAGAGAGGAGGGAGAGAGAGGGAGGGAGAGAGGGAGGGAGAGAGAGAGAGAGAGAGAGAGAGAGAGAGAGAGAGAGAGAGAGAGAGAGAGAGAGAGAGAGAGAGAGAGAGAAGGAGGGAGAGAGAGAAGGTGAGAGAAGGAGAAGAGAGAGAGAGAGAGATTAAGGAAAGATGTGTGATTTTACATTATACCCATTCTAAAAATATGCTAAGGAACAAAATCAGCGCTATTCTTTTTCAATTGATTGGGCGGTCGTCCATCTCATGCCCATGGGCGGCAAAAACGTTAACCCATGCCTGAATGCCACTATAAGACTCCTTTCTATAAATAGCTAACTCAGAAACAGGAAGATCGAGAAAGTTAAGAGAATTAACGCCTAACTCAAGCGAGGATTTAATAAGCGTATCTAATTGAATGATACTGTCGCCAAAAGATTATTGCAGTCTTTCGGTTCCTGTCCACACTTTCATAATGTCACCCACTTATCTATACCAATACAAGAGATTAGAGAGATTAGTTCGATAATTTTTGCAACCCAAAGGGTAAGGAAATTGTTGTAATCGTGTCAAAAAACTAGTAGAAGATAATTTATAAGTTTAATCAAAGTCGTTAGTGCCGTTTTCGAGAAAAATTCGAAAAACCCTAGTTTTTGGTACATTTTCGTCTCCCACATCTCTTTCCTATCGACCGAAATCGCCCATAACCTTATTTTGGTGTCTTCATAAAATAACGAACAAAACAAAAAATAACCAGCTCAATCGGTTCAGCCATTCTCCCACAAATCGAACTACAGACACACACACAGGTGTTTCCTTATTTGATGACTGTTATATCAGTCATGCAAGTGGCGCTTTCGCGTGTCCCAACATGACCGAACGGCTTGAGAGAAAGCGGGAAAAGCCAGTTCCTTGCAAGACATGCGTAACTTCACTTCTTTTCTTTCAAAAACTCTCGATCCTGCACGTCTTGCTCCTCTTGTGTGAAAGATACAGGAAACCACGTGCTGCTTCATTGTAGTTCCTACAACAGTGAGACTTGACTGCTACCAGGCAAGCCTATAACCATTTCACCCAGTTTGCGAAGGGGTTTATGGCATAGAAACACGGTTGCAGTTGATCTGTCTCTTCGAAACTTGCCACCCAAGTAAACAGTTAGATCAGGTGGAAAACCAGATTAGGGAATCTTCCCCGGCGGTACGGGCGGTTCCCCGGGGCAACAGACAAACCTCCAGTACCTCCACAGGCCAGCAGGCTCTTGCATGATAGCGAAACCGCAATCTTCATGACTTTCGATGGATATAACTCTCTTGTGAGGGTTCAGGAACAGTCATATTGATAAGGGAAAATACCTGGATGTTTCTTTTTTTGTTAGTTTTTTGAAGACGGGCAATTACGGTCGGTGGAAAAGATGGACGGGATTTGGATGCCAAAATGTATCAAAAACTAGAATTTTTTCGCATTTCTCTCGGCAACAGCTATAACGATTTCAATTAAACTTTCAAATGATCTTCAACTAGTTAGTACCTAACTTTAATTTTGTATGAACATCCCCTCGAAAATTCAGTGAACGGAAATTCAGGCCTATGAAGCAAAAAAAAAGGGTTTTCTGTTTTTGGCCAAAATGCTTTAACGACTTTCACCAAACTCACAGGATGTTTTAAAATAGTTAATATCCATTTGATGTCCTGAATAAGTGTTCCTCTGACAGTCTATTGAACAGAGATAAAAACCAAAACGTGCCGAAAATAATGTTTTTTAAAAAAACATTTTCGTAACTGCTTCTCTGGATTTGATCAATCTTACGGAGTGTCTTCTAGCAACGTAGTATAGTATGCCTATATTATGTGAACGCAGCAACGAGATTTGTGAGAGTTGTTGGTTAGGGGGGGAGGGGGTGTCAGGTGTTTTGATCACTTTAATGTAATTACCTAACAGTTTGCTTCGACCGCTACAGGCTGAAGAATCCTAATTGCGTCCGATGTAAGAAAATAACTTTTTTTCTCGTACATCAATAATTTTTTGACAGGCGGTGAATTCGTCGAGTGGCGATGGTTCGGAATGTCGTCCTTCATTTATCTCCGTCGACCTGAAAAAATACAAGAAGACGTAAAACATTCGAGATTTGAAGTGTCCCGGAGGAACGAGTAGTAAATAATTCGGCTTAAAAATCAAATGCAAGGGATTAATACGTCAATTCGATTCTTTGTTCGGTTTATGACGCGCTCGGTCTTCTCCTCGTGGAATTACGGCAACATGAAGTGTTGTTTTCATCTTTAACGGTATTACCAGCGCGATACGCTTCAATCAAAACGAAATCTTTCTAATTTATTAAGCGGAATTAAAGCGGCAGAAAAAGGCTCGATGAGGGCGTTCTGGTGGATCCGAACTCGTCCAACGATTAATCCGATTGACAAGTGGTGGCACCTCGTTGAAAGTTATGTTTTCCGTATTTATGACTTCTCAAGGGCTTTTGTGTAAGCGGAAACGAACTTGTCATAAATTGACACGTGTGAAGAAGTGCATGAGTCCGCTGAGTGAAAGGGTATAAACAAGCATTCGATTGCAGGGAATGGAGGTATTTCTACGTAGTCAGCCCTGAGATACAGAATACCACTAATATTGTTACATGGAGTGGCACAGAGCCCCCCACCCGTCACCACAAATATCGCAGCTTCCTCAGAAAAGGAAAAATGAAAAGAATGAAAATTGACTTCTTTGAAGGGAAAAGAATCAGAAAAACATCACGTGATTCTGCAGTTCGATTTGCGGAAGAACGGCTATTCCGATTAAGGTGGTTCGTTTTTTGATTTGTTAAGGAATTTTGCAGCCACGAAAAGAAGGTTATGAGCGATTTCCCTCGATTGTAAAGGGGAGTGAGGAACAAAAATGTACCAGAAACTAGGGGTTTTCGTATTTTTTCGAAAACGGCTGTAACGACTTTGATTAAACTTTCAGATTATCTTCTACAAATTAGTACCTAACTTTTCTTCTTCCTAAGTATCTCCATGCAAATAAGGTGAACCGAGATATAGGCCTATGAAGCACAAATAGGTTTTATACACTTTTTGGCAAAACGGTATCAACGATTTTCACCAAACTCTCAGTATGTTTTCAAATAGTTAATATCTACATATTATTCTGAATAAATGTTCGTCTGAAAGTTCATTGAACAAAGATAAAAATCAAAATGTGTCGAAAATAATGTTTTTTTTAACATTTTCGTCAATTTTTCTTTTTAGCATATTTATCAACAATGGGTCTAAAGATTTTGATCAAACTTACCAAACGCTCTCAACTAACTAATACCTACATTTTGTTTTCTATAAACGTTCCTGTAGTAGTCCGTTGAACGAAGATATAGCGCCCGTTTATGCAGCAGGTCGTCGAACTTACGGGGGTTGCGGGAAGTTGTGTGTTGCCACGCTCGAGACGTTTTCCCCCTCAGCTCATTCGATCTTGGTCTAACAAGTAACTTCATGGTGGTAGAAAGTGATAGCGCTAATAGTTCTGGAATTTATTTAAATTTATACTGGAATCATGCCACGACCATTATTACATTGTCAGTACACGGGGAATTAATGCCAATGTAAACACCATTTTTAAAAGACAGATAATAATCACTGTTTCAGAATAATCGGGTACAAACTGTGAGAAATGGAAGTGGAACGGAAGTGGTTGGAATTCGGGAATTTCTGGGGTTGCTAGTAATTATGATGAGTGTTTTAAAGCATTCATCGTAAATGCAGTTTATATTACCTGCTTCATTTTTCTTGGTGCGGGATTTATAAGGATTGAGCCGAAATCGATTTTTTCTTCTCGAAAGTTGCTGATTGATTGTATTGCTCTAGCCATATTCCCACGAATATAATGGTACTGCCGCGTTGCGTAGAGGTGTTCACACAAAAAACTTCATCAACGTCTTTGGAGACGATTTCGAGAAAAAAAATTGAATAGTTTTGATCAGTTATAAGTGTGATAGCTATAGTTAGTTTAGAGCTAATTCCAATCATACCCTTATTTTGGCGTCCCACGGTGCATTCTAAACATGAAATATGAGACGATTTGGTCCTGCTGTTTTCTTCCGATCGCGTTCAGGGAAACCCACACAGACTATTTTCTCAAAACGAGTTTTTCGTACTCGAAAGCCACAAAGATCTAAAGGAAAGACATTCGTTATTTCCGGCTGCTCAGATAACGTTCCTTATTACTTCGCAGGGCTAAGGGAAGGAAGAAGACGGGTCGTAAAGCGTGAATATTTTTACCTTCCTGGCCTTGGCTTTACGACATATAGAAAGGAAAATTAGGTAATCGGCTGAAACAAAGTGAGTTCTCTTCAGATCTGTGGCGTCATTGGCACCTCAAAGAAACGCATCTACACAGGGCACTGATTTTCATCACTGACAACCATGCGGTGTGCTTATCAGCCGGATGCCGCGTCACAGGAGAACGCAAGTATCAATCCCACACTGCTTTCATTAATCACAGGCTGTTTCTTCTGACGCTCATCTGAGTTTCTGACGCCAATCTGTTCAGACGACCGTTTCGAAAACATACATCTCGATTTCTTAGATACCCAACCTTGGAGAGCTGCGGTAGTGCCTAACTATCATCGACCGATTCATCAGATGGCCAATCGCCATCCCACTCAGCAACACGTCAGCAGAGGTTGCCGCCTCAGCATTTTACACTCACTGGATTTGCCAATTCGGCTCACCGTTCTTCATTACCACGGATCAAGCCCTCCAGTTTGAGTCAGCTCGCTTCACGTCATTCTCTCTTGTCAGCGTATCAAGACAACTCCAAACCATCCGCAGTCCAATGGCTTAGTAGAGCTGTGGCATCCCACGCTCAAGGCTGCGCTCATGTGCAACGCTCATACGCCCTGGACGGAGCTCCTACCAACAGTTCTATTTGGATTCCACACTGTCTACAAAGAAGACTTAGAACGCTCTCCAGCTGAGATGCTCTTTGGTGCCCTGCCACGTATACCAGGCGAACAACTAGTCCGAAAAAGCTATTTGGGAAAATGGTGTATGTGTGTGTCTGTGAACGCGATTGAGCAAAAATGGCTGAACCAAATCCACTTGAACTTTATATCCAGGCCGTAGGTCACCATTGGACGCTAAAATAAGGGTATGAGCATAATCCGCCCAAAAATAACCGTACCCGCCATAGTGATCAAAACACTAACTATTTTTTTATATAAAAAACGGCTCTAACCATTTTGATTAAATTAGTTGTGCGGACTGCTCCAAATGGCCTGACGCTATCGAAGTTACACCGCAAAGGGAACAACAGACACTTTCCGCCAAATTTGAAGAAGCAGTTACCCGCGAAATTACGGAAATGTTCGAGAAAACGTTATTTTCGACACATTTTGATTTTTTTCTCTGCTCAATGGGCAGTCAGAGGAACATTTGAGAACAATATGTAGGTATTAACTATTCAAAAACATTTCAAACGTTTGAAGCCGTGTCGTTGAAGCCGTTTTGCCAAAAAGCGTAAAAAACCTATTTTTGCTTCATACGCCTATATCTACGTTCACCGTATTTTCATGGAGATATGTATAGAGAAAAAAAAAAGGTATTGATTAATAGAAGATAAAAGAAGGAAAGTTCAATCAAAATCGTTAGAGCCGTTTTCGAGAAAAACGCGAAAACCCCTAGTTTTTGGTACATTTTTGTCCCCCATCGACCAAAATCGCCCATAACCTTATTTTGGTGTCTACAAAGTGTAATAAACAAAATAAATAAAGAACCAGTTTAATCGGATCAGCCGTTCTCCAGCAAATCGAACTGCAGACACACACACACGGACCACACGCCGAAATTAGGTTTTTTGAACTCAGTAGGCCTCAAAACGTAAAGATCTGAAGGAAACCCAAATTTATTTTTTTTGGCACGATTACAATTCTTTCCTTTCCCTTTGGGGTAGCGGAAAGTAATAGGTGTGTCGATCACCGTTACAACTATAGGCAGCTGTAGTTACTTTCGAGAATTTGAGTGGATTTGGTTCAGCAGTTTTCTCTCGATTGTCTTCATAGACTCACGCAGACTACTTGCCCAAGGGAAACTTGGAATTATGTTTTCATATAGAACGCGTTCTCAACTATCGACCGCTCGTTTTTTTTAAACGACAAGATACTCCATTGTAACTTAATTGTAATGGAGTGAGGCCTTCAATGAAATATGTGGAAATGACCCCTCTTCAGTCTAGCAGAAGAAAAACCCTGCAAATTATTACACAATGGTTTATTATTCTCATGAGCAGCTTGACCTAGTATTACTGCTCCGAGACCCATCCCATTCAATTCAGCATCGACAAATACTAGTAAACCATACGAAACGTGACCTGGCTACAATGGAACTACGGAAATTAAATATTCCCCCTGCACCAGGCCCCCGTCAGGCAAAAATAGTCGGGGAAATTGGGATGGGAACACAACGTTGCGAGTCGAGGGGGCTGCGTTGCGAGGTGAGCGGGCGGGTGGTTTTTATTGGGAAATAAACAAAAAACGAAAGTATCTAGAAAAAACTGAATTTTAATATGAAAACATGCACGCTAAATACTAATATCAAAATTTAACCAAAATTGATGAAAAAAACCAAAATGAGAATGAAACGAAAGAATCTAAAAAAATTGAATCGTATTAAAACCAAAACGTCGGGGAAATTGGAACGGGGGCGCTCGAAGCGAAGCGCGTCGTCTTTGGGAGGCCAAAGGGGTCGTTGGGAGGGAGGCGAGAGCCGCCTCGAGAGCGGTTGGTTTTTTAAAGAGACGGGCGGGGCGGAGGGAATTCAAACGACGAAACGCTTGTAGCTCCGCGTTGTACTGCGTTTCGTTAATTTTTTTAACCATTTTTTGCCCATAAAACCATGGGCTTCATCCGATCGGATGCCGAGATGGCGGGCACAACTAGATACCAAATGGGATTTTTGTGCGAAAGAACGTATTTTTTAGACCACGTTAAAGGCACAAAACGGCCCGGACGGCGGATGGGGGACAAAGGTGGGCCGATGGCGGACGGACATTGCAAATTTGGAATCTCCATGTCTTGAAACGTAAAGTATCAAATTTTGAGGGGGGGGGGGGTTGTAAAAAATTTTTCGTGACCGAAAACATAGGGTTATTATTCAGAATGAATAATAAGCCAAAAGTAGTGGAGGTTGGCCCTGTCTGCCTGGATCCTTAGCAGTAGTGCTTGCTCAAGGGCTCCCTGATGTGACTAGGGTGGCGATATAAGGATCCAGTACGCAAAAATACAGTAGTATGTTGAGCACACTACAAAATGTCGACAATTAATCATGACTGAACTGACAACTGTGTGATGTAAGTGAAGAAAGGTCCAAATATAACTGGAGACGACACAATACTCATTGTGCAAATTTTTGGCTAGTTGTCTACCATTGCAGCACTTGGCGTCAGCAGGTGCTCTATAACTAACGGTAGTTAGGGCGGAGACTCATAAATACACACGTACTTACCAGTTGCAGTTGGCTTCAATCCTACTAGTTTTCCCTATTACTACTAAATGGTGAAAATGGATAGTTTGATGGAAAGGATCAACAAAAAGGAGGAGGGGGGGGGGTGTAGAAAGCTGTCAAAGAAAATGAAACGAAAATTACTTTGTTCTACTTCACACGATGCGGAAATATCCGTAAATTTAACAAATGTTCAGGAACTTGCCATTGATTTCATTTTAATTATAAAGGTTTTAATTTCCATAGGTTTGAGCGAAATGGAGTGGGAAGGCGTTGGATCGTTGGTGCCAGCGTCAGATTGTGGTAGATTTGTGGGGCTCAGTTCTTTCCAATTGTTGAGTCTGTGGACGTCGGACTTTTCGATGTTTGCTCCCAGGGCCATCTCTTTGATGTCCATAACTTCCCAATCGGCAAACAAATCCTGCAAAAAGACGAAATAATTTCCTTTTTAATACTCTTTGTGGCTCTACACTGTGTTATTGATATTTGTCAGGGTTTCTCGTTCCTTTTTGGTAATTCTGATCAAGTAGCACACAGTGATACCCAGTAGCGCAATCGCGGTATGCGTCAGTTGTCCCCCTGACGGTCTCCTTCGACATTTGGTTCTTCCATCGTGACAAAACGTAAGGTCTTTGTGTGTTTACAATGTTGAGCTAATCAGCCTGAAGCAACTCGTAAAACAACCCCTTGGGTTCCACCAGTTTAACAGGGAGCTTTTAACACAGCTCTCGTATGCTCCCATTAAAACGAAACATAACTCACGTTAATGTCGACAGTAACTGGAGCCCTTTCCTCATTCGTAAGTTCTCTTTGTTCCAAAACGTGCTCAAGTCGTAGGATATACGTGTTAGGTCCTGACCACGGTTCCAGAGTCAGGATTTGTACTTTGTCTGACAACGGCTTCTTCAGGCCTTGATACTGCAACAGGAAATTGTAAAATTATTATGGATCCTTTTTCGAACGTCCAAAAGCACAAGATTTGAAAAAAGTGGTAAACTCATTTCGTACCAGCATTACAGTCACTCGAGCTGAGGAGCTCCCTCCTGTTGTACCAAACTTGCCAAGCACCCTTTCTTGTTTCTAATGACATGACAAGAGGAGTAGCATCATGTCTCTGGTACTCCCCCATTCAACTCACACATACTTTAATTTTATTTCTATTACAGTTTCCCCTTGGTTTCTACCAAACAATGATTTGCCAACGCTTCATACTTATACTGGCTATAAGTCAGCTCAGCTTCTGCACGATCGTATTTCGTGGTTGAAGTCTCTCACTTAAGTAAATTCCAGTGACAAGACTGAGGCAAACAGTTGAGACTAACTGATGAGCTGAACAGATGAGGTGAATAATTGAGGTCTACTGATGAAGAGAACATCAAAACCCTGCAAATTATTACACAATGGTTTATTATTCTCATGAACAGCTTGACCTAGTATTACTGCTCGGAGACCCATCCCATTCGATTCAGCATCGAAAAACACTAGTAAACCATATGAAACATGACCTGACTACAATGAACTACGGAAACTAAATATTCCCCCGGCGCCAGGCGGCCGTAAACGTCTGTAGGCATTTATGATCCGCTGTAGGGGTGTGCGGAGGAAGTGGCCCTAACCTTCCTCGGCCCCGTCGGGCAAAAAGAGTCGGGGAAATTGGGACGCGGACTTCCAGCAAACCCTCGGCAATTGACACGACGGTGCGAGGTTTCGATGAGACGGGAGGGAGGGAGGGAGTGCTAACGACGAAACGTTGGCTTCCGCTGTAGTTCCCTCGAGTTCTTTTAATTAGTTGACTCTAATAATTACTGTAATTTCCCTATATGCAGGTGTACACGTCTAATACTCATTCCATTCGACCCAGGATGTAAAAATACCTTGAAAACGTTACGAAACACGGCTTATTTGCGATTATACTGCGTTTTGTTAATTTTGTTAACCATTTTTTGTCCATGATTTGACGATTGTTTTAGACCACGTTAAAGGCACAAAACGGCCCGGACGGCAGACGGCGGATGGTGGACGGGGGATGGTGGTTGGCAGACAGACATTGCAGATTTTGAATCCCCATGTCTTGAAACGTGAGGAGCCAACAGTAACTCCCCCCCTCCCCGCCAACAACAACTTCATCAACTCGCCAGTTCTCTGGACATGCTCTTCTTTTATCTCTCTTTTACTCAACCGCTGTGTTTGTAATGTGTTAAGTTACATCTTTAACAAAGAAGTGGCTCTAACGTTCCACTCCGACGACAGTCCCGGCCTACTTTGGAGCATATGAAGAGTATGATGAACAGTTCTGATCGGATGGTTGCAGATGCGATCCATGAACATTTTATGGAACCAAACCTGGCGACAGGCATCGTTCACTGTCAGGCAGCACGATTTTCCCTTATATTTAAGCATTAAGGTGCTACTGTAACGAGTAACAAGAACATCAAGGCTGCACAAAAGACACTGAAATTCTGAAGTGTTCAGTGGCGGATTAAGCTCGTCACAAGAGGACTGCCGTCGATCCAGTTGTAACTTATGGCAGTGATTTCAGTGTTCTCACCACTACAAGGAAGCACCTACTGAACTTTTGAAAGATTATCGGCATGCTTTTTGGGGCAATTTCCGACTGCGATGGAGAGTGCAGAGTTATGAAGAGCTAATGGTTGGTTGCCTGGTCATTTTCAGGGTTCGAGCATTTCTCTGGGCTACACGTACTCCAGAACTGGGGCATTTTCTAACCATCGGTGGTTCATTTCAAATAACGCCGCGCTCAAACGCTCGAAGCTCACTTACAGTGTGCTGCTAGAGCCAACATGATTGTGTCCATGCACCATTGAATGTTGACAATACAACAGGGCTGGTCACGAACAAGCTCATCGTCCAAATAAAGGAAGTAGGCAACTCAGCAGTACGGAAAACTGAACATGGCCAGAGGAGTGGGCCTAAGGATCAACAAATGTTGACAAAATGTTTTCATCAAAACACGAAGACGTAAAAAAGGTGCTTGTTTTGTGGAAACCACTTTAAACCAAAAGACGTGCTTCTTCCTTCTTGATACTGGGATAGTAGCTGAGAAGCACTATCTAAGAAAGAGTTCACCCGATTCGCAAGTCTACACCCTTCTTCTGGAGAAAGAATGCCAATTCTGGGCAAATGCGCCGCTGGGTTTATTATTGGGTCACTACCAGCGATAAAACACGGATTCTTGATGGCACGAATTCAAGACAAGGCTCTCACGTTAATGTTTCACTGTTTACCACTTAGGCGGGATCATGTTAGGAATAGGTGAGGTGAACTATTTAAATATTGAATTTGTTTGTAACATCCCAGGACAGAAGGCCTTCCACCTCCTGAAGTCTGAACTCACTGCCTATTTATTTTCGTCTCTGCTATTGTCAGATCAGAAGTATCTTCACGTGAGCTCTGTACAATATCCAACATTTGGGTCCTCAGCATCCCATAACCCATATCTGTAGTTAAGTAAAGCCAGAACTGCTTTACTTTTTCCTTCGACCAGACGAACCAAGAGCCAGAAGGACGATTCACGCAACGACAACTCATTCGGGAACGTTGGCTCGATGAAGCTAAGGAGGGTTCCTCAAAGCTTGGCGTGTATCTCAAGACACGACCGAACGATCATCCGTTGTTATTTTACTAAATAAAGGGTGGAAAACATATAAACATGATGTCAACGAGACGTACGAGATAAATAACGAAACAACTGAAATTGTGCTCGATTAGAGAATACGTAGGCCCTCTTCTGTGTACTTACAAACATTTTGTATCTGAATTGCCAATCATCGAAACTAACGCCTTCGGTGGGCGTGAAAAACTTCCACGAATCTAAAACTTTGGTTTGAACGATTTTGCGAGCCACAGCGTTGCTTCCTGGAACGAGATAGTGGATGCCTCGAGCAACCAGGCCGACCCCATAAGCTTCTTCGCTGAGAACTTCATTCACACCTAATCCATCGTCGTCAGTCAGTCTACGGTGAACCTGAAACATAAGAGATGTTGTTGACCACCTATCGAGTATTTAGTTGCTGCAATTACGAAACCTGCTGGAAAAAGTAAAGATGAAAATCTTGAGAAGGAGCATTGCGATTCAAATGCTTCTGGTACAAAAACCACAAATTGACAAAATGCTCTGTGTCTGTGGATTGAGAATCACATCAAATTTGATATTTAGCAGGCAGATCAACAAAGACGCCAAAATACTGATTTGAAGATACAATCGGCGCAAAACCAACTATAGTTATCATAATGATCTAAACACCCAATTTTTTACTTTCCGCTACCCGAAGGGAAGGAAAGTATAGTAATCGGGTCAACAAAAAAATTTGGATGTTCTTCAGGTCTTTACGTTTTGAGGCCTACTGAGTCTAAAAAAACCTAATTTCGGCGCGTGGTCCGTGTGTGTGTGGTTGTGTGTCTGTAGTTCGATTTGCGGGAGAACGGCTGTTCCGATTGAGCTGGTTCTTTTTGTGTTTTGTTCGTTATTTTTTGTAGACACCAAAATAAGGTTATGGGCGATTTCGGCCGATGGGAAGGGGGAGTGGGGGACGAAAATGTACCAAAAACTAGGGTTTTTCGCATTTTTCTCGAAAACGGCTCTAACGATTTTGATTAAACTTTCAAATTATCTTCTACTAATCAATATCGAACTTTTCTTTTCCATACATATCTTCATGAAAATACGGTGAACGGAGATATAGGCCTATGAAGCAATAATAGGTTTTTTACGCTTTTTGGCAAAATGGCTACAACAATTATCACCAAACTTTCAAGATGTTTTTGAATAGTTAATACCTACATATTGTTCTGAATAAATGTTCCCCTGACTGTCCATTGAACAGAGATAAAAATCAAAATGTGTCGAAAAAAACGTTTTTTCGAACATCTCCGTAAATTCCAGGGTAACTTCTTCATCAGATGTGATAAATTCTAATGGAGTGTCTTTTATTAACCCATACCAACATTTCATTCTCCATAATTATTTCTGTATATATATGTTGAACGGAGATATAAGCCAAGTTAACACAGAAAAGGAGATTTGTCGAATATTAATTTATCGGTATTCCAATTGTCTCAAAAACGGCTCTAACGATTTCGATCAAACTTACGGAGTACTTTCAGCTAACTAGTCCCTACATTTTGTTGTCTATAAATGTCTCCGTAGAAATGCGTTGAACGAAGATATAGCGCCCGCATATGTAGGTGGTGTTCGAACTTACGGGGGTGGCGGAAAGTTGTGTGTTTCTACGCACCAGATATTTTCTCAACAAACGATTTTGGTGAAACAGTTTGCATGGACAACTCCAAATAATATAATGCAACTGTACAATTTTCATTTGTAGGAAAATCACGAGAGCAACACAATAAGTTGTCAATAATTTCGAAGTAAATCGCTTTATAAGGAAAATTTGCATTATCCGACTCATGCGGGATGTTCGACGCAATGCGTCAAATTTGTTAGAGTCTGACCTCAGATTTCCCCAGTCATTGTCTTCGTCCATTTCAATACCTGCCCCTCACCTGCAGGAATCCCTCGCTGCGGCGGTCGGTTGGTTCTAACCCCCCCCCCCTTTTCCCTATTCTTTACTTCGTTCTGCCCAATTTCACTTTTCCTCTGAGACTTCCAAAATCATTTTGCTTCCAACTATCGCCCCAGTAACTGCTCGCTCTCCCATACGGTTGCCCACGCCAGTTCACGCGTTCCGATTACTGCCCTTGTGCTGCCCATTTGTACACCATCTCAGCTCAATTTTAGCTCGACTCATTTCTACAAAAATTAGGGTGGTTCAATATCCTGTAAACACATAGTTATGTTTTACAATGTTCAAACGAGCTGAGTGAAACAAAGTGTGGCCAACTAGGTCAGAAAAAATTCACATTCAGCCAGTTATTATATTCATGTCATCTGTTTTTGTGTCATCAGCTGTTTTGAGGGGATGAACGACCGCCTAGAAAAAAAAGAGTTGAGTTTTGAGTTCGGAGTGAAAAAGGTGATCTTTGATTTTACGTTTAATTTAAAACACTATTTTGTCAGGATTTGGAGCGACGCTTTTCCCCACAGCTAGAGCTATGAATATCGCTGAGTGTGCATGGGGGCTGAGGAAAGTTGTGTGATGCGTCGTACCAAGGGTTTTTTTTCAATTGAAGGGATGGCAATGACAGGAATCCCCTCGTGTCTTTTGCCAGCATATTTGTCTCGTACGTTGGTCATTTCGCAGAAGTACGAGAGTTTTCAAAGTCCAGCCTCCAGCAAGGTAAGCTATATATCTCAAGTGAGGCCGTGTGAGCATCCTCGGTCGCTCGATGTTTTAAACTGGTCCCATTTGTCGGAGACGGATCGTCTTTAAGGGGCACCGCAGCTCGCTATTCCAATCTAAGGGCTGTAGTCCCATAGTGAGTGCCACTAATACGAAGTAGCCGAGGTAAATCTTCCTTTGATGGCTTCGTATTTGAAACACCCACGCTCTTTTTGAGCAGAAGCGACCTACTTGATCACTACTGCTGTGGGGAAGTTGTTGAAAAACACCGTATCATCCATACCATGAGTTCCATGGTTCCATTTTCAAGGCTGGTGCCTCCTTCGGCTCTGTCAGTGACAACAGACCAAACGTTAGCCCCATCTTCCAAAGCTATCCTCGTCGTTACAGGGTAATAGTTGCCCGACACCGGTTCCGACAAGACAAGCGGCCAAGTTGGTCGATAGTTGAGAACCCGTTTCAACATTTCTCTTCCATTAGAGTCTGTCCAGAACGTATTCTGATTCTGCACGTCGCTGAGATGGTATTTGAACACCGCTTCTTTGCCGAATCCACTGAAAAATGAATTTGCTAATTTAGAACATGCTAAATTATATTTTCACCGTAAGAACAGCTATTGAAATAGTACGGAGGGCTTACTCGGTGGGAATGGGCCCAACAAGCCATTCGTGTTCAATGTTAAACGGCTCCGCGCCTTTGTAAACCCTGAGTATTGAGCTGACCCAGTCGCTGAATTTGTAGCGCACCTCGCTCACTAGTTCTCCTGCGCAATAAAATAGTTATAAGTAAATTCAACTCTGACTCACGTAGGCGTGCAGACGTGATGAGCGAATGTTCATCGAGCGTCGTTGAAACAGCCGACAAACCGCTTACAAAATGCTCGTTATAACATGTTTGCCCATACCCTGCATTTATTCTTCCTGTCTGTGTGTGTGTGTCTGTGAACGATTTTTAGAGAAAACCACCGTACCAAATCAGCTCAAACTTGATATCTCGCTTGCAGGTTACCATGGGACGCCAAAATAAGGGTTTGAACTAAATCCGCCGAAAGTTAACTATAGTTATCATAGTGATCAAAACACCAAATATTTTTTTTCTCAAAAACGGATTTTGATTAGATTTTTTATATTGATAGCTCTTAATAAGGCAATTACAGCCTAAAATTCCCATTTGTGGGAAAATGACGAGAGCAGCACAATAAATTATCAAAATTTTCGACGAAATCGATTTTAGCGCGGTTTTTAGAGAACACAACCGTACCAAATCAACGGAAACTTGATGTCTAGCCTACGGGTTACCATGGGACGCAAAAATAAGGCGATAAAAAAGATGGGCAAAATCCACCGAAAGTTAAAACACCAAATTTTTTTTCTCAAAAACGGCTCCAACGGTTTTGATTAAATTTTTTATATAGATAGCTCTTAATAAGATAATTATACCGTAAAATTCCCATTTGTGGGAAAATGACGAGAGCAGCACTATAAATTATCAAAATTTTCGAAGAAAAGGGTTTTTGCCGCGGTTTTTTCCTTTTAAACTCCGCTGGAATGTTACTAGAATGTTTAAAAAAAAGTCGTGTTAGTCGTCCAATCCAATACCTATAGGGTGAGTGTTTAAAAACGTTCATGAGATACATGGGGCTCACTCCAGAAATTCCTGAATTTCAACTACCGCCGTTTCGCTTACTGCCGGTCCTAAAGTTTTTACCCAATAACTCTGCAAAAGTAATTACTATCCTTCTTCAAAAAATTTGTGTTTACAGCCTCATTAATTATCTGTATACCAAGTGCTCAATAATGGTCCTGCAATGAGTACTAGCAGCACAATAAATTCCATAACTGTAGGCGCTACCGCTTCCTGCTGCTGTGACGTGTTGTTTGACCAAGTTCAAAGGAACTGAGTGATAAATGAATTGATTAAATAGCCATGTAAAAAGTGAATTGACGTAGAGCTAAGGAAAGTTGTGTGTTGCAAGGCACCAGATATTTTTGCCCTGAGGAGTGACGATTCGAAGCACTGAATTAAAAAAAATAAATAAAACTCATTTTTTGTGATCTTTTCAGCTTCGATGCTGTCATTGTCCCTCCAATCGTGGCCCTGCATGGTTTTTTCACGGGCCTCTTTAGTTTCGGGAACAGTAATAAGTCACCGGCGTCTTCGTTAGAGTGGCGTACTAGAAATGGCGATTTTTTATTTATTTATTCTAAAACTCTGTTCCTTATTTGGAGGGAGCGTGGCGGTCTAAAGACCAATTGTGCCAGTCCTATTCCAAGCTTAGCGAGCTGTAAGCCACTTTCGTAGCCTCTACTTTGACAAATATATAAAGAGAAACCTGGTCGAAGATCTTCATAGTGCTCACTCCCGCTATTAGTATGCACCCCGAGCCTAACTACTTTGGCCAGACTGCTACATTTCTCTATG
Organism: Pachypeltis micranthus; assembly: GCA_020466155.1. Lineage (NCBI taxonomy): Eukaryota > Metazoa > Arthropoda > Insecta > Hemiptera > Miridae > Pachypeltis > Pachypeltis micranthus. The sequence goes on along the minus strand of CM035775.1, from coordinate 38,021,318 downwards.
ATGGGAGCTCTGTACCACTCATGCGAGATCGTCGATCTCACAACAGCCACACAAAACCAGCTGGCCATTCTAGGCTTTAAGCATCATGTTCTCCCGTACATTCTTTGACACGTCCGTAGAGCCGCTGTTGCCTTCTAGGTCATATATTTGATTTGCTCTTTCCAGGTTAGTTTTAGGTTCAGAATGACGCGCAGATACTTGACCTGCTCACTGAGCGTAACTACTGCGCCCTTTATTTCCTGTGATCTCAATTTTAGCCCCGGGAATGGCACTGTAACCGAATGAGTACAGGAATAGTGTACGCTCAGTAACGATGATTTAAGCACGCAAGTCGTGTCAACATATCTCACGTCCAAATCATCGATAAAAATCCCGTGTCACGGTTAGGTCGTCAGTAATCTCAAACGAGAACTATTTGTTTCGGTCCGTTGTCGACGCGCTTGGGCCCCCGAAACACTTTCAACATTTCGCACCTTCTCGGCCATCCAAGAATGTTTACGCCTTAAAAAAATGCTTTGGTCTCCAATGCCACAATCGCTCGTGAGTTAACGTGTTTCGATACAAATTCTTTGCTCCATTTTTCGAATAGGCAGAAATCCAAGACAAGCCAAAACACGTTCAACCAAAATAGCCGTCTTTCAATATAGCACGTGTGTGCATAAGCGAGGCACTTGAATACGAACATAACGCCACAAACAAATCGAAGGGTAGCTCGAAGAAATCAAAATGCGCGATACTTTTTGAACAGACCTCATAGAGTGGAGAAGACCTCGTGGAGACATAGAACAAACGAAGTATATTAAAGCAGACGGAAAGTAAGAAAATGTTTAACGAAAAACAATGTAAAGAGAGTTATTTTGGCCAGAGAGCCGTTTTCAGACTGCCTCTCTAGCCAAAATATACTTCTTCCAAAATTATATTATATTCTTCCAAAATATACAAAATCTTCACTTTGTGCGTTCTTTCGTGTTTCTATCTACGGTTCTTCTTGTACAATATTTCCGTCTCACGTGATTATACGTTGTTTGGCGTTATTTACTGTTGTACAGTAAATTCAGCACATAACGAGCATTTTCAATGGCGAGCTTCAACAGGGGGAGTTTTACTGGGGAGTCAGTCGAAGATATCCACTGACCATTTAATCCATACTCTAAATACACCACCTCTAAATGTGTTAACACGATTGTACGAAGTCCTAACTAAAGCAACGAAGGACATCCCCCCACTGAAAGTTGGGACAAGATGGATCTGTCTCCCCAGTAAAAAGGCTGCTCTATTTGCCGACCTATGCGAACAGCATTTCAACGCGCAGGAAACGTCATTGGATGCTCTGTCGGAGGAGGCAGAGCGGGGAGAAGGATTTCCTTCACCCCTCATATATTTCTCACCTAAAAACGTAAAAGAGGCCATCAAACAATCCTCGGGTCGGAAAGCTCCCGGTACTGATCTAATTGTCCAACCACTACTCGCTAAAGCACCAAGAAGATTACTCGCTCATCTGGCGAATCTTTTCACCTCAGCCGCACGCCTGGGTTATTTCCCGAAAAAGTGTAAGTCCAAACTATTAGAGCGCCTGGTACTGCCAACCCTCCTCCCTTATACGTCTCATCTTATCCCAAATGAGCAGTTTGGTTTCAGAAAGGTACACTCCTGTCCAGCAACTTGGATTCGACCCCGCTCAAGTTACACCCGCACTTCACCCGGCAACCAAAGTACCTATGCTTCTGTTCTTCGTTGACCTTAAACCTAACGCTAAAAACGCCGAAATCTACAATATTAACAGACTAGGTAATGCCGTCATAAAAATTGAACCACCTAAGCCAAAGAGGTCAGTCATACAGTGTACTAAATGTCAAGCCTTTGGTCATTCGAAAAATTATTGTCACAGGAATCCTAGATGCGTGAAATGTGATGGTCAACACAGTACAGAATCGTGTACCAAACAAACAACTGTACCACCAATCAGCACGAACTGTAAAGGCAACCACACTGCCAACTATAAAGGTTGCCCAGTACATATCAATTTACAAAAATCACGTCGGTCAAATTTGAATGTCGTACAACCATCTTCCGGTGATAAAGCGCAGTTTCGCAATTCATCAACTGAATTCCCTCCACTGCCACAGTCGTCATCATTCCCGGTAAACCATTGGGCTCATTCTCACTCATATTCAAATGCAACCGCACAACCGAAACCGAGCGAAAATACGAGCAACACATCACAAATCACGAGTCTCTTCACCAAAATTGATCAGCTCATTGGTATTCTGCAACCTATGATCAATCTACTGTCCCAAATTCTTCCAAAAATCATCAAATGATCATGTCCACGAGCAATACTCTCACGACCATCACATGGAACAGTCAAGGGCTAAACAAGTTCCACGAACTTGAACTATTCTTTAAACAATACGACGTCGATATTGCCTTAATTACGGAAACCAAACTGGCACCCCACATCAATTTTTTCATGTCAACATATAAAATCTATAGAGCAGACCATCCTTCGGGTACTCGACAAGGGGGATCAGCTATTTTCATTAAGCAAAAAATTTCTCATTCAGAAATTCTCCCCATTTGTGAAGAAGAAGTACAAGTAGCACGAATAGGCATACAAATAAACGGAGTTGAGTTTCTTATTGGTGCTTTTTGCTCTGCTCCGGATAGGGCGGATCATAGACTACTAATGAGCACAATATGGGCTGTCATTCCTGAAATGAAACTAAAATTTCTCATGGGTGGGGATTATAATGCAAAACACCCACGTTGGTCCTCAGCTACAACAAATCCCAGGGAAAGATTGCTTCATGCTGTACACCAACTAGACATCAAAGTATTCCATCCGCTAGAACCAATTCACTACCCAGCAAATTCTAACCACGCTCCCGATATCCTAGACATTTTTCTAGCAAAAGGCATTAACAACATGACAAGTTCAGTTCGTGTTATCCACTCCTTGTCATCAGACCATTATCCCGTTATGATCAACCTGAACGGTACAATACCCTGCAACTATACGAATAAATTGATTCATCACCCTTTTGATTGGAAATTGTACGGAGAGACGTTAGAGAATCGGACTGATTTGTCAATCTCACTGAAAACGCCAAGTGACATCGACAAAGCTGTCGATCGACAGAACAAAAGAGAAATGAACTACTCTTACTGGATAGTAGAGATGGCTCACTATGGCACAAAGCGAAATCTCTAACGAAACAGGCTAATACCATCCCACCACTCAAGTACAACAACAGATGGTACTCCACATCTGAAGAAAAAGCTTCCTTATTCTCAGATCAGCTAGCCGAACAGTTCTCGCCTAACCCAAGTGATCTATCTGATTTCCATTGTTATGTAGAGGAAGTTGTCACCGAGCCTCTAGACTTGACACCTTTCAAAGATTTCTTTACTCCTGCCCAAGTGAGAAATGCGATTTCAAGATCGCCTACTAAGAAATCACCTGGCCCGGATCTCATTACGCAACCTCTCTGCAAAAATCTACCGAGGAAGGCACTGGTTTTGCTAACCAATATATACAATGCGATCCTACGCATTACATATTTCCCAGCTCGTTGGAAGCATGCAGAGATCATAATGGTCCAGAAACCAAAAAAATCAGCGATCGATCCGACCAGCTACCGTCCTATTAGCCTTCTCTCCATCTTCTCAAAAATATTTGAGAGACTTATGCTTCCAAAATTGCTACCGACACTCACCCCTGCCATACCAAACTTTCAGTTCGGATTTCGACATCTCCATTCTTGCCAGCAACAACTCCATAGAGTGGTTGAGGAAATCCTTGAAACTTACGAAAAGCAACAAGTTTGTCAAGGGATATTCCTCGATACGCATCAAGCCTTTGACAGGGTTTGGCACACTGGCCTCCTTTTCAAATTAAAGCCTCTACTCTCAGACACCCATTATCGAGTCATACAATCATATGTGTCGAACCGATCGTTCCATGTGAAATGTGGTGGTTCACAGTCATTAAGTAGAAGTATGCTTGCATCTGTTCCCCAAGGAAGCGTATGGGGTCCAATCCTATACCTAATCTACGTTTCCGACATACCAACAGCTCCAAATACGATTTCAGCAATGTTTGCTGATGACCACGCAGTTCTTTCTCGCGACTCATCAGGCATAACTACATCTGGAAACCTACAATGCCACGTTAACGAAATCGCACAATGGGCCAAACGTTGGCGAATAACGATGAACACCAGCAAGTCATGTACCGCCACTTTCACACTCAAGAAGAATTATCAAATAAACCCAATAACCATGAATAATATTCAAGTACCCGAGTCTGGAGTAGTCCGATACTTAGGAATTCGCCTGCAACAGCGCCTCACCTACGACTCCCATATCGGCGAACTGGTTAAAAGACTTCGCACAAGAATCAATCTTCTAAAACCACTGCTTGCTTCCACTTCGCCTTTAACATTGGGCAATAAACGCCTATTTTACATAACCATTATCCGCCCCATATGGCAGTATGGTTGCTCAGTATGGGGTCTGGCCAGCAGATCACAAATTAAACGGATCCAAACCCAGCAAAACCGTGTGCTACGTATAATCACCGATGCCCCTTGGTTCGTTAGGAACGACGTACTCCACCGTGACCTAGAGGTGCCCGAAGTCGAAGATGTGATCAAATCTACTATGACTCGCATGCACAATACCATCACATCGCACCACTCGTCAGCGTTCCAAGAACTACTATCATCGTGGAACAGGACACAGCTCCCTAGACGTCTCAAAAGAAAACGCACTGTTGATCTAGTGGAAATCGTCTAGTCAAACTAATATGTGTCATGTACTCCTAAAATTATGTGTTAATTTATTTATTGAAAACTAAAACTATATTTTTATACATACATATTGTTAAACCAAAATGCTAGGAGGGACTGCCACTGGACAGCCACCCTCACTCATGTTCCACTGTACTTGAGTACGTATACAATAATTTATTCTTAAGATCGCAACACTATAGTATTGTAATATACAAAAAGTTAAAATAAAAAAAATTAAAAAAAAAATCCTGTCCTCTTCAGCTGCAACGCTTCACTAAATACGTCAAAAACATCTATCACAGAAAAGAGGTTTGTCGCACTGCTTTTTTCGACGTTGAAAACACTTAGAACGAGGGACTTCTACACAAAGATCTGCCACACTTTCCCAACAATCTTTACTCACTCCTGGCCTCTTATTTGTCTGGACGTACATTTGTCGTAACAGTACAAGGGGAGTCATCAACAACGAGGATCATTTGAGCTGGAGTTCCCCAGGGCAGCTTAAGGGCCCCATATCTATACTCTATCTACTGCTACGACCTACCAGTACCCTCCCCACCTCATTTCTCAGCACTATACGCTGATGACTTACTTTACGCTGTCCGGGGGCCAGACCTGGAGGCCGCAACAGACATGCTGCAGACAATTATGACGGAATTTGGAAAAGGTTGCAATAAGTGGCGGAGAAAAGTTAATCCGTCCAAATCATGTGCTGTTACCTACACCTATAATAGAGAAAGACATAACCTAACATTACATTACCCAGACACATATCCTCCCTACTAAGCAAACCTACAAATATTTGGGTGTCATATTGGATCTCCGTCTAACTCTCAATGCTCACATTACCCTCTTACTCAACCCCCTACGTAGCAGAACTAATCAGCTAAAATCGTTACTTAATAATAGATATACATCACTCAAAATTGTCGCCTTATATATAAAACTCTCAACCGCCCGATCTGGACATATGCCCTAGAAATCTGGGGCAATTGTTCCCGATCACAGTTCCGTCGCATAGAACAGCAGCAAAACAACATCTTGCAAAAAAGGATAGTTCACGCTCCACCTTTGGTACGCAACGAGATCCTTTACAATGATCTGCATATTGACCCACCCTACATATTCCTGCGTAAACACCTAACCAGCTTTGTCTCCCGCAACCTCGACCATCATAGCCCTCTAGTCAACGAAGGGTTCCAACCCCCATCACGTCGTACTCACTCGCCCGAGGCGTATCACCGACCTGCTGATCCCACGATCCAAGAGTCAACCGCGTTTTGCGTTGAACTCACATTTATGTCGTATCCCCAGTGAAAGCTCTTAGTGTCTTAGTTAAGCTCAGTTATCTACTGATTACGCAATACAATCCCCAGTATGTGTTCAGTCACCATGTTTGGCTGTACATCTAAAGCGTTAATTTAAAGCGAATAATATATCCCATAGAGGAGTATTACAAATGTAATAGTATCTTAATAAATAAATAAAAAATAAAAAAGGAAAAAAAAAGAAGCACAAATTATGATGTACGTTACCTTGAACAATTTTCACGACGGGCTTCTCTGAAAAAGATTGGTACGTTCCAGGTTCGAAGATGTAGGCCCCAGAACCCACCTGGCTTTGGTAATACCCGGCACCGATGTTTATGTTCTGCGTTCGCCCGTCGATTGTGACTGATGTCAGTTGCCCGTAATCATCCAAATTAATGAAGCGCTGAAAATGTACAGAGTGAATAAGTGGTGTTTGAGGGTGTGAGGGAAATGGCAAAATGCGAGATAATTTTGATGTCTCAGGCTTCGTTTTTAACTCATGAAGGATTTACTTTGCAACCATTGAACGACCTGTGCTGCGACCTTCCAATTTATAATTAGAATTTTTTGGACTGAAAGTTCTTAAATACAGCCAGGACATGTTAGTTAGACTGATCTGTTGCCCAAACTAAGCAAAAATCTGCTGGATTCATTTTGCCTCCGGCTCGTTTCAGAGAACATAGCGCATAATGTGAGCTGCCAACAACTTCACAAACTAGCTGGATCACGCGAATGAAACAAAGAAGGCCTTCGAGAGTTCTGTTTTGAAAAACGTCGATAATATTATCCCTCCATTTACTTTTCCTCAGTTTTTCATTAGTTAACGACAATCAACTTTTCACTTTACACAATCATTTCATCGGATATTCATGTATTGAGGTTTCCTGAGCCAGAATTGCAAATATCAGTTTCATGTGTGTTGCAGAGGAGAACTTGTCAGTTGCCCTTGGGGATGAAGAGGTTTGCTCTGATTGAACTGAGCTGTGAGATGTGTGCAACAGAGGTGGGCAGAAGAAATGAATGGTTGGGACTGACTGAGAGAGTAAATTGGTTTCCCCACTCCCCTCTGTCAATGATCCCTTCTTGGTTCATTTACCATTTTGGGTAACAAAAAAAGGGTCATGTCAGGTGGTATACTGTACAAATAATGTGCATTTTAAGTTTCTGTAAAGAATGTTTTCTCGTCTCACAATATTATATAGTCATGGGTGAAGGAATTGTAGTCGTAATGGATAGTAAAATCACCAATAACAGCGAATCAGATGCTTCCTGTTTTGTAGAGACCTCATCTACACCAGCCAGACTGTCACGGTATCCTTGCAAAAACTATAGCTCAACTGACTCCTCAGGCATGTCCTAGAGATAGTCATTTGTCTGTAGACTACCTATAGCCAGTTGATAGCCGTGGCCATGACACTGACTTTGAAATAAAAAGTTATCAAAAGAGACAAAAAACAGAGAAATGATCTTTTCCATTCTGAATTTGTTAAAGGTACTGGAGTAGTCGCCAAAACTACCGTTCGACGCAAAATGCCGAATCAGTATCCAGTTTTTTTACCTCAGAATTCCCACACCTGCCCTAACGGGACTCCCTGGCCCTTAACGGTAAAGTCATTGTTTCCCCAAAGACCTTCGTCAACCGCTTATTGTTACCCAACAACAGATTTCCCCTGAACTGGCTTTTCCTATTTTCTGATCCCTCTTCTCACTTCAGATTCCTCTCTACGACAGACAGCTCCCCCCAAACTCATTCTCCTACGAAGTCTCGCGGAAGTCGGTCGTTCTCCCAGCACAATCATCTAACGCCTTTCGCGATACAGTTGTCTCTAATTTTCCCAACGGGCACTTGTTTCACCTCTCATCGACATCTAATTCGGAATTCTCCTTCCTTCCCCGTACAACCAGTTTCACGCCTTCAGAGCCCTCATTGAGAGCGCTTATACACTCAACTCATAACCTGTTTATGTCACTCCTAAGTACGTCTAAGTCTCCAAATCGTGTGATATACCAACTCTTCAAATTACAAGTTCGTGCTCAACTAAAACCCGTCTCCGAGATTCATTCAAGTCTATCCTGGTCGAAACAACTACTACTTTAACGAGTTCTGGGTGAAAAAATAATTTTCTCGGTTTTCGTTTCTTTTAAGAACGGCTTTCCACGATTACTGATTTAAACCGTGAATAGATTATAATAAAATTTAAATGAGTAGTTATGTGGCAGCTAGACCTAACGGTAAAGTGAATAGTACAAACCCCATCGTATCCAATTGATGTCGCTTTATTAGCTGAAATCTCTTTAACTTCATCCTTCGTCGATGCACTTTGAGCATTTTTTGAGATGTAAAACGATTTGAAACCGAGGGGTGGAATTTTCGGAGCGACAAAGCTCAACTCAGCAGTAGTGTTTCCCTTTCTTCCAGGTATTCCAAGAACTTCAGTTGGCAGAGGTGTCACCTGGTTGACGTGCTCTTTTCCTGCAACACGAAAATAAATACGTCAACGTACAATTTGCATTATTCTTACTTTGGTAACAAATAAGTCGGCTGTTATTTCATAGTTAAACCAATAATAATTACATTACGCTAATAAACATAAAATTAAAAATTACATCGTTCATTATTTTAGCGTCTCACCTTCGTGACACTTGACTGTGTACGTAGAGTTCGAATTGTTCACTGGTAATCGAATTAGCGGGCTGACTTGACGACTCAAAGGGTTGTACACCGTCAAGATAAAGTTGTCATTGGTTTCAGTGAAGGAGCAAGAGCTGACATTGAGATCTAAACAGGATTGTATTTGGATCGGCGACTCGGTTCCCATCAGCTTCCTGAAAAAATGATCAAGTATTGATATTTACTAAGTAAATGCTGAGGCCAGAGACAGGAGACTGCTATCGTCACTTGTAATTGGAGTTGGTATAATGGAGAGAGACAGGAGACAGGAGAGAAGACCGACAACTGCAAGACGGCCTCCCACGGATCAGTTGTGTTTCGTGTCGTGCTCTAAAAGCATGTGCGTTTATTGTTAAAAAGTAACGGCTTTTCCTGACGAAGGCTGCAAAAATCTTATTGAACAGACCAGGCAGTACCTTCCGACATACAATGTACTATAGTTAAATATAATTCGTCACTCGGAGATACTTTTTTAGATTTTTAATAGTGCTATAAGAGTACATCGTCTTTTTCTTCCTCCGAGAGTAACTTGCCACCACAGTGTAAATTAATGACACAGTCAAGACAATTACACAACTGACATCATCAACAGATACTGCATGAATAGACGTATAATTAGAAAATCGAGCGAACCTGGCGGTAAATGAAAATATTGAGAAAATAAGATAAGAAGCTGCTGAAATGAATAAAACTAGTTGGGAAACATCAGAAAACTCGTAAAAGAAATGGAATAACATTGGACATGTTACATGAGCGTAAAATTTTGGAAACCGGACCAAAGATACAAAGAAAATTCAGTGAAGACGTTGGAAAATTGCTAAGAATTGGATAACAAATTGTTGAGAAGCGAAGTAAAAATCGTCGGACCATCAAGTAGGGGTTGCTCATGAACTGAGCATGAAACAGTAACAAATGTTTGAATTGTGTCAAATCTTAAGGGAAATAAAGTCAAAATCGTTTTGAAAACGCAGAACACAAATTTTGTCAAGATTGTTTGAGACTGGAGTAAAAATTTGCGATAAATGGGGTGAACTTCAGAGGAAATTACGTCAAAAGTGGGAAAATTAGTAACTATAGAACAAGATTGAAGAATAACTTTGTTTGGGTTAAAATTATCGAGGAAGTTGAGAAAAAATTGCTGAGAAAACGTAGCAATGGTTTTCTGAAAATTCAATAAAAACGGATAGCAAATACTTATGAAATGAACTACACATGTGAGGGAAATTAATTGTAAGAGGTAAGAAAATTGAACTGAGTCGAAATCGTAATGAAAAGTAGTAAAAATATCTGGTGCGTTGAAACACACAACTTTCCTTAGCTCTACAACAATTCACTTTGTACATGGCTAATTCTATTTAATCAATTCATTTATCACTCAGTTAATTTGAACTTGGTCAAACAACGCTTTACGGCAGCAGCAAGTAGTAGCGCTTACAGTTCCAGATTTTATTGTGCTGCTCGTACTCATTGCAGGACCATTATTGAGAAACTGGTACACAGATAATTAATGAGGCTGTAAACACAAATTTTTTGAAGAAGGATAGTAATTACTTTTGCAGAGTTATTGGGTAAAAACGTTTAGAACTGGTAGTAAGCGAAACGGCGGTAGCTGAAATTCATGAATTTCTGGAGTGACCCTCATGTATCTCATGAGCGTTTTTAAACACTCACCCTTTAGGTATTGGATTGGACTACAATACCAATTTTTTTTAACATTCTACAAGAATTCCAGCGGAGTTTATAAGGAAAAAACTGCGCGAAAAACGCTTTTGGTCGAAAATTTTGATAATTTATTGTGCCGCTCTCGTCATTTTTCCACGAATGAGAATTTTATAGTATCATTGCCTGATTGAGAGCTATCTATATAAAAAATGTAATTAAAATTGTTAGAGCCGTTTTTGAGAGAAAAAATTTGGTGTTTTGATCACTATGATGACTATAGTTAACTTTCGGTAGATTTTGTCCATATTCTTATTTTGGCGTCCCATGGTGACCTGCGGGCGAGATATCAAGTTTGAGCTGATTTGGTACGGTGGTTTTCTCTAAAAATCGTTCACAGACACACAGACCATTTTCCCAAATAGTGTTTTTCAGACTCAGGAGGGTCTGAAACTTAAAGATCTGAAGAAAACTCAAAATTTTTTTTTCAGCCGATTGCATAACTTTCCTTTCTACTTCGTAGAGCAAGGAAAGTAAAAATTGCGAGAATGCAAAACTTTGAAATATCGTTACAAAGTGGACCTTCAGTGACAAAGATGGGAAAATCGAGTATGATTCCTGGGTCTTGAAGAGTTTTCAGAAAAAAAGAAGCACAAAATGTTTGAATTGTGCCAAAAATTGTGTTACGCCAAAAATTACAGCGATCCCGAGCTCTGAACCTACACACTCCATACAAATAAAACTTAGAGAAAGTTATCCTTCGTACAAATTGTCGTTCTCCCTCTATAAAGTGCGGATTTGTAGATGCCCATAAATTATCCTTAGCTTGTTTAAATGATTCTTAATTGCCACTTACCTCAACGATTTAGCAGTAACATCCCCGCATTGTTCGAAACCGATATATAGTTTCCTGGCGTAGTCATCTGCCACCAATTGTTTTTCAGTGCCAGACACAGCATCGTGATGCTGCAAGATCCCCATGGCTTCCCTCATCACATTGATCTGATTTGTATTGGAGTGAGTAAGCCCGCTCAATGAAGACAATTGCTTGCAAATCTGATAAACACGGTAATAACTATGTTATATTATTATAGCGTTGAACATGAATATTTATAGTTAATTAGGTATTTTATAAGTTTTTATGTATTGTAATAACTATTATTTCATCATTCATACAAAATGCTCTCGCTCAATTAATTGTTGAATATGTGAAGGAAGGCACATCCACAGGTGATGAGGTTCGTCCATCTGGTTCCTGAGTTCTACCAGTTCAACAGCTCTTCCCTGGCATCCCAGATTCATTTGAAGTAAAATATGTGAAAGAGCCTACCGCAATTTTCGCTTTTGGTTGAATTGTTCTTTATTCGGTCAGTGGTGTAAAACGAGTTTTCGTTAAAATTGCAATTATAGTCGATTGATTGTTTGATGTCTGAGCATGTTTCCCTCTATTAGATTGTGCACAAGTCCAAGCTCAGCTAATTTTTCTAAATGGTCAAGAAGGTATTCCATTTTCTTATTGTTTCAATATAAAAGTAGGTTATAAATTGATTTGTATATTGACCGGGTGTTCATTATTGTATACAACGAAGCTATTATGTGGTAGAATTGGGGTTCAGATTTTATTGAATTTTCTATTTCAAGTATTCATTTATTTTGAGTGAGCCAGAGCCCCATATTTGACATCACTAAGGTTGCAGCCAGCAGGTCTGCCAAAAACAGCGACCGAGAAATTCAGTTTTTGCGCATTTCCGGGCCAACTTCATCTTCGCCATTACTGAAACGCATCGCTTCACTTTTTGACGCTCGTTCGGGATAGGCTCCCCAGGCGAGCACGCCAAAAAGTGTATTCGTTCTCGCCGTAGAGACGAAGTCATTACTCTTTTTACCCCATTTTGAGTGGAGTTATAGGCAATCGTGCACAGTGCAAAACAAAATAAAAATATCCAACTCCAGAGAATTTGGAGAAATTCAAGCAAGTATCCCCCCCCCCCATCTGGTACAGCTGGAAACCAAGAACTCTTTTGTAGTGACCCTGATCTTCAGTGGCGAGCATAGCCATCTCCCTTCTAATGCCACACAGCCATTGCGCTCGAGGACGAGTTCGTGTAACTTCGGTACTCCAAAAATAAACAGGGCAGTAGGCTGGCTAACTTGGTATTCATTTTTCAGCAATTCACATTAAAGAGTCAGTGTTTATGCATCAAGTTTTCAGAAAGCTTTATCCCAGAAGTTGAAATGCAAGTTGAGCTTTGTTTTTATAAATCCGTTTAAGCACCAATTCGGCGATGGGAACGACAATATTTCCATACTCGTACATGCTCGTAATGAGAACGTCGAATTCGTTGAATTGCAATTTCCAAGCGTGTCACGACTATTGTTTCTTTATCGAGTAGCTGTCGACAATGGGAATAAAGCGTCTCATTCCATGAACTCCTGAATTCCCTGATAGTTATCCTATATGTACTTTGTACAAGCCAAAACCAATTTTAACCGGCAGCTCATTGTTTTGTACTTTCTCAAGAAAGTTTAACAAGTAGACCTGCTCTGACCACTGTGGGCGCTGGGTTTACCAGTTATTTCTTTCTAGAGCCGCCAAAATATTACTGCCACCCCTTGTTAATCATTTCCTTTCTTTCGAAGCAGTTTTGGTTTATTATTCATTCTGAATAATAACCCTATGTTTTCGGTCAGGAAAAATGTTTTACAACCCCCCCTCAAAATTTGATGCTTCACGTTTCAAGACATGGGGAAGCTGCAATGCCCGTCCGGGCCATTTTATGCCTTTAACGTGGTCTAAAAAATCCGTTCTCTCGCAAAAAAAAACCATTTGGTATTTAGTTGTGCTTCCCATCTCGGCAATCCGATCGGACGAAGCCCGTGGTTGTTAAAAAAATTAACAAAACGCGGTTTAAAACAAATACGCCGTGTTTGGTATCGTTTTCACGGTATTTTTACATCCAGGGTCGAATGGAATGAGTATCAGATGTGTACAACTGCGTATAGTGAAATTACAGTAATTATAGTGAGCCAAAGTCAACTAATTGATATAACTCGCGGGGACTACAGCGGAAGTAAGCGTTTCGTCGTTAGTACTCCCTTTCTCCCCTCTCATCAAAACCACCCGCCCGCTCGACTCACAACGTCGTGCCAATTGCCTGCAGGCGCCTGGCGCCGGGGGAATATTTAGTTTCCGTAGTTCCATTGTAGTCAGGTCATGTTTCGTATGGTTTACTAGTATTTTTCGATGCTAAATCGAATGGGATGGGTGTCAGAGCAGAAATACTAGGTCAAGCTGTTCATGAGAATAATAAACCGTTGTGTAATAATTTGCACAGTTTTATACCAAGGGGTTTCATTAGAATATCAAACAGATGCTACTTACTTGAAGATAATTGTTTCCCACTCGTTCAAACCTCTTGAGAGATGGCCTAGAAAAATGGCAGTACACAATTAAGGTAAGTTACAACGAGTACACGTCCACATATTACATACTGTTCAGTTACAAATCCCTTACGCTGAGCAGAAGATATGCTTTACTGGACCCTTTTCGACAATAGAAAGCCATCGCAGAAAAGCCCCATGCAGTAAGGGATACATGGTGCTATTCATATGCATGGCCACAAAAGCAGTGCATCTCGAATTATGCAGCCTTGGACCGCTTCGTGGCACGTAGAGGACTGTGCTCAGAGATTTACAGCGATTGTGGTACCAATATTCAGGGTGCAGCCAATCACTTCCACTTAGTACAACGCTTCCTTCGCTCCAGTGGCATTGAAATAGCCAACCTTCATAACACCAGCAGCTCCCCACCAAGGCGGACTATGGGAGGCCGGAATAAAATCTGCTAAACACCATCTCATTCGCATATTGGGACCTCTCGTTCTAACCTTCGAGGAAATGACAACCGTTCTTGCTCGCACTGAGGTCGTCCTAAACAGCAGACCACTTGGCGCAATATCATCAGATCCAAACGATGGTACCGACTATCTCACACCCGGCCATTTCCTTACAGGTGCTCCGCTCCTCTCGACACCAGAGGTCAACATCAATGACTCTATCCATAATCTCCGTGATCCATTTACTCCACAGCATTAGCAGAGAGTGAGGTCAGCTCTGTAGCAGTTAGCTGCCAAATGCCCATAATCTAGACATCGGAAGCATCTCGTGAATTATAGATGAAGAAGAGGTCAAGGTGAGAAGTTTCTTGAAATACAGCATAAGTTACTAGCAGGTAATACGTAGTTTATTGGAGCCTAGTTACCTATTGCGAATACATACTACGTATTTCAAGTTCGAGGAGTAGTCATTGAAAATTATGACTAATTTGCGTCAATTTTCCTACAGAATTTAAAGTGCCTAAATTTTACTGTGTTTTGTTTTATCGATAAAGTATCGATTCCTAAAACACCGATTCTTTTTGAAAATTCTTTGTACGAGAATTGATTCGATTTCAATTGATTCATTTTGAAGAATCTGACTCTCCCATTCTAACCTGAACCTGAAAAAAGTAATTCATTTTACGTTCTTATTCAAAAGTGTCAGGGGATTTAAATTTAGTCATACCAGCAAGTTTCAGCGATTTAGTGATTGAAGTTATTAAATTCCGTAGCTTTACTTTTGCCTCACCAGTGGCAGCATACCTAGCCTCGGCCCAATGAATTCCGGAACGTTAAGCACTTCAAGAAACTAGGAGAAGCGCCACTTCTTTGTTTCGCATGATCACGACGCTCTGCTTACCGTTTGGGCGGCGGATATTAAAAAGTGAACTCGCTGGCAAAGTACTGGAAAACCATCTCAGAAGATTTGTTAAACATACTTATAGTTGTCTGGACACGTCGTGTTGTGAGATACTCTCCTTGTGTTTTTGAATAATCCAACACATTCTGATTGCAGTCGGCCCGATTAAAACTGACCGCCTGGGGCTACCCTTATTGACCGCGTGTGAAGGATGATTTTTCCCCATCACCTGACTTGTACGAGCATTACAGTGTCTTTTTGTTTAGTGCAGAAGGAGAAGTAAATTTTACCTGGATGTAAAATACCCCGTCCAGAAGGAGTTGGCGTTGTGAGAGTAGGGAAAGAAGTCGTCGCTTTTTGTCGGTAGAGGAACCTCAGAGTCGTGAACGGCCTTCAAATAACAGGAAGGAGTCGAGTAAAAAGCGTTGAAAGGAAGATCTCCACTTCCCCGAATTTCGTTGATGTGCCTGCACGAAAAAGTTTAAAAAGTGCACGTAGTTTAAGCAATATCGAACAACACTAGTGTTCACTTATCCATCAAGCCCCTTGAACGTTTTTATGATAGTCCGTTGACCGACGATAAAATCTAAAATTAGCCAAAAATGCGTTTCTTTAAACATGTCAAATTTTCCGTAGTAAGTTCTCTAATTGAATTTATTCAACAAACTGCCTTTTTCTTGCAACCTAAGCCAACATTTCGATCTTCACCAGCGGTTCCATAGAAATCTGTTGAACAGACACAGCGTTTGATTATGTGACGCGTCGTCGAAATGTTTGGAGTGCCATGGACTCGGGAAAAAATTACAGCGATCCCGAGCTCCAATCCATTGCCCAACTTTCGATGGATTATGAATCTTCGTCTATCCCCACTAGACTACGATCGCTAGGGTAACTATAATGGGAGTCGGGGGGTACACTTCTTTCTACAACTTTCTTTAGCTCTACGGAGCAGGAAGAACAGTTATTCAATCGGATGAAAAAATATCTGGTGCGTAGCAACACACAACTTTCCGCCACCCCCGTAAGTTCGAACACCAGCTACATATGCGGGTGCTATATCTTCGTTCAACGCATTTCCACAGAAACATTTATGTAGAACGAAATGTAGGGACTAGTTTGCTGAGAGTACGCCGTAAGTGAGATCGAAATAGTTAGAGCCGTTTTTGAGAAAATTGGAATACCGATAAATTAATATTCGACAAATCTCCTTTTCTGAGTTAACTTGGCTAATATCTCCATTCAATATATATATACAGAAATAATTATACGGAACAAAATGTTGGTATGGGTGGATGAAAGACACTCCATTAGGAATTATCACATCTGGTGAAGAAGTTACCCTGGAATTTACGGAAATGTTCGAAAAAACGTTATTTTCGACACATTTTCATTTTTATCTCTGTTCAATGGACTGTCAGAGGAACCTTTATTGAGAACAATATGTAGGTATCAACTATTTAAAAACATTTGAATTTCTTGAAAGTTTGGTGATAATTGTTGAAGCCGTTTTGCCAAAAAGCGTAAAAAACATATTTTTGCTTCATAGGCCTTTATCTCCGTTCACCGTATTTTCATGGAGATATGTATGGAGAAGAAAAGTTAGGTATTGATTAGTAGAAGATAATTTGAAAGTTTTTGGTACATTTTTGTCCCCCCCCCCTTCCCATCTACCGAAATCGTCCATAACCTTATTTTGGTGACTACAAAAAATAACGAACCAAACAAAAAAACAACCAGCTCAATCGGATCAGCCGTTCTCCCGCTACTAATCGAACTACAGACAAACACACACACAGACCACGCGCCGAAATTAGGGTTTTTAGACTCAGTAGGCCTCAAAAAATGAAGATCTGAAGAAAACCCAATTTTTTTTTTTTACCCGATTACTACTCTTTCCTTCCCTTCGGGTAGCGGAAAGTAATACGGTTTGGAATTTTCAACAGATCTTTACATTTTACTACTTTTTCTTTACAGTCCAACGGCTGAATCAAATCTTGAAATCCTGCCTGCTGGTCAATATGGGTCCCCAAAATAAGGGTACGGGCTGAATCGGTCCAAATCGAACTATAGCGATCATAGTGATCAAAACACTAAATTTGTTTTTCCCAGATACCGCTTCGACGATTCTTATTACATTTGTCCTGTGCACAGTTGTAAACGAAACAACAGTACTTCAAAATTGTCATTGTGGGAGAATGACGAGAGCAGCACAATAAATCATCGACGATTTCGAGAAAAAAATCGCTTTTAGTACAGTTTTGTCTCATAAATCCGGCTCACACAAAGATTGGGTTTTCGATGAAGTGTAACACCCTCGTAAATTCCAGAATTCAAACTTACGTCGGTTTTTTTTTTAATTCGGTGGCTTTCACTTACCCCAACCAATCAACGTGAACCTTTCTCATAAAACCACTGGGATGCATAATGCGATTCGGTGTGCGGAAAATTAGGTTTACCAAGAAATAGTCTAAGCGGAAAGTAACTGTTATGTCTTTTTTGAAGTTAATAATTTTTTTTGGTAGCATTTGGCATGTCCGACTTTCATATTTAGTTTTTGTAAAATGTGACCTTGTCCACCCCTGAAAGAGGTGTCCCTAGTTTGAGGGAGCAAGTACCCTCGTTATGAGGAACAGCTACACCTCGTGTGGGAGCAAGTACACCTCTGAAGGAGGTAACAGCTACACCACAGGAAAGTAGGAGCAAGTATGATAAAATCAACAGCTACGCTAATTTCCCAAAAGTATGGGGGCAAGTACGATCCTCTGAAGGAGGGTCAACAGGTCATCCATACAAAAAATTGGGAGCAAGTACGGTCCTTGAAGAGGGCCAACAGCTGCACCAATTGGATTGTATGCGGGAGCAAGTACGAATCTCTGAAGGAGGATCAACAGCTCGTCCGTATACTAATTTGGGAGCAAGTACGGCCTTTGAAGAGAGCCAACAGCTGCACCAAGTTAATGTAGGAGCAAGTACGAACCCCCGAAGGGGAATCAACAGCTGCAATACAATTTTACCGGGAGAAAGTACACTTCCTGAAGGGAAGTAACAGCTACACCAGTTTATTGAGGAGAGAAGTACACTCTACAGGGTAGAGTAACAGCTACACTCAATAAGCAACGAGTCGTTTTCTTTTTTAGGTTTAAAAATGAAAAGAGGTTTTTTGAGAGTAGTCACTGACAGGAGGCCGGAATGGGACTGCCTGAAGTGGCTAGAGGCCCTTCCGATATTTATACAGGTCGAGGTACCCCCTTCGTCGTGCGCTGGGGAATCCCCCAGTGTTCTCAGGGGGTTTACTTGGGCCCAGGGGAAGCCCAGATGATGACCTTCGGTCAGTGGTTTATTTCCAACGTATTTCCATAGTTTGATATAAAATATTATAAAAATATATTATTTGTTGGTTTTGTACTTAAGCTAAGTTGATTACAATGATTATCTTAAAGCTAAGTTCACTACAGTAACGCATTGAGCTTTTAAAAGATATTTTTGGGGGTTAGGTAGCCGTTCATCGGGCAACGCACAATTTAATAGCAGAGAAGTTAGGGCCGTGAAATCCTAAATTGCAAAGTTCCGTGGATCGAAAACCCACAAAATTTCACGTACGTTCCCCTAAAAATCTGGATTAAAATACGTCAAATGCCAATGGAAGAAAGAAACAAAGCTCCGACTCTGGTAATTTCTCAAATTTAAATCACGTCTCTTTCTGCAGCATTTCCTGCACTCGCCTGGGAAAGAATCAGTTTTCTTCAGATCTTTACACTTCAATGGCCAACATGTTCGAAAACACTAATTGGAAAAAGTTTCCCCAATAATTCCAGAACTGTAGACATACAGTACTCCAAAACAAAAAAATCGTGTTGTCAGCCTCATACCTATACATTGAATTTTTAATGAAGGTAGTGGCATAAGTAGCAGCAGCCCAATAAATTTCGGACCTCTACGAGCTATCAGTTTCAGCGTAGAAAATTAATTTGTTTTACAAGTTCGTATGAACTCAATGGAAATTGGATTGAGGTTGAGGAACGTTGAGTGATACGTTCCACCCGATATTTTTAAACTTTGATTCTTTATTTTTACGGCGTCAAGACCTGAAGTAAAACCCAACTTTTTCCTCACCCCATTGAAAACGGTAAAACAAGAGCGTTCATTAATTATTATATTATATCACTACGGTGCACTGTCCGCGATTAAAAAGACGTCCACAATTACTTGATGAGTTTGTCCATGTTTTTGAAGTTCTTGTCGGCATCTTTATAAACAAAATCGCCTCCCATCGTCACTATAATGTTATTAGTACTGTAGCCTTTCGAGTATTTTGTCATCAGCGCGAGAAAGTCGCCGACCTGAAAACAACGAATGAAGTTGTAGTTAAGTAGGAGGGAAGGAAGGGAGTCAATGGAAATATTTATAGAGAACAAAATGTATGTTAGAAGTGCCCTGAGAACTAAGTCGAAACCATTACAGCCGTTTTTACTTTCCTTAGCTCTACAAAGTAGAAAGGAAAATTATGTAATCGGCTGAAAAAAAAGTTTTCTTCAGATATATACGTTTCAGACCCTCCTGAGTCCGAAAAACACTATTTGGGAAAATGGTCTGTGTGTCTGTGAACGATTTATAAGAAAACCACCGTACCAAATCAGCTCAAACTTCATATCTCGCCCGCAGGTTACCATGGGACGTCAAAATAAGGGTATGAACAAAATCCACCGAAAGTAACCTATAGTTATCATAGTAATCAAAACACCAAATATTTTTTTTCTCAAAAACGGCTCTTACGATTTTGATTAAATTGTTTACATTGATAGCTCTCAATAAGGCAATTATACCATAAAATTCCCATATATGGGGAAATGACGAGAGCAGCACAATAAATTATCAAAATTTTCGACGAAATCGATTATGGCGCAGTTTTTTCCCTATAAACTCCGCTGGAATTTTTGTAGAATGTTTATAAAAACTCGTATTGTAGTCCAATCCAGTACCTAAAGGGTGAGGGTTTAAAAACGCTCATGAGATAGATGGGGCTCACTCCAGAAATTCCTTAATTTCAACTACTGCCGTTTCGTACTACCAATTCTACACGTTTTTACCCAATAACTCTGCAAAAGTGATTACTATCCTTCCTCAAAAAATTCTTGTTTACAGCTCCATTAATTCTCTGTGTACCAATTGCTCAATAATGGTCCTGCAATGAGTACGAACAGCACAATAAAATCTGGAACTGTAAGCGCTACTACTTGCTGCTGCCGTAAAGCGTTGTTTGACCAAGTTCAAATTAACTGACTTTTAAATGAATTGATTAAATAGAATAAGCCATGTACAAAGTGAATTGTTGTTGAGCTAAGGAAAGTTGTGTGTTGCAACGCACCAGATATTTCTCTTCAATCTCACACGTGAATGGAAATTACCAAAATGTGCCGAAAATCGTATTTTTAACGTTTTCGAATTTCCCACGATAATAACCGAATTTGATCAGCGTGATGAAGTATCTTCAAAAAATCTGTGCCCACATTTTGTTTCTCGTTATTATTTATTATTACCATTGTTTCTAAGACCATCTGTTGATAGATGAGCCGGGATACATCAAATAATCAGATTTTTCGAACAGTACATGATCGTTTTTCTAATTTACTCAAAAACGATACTAATGATTTTGATCTAACTTACGGAATATTTTCAGCTATGTGCTACCTACATTTCGTTCTCCATGAATGTTTTCGTAAAAGTGTGTTGAACGAAGATACAGTGCCTGTTACCGAATACTATGGTTGTTGGGAGTTGTCTTATATTTTTGAAACCAAATCACAATAACCCCATGTCTGTTCTTATTAACATATAGGTGCTACAAGATCAGTTTGTCATCATGTCATCGTGTCATTTGTGATCATTACAGATATGGGATAGCTAGTTATACAGCAAGGTGGGGTGGGGGGGGGGACGAAAGTTGCGTTCGTAAGACGTAGATGAGATGAGATCAACAGCCGGGATGTCGGGTTTCAGCTCTTCCCTCGGACCATCGACACATGATTCAGCGACTCCAACTGGTAGGAGTGCCTCAGCTAGCGGAGGAGTGTATGCAACCAAAAAGGTCATGTTGGAAACCAAGCCGATTGAACATAGTAGAGTTTATCAGTCCCGCCATAGTCAAACTGCCAACAACAACGGCGTAGGTTAGCTTTGTAGTTATGCTTGAAGGAGACTTAGCTTCAGCTGTGGCTTTAGTGGAAGCTAGCCAACTTTTCAAAGACAACCCTCAACTGCTTCAGGCTACTCTTTGACCATTTCTTCATGACACCTCGTCAAAATCCGGTACCCAGGATATGCGATTGAAAAAATCTGCATCCACGACAACTACATTACCGATTGAACAATACTAGGGAGGCCGTGTTTCATGGGGGTTGACTCCCACATCCGCCCACCCAAACATCCTAAGCTGCTTCGAAAACCTGTGTCAGGGTGGTCTGAAAGCAGTACTCGGTACCTGCAAAGTCAACATTATTCACAAAGGCTAAGGCGACCACATACACATTTGAGATCAACGCCAACTCCTGTAGGAGCTTACTCAATGCATTACCAATTAATTGCGCATCAATCATTGTATTAGTAACTTTGGGCAACTAACTAAGAAATACACAAGAAACGACAATGAAATTCAATAATTTGAATACAACGAAATCAACGGACCCTTTCATTGACATTGTAATCTGGCGACGTGGGGTCATCAATAATTGGCTCATCAGGGCAGTTTATATCGAAGCAGAATCCAGTTGGGTCGCTGTAGCCGTTGTACATGACTCCAGTGAACAGCTTACTGTCATCAGCTGTAACAAACTTCCACTATGCCAATTACAAACCCTCGACTCAATTACACAACGAAGTTACAAAATAAACACAATTACTTACATTGGTCGTTAGCTGACGTGTACCAAATCATTTCCGTGGTTTTGTTGTCAAGACGGCGGTTTTTGTCTTCCCAATCGATTCTTCCCAGGAACAACCCGTCAAATCCAAGTTTGGCCATGATGGCCGCGTTTTCTCTCGAATGTCCAAACGGGTCGATTTGCCACCCGATTCGAGGTCTTCCACATTCGCCAAAAGCGTCGTGCAACTGCCTGAAAATGAATAAATAGTTCGTTTGTACTGTTACGATTAAAGTGTGGAATTTTCGAGTGCTGGTGAGGAGTGCCTTGCGACAAGCAATAAATCTCACATCTCGCATCCTTGACCCTTTGATGGTTAGAATCTACGGGCGTATGTTCGACGACTCTTAGTTTTTAGCCTAGCGGCGCAGTCAACGGGTATGTCGTGACTTGGTGTTTGTGCCCAACTGTTGTTTTCTCGCAAATAAAACTTACCTATAATATCTTATCACCTGTAAACGAACCTCCACCTTCAGGACGCTTTTAGACCAAACCTGAAGAAGACATTTATAGAGCCAACTAGAGAGGGTACATTCTATTTTATTTTTCTCATTGAAAGAATATTATTTCCAACCTTTGGGGAAGTGGCTGAATGAAGATATATGCATCCAGGCAAGGAAGAAAAGAGAGAGCGAGGGGGTGACCCTGATCTTTCCTTAGTGGCTTTTTTCTTCCTCTTCCTTGATGATACAAGGAAAACCCACACTGCGGTAAAACTAGACCTATCGTGTGGGCGAACATGAGCTGCCTCGTGTCCTCCCAGTTTTCTGATGCGGCGTCCCCAGGATTCTCACACAAAACGCAACACAACCATGAGGTCCATCCCTGTAATCTCCTCTGACTGCAGCTGATGGACCACAAGCACTCTGGGGCGCACTGAAGTCAGCCCCTCACGTGTACACGCACATCTGACTCCAGCTCCACTTCACAGAATCTGCAATTCTGTACCTCTGTAATCTTGGCCAAGTGGTACCTTAGTGGACAGTGACCTGTAAACAGTCCACTGCGTATTCTTGCTCCTTTCACACTGAGCAAGTACTGCACTGAGCTTCTCTTGTTAGCACCCTGGAGAGTGTGATAAACAGCCTTGACTGCTTTCGACGTGGCACATCCTATGAATAGGCAGCCCTGCACTTCTCCTCAAGTGGCTCTTGGTTGTCCCCACGAAGGGCTCAGGTCCCACTGGGAGAAGCGCCTTTCCTCCCCAGTTTGTCGGCTTCCTCTCTTCTATTCCTGTATGACCAGGCACCCAACGCAGTGTCCCCATTTTCCTTTGCCAAGGTCTTCAGGCCAGTCAGGCATTCCCAAACCAGCCCTGACGTGTTGGTATAGGAAGCCAGGGTCTTAAGTGCAGGCTGACTGTCCAACATTATGTATATTCTTTTCTGCTTCAGTCCCCTACGCAGGAGTTGCTGCACGCACAACGTCAAATGAAGAGAAGATGAACCAGTACACCCACTGGTATTGCTGTCCAGATATCTGGCCCATAAATTCCAGTGCCTGCTAGGCCACCCCTCACTGATCCGTCTATATAGCATTCCATGGCCACAGGCTCAAGAGAGAGACCATCTGGAGGGAGGCATCTGGATCTCCCATGGATTCGCACTCCGAAGGGAAGTTCATCCGAAGTTACACTACATCTATATTGAGTCCTCGACATGGGCCCCTCTGCATGTACACCTCATCCAGTATCAGGTGGTGTGAAGCCCTTCTTCTCCACCTGACAAGACCCAGTTCCAGCATATGAGCCGGCCAGTAGGTAAGCAGCTCTCTCCATATCTACGTGGAGAAGTGCAAGAACCAGCATGACCTCTAGCGCAGCTGTGGGGGCTGTTTGCATAAACGTGTCACATCCAAGCAGGCCCTGCGCTGCAGTTCACTCAGCTATAGTTGCACAGTCTTCGTCCCCGTCCTCGTCCACGAAACCAGGGCACCATAAGTGACCACAGGCCTAACGACTGCCCTGTACATTCACAGGATCATCCTCAGCCGCAGTCCTCATGTCTTGCCAACCATTTTCTGGATGGCCCACGTCCCGGCCCTTTGTCCTTGGTGGAATACAACTCCCCCATACGTTCTCCCACCCTCTTTCTCCCTCTCCACCGCTCATCTCCATCTTGAGTGCCCTTCTAAAGAGTTAGGAGAGTTGATGCAGCGATTGAGTTCTTTTTCTCCAACCAAACGATAAGGAGTAGCCGCAAACTCTGCTGTTGTTGTCACACTTAGTTTTGCACAAATCCAATACCAACCCGAACATACGCTCAGTAAGCTGGCTGTAGAGTCAGCAGAATTTTACAGTTCAAGAAAGGTATAGTATCAGTGCAGTGGCTGAACACACTATGCAGAAATATGAAGCCCCCAAAATGAACCCACAGCTTTGAAGGCAAGTACAACTGAAGACGCAAGATTCTCCAGATAATCATCGCTTTTGGTCGTGAAACTCAACCCCAAGATAGTGCATAACTCTAAAGATGTCTTTTCCAGCAGCCAGTATTTTCCAATGGTGAAATCTACTTCCACAGCCTGTAGCCTGGACATCGCAGTAACAAAGAAACCTTAGAATGAACCCCCAGCCCACAATAACAAGTGTAATTGAGCGTTGAATATTTTTGGTGGTTGGGGAGAGTGCCTAGCCCTGCGGCCTCTACCTTTCCCCTCCCACACTCCACAAAAAGCTCAGGGAAACTCCTAGCGAAACCTGGCCCACACAAAGCCAACCCCTTGGCTTCATGGCTGGCGGCGCCATGCCTGAAAGGTTCCACGCTGCTGGCCGCGGACAGAAGAACCCATGGTACCCATTCTATTTAGCTGCGGCTTGAGCAGCCTTCGGATCTGAATAGGTAGCAGGCCTCAGTGCCGGAATAGCCAAGATTCGTTCAACCGGCACCCCGGATTTTAGGGATTGGACTTTCCCCCGTCTTCCCCACAGACAAAGACGTCAGGCCCCGATCCACAATCCCGACCTGAACGGCGATCCCTTTTTCACTTCACCTGGCATACTCTCCATTCTCACAATAAATACATTCACTCCCCCATTCATTCACTGAACCGAAGGTGGACAACTCGATATTCAGCCGCCCTCGGTCGTACACCTCATAACTACTCTATAGCCAACAATAACAGTTCTAGTACCCCGCAGATTATTACTATCTACCAAAAAGCTGTGGCTGGGGTTCTTTCTTACCATCGATCAACAATTACCAATAAATAAAGCTACCAACAGCGGTACTTTTCTACTATCCCCTCTACCTCCTGGATTCAATTCAGACTATGTTGTTGGGATGATCTTTTTCACATTTTAACTAATATACACACAGTTTTGGCGAGTAAAGAGACATTAGGAAAGCGACCTAGTCCTCCGGCGCTTCGCCATTGTTTGTGTTCCCGCCGAACAGGGCAGTTGATTAAAAGGTCTCAGAGATAGAGGACGGAATTATTATTGCGTAATTTTTCGAAACTAAACGTACATGTTACGAGAAACTGCATACTCCGTCAAACTTCACGTAAATCTACTAAGTGTGAGAAAATAGTTTCGAAACGCCTAAAGGCGCAACACAGTGGCGATTGAGTTGGGCGGGGAGAATAACAGAAAAATACCTCAACTTACTTGAAACCCCACGAGAACTGGTCAATAATTGACTGGTAGTGGGTGGTTGCTTCATCGTTCATCGACCAACCTCCACCTGAAAGTAGAAGATGAAAGAAATTATTATCAAAGTACTACGTTCACTGATGAAATAATACGATTTCGGATGGTCAGGTCCCAAGATATGGAAAGCCTATCAGAACCTCCCCTTATTAAGACCCTCTACATAGGGATGAATCAGAGATTCCTGTCGCTAAGAATGCTTCCCGCTAGGAACCGCTGGTGTGTCTTTGTTCGACAGCTCGTTTGTCTAATCACCATTGCCATGATTTCGACAAAGTTCTGACAAATTCACGATCGAGGGCAATATTGCCCAAATATCAAGTTCGCCTAGAGTTCTCTTCGGCCCGAAAAAGGACTTCACCGAAAGGACGACGCATCTCTCTCGCTGGTGTAAATGTTTAGCCTTTGTTCTCCAGGAGTGCTTACAGAAAGACGAAAAAGAGAGAGTTGGTAGGTAATCAAGGCCCAACCTACTAAAAAGTGGACGCATGAGGACGTTTGTGAACTAATCGATGCATACGAGAACAACCCGATCTTTTAGGAAATCCAACGCTGGACTGATAGAGGCAAAATAAATTTAAAATGTGAAAAAATTAACAATGCTGCTGCCACTTCTCTGTTTCGGGTTGACGACGACAGTGTTTCTTTTAGCGACTCTCGAGAGTTGGCTCTGAGAGTTGCTCACCGAATTTCACTCTCTCGTGTTACAGGCGATGGTAATTGTGCTTTGAGCATTGCCCGTGGCATTGGAGAGGGTGCCTAGCCTCACGGCCTTTACCCCTCTCAAGTCAGCACCAATCATCTCTCTAGGGGGATTTCCAGCGAAACCGCGGTCCCCACGAGGCCAATCCCATGGCTTCACGGCCGACAGCGCCACGCTTTAAAGGCTCCACGCTACCGACTGTGGGCTGAAGCCCCTGTGGTACCCATTCTATATGGCTGCACCTTGAGCAGCCTAAGGACCTGAATGGGTGGCAGGCCCCGGTGCCGGAATTGCCAAGAGGCGTTCTACCGACACCTACGCTTTATCTCCATGGGGGTACGGGGATTGGACTTGCCCCTGCACCAGCCATGGAGAAGGGTGTCAGGCCGTCTTTTACGGCCTGAACTGCGATCCCCTTTCCGACGTGACGAGGGCGGAACTTCGTGTAACG
The DNA here is from genome assembly GCA_020466155.1 of Pachypeltis micranthus. Classification (NCBI taxonomy): domain Eukaryota; kingdom Metazoa; phylum Arthropoda; class Insecta; order Hemiptera; family Miridae; genus Pachypeltis; species Pachypeltis micranthus. Next base: position 37,994,428 of record CM035775.1, on the reverse strand, counting down.
GGCAGTTACTCTCGAGATCATAACTTTCACGTTTAACCCGGGTGAATCAAAACTTAAATTGTTGTATAAAACGTAAACCGCCAATGACATTACAGTAGGGGCCGCGTTCACCAAAACGCCGCTGATCGTGATCCAACTGATCAGGGCTAGATAAGTAGTTCAAGGCTAGTCATTTTCGCGCCCACCACGCTAGCCGAGATCATTGTGGTATGCGATTAGCATACACGTGATTACGCTGCGATTAAGCCATATCGAGAAGGCAGTGGACTAATGAGGTTACAGTAAAGTAAGGAAATTGGGCATCTGTTTGACATCCCGTCCCGTAAACAAGTGTCATGTAAACGTAAACGGCCGCGAAACCGTGTATCCCGTAGATGCCCAATGCTCAATAATCCGGATTTGACCAAATTATTGTTTCTAATTATTGTCATACACCAAAGTGGCCGCATTAACCTCGGCCGAAGCTGAACATGGTGAGGAGCTTAAAGTGAAAATACGCGTACTACAACTGCAAGAGCTGCAGGAAAAAGCCAAATTAGTCAGGGAAAGTGTTTTGTGCGTGTAGGAAAAATCGGAAGCGGTACAAGAAAATAAGAACTGAGCAAGAAATAATAAAAACACAAATTATGAGGTTACAACTTTTGCAAGCAAGAAACTTTAACAAGGAAGGGAGAATTGCCGTGTTTAATAAAAGTTGTTTAATATACTAATGTTTGTGTAAAAGCGTGGTATTATTTAATATTTCCTACTTATCTGCTACTAAATCCATCCAGGTAAGCCGTTTGGGTTTTCTAACACGGCAATATGACGACTGGTTTTTTCAGAAACTGCTCAGCACACATTTTACGCAAATAACAACTTGTATTTGACGATTGTAATACTTTTGTTCGCAACAGAATTTAAATTCATACTTCTAGAAGTCGTCGGACCCTGCTCATAGCCATCTGAGGCGCCGGGTGAGATGACGATAACCCAACATATTAGGCTATCATCGTAATGGAATAGTAACTGAAATAACTGCGCACTAGTAAACAGTATCTTTGTTTATTATCATTATTCCAAAATATACGTAAATTATTCACAATAACAGAAGCGAATACTCGGCAGTGGAAGGTAATGGCGGACAAATATCAGAACATGATAAAGAAAGATAAGAGCTAACCGTGCCAAACCGCCCAATTTTTTGTGGTTAAGGTTTGATCACGGCTAGAGCTTAAGGAGACCGTTTTTGTGGCGGGAGCGGGTTAGGTGGCTGTTAATCGACTCTAAACGAGATCAACGCAGTTGGTGAACGCGGCCCTAGGATGCCTTCCTCAATGTGGCAAAAAAGTACACCTTCAAGCTAAACGAAAAGAAGTCTAACTTTGGAGTAACCGTTATTTTCTGCGATAGTATTGATCAATACTATCGCAGAAAAACGGTTACTCCAAAAAAACAATAAACAAATTATTAAGGCAATATGAATCTAAAACACACCACTCAAAAACACAAAATACACAGACTTTAACAAGACGCTGCACATTCACGTACACAGGACGAAAAATATACGAAATAACTAATATCCTCCGAAAGGAAGGTATACAAATCGCATTACGTACAGACAACACACTTAGAACCAAACTAACTGCAAAGACTGAAAAGACAGACCCACTCGACCAAAGTGGGGTATATAAAATAACTTGTACTTAATGTAAAATGTAAAAACGCATACATAGGACAGACAGGACGAAAAATACGGACCAGATACTCAGAACACTTTAAATCTCTTAGTAGGAACAAAGACGATTCAAACTTTGCAAACCATCTCAAAACAACATGAACCTACCAAAATACAGGACTGTACCACCTTACTACACAAACAATACAAAGGACGAAAACTGAACATATTAGAAAACATGGAAATTTATAAACAAAAAAACTTCAATGGACAGATCATAAATGAGCTAATCAACACAAAATGCGACACCATATTCACACCACTCAAAACACTACACAAACGAAAACAACCAAATGACGGATTTACAGACCACCCTACACAAAAAAGACGGAAATTCCACAATTGACAGATCATTCAAGACGTTCCATTCACCTCTAGGGGGTTTCCCCCAGAGGTACATGACCTCCTCTCCCCGACGCTCCATCATCCCGTTTACCTTCCTTTCGTATATAAAGAACACGACCAACTGACTGACTCCAGTACTGACTTAATGGCCAGACGATGATGTCTTTACATCGAAAGCCCACAGCAACTCACCAGCCAGTGAAGACGGACTCACCTAACAGGTACGTTAACTTTAATAATTTGCCTACTGGCGGACATAACCCAATTGAATTAATATCTAACTTCTCTCGTACGTCCATCAAACTTCTAGGAGGTCTGATAAGTAGTGGCTCCGTACAACCAGATCCAGACCGATTGCAACCATTGACGAGAATTTGCGCCAAAGCTGTTTGACTATAATTCGAAATTTTCTGAAAAAGAAATCGCCCACTGATCAAAACCAAACATGTTTCTGTATCAACCGATCTATCTGCCTTCGAGCAACTGAAGGAAGAAATTGCCGATTCGCTCCTGATTTGTTTTGATCCAATGTACCTCTCGATGTGGGAACAGATGAGTCCAACATCGCCATCTCGGCGGTTATACGGAGGAAAGGTCGTCCGGTTACGTTGAACACGATTACCCAGTCATTGAGGAAGAAGCTGCCGCGATCATAGACAGTTGAAGCACTTTCTAACCAACAACCACTTCAAGTTGATCAAAATCAAAAATGACAAATACCACTTACACACAAATCAAACAGATAAATGGGACGCACAGGTTATTCATACCGATAAATTCGAGCTGCCCCCTGTTCACCAACGTTTTGACCAGATGGCGGGTTTTTTCATTTTGTTGCAGCCACCACTTCCAAAAGAAAGCTGTTTCCACGTATATGAACCTGAATTCCAACAAAGGAGGATGGATTTCAAATAAAAGAATAACAAGGTGCTTATGAGTATTCGGATCCACAAAGCACCAAAAGAGCGCTAGCGGGTTTGTTTCCCTGAGGGAATCAAGTGCCGGTCACATTGCTGACAACATCTCGTCGAGGGAGACTGTAGTTTTGTGTCATTTACATACGTACGTGCGTTAATAGGAGCAGATGAGTGGTTGCAACATGATCCGATGCACGAGCAATATGTTCGTAAGGGCAGGAAGTGAGGAGAAAGGGCGATATGTCTAGGACGTCTTTGGAAAACTTGTCCCCTATCCATTTTGATCTTGTTAATCCATTCATTTCGTCATGCTCACAATGGGATTGCTTATCACAAAAGAGACTGACTTAAACAAACACCTCCACTTCGACTTTGCTTTGAACTGTCCTACACTATCCGGCAACGTGGCCCAATTTATGAACCTAATGTTGTTGTTTTTTCGAAGCTGTAAATTTCGTTCAAAGATTACTGCTGTGAGTCGTAATGTAATGAGGTCACCAACCTTCTCTCAGGATCAGCTGCCAATGCCTGAACTACGGTGTCGATAATGTACTGCACCTCGGCATTTTGTATCGTGTCTTTACCTGGAAAACAAGCAGAGGGACGAGAAACGATTGAAAACAATGTAATAAGCATCGAGGTCGACGTTAGTATTAAATACTTAGTGCGAAACATCACACAGCTCTCCTCACCCCTCGACAAATCCATTATACGCAACAAACTCAGGCGCTGATTATACAGACAACAAATCTTTATGTAGAACAGAACGTAAATAAATGATATACGGAAGTTCTTCATGAGTTTCAAGAAAATTCGAATAACGGGCTTTTTGCGCTTGAAGAATCTCGTATTGCGCGTACTTTGGGCTACGCTTTGTCGTGTTTACCTGATTTACCGATTGAAAAAACGTCCATGACAGTTTATGAGAACGAACTTTATTTCTCTCTTTTAAAAATATCAAATAAATCGTCACTAATATCTTAGTGCGTAATAACGCACAACATTCAGCAACCCCTGCAAATTAGACGACACGTTCAGTCAAAGCATTTCTAAGAGACTAGCTAAGGAAAAATGAATGTACATTTTGGTTAGCTGAGCTAAGTTTGATCAAAGTCGTCGAGGCCATTATTGAGAAAATTAGTAAAACGGTCATTTATTGTTCAGTAAATCTCATTTTCCGATGTCCTGGCACGAAATATCATAAAAAACGTGGATATAGGTTGCCGAAGGACATTTCAACAGGTTGATGAAATTCAGTTGTTCAGTAGAAAATTCGAAAACATTATTTTTACAATTCAATTTTTGGCATACTTTGATCTTAATCTGCATTCAACAGTCAGGTGGACGTTGACTATTGACACTTTGGACGTTTTACCAAAAAGTTAGATAAACTAGTTTTGCCCAACAACCTTTACTCACTCCTGGCCTCTTATTTGTCCGGACGTACATTTGTCGTAATATGATAAGGAGAATTATCAACAACGAGGATCATTCGAGCTGAAGTCCCCGAGGGCAGCGTATGGGCTCCGTATCTGACGGTGTTCGGACAACGGTGCAGTAAGTGGCGGATAAAAGTTAATTCGTCCAAATCATGTACCGTTACCTACACCTATAATAGACCAACGTATGATCCACCACATATCATCCCTACTTTGCAAGCTTACAAATATCTGGGTGTCATATTGGATCGCCGTCTAACTCTCAACGCTCACATAACTCTCTTACTCAACCCCCTACGTAGCAGAACTAATCAGCTAAAATCGTTACTTAATAATGGATATACATACTCCAAAATAGGCGCCTTATATAAAAAACCCTCATCCGCCCGATCTGGACATATGCCCGAGAAATCTGTTGCCCTTGTTCCCCATTACAATCACATAGAACGGCAGCAAAACAACACCTTGCAAATAATAGTTCACGCTCCACCACTAGTGCGGAACGAGACCCTTTACAATGGTCTCGATATTAACCCACACAACATATTCCTGCGTAAACACTTTGCCAGCTTTCCCTCAACCTCGGCCATCATAATCTTGAAGGGTTCAATTCCGCATACAAACCGGCCGAGTATGTGTACAGCCACCATGTATGGCTGAACACCTAAAGAGTTACTTTAAGAGTTAAAAATATCTGTCCCATGGAGGAATAGTACAAATGTAATGGTCTCTTCAAATTTAAAAAAAAAAGAAAAACCAGTTTTTGTATTTGTATTAAGATACGTAAGAGAACGAAACACCCTCTTCTGTTTAAAACTCCTCTAACAATTTTGAATAAATTATGATTGCGGACAGTTCCTAACGACAGAACGAAAATACGACACTTTCATCTGTAGAAAAATGATGAAATCAGCACAGCAAATTTCGTTTCGGCGAATATCGGGTTTACTGCAGTTTTTACTTTCCTTGGCTCTACAAAGTAGAAAGGAAAGTTACGTAATCGGCTGAAAAAAAAATTTTTTTTTGAGTTTTCTTCAGGTCTTAAATCCCTCCTAAGACCCTCCTGAGTCCGAAAAACACTATATGGGAAAATGGTCTGTATGTGTGGGTCAGTCTGTGAACGATTTTTAGAGACCGAACCAAATCCCCTCAAACTTGATATCTGGCTCGCGGGTTACCATGGGATACCAAAATAAGGGTATGAACCAAATCCACCGAAAGTTAACTATAGTTATCATAGTGATCAAAACACTTTTTTTTTTTCTCAAAAACGGCTCTAACGATTTTTATTAAATTGTTTATATTGATAGCTCTCAATAAGGCAATTATACCATGAAATTCCCAACTATGGGAAAATGGCAAGAGCAGCACAATAAATTACCAACATTTCCGACGTAATCGATTTTAGAGTGGTTTAGTAAACGACCGAACCAAATCAACTCAAACTTGATATCTGACCCGCAGATTACCATGGAACGCCAAAATGAGGGTATGAACCAAATCAACCGAAAGTTAACTATAGTTATCATGGTGATCAAAACACCAAATTTTTTTTTTCTCTAAAACAGCACAAACGATTTGGATTAAATTTTTTATATTGATAACTCCCAATAAGGCAACAATTTCATAAAATTCCCATTTGTGAGAAAATGACAAGAGCAGCACAATGAATTCTGGAACTGTAAGCGCTATCGCTTCCTGCTGCTGTAAAGCCTTGTTTGACCAAGTTCAAATTAACTGAGCGATAGATGAATTGAGGAAGTAGAAAAAAAGCCATGTACCCGAGTGAATTGCCGTAGAGCTAAGGAAAGTTGTGTGTTGCAACGCACCAGATATTTTACTAGTAATACCGCCTAAATCGCAGTAGCGTTATTAAAACAAGCTACCTACGTAATGGTAGTTTAATAATAGTTATTTAATAATTAGGTGCATCCTACGAAATTCCTCCTAATTTCAGAAACGATATCTCCACGCATATCTCGACAGCCTCATAAATTACCGATACGTTAGTTTTTTAATAAACGTAGTGGCATTGGTAAGAGCGGCTCAATAAATTCCGAAACTTCGCGCGAACCTGATCGCTTAGGTGTGAAGGTTGGACTGCTGTCTAGCGCCAAAAAAATAGAATGTGACATATGTGTGGCTCAGGAATGTTGTTTGATGCGGCGCACACATTTTTTCTTAATATTAATATATTTTTTATCGCGCGTTCACAATATTTTGTTTACCCTTTGGGCAGCGGAAAGCGATAATACGTTAAAGTTGCTTTATGAGCGCGAGTCACTTACTTCCATAGAAATATTGATCTACAGTTTTCAGCCATCCTACATCATTGTGAGTGTGGGGCACGATGTGCAGGTTGATGAACCCTTCCTTTGGAGTTGGGCAGCCCTGAAACAAATCACGACGTTGAAGGGTCCTTCAGACAATGTTGTAGGTACTAGTTTTCAGTGGCCGTTCAGTGACCCGTTGTGAGTGCCAAGTTCATTTGTGTCCAACTCCCTCGTAATTTCAAGGTTCAGTCAGTGGTGATTATGGAGTACTGATCACGATTCAACCAGTTTCATGAAAGGGCCCACATAGCCCTCGTTTCCACCTTTGTTCAAGCCAAAATTAATCGCGAAATCCACGACCTCCATGCAAGAATGTCTACGAATCAATAACGCTGCTGAAATTTGGATGTGAGTTGTTCGATGGAGCTTAAACATAAAAATCAAATGGAACTCAGTGAGCGGGAGAGAAGGAAGGTGTTACACGTGAAATGAATTGGGATTTGAGTTTGAGTATATAAGGTCGACACAAGGGGACTCAAAATACGCGTGAACTGGTTGCATGGGAAACTGGAGTGAAAGAAGAGAGTGAGAGCGAGTAGAGCTGGCCCGAGAGTTGATAGAAGAATGTCTGTTAGTGAGCACTGGGAGACGAGTATATCTCGAAAGAGCTTTGTGTCTTGGAGAAGGAGGTAAATCAAGGGGAGGGAAGGATATTTTGCTGTCGCTCGAAAGTTAAAACGCACTTAACTCCATTGTCTGGAGGAGAAGTTGACTGAACAGGCAGTTCTAAGGCTTCCCCACAGCAAACATGAAAAAAGGGTCCAAAACCGTTGCGCCAAACAAACCTAGGAAAGCCCAGAGCTCAAGATCCCAACTGCTTCAGCCTGAGCCGAACATGAGTTCCTAAGATTAAATTTCACTTATCAGGTTTTCTCCCCCACCCACCCGTCTCCCTCACCCATTCTTCCAGCATGAGGAAACCTCTCCCAACCACTTACACTCACATCTTTCTCAAACATGCAAGTAATTGAATTAATGTGCACCAAAAAGTGATGCGAGTGAAACTGACTGTAATTCCACACCCGTTTAATTTGGACTCATTCATAGCTTGCGAAGATGTTCCCAACAACACATTGCATTAACGTATGAGCAGAAGACGTTTTTTAACTCCTACGCCTACTTCATTTTTATTCACCTCAATAACTGGCAAATTACGCATCGTAACCCCTAGTCTGACTTCATACGGATTTGATTAGCTTCCACCTCCTCAAGCCTTGCGTGTGCAAAAACTACATTCCAAAGGTTCGGCTGGGTGTCCCCACCCGCTGAACGGCGCACCTATTCTGTGCTTAGTTCCACATGCAACACCCTTACGCCATGATAAGGTATAACGTCGTGGGTACTGGCATCAATTACGATGCGCTTCGTACAATACGAACTGTCTCGAAGGCGTAACTTGATATGAACATCACGAGATGTTACCCCTCAGAGCCGGCTCCTGGAAAGGCAACCATTTTTACTGCGCGTTATCCTGTATATGGTTGCATGTGGTTCGCACACTGAAGGGCAACCTCAATCATCGGAATAATGGCACACGAAAGGTCTTATTGAGTTTTCACCCAGCTTCCAGGCAGCTCACTAACTGGGCTTCCGTAGGGAGGAGATGAACAAATCAAAACTTGACTTTTAACCCCTCCAGTTCAAGGAAGAGGGGGTTTAAGCCCTTCACTTTGCCCTTGGCCTCAGGGGTGAGGGAAAGTTCACTCACCCTTCCTCGAAATTCCTACTTCCGAGCGCTGAATGTAAGTTTCATTGATAATTGATAAAGAAAGTTGTGTGAAGGCACTACAATGCCAATAAAGAAAACCGAACGGAGGAAGGAATATCTGGTGCACCTCACAACATTTCTCACCATTTCAATCTACTTTTCGCTAAGTTCGTGCAAAGTGGTTAACCTAACGAGGAAACTGGTAACGCCTCAATTTCCGGTACTTAGTGGTCTGCAACTATTGATACTCCGACGTATATAGGTAATGTATGGGACTGTCGACACGATTTTTTTAGTGGTTAGCGTCCGCAGTTCTAGAATTATAAGAGAAACACCGCGAAAAAGTATATCTGAGGTTGCGTCTGATTCGTTTAGGACCATTGTTAAACTTTTGTAATTTTTTTGAAGAACGACCCATATTAGTGAGATTTATTTTTTTTAAATTTCCTTAAAACCGGTTTTGGTCAAAACGTCTACTAATTTATTGTGCTGCTCCCGTCATTGTTTCACAAATGAAAATATTGAGTTATTCTACATGTGTTCACGCAACAAACTGTAATCAAGGTTCTTGGGGAGTAGAAAATTATTTGGTATTTTGATAACTATAGTTAGTTTTAGCACAAATTTTGCTCATACCTTTATTGATCTGCTAACTAAACGTCCTGCTATTCTCTTTCAATCGCGTTCCCAGGTCTGTTTCCTTATTTGAAGACTGTTCCTAAACCCTCGACGAGGGTTATATCAGTCATGGAAGTTGCGGTTTGCAAAAGGCCGGCCTCTGCAGCATCCACCGAACTCAGAGCTGAGGAGGTACGGCGGGTATTTGGTCGATAGCCAGTCTCCTGGTTGAGAGCTGTAGTCCGTGTTACTGCGCCACCTGAGGAATCCCATACCGTTGGGGAGGAGTTCTTAATCTGGTTTCCCACCTGATCTAACTATGTACTTGAGTGGCAAGTTTCAAAAGGACAGATCAACTGTGACCACGTTTCTCAGCCATCACCTTCTTCGCAAACCTTGCAAACTGGTTATAGGCTTGCTTTGTAGCAGTTGCTACAAAGTTGGTGTTGCTTTGTTGCTTTGTTGCGTTTACCCTCCCAACAACCGTCGCTCACTGTTGTAGACACTACAGTGGATCAGCACGTGGTTTCTTGTTTCCTCTGCACTGGAGGCACAAGACGTGCATAATGGAGAGTTTTTCAGGGAAAAGAAGTGGAGACGCGCATTGAAGTCACCATGTCCCGCGAGGAACTGGCTCGTCCAGTGGTCTGGCTCAACCCATTTTCTTGAAAGACGTTCACGCATGTTGGGGAAGAACTCATACGTATCACGTCCCTTTGACGAGAATTCCCGTCTCGCTTGCCATTTCTGCAGCGCCCAGTCGTCGATAGTGGCAAGTTTCCGTTCTGTGGTGAGATCTGCATGTAGTTCAGCCCAAAGCGGGGGAAGCTCCAGTTTCACTATCCACTTGTCAACCATGCACTCAACGGCCAAATCAACTGGTAACTGACCAGTGGTCACCTGGAGTGCTTCTGTTGATACAGTCTTGTAGGCCTTGGTGATCCACAGGAGCGCAGCTCTCTGGGATTGGGCCAATACTCTCTTCTGATTGACTGTTAGTCTGCTACCCTAGACAACGGGGGGACAATCACTCCTAGATAGATGGCCTTATACATGAGGATAGTGTCATGGTAACACACACTCCAAGTGTCCCAATGTCTCGATCAGACACACACACACTAAGACGCTCACATAGTGGTTTCGAACTCCAAAGCCCTTAAAACAGAAAGGTCTGAAGAAAACAAATCAGCCAATTGCATAACTTTCCTTCCTATTTCCTAAGGCTGAGGAAAGTAAAAATATTTTCTCCATCACGTTACCGAACGAGAAAAATTAGGCCGTGGACCTGGCAATTCCGTGAAAAAATCGCTAAAAACTCACGTCGTAGCCACAAACAGGTTCATTCTTCAGGGGAACGCCTCGAATTGGGATGGCGACGGCGGCGACGACGAGGAGAACGGCTGCTCCCCAAAACCTGCCCGGATGCCGGTCGGAATCGAACATCGGCGATGTAAAGTTGAACGGAAGAGCGTCAACGCGACGTAAAAGTCCGTAGCTCGCAGCGTCGAAAACGCGGCCCAGTCGGTTTGAATCTGGTTATATACCTCGACGTGATCAATCTCACTTCGATAACCAACAGCCAGACCGTTCTCCCTCCTTTGCGATCTTGCGAGTGGAAAACATTATTCGGGACGCGCAGTAGTCGGAAATTGCCTGAAAACGAGAAAAAACCCCTGGCACGCTGAACTTCGTAGGGAAAACTCAGAAAAAAACGTGATTTTGACACTGGACTGAACTGACCTAGGAAAATCCTGTCAGATTAATCATTTTCCAAATTTCGCGAGCCATCGACGTAACTCTCAGGTGATTTCTGCCAACCAGAATTGGAGCCCTTCTACATTTAAAGCTACATAAGACGATCGTGCAATGAAATTCCCTTCTAATCACGCATTTTTCTCGTTTTAGACAATTTTCGTAGAAACTGTGGTCGCTGCATCGTGCCAAAAAAAATGTGTTCGACTTCTCGAAACCTTGTAACCAAAAATCGTTTAACGTACGTATATATTTATGTCGATCGTTACGCTAGATAACCTGCGATAAAAATGAAGTACTGGGGAGTTCAAAATTAGCAATAAAGCAGCCCTCGTAAATGCCCCAAGGATAAGATCGTTAACAGAAAAATCCGATACCAGTGAGAACTCCAAATTTGATTACACGGATATCCTCTTGGAGAACAAAATGTAGTTTAGCTGGAATTACATCGAAGAGCTTCGTATAAATTGTTAAAATACCTGGAGCGACACATCACACAACTTTCCTCAGTCCCACGAACACTCCGCGATTTTCGTGACTCAAAAAAATTACTCAAATGTGTTTGTCATTGTGATTGCTACATGAACGCGGGAATTTTACTTCCCTTGCTCTACGAAGTAGAAAGGAAAGTTGTGTAATCGGCTGAAAAACGAATCGAAACGTTTCAGACCCCCCTGAGTCCGAAAAACACTATTTGGGAAAATGGTCTGTGTGTCTGTGAACGATTTTTAGAGAAAACCACCGTTCCAAATCAGCTCAAACTTGATATCTACCCCAGAAATTACTATGGAACGCCAAAATAAGGGTATGAACAAAATCCACCGAAATTTAACTATAGTTATCAAAACACCAAATATTTTTTTTCTCAAAAACGGCTCCAACGATTTTGATTAAATTTTTTATACTGATAGCTCTCAATATGGTTACTATACCATAAAATTATCATTTGTGGGAAAATGATGAGAGCAGCACAATAAATTACCAAAACTTTCGACGAAATTCATTTTAACGCGGTTTTTAGAGAAAACAACCGCACCAAATCAGCTGAAACTTGATGTCTAGCCCGCAGGTTACCATGGGACGCCAAAATACGGGTATGGGCAAAATCCACCGAAAGTTAACTATAGTTATCATAGTGATCAAAACACCAAATTTCGCTCAAAAACGGCTCTAACGATTTTGATTAAATTTTTTATATTGATAGCCCTTGATAAGTCAATTATACCATAAAATTCCCATTTGTAGGAAAATGACGAGAGCAGCACAATAAATTATCAAAATTTTCGTTGAAAAGCGTTTTTAGCGCAGTTTTTTTCCTTATGATTTTCAGAAGGATCGCTTCACCGTTTTGGAAAAATCACGTAAAAACTGCGAGAAATTCCTATAGCGGGGTGGGAGTAGAAATTCTGTAATTTTTTTAGCACTAATCGTAGAGCTACATGATTCAACTACCACGACAATTTTTCTGGAGATTCTAGTAACATTTGAGCGAAAAAAACTGCGATTTTCGTCAAAATGTTTGGTAATATATTGTGCTGCTCGCGTCATTTTCCCACAAATGAAAATGTTATGGTGTTACTGTGCCATTTATAGCTGCCTACACAAAAAAGTTATGAGAATCATTAGGCCGTTTTTGAGAAAAAAGTTATGTCTTGATCACCATGAAAACTGTAATTATAATTAGTTTTGCGCGGATCTTGCTCATACCTTTATTTAGGTAGCCTGAGGGTTGGATGCAAAGTTTGAGCTGGTTCAGCTGTTCTCTGAATCGCGTTCACAGATCTGAAGAGAACTCAAAAAAAAAGTTTCAGCCGATTATAAACTATTCTTTCTACTTTGTAGAGCTAAGCAAAGTAAAATATCTGGTGCGTTGCAACACACAACTTTCCTTAGCTCTACAACAATTCACTTTGTACATGGCTAATTCTACTTAATCAATTCATTCATCACTCAGTTAATTTGAACTTGGTCAAACAACGCTTTACGGCAGCAGCAAGTAGTAGCGCTTACAGTTCCGGAATTTATTGTGCTGCTCGTACTCATTGCAGGACCATTATTGAGCAATTGGTACACAGATAATTAATGAGGCTATAAACACGATTTTTCAAAAAAAGGATAGTAATCACTTTTGCAGGGTTATTGGAAAATAACTGATAGAACTGGTATTAATCAAAACGGCGGTAGTTGAAATTCAGGAATTTCTGGAGTGAGCCCCATGTATCTCATGAGCGTTTTTAAATACTCACCCTATAGGTATTGGATTGGACTACAATACCGAATTGTTTTTACATTCTACAAGAATTCCAGTGGAGTTTATAAGGAAAAAACTGCGCGAAAAACGCTTTTGGTCGAAAATTTTGATAATTTATTGTGCTGCTCTCGTCATTTTCCCACGAATGGGAATTTTATGGTATAATTATCTTATTAGGACCTATCTATATAAAAAATGTAATTAAAATCGTTAGAGCCGTTTTTGAGAAAAAAAATTTGGTGTTTTGATCACTATGATGACTATAGTTAACTTTCGGTGGATTTTGCCCATACCCTCACTATTGCGTCCCATGTTAACTCGTAGGCTAGACATCAAGTTTCCACTGATTTGGTACGGTTGTTTTCTCTAAAAACCGCGCTAAAATCGATTTCGTCGAAAGTTTTGGTAATTTATTGTGCTGCTCTCGTCATGTTCCCATAAATGGGAATTTTATGGTATAGTTGACATATTGGGAGCTACCAATATAAAAAATTTAATTAAAATCGTTAGAGCCGTTTTTGAGAAAAAAAATATTTGGTGTTTTGATCACTATGATAACTATAGTTAAATTTCGGTGGATTTTGTTCATACCCTCATTTTGGCGTCCCATAGTGTCGTCCGGGCTAGATATCAAGTTTGAGGTGATTTGGTTCGGTAGTTCTCTCTAAAAATCGTTCACAGACACACATACACACAGACCATTTTCCCAAATAGTGTTTTTCGGACTCAGGGGGGTCTGAAACGTAAAGATCTGAAGAGAACTCAAAATTTTTTTTTCAGCCGATTACATAACTTTCCTTTCTACTTCGTAGAGCAAGGAAAGTAAAAACGAAATTTTAGTCTTTGGAGTATCTCCTTTTCTGGAATGTTTTGATTAAGTTACGGAAATAGTCGTGCGGAACAATAGTGGGTATAGGTTGTTGGAAACGCTCCATCATTTCGATTAGGCGCCAATTATAACTGAAAAAACTGTAGTTAAAAAATACGTTTTAAGCCCAATTTAGTATTATTTATTTACATTTGACTAGCCCAATAATAAATTATAATATAAATCGCCACTAGCACGAGACGCTTCACTAAAAGAGGCGTTGAGTACTGTGTTTGGGGGATTACAGAAACAAGCGGAGTTGAAGGGGTCCGTAGGAAGGCTGCTGAAAGAAGCTAACTAGTTGAGAATGAACAGAAGGCACGGACATAGACATTTAGACAAGATGAGGAGTGGAAGAAAGCAACAAATTAACTGTGCTGTGTGAATGGCTCAGTGGACGGCTGGTCATGTAATATGTACGGGGAAAAGGAGCTGAAACACAGCAGCAGGAAGCGGTAGCGCTTACAATTTATTGTGCTGCTCGTACTCATTCCCGGAGCACTATTGAGCAATTTGTACACAGAGAATTAATGAGTCTGTAAACACGATTTTTTAAAAGAAGGATAATAATCACTTTTGCAGAGTTATTAGGTAAAAACGTTTAAAACTGGTAGTAAGCGAAACGGGAGTAGTGGAAATTCAGGAATTTCTGGAGTGACCCCTTATATCTTACGAGCGTTTTTAAACGCTCCCTCTATAGGTATTTGATTGGACTACTACACCAATTTGTTTTAACGTTCTAGTTACATTTCAGCGGAGTTTATAAGAAAACAAGAGACCGAACGAAACGAAAATAAAACAACAGGTCGTTCGGAAAGGTGAGGCGGCCGTGAAGCAGCGTCGAGAAACTATAGGGCATCAGCCAAAGCCGAGAGAACAATGACCTGAGTCGTGACAAGTGGCCCCATTTCCCATCACCCAAATGAAAAAGAGAATAACTTAATTGGGTTAAAAACGGTTTAATTGCTTAATAGCAAAAGCCACGTAAACCTGTGTGAATTCATGAAGATCTATTGAAACATGGGTGATTTGCCGCACCTGATTTCCGCTGATATGTTTCTAGAATCTTCACAAAAATTGATGTGGTAGTGTCCATATAATAAAATATATAGGGGCCACTCCAGAAATTCCTGATTTTCAACTACCGCTGTTTCGTTTATTACCATTTCTACAAGTGTTCACCCGATAACTATGGAAAATTATTTATTATACTATTCCAAATAAAAAAATGTGTTGTATTTTAACATTTTAGTGACATTTCAGTGGAGTTAATAAGAAAACTCAGCTCTACGTTTAAATACTACATAAATGTTTGTAAACATTCTAATTTTTGTATAATTTATTGTGCTGCTCTTGTCATTTTCCCACAAATGGGAATTTTATGGTACAATTATCAAAATCGTTAGAGCGGTTTTTGAGAAAAAATATCTGGTGCGTTGCAACACACAACTTTCCTTAGCTCTACGTCAATTCACTTTGTACATGGCTAATTCTATTTAATCAATTCATTTATCACTCAGTTCATTTGAACTTGGTCAAATAACGCTTTACGGCAGCAGGAAGCGGTAGCGCTTACAGTTCCAGATTTTATTGTGCTGCTCGTACTCATTCCAGGACCAATATTGAGCAATTGGTGCACAGAGGATTAATGAGGCTGGGAACACGATTGTTTTGAAGAGGATAGTAATCAGTTTTGCAATATTATCGAGTAAAACCGCTAGAACTGGTAGTAAGCGAAACGGCGGTAGTTGACATTCAGGAATTTCTGAAGTGAACTCCATGTATCTCATGATCGTTTTTAAACACCGACCCTTTAGGTATTGGATCGGACTACAATACCAATTTTTTTAGCATTCTACTAACATTCCAGCGGAGTTTATAAGGAAAAAACTGCGCTAAAAACGCTTTTGGTCGAAAATTTTGATAATTTATTGTGCTGCTCTCGTCATTTTCCCACAAATGGGAATTTTATGGTATCATTGTCATATTGAGAGCTATCAACATAAAAAATTTAATCAAAATCGTTAGAGCCATTTTTGAGAAACAAAATTTGGTGTTTTGATCACTATGATAACTATAGTTAACTTTCGGTGGATTTTGCCCATACCCTTAATTTGGCGTCCCATGGTAACCTATAGGCAGTTTCAGCTGATTTGGTACGGTTGTTTTATCTATAAACCGCGCTAAAATCGATTTCGTCGAAAATGTTGGTAATTTATTGTGCTGCTCTCGTCATTTTCCCACAAATGGGAATTTTATGGCATAGTTGCCTTATTGAGAGCTACCAATATAAAAAATTTAATCAAAATCGTTAAAGCCGTTTTTGGTTTAAAAAAAAATTTGGTGTTTTGATCACTATGATAACTATAGTTAAATTTCGGTGGATTTTGTTCATACCCTTATTTTGGCGTCCCATGGTGACTTGCGGGCGAGATATGAAGTTTGAGGTGATTTGTTACGGTGGTTTTCTCTAAAAATCGTTCACAGACACACATACACACAGACCATTTTCCCAAATAGTGTTTTTCGGACTCAGGAGGGTCTGAAACGTAAAGATCTGAAGAAAAGTCAAAATTTTTTTTTCTGCCGATTACATAACTTTCCTTTCTACTTCGTAGAGCCAAGGAAAGTAAAAATTGGAACTTTTTCACGGTTTCGATATCGTCATTTTAAATCAGTAGACGCGGTCATTATTTACTCCGCTTGCTGCACAACATCGTTAAATTGTGTATTCAGATCGTCGAATTATCGAATTGACGCGTTAATCTGCCAAATTTGATTTAAAATCGATTTGTTTACATGTCACGGAGTAACTTCAACTTGTCTTTTTTTAGGTCACTTCTTGTTTTTTGACGGAGAAGAATGAATTACAACATTCCGTACAATTGGCCACTCAACGAAACTCAGCGCCTGTCCAAAATGATGTATGCGAATGATATTTTTGTTCTTCGTAATTTGAGGCAGTTGACATTGCTCCAGGTGTTGAGAAACTCCACGAATACCTGACCTTCAAGAGTCGAGATGAATGGTGTGATACGGTCCTTCTACGGGGCATAAGTGAAGAAGGTTGGATATCTCACATTCAAAATATTTGATGCCAAGCATTACACACACTTTTCCTCAGCCCCTATAAACTCACAAAAGGGTGAAGAAAATATTGAGAAATCCTGTGACAAAAAGTTACACTTTTTTCATCAAGATCATACGGATACGAGGCCTACCTAACTATAAAATTTCGGTGTGTGGTTCGAGCGTGTCAGGTTTGCCAGAGAACGACTGGACCGATTTGAATTCGTCAATTTTTCGTTTGTCAGGAGTTGGGCACATACATCTAACATATCTGGTGCGTAATAACACACAACGTTCCGCTACCTCGTATATTGAATGACGATATGTTCAGGAAAAAGAATCGGTTCAGCCGTTCCCAAGCAAATTGACCTACTGACACATACACCCCGCCGAAATTAGGGTTTTTGGATTCAGTAGGCCTCAAAACGTTAATCTGAAGAAATCCAACTTTTTTTCTTTTCACGACCTAAAGGGTAAGGAAAGTTTTGCATTCGCGTCCAAAAAAAAAGTTGGGTTTTCAGATCTTTACATTTGAGTCCTACAGAATCTGAAAAACCTAATTTCGGCGCGCGGTCCATTTTGTAGTTTGATTTACGAGAAAACGGCTGAACTGATTGAGCTGGTTCTTTTTTCGTTTTTGTTCGTTATTTTTTGTAGACGCCAAAATTAGGTTATGGGAAAGCGGGATGGTGGACGAAAGTGTACCAAAAACTAGGGGTTTTCGCATTTTTCTGGAAATCGGCTTTAACGATTTCGTTCAAACTTTCAAATCATGTTCTACTAGTTAATACAAACCGTTTCTTCTCAGTACATATCTCCATGAAAATACGGTGAACGGAGATAAAGGCCTATGAAGCAAAAATAGGCTTTTTACGCTTCATAGTCTAACGGCTTCAACGATTTTCACCTCACAGAATGTTTTTAAATAGTTGATATCTATATATTGTTCTCAATAAATGTTCTTCTGACAGTCCATTGAACAGAGATAAAAATCCAAATGTGACGGAAATAATGTTTTTTCGAACATTTCCGGGAGTTCTGGGATAACTACTGCACCAGATTTGATCAATTTTACAGCGTCTTCTAGCCACCCATACCCACATTTCGTTCTCTACAATGATTTCTGCATATACAGGGTGAGCCATAACAAATGGTGCAGTTTCAAAGGGCGATTTAAAAAAAAACGATGCAACTTAGAAGATTACGGTTTGTTTTATTGAACGCCATACACCACCCCATTTCGGTAGATTAAGTCCTGAAAATTACATCAGGAAGGTGGGCGCCCTCAGCAGCGACGCACTGATGTAGGCGATTCCTGAAATTTTCAGCCGCCCTCTGGCACATTTCGATGGGAATCGCGGCGATTTCTTCCCTGATTCGAATCTTGAGGTCTTCCAGAGTGTGAGGTCGATGTTTGAACACCTTTTCCTTCAAGTAGCCCCACAGGAAAAAATCACACGCACTCAAATCTGGCCATCTTGCCGGCCACCCCAAGTCACCCCTGAGAGAGACGAGGCGTGCGGGGAACATCTGCTCAGTTTCACCATTGAGATTTGCGCTGTGTGGGCCGTAGCCCCATCTTGCTGAAACCAAATATTCCCCAGATCCTCTTCTTCAGCTAACTGGTTCGATTCGGGTTCAAAAAATCTTTCCAGCATGAAAACTTAACGCTGAGCATTGACGGTAACAGTCCTTCCATCCTCCTCGAAAAAATAAGGCCCAATCACCCCAAATTTTGAAATGGCACACCAGACAGTGACTTTCGGGGAGTGGAGAGGTCTCTCGTGAATTTGTCTTGGGTTGCGGTCACACCAATAGCGGAAATTTGGTTTATTAACCGCTCCAGAGAGATGGAAGTGGGCTTCGTCCGAACTGAAAAAAGTGGACGTGGTGGGATGCGGTTTATCATCTCTTGGCATCGATTCAAGCGGTTTTGGTAGTCTGGAGGTGACAATCCCTGAACAATCATAATCTTGTACGGATGGAATGACAAGTCCATGTGCAAAATCCTCCTTAGTGAGGTGTTAGAGATGTTCAGTGCTACTGCGTGCCTCCGAGCAGAGCGCCGAGGCGACTGTTCCACTGCTGCTCTCACTCAAGCCAAATTTTCAGGTGTTCTTGCGTTTCTTGGTCTTCCCGCACCTCTACGCCTTACTGTGGAACCAGTTTCTTCCAATGCTTGAACCCAACGTGCGATAACATTGCGGTGAGGGACGGGCTCACGACGTGGGATGTTGTAACGCAGTCGGAAGGCCCGCTGGGTGGCGATGAACGAACGGCCACTTTCAAAAAACGTGCGAATGACGAAACCTCGTTGCTCTCTGCTCCAAACCATTGTAACGACTGAAAACGGGACCACTGCCCAATGAGACCCCTCCCAGGTCGTTAACCCCACTACAAGGCATGCAGCACCCCTTCGAAACTGCACCATTTGTTATGGCTCACCCTGTATATGTTGAACGAAGATATAAGCCAAGTAAACTCAGAAAAAGAGATGTCTCATATTCTTATATATTTGTCTATCGGTATTCCAATTTTCTCAAAAACTGCTCTAACGATTTCGATCAAACGTACGAATTACTCAAATAACTAGTCCCTACATTTTGTTTTCTATAAATGTTTTCGTAGTAGTGCGTTGTACAATGATACAGCCGTAGTATGTACAACAGGTCGTCAAATTTATGGGAATTGTATGTGGCTACGTACCAGATATTTAACGTTCTGCACGATACGTTAAAACGTCAGAATTTGATCAACTGGATGAAGCACCTTCTAGCAACCTACCCCCACATTTAGGTAGGTTTCCACAACTCCGTACATTGCGCATAGACACGAATCGAGATACATCAATTTCACGGGGTACATTCAGCTAACTAGCACTCACATTTGACCGTCAATGAACGTTTTAAAATATCTGGTGCGTTGCAACACACAACTTTCCTTAGGTCTACACTAATTCACTTTTGTACATGGCTAATAATTCTATTTAATCAATTCATTTATCACTCAGTTAATTTGAACTTGGTCAAACAATGCTTTACGGCAGCAGAAGCGGTAGCGCTTACAGTTCCAGATTTAATTGTGCTGCTTGTACTCATTGCAGGACCATTATTGAGCAATTGGTACACAGATAATTAATGAGGCTGTAAACACAAATTTTTTGAAGAAAGATGGTAGTTACTTTTGCAGAGTTATTGGGTAAAAACGTTTAGAACTGGTAGTAAGCGAAACGGCGGTAGTTGAAATTCAGGAATTTCTGGAGCCCCATGTATCTCATGAGTGTTTTTACACGCTCACCCTTTAGGTATTGGATTGGACTACAATACCAATTTTCTTTAACTTTCTACTAACATCCCAGCGGAGTTTATAAGGAAAAACTGCGCTAAAAACGCTTTTCGTCGAAAATTTTGATTATTTATTGTGCTGCTCTCGTCATTTTCCCACGAATGGGAATTTTATGGTGTGATTGCCATATTGAGAGCTATCAATATAAACAATTTAATCAAAATCGTTAGAGCCGTTTTTGAGAAAAAAATTGTGTTTTGATCACTATGATGACTATAGTTAACTTTCGGTGGTATTTTGCCCATACCCTTATTTTGGCGTCCCATGGTAACCTGCGGGCTAGATATCAAGTTTGAGGGGATTTAGTACCGTCGTTTTCTCTAAAAACCACTCTAAAATCGATTACGTCGAAAGTTTTGGCAATTTATTGTGCTGCTCTCGTTATTTTCCCACGAATGGGAATTTTATGGTATAGTTGCCATATTGGGAGCTATTAATATAAAAAATTTAATCAAAATCGTTAGAGCCGTTTTTAAGAAAAAAAAATATGTGGTGTTTTGATCACTACTATAACTATAGTTAAATTTCGGTGGATTTTGTTCATACCCTTATTTTGGCGTCCCATGATGACCTGAGGGCGAGATATGAAGTTTGAGCTGATTTGGTTAGGTGGTTTTCTCTAAAAATCGTTCACAGACACACATACACACACACATACCATTTTCCCAAATAGTGTTTTTCGGACTCAGGAGGGTCTGAAACGTAAAGATCTGAAGAAAACTCAAAAAAAAATTTTCAGCCGATTACATAACTTTCCTTTCTACTTCGTAGAGCCAAGGAAAGTAAAAATGAGCGTATGAGCTTCATGACAGAATTATTATGTATTGAATTTAGAGAACATCACACGGCTGACCAGTGGCACACAAATAGATCAAGTGAGAAGGCGAGACAAATTGACGAATGTCCATGGAATTGAGGAAAGTTTAGCGCCTAACGCTTTTCTAATGTTAATTAAGAAGTACTTGTTTGATTATTTACTTCGTAAAACGCAAAGAGGCAATAACACAATAAATAGCTCATAAAACGCAGGTTTTGTTCGCAAACTTCGAAATGCAATTAACGCGAGGAATGGTTTCCAACAAATGACAAGCAGACTCGAACAGAATTACTCGGCCGAGAAAAAAAAACTAAGTTCAACAGGCAGTTAGGCCCCATCGTTCTCCACAGTCTGGGTGAGACGAATGTAATCTTTGCCAGACGGCACCTCGACCGATGTAAACCCTGCAGGGAAGAGTGTGCGAGCTTCTTCATCGGAGACAGTCGGTTGGATCATGCAAGCCTCGCCTTGTTTCCAATCGGCCGGGGTAGCAACTTTTTTGGCGTCAGTTAGTTGTAACGAGTCGACCTGCAAAGACGAATTGTGAATGTATACTGAATTAAAACGATAAATGATGACGTCTGACAATTACAAGAGGCACGAAGGTTCCTTGCGTGTACACTAGGACTGCAAAAATGATGAAAACGTGATATACATTAGGATGCGATCTACTGGTGCCCAGAACAGGCAAAAATAAATAAAATGAATGAAACTATGATGCAGCAGCAAATGTACGCTAACCCGACATCACCAGGCAACCCCCCCCCCCCCCATCAACTTCTAAATTCGCTTGCCATACATCCTTCAACAGCACACGGTCCATGCAGCAATCCACATATGCAATTTCCTCAATACAAAGGACCCAGAAAGTAGCGCAATACGCAAAAAAAGTATTTAGTTCTCACAAGTTCATGTTTCTATTCCACCTGAATCAGAATAAATTAGTGGAATGGGTTTCAACTTTGCAGGAGAATGACTTAACAGACCAAGCACGTTTTCCTTTTGTTTTACACGAAATTGTTCCGAGGAACGACCTCGTACATCATCGGAAAATTAAACGAGTATCCAAAATATACCTAACACTAGGGGTTTTTTGAAGCATTATTCAGATCAACGGCAATGTGTCGAGTTAAAGGGCTGCGTGATGACCTGTCTACCAACAAAGTAAGCCTATCAGGGTACACCTCATGGCTCTACACTATTTTGCCCTCGTGTTCATCCTGCACGTAGGTTCGCTGCAGATATATCTACCTCGCTCGGCAGAAAAT
Source organism: Pachypeltis micranthus (assembly GCA_020466155.1). Classification (NCBI taxonomy): domain Eukaryota; kingdom Metazoa; phylum Arthropoda; class Insecta; order Hemiptera; family Miridae; genus Pachypeltis; species Pachypeltis micranthus. The sequence continues at coordinate 37,971,981 of CM035775.1, read as the reverse complement.
ATCAATAACGTTGTGAGAGAGATAAATTCAGACCTGGGTAGATGGTATCAGGTGCATGGAATGAGGTTAAAAACGAGGAAAAATTTTCAACGAAATTCAAGATGGGATATCCATATTATGAACATCTATGGCTTCATGATTTATTTTATGTTATTTATTATATTATTTTATAAATGTTATAAATCGTTTTAATGTTTATTATTAGGTTCTACGTTGATAGTTAATTATATTTACTGTACGCGGTAAATATACGCTATGTGGTGTGGTTAGGTTAAATGAATCAATGTGGAGAAAGGGGAGAAACATCCGAGCACTCACCCTACTGAAATTTAGTGTCAGTGTTTGAACGAATGTAATTTATTTGATATGGGCGTTTGTAATGACCTTGCAAATAAGTGTTTCAGCTTAAGTTAGCTTCGAGCAGCGCTCTCAACCTGGCAGATTCCCTGCCTTTTGATTGTGCTATCTGCTATCACTTAAAACTCTCAAGCTGACTTCAGCTCGTTCGTACTCTCCTAACAGGTACGTTAACTTTATTTTCTCTTTTGTTACCCAGAACTTAATAGGTGGAAATTCTGGATCCCGCTTTTTCCTACACCTTAATTTGCGAATCCCACTCTCGGAATCTACACAAATTCATTAGAAGCTTCCACGGAATGTCCATTATCATTATCTACGTCGGAGCTCGTCCTATCAAGAGATGAAAAGGCGTTTGAGGGCGTATCAATTTAGTGGAACTCCACAAAGTACCGTACTTTGACAATTTAGATCATTCGTGGTTGAGAACTGCCACAAACGCTGCTGGAAAGCCACAACCAAACGAGATAAAAGAGAAGATAAATCGAATTTTCCAAGCTTTGGTAAATGTTATACATCGTTTCAGCTACTGGGACAGCGTCAATACTCCTAACACACACTTTTATTGTTATCTGTCGGGGCCTCCCTTTTCAAGATGTTGCGCTGCTTGATTGTGTGTGAGGTCCTGAAAAGGGCCGACGAAATATTGTTGTTGTGTGTGTGTGTTGGTTGTGTCTGTCGGTTGAGCGTGCGTGAGGTGAAGAACGGATTTCTCGGGCGTCGTTAGGTCGAAGGGCTCGGTTGAGCGGTAGCTCCTCTCGGTGAGGGATCCGGTTGGATCGTCGCTCCTTCAGTCGGAGACGCGAGATGAGGGTTGAGTCAGGTGGTTCGGTCGAGCAGCGGCGAGGGACGAGTTCCCCAGGCGTCGAAGCGTCGTTTGAAGGGCTCGGTTGAGCGTAGCTCCTCTCGGTGAGGGATTCGGTTGAATCGTCGCTCCTTCTTCTTCTAACGCGAGAGGGCCTCATTGTCCCCGCTGGAGCCGCTGAAGGTGGTCGGTTGTCGTCAGAGGATGTGAACGGTGTAAGGGTGGAAGATGGAATGAATTGGATGACTGAGCAGGCAGGCCCTTATATACCTGCTCCTAGAGGGAGTCGCCTTCTCTGGTTGGCCGCCTGCTGTTCTCTCCAGGGGTGGTTTTCGGCTAGCGCCCTCTGTCGGAATGAGGCGGCTTTTGTTGTGGAGAGTGGCGGCTGGCCGCCACATTATCTGTTTCTGAGGAGAAATGGTTACTCGTTATGTAGCAGATGTGTTATGTTGACTGGGGCTTTCGCTTACTCGATGAGATTAAGTCGGTCACCCTAAAAACAGATTAGACTTTTTGTTTATCAACTCTTGAACGATATAAATAATTGTCTGCAATCACTAGATCGTCCTACTTTCCATCTTTCATATTTCTACAACGACAAAAAACTCATCTGTACTGAGGTAGTTTGGAGATGCTTTTGAAGAGCTGCTGAATCGGGCAAAAATTACGGCAAATCACGCAGAGCTCCGATCCACAATTCCCGACCAATGTAACCACTAGACCACGATGGCCAGGTGCCTTTAGTAGGAGTCAGTCAGTACATCTTCCCCCTCGTCTTTAGCCGCTTCTACTGGAGCGGACTCTTTTAAGGAACGAATTTATGAGAGTTGAGCGAATCCCCGGAAAATCCGATCTTTGATTCGAGAAACGAGGGGCTACAAGGAACGCCTTTTCTTTCACATTGTAGTAGGCGTGTCGCCCATTTTATTTCCCTTCGCGCTGGAACTTTCACAGCGTCAGCGTATCCCAGACCCGAGAATTCGTCTCATCATTTCTCTTAATTTTTTAATTTTTCTCTCTGGGCGTCTTCTTTATCTTGGAATGAAGAAGTTCGACCACTAGTTGGGCGCCAATTGTACTGAGGTAGTTTGGAGATGCTTTTGAAACGCTGCTGACTCGTGCAAAAATTAACAGCAATCGCATGGAGTTCCGATCCACAATTCCCGACTTTCGTCGAGAATTATGAACCAATGTCTTAACCACTAAACCACGATCGCCCAGTGCCTTTAATAAGAGTTAGACAGCATACCTCAATAACCCTGTTGTTCGTAGACGATTCGATATTTACTTAAATAAATTATCGAATCTAAAGAAAATTAAATCGTATCAATTTTGTTTATATGCCTATTTACTTTTTGATTATCTATTTCCTTATTTGTTATTTCACCGCTGTGGGCCATTTGTAATTGGGCCTCGTGTTCGTTTGTATTAAATAAATAATTATATTCAATAACAGATCGTTAATCTGAAATGCCTCACCACTCGCAAAATTTCGTCGAAATTCCTTCCCGTCGTGGCAGGGTACAATATCGTCAGCCTCAACTTTTTAGAAGGGTCGATGACGAAAACTGCCCGGCACGTTACTGGAAGACCGTCGCTGTCTTTTTCGTCGGGGTCGATCATTCCCAAAGTGACTGCGAGGCTTCTGGACTCGTCAGAAATAATCGGAAACGGGAAATCCGCACCAGCGACAGGCAGCTTGGAGTAGGACGCTATGTCGTCGACCCATTTATCGTTGTTGGAAACGCTGTCGCACGCGCATCCAATCACCTGTAACAAGTTAGTGGTCGTCATTATTAAATATAAATATCTGGTGCGTTGCAACACAAAACCTTCCTTAGCTCTACGTCAATTCACTTTGTACGTGGCCAATTCTATTTAATCAATTCATTCATCACTCAGTTCATTTGAACTTGGTCGAACAACACTTCACAGCAGCAGGAAGCGGTAGCGCATACAGTTCCGGAATTTATTGTGCTGCTCGTACTTATTTTAGGACCATTATTGAGCAATTGGCACACAGAAAATTAATGAGGCTGTAAACGCGAATTTTTTGAAGAAGGATAGTACTTTTGCGTCGGTACGTCGGTAGTTGAAATTCAAGAATTTCTGGAGTGAGCCCCATGTATCTCATGAGCGTTTTTAAACACTCACCCTTTAGGTATTGGTTCGGACTACAATACCAATCTTCTTCAACTTTCTACTAACATTCCAGCGGAGTTCATAAGGAAAAAACTGCGCTAAAAACGCTTTTCGTCGAAAGTTTTGATTATTTATTGTGCTGCTCTCGTCATTTTCCCACGAATGGGAATTTTATGGCGTAATTACCTTATTGAGAGTTATCACTATAAAAAATTTAATTTAAATCGTTAGAGCCGTTTTTGAGAAAAAAAATATTTGGTGTTTTGATCACTATGATAACTATAGTTAACTTTCCGTGGATTTTGTTCAAACCCTTATTTTGGCGTCCCATGGTGACCTGCGGGCGAGATATCAAGTTTGAGCTGATTTGGTACGATGGTTTTCTCTAAAAACCGTTCACAGACACACATACCATTTTCCCAAATAGTGTTTTTCGAACTCAGGAGGGTCTGAAACGTGAAGATCTGAAGAAAACGCAAAAAAAAGTTCTTCAGCCGATTACATAATTTTCCTTTCTACTTTGTAGAGCCAAGGAAAGTAAAAATGTCTACTGTTCTAAAGGCTATGTTAAAAGCAGTTTCTCAAACAGGAAATTGACATTAGAGAAAACAGAATCGTCATGGTTTTATTCATTCTGATCAGAGCGATTCGTCCTCAAGTATAGGAAGCAATTCATGTTGTTTGAGGACAGAAATTGATTTCATTTGGGTTGAGGACAGCGAATCACACCGATTTTTTGGCTCAAGCTGAGCCGAGCCAAATAAAAATCAATAAAAACATTTGGCAGACATTCCTCTGGCAGACAAGCTTAGCCCATTGTTGTGCCGTGTGTTGTGCGTTTCTTTTATACCAATCGCTTTCGCCAAAATCTGCAATCTACATGTCAAATTTGATTCGATTTAGCTGAAATGTAAAGATCCGAAGAAAATTTCAAACGCTTATTCCAGCCTGTTACAATTTCCTTTCTACAAAGTAAAAAGGGCATTGGAGTCAGCTAATCAAAATCACTAAAGATCCTTCGATGAATGAAAAATAAGATTTAAAATTGGTAAGTAAACAACAGTTCACGGTGTTGCGAACACTAGAATAACGAGACAGATCTGAACAGCTCCGGGGGATATCCCTACTTCCAAATAACCCAACACAACCAAATTCTCTCACTTCAGATAGGACCAGTAACGCAACGTTATAGTGACTTCAGATATAACATGCCATTAGATTTCGCCTGCGTGACCTCTAAATTCATCAAAGTGATGATGCTGACCATCACAATACCTCTGTTCTTGACAGTTTCCAACTTCGACGAGATGAACACTCCGTCAAATCCGTTACGTCTTTAGTACCACTTCGTCACAGAGTGAAAATTATACCCAATATTGAGGTACGTATACTCAACTATCCTACCTGAACATCAATCACCTGGGTTAAAAACTCAATTTTGATTTGATATGACTCGCTGTTCCACTTTTCAAACAGCAATAGCAGCAGAAACTAGAGTTGTGCATACCTTCACGTTACGTCGTTCGAATTCTTCTGTCATTTGTGCCATGCGCCCAAGTTCTGTTGTACACACAGGCGTAAATGCGTTCGGATGAGAAAAGAGTATGCACCACGAGTCTCCGACCCATTCGTAGAACTTTATGTCACCTGTAAACAACCGAAAATCAATCTTCGTGGGAGAAAAGTTCATAAGTACACTCTCAGGCCAAGTAAAGAAATCCCAACTTGAATATCTACTATAAAGCATCACACAGTTCCCCCCTCCCCCCGTTAATTCAACCAGCTATACTCACAGGTGCTGTATTTTCATGCAACGCATCATCTACAGCAAGATGTTATTTTCTGGACATCTTCCTAAGAGAGAACCAAGTAATCAAACTAATGGAAAACCTCGTAACACTTGAGTGGTACATTTGGTTCTTGAAGAGAAACTGGCAGCGCTACAAGTTCTGGAATTCATTAGGCTGCTGCTACTAATGACAAGGTCTTAATTGATAAATTAAGATATTTAATTTAACAGTCAACATGGTTTGTCTGGAGTGGTTCATGCACACAAGGAAGAAGTTGACCAAAAAATACGTTAATTTCTGAGGTGGCTCCTAATTATTCCTAAACTACCAAATAAATAGCTTATTTGACGACCATCCTGATGCTGAATCAGAACGTTAGCGTCATATGAATGAGATTAATAAAAACTTTCGTTAATTCATAGTTGAATATTTACATTTGTTGACGTTACATCGATCTGCCCACACTCAAAATTTAATCAAAATCGTTATAGCCGTTTTTGAGAAAAACACCAGCTGCGTTCCTTAGCTGTACGTAAATTCACTGGTTTCATGGCTTTTGCTACTAATTCAATTTATTTTTTCAGTCGGTTCACTTGAACTTGGTAAAACATAACTTCATGGTGCTAGAAAATGATAGCGCTCACAGTCCCAGAATTAATTGTGTTGCTCCTACTTGTCCCACGACCATTATTCAACAATCGCTACACAGAGAATCAATGAGACTTCAAACATGTCTTTTTACATCGATCATAATCACTGTTACACAATTACCGGTTAAAAATCTGTGACAAATGGTAGCACGTGAAACGACGAGGATTGAAATTCCGGAATTTCTAGAGTAGCTCAAGTAGTGGAGTACTGACTTAACGGCCAGATGATGATGTCTTTACATCGAAAGCGCTTTCACACAGTAACTCACAAGCCAGAGGAGACGGACTCACCTAACAGGTACGTTAACTTTAGCTCAAATATATCTTATGAGCCTTATTAAACGCTCATCGCACTTGATTGGACTACCACTTCAATTTTTCTTAAGATTCTAGTGCCAGTAGGGCGGCGTTAATAAGGAGAAAACTGCGCTAAAATCGCTTTTCGTCGAATGCTTCGTAATTTATTGTGCTGCTCTCACGAATGAGAATTTTATGGAATTGTTGGGTCATTTAGAGCGGTCAAGGCAAACAATTTAATCGAAACCGCCGAGCCGTTTTAGAGAAAAAAAATATCTGGTGCGTAGCAACACACAACTTTCCGCCACCCCTTTAAGTTCGAACACCAGCCACATATGCGGGCGCTATATCTTCGTTCAACGCATTTTTACAGGAACATTTATGGAGAACAAAATGTAGGGACTAGTTAGCTGAGAGTACTCCGTAAGTTCGATCGAAATCGTTAGAGCCGTTTTTGAGAAAATTGGAATTCCGATAAATTAATATTCGACAAATCTCCTTTTCTGAGTTAACTTGGCTTATATCTCCGTTCAGCATATAAATACAGAAATAATTATAGAAAACGAAATGTTGGTATAGGTGACAGAAAGACACTCCACTAGAATTTATCACATTTGGTGAAGAAGTTATCCTGGAATTTACGGAAATGTTCGAAAAAACGTTATTTTCGACACATTTTGATTTTTACTTTCCGCTACCCGAAGGGAAGGAAAGTATAGTAATCGGCCCAAAAAAAAAATTTGGGTTTTCTTCAGATCTTTACGTTTCAGACCCTACTGAGTCTAAAAAACCTAATTTCGGCGCGTGGTCCGTGTGTATGTGTGTGTGTCTGTAGTTCGATTTGCGGGAGAACGGCTGATCCGATTGAGCTGGTTCTTTTTTTGTTTTGTTCGTTATTTTTTGTAGACACCAAAATAAGGTTATGGACGATTTCGGCCGATGGGGGTGCACAAAAATGTACCAAAAACTAGGGTTTTTCGCAATTTTTCTCGAAAACGGCTCTAACGATTTTGATTAAACTTTCAAATTATCTTCTCCTAATCAATACCTAACTTTTCTTCTCTATACATATCTTCATGAAAATACGGTGAACGGAGATAAGGGCCCTGAAGCAAAAATAGGTTTTTCACGCTTTTGGCAAAACGGCTTCAGCGATTTCCACCAAACTCACAGGATGTTTTCAAATAGTTAATAGCTACATATTGTTCTCAATAAATGTTCTTGTGACGGTTCATTGAACAGAGATAAAAATTAAAATGTGTCAAAAATAACGTTTTTTCGAACATTTTCGTAAATTCCAGGGTAACTTTTTCACCAGATGTGATAAATCCTAATGGAATGTCTTTTGGTTACCCATACCAACATTTCGTTCCCCATAATTATTTCTGTATATATATGTTGAACGGAGATATAAGCCAAGTTAACTGAGAAAAGGAGATTCGTCGAACATTAATTGATCGGTATTCCAATTTTCTCAAAAACGGCTCTAACGATTTCGATCAAACTTTCGGAGTACTCTCAGCCAACTAGTCCCTACATTTTGTTCTCCATAAATGTTCCTGTAAAAATGCGTTGAACGAAGATATAGCGCCCGTCTATGTAGGTGGTGTTCGAACTTGAAGGGGTGGCGGAAAGTTGTGTGTTGCTACGCACCAGATATTTATCTCTGTTCAATGGACCGTCACAGGAACATTTATTGAGAACAATACGTAGGTATTAACTATTTGAAAACGTCCTGTGAGTTTGGTGAAAATCGCTGAAGCCGTTTTGCCAAAAAGCGTAAAAAACCTATTTTTGCTTCATGGGTTATATCTCCGTTCACCGTATTTTCACGGAGATATGTATACAGAAGAAAAGTTAGGTATTGATCAGTAAAAGATAATTTGAAAGTTTAATCAAAATCGTTAGAGCCGTTTTCGAGAAAAATGCGAAAAACCCTAGTTTTTGGTACATTTTCGTCCCCCACCCCCCTTTCCATCGGCCGTAATCGTCCATAACCTTATTTTGGTGTCTATAAAAAATAACGAACAAAACAAAAAAGAACCAGCTCAATCGGATCATCCATTCTCCCGCAAATCGAACTACAGATACACACACACACATACACGGGCCACGCGTCGAAATTAGGTTTTTTAGACTCAGTAGGCCTCAAAACGTAAAGATCTGAAGAAAACCTAATTTTTTTTTGACCCGATTACTATACTTGCCTTCCCTTAGGGTAGCGGCAAGTAATATCACGTGTTTTGATTATCAAAATATAAAATTTGAGCCGATTTTTTTCTGCCATTGTCTATCAATAGAAACTAAACCAAAATATTTTTAAACAGCCCCGTGCAGTCTGTTTACATTTACCTTGAGTTACACTCCTCCATTTTGTGCATCGTCATTGTAAAATTTTCCTTCCTTCTAGATTACATTTTGGCTCTTGACGCAGTCTTTGTTTACATTCATCTTTACGACATCACCCTGCGACAACTGTTATCGACCTAATCCACCTGACTAACGGTGTTTCTTACGTGACTCTCTGACGTCATGGCCATACCCAATCGACCCTAGACTGTCCATTTGTAGCACACAACTGTGTCAGTAACTGATTCTTCAATATCCTTAGCTGACCTTTCAGCGCAGTCACGTTTGCACGGTGTATTAAGTTTGTAAATGCTACAGCAGGGATACTGTACACGTAATAATTGTTCAAATAACGGAGGCTCGTAAGATGTATAGGAGCTACTTCATAAATATTACTTACCAATATTGGCCAGTTGGTACCTTTGTGGACAGTGTCCTGCGAACAGACTACATACAATCTGTATACTATCCCTCTCTAGAATGAGGACATCTCATTATTGGTCCCTGGAGGGTCTAATACAACTCTGCCTTTAGCCAGACATATACCATCAATAGGCAGCACTGGACTTTTCGTCCCATTTGCCAACCTACTTATTCATGTGGCTATTGGTGGCCCCTATGAAGAGCTGCAGAGGTGTAGATGTTACTTGGCATCGAACGCAATGTTCAAGTGTTCAGCAGTCATTGATAACAGTTGTAATGGTGGCTATCAACTGACTTCCGAGGCCTCACCTACACGTAATGTCCAAGCTCAGACACTGGGGTTCAACCTCAGGTTCGTACTGCTATGTAGGCCGTAATGACTACCCACCTCTTCAAGCAGGATGGCGGTTTCCTTTCATAAATGAGGGCTGTGATTGTACGCTGTCGTCAAAACAAGCTATGGCTTAAAATTGAGCTAACATTTATTTTGTCAACTGCCGATAGACCTTTGGTTGCTATTGTTCCTTAGTTCACGAGCTGCCATCATTCCCTTGTCGTTTTTCGTCCTGTTTTCGCCTCATCTACTGGTAGCACCGCAGCCTCATTGTCTCCCAAAATTCTAATAAAGCAGCTATTCAACTATGGAATCAAACAGTTTATTGGTCATCATCAAAAGCTGAAACGAAGTCTCGGAGCAATACCATAAGGTGTACTGGAACAGTTTTCCAAGCAGCGGGGCAGTCTATTCGCAGAATGTGCACGGCCAAGGTAGTGGTTATTTACTGGACTCCCCGGGGATTGATCAAGAGATGTCCTCAGTCTGGAGAGAGGAAGTATAAGGGTGCCGCATCCAAAAAGCTACCACCTTCCCTCATCTTCAATAAGACCTCGCACGCAAATGAATGGAATTGATTGTTGCACCACAACCTTAATTGCATTCTTAAACCCGTGGGCGCGGAGCTCTCAAAAGTCCCCACCCGTCAACCTTACAAACATTTTCCAGACAAAAGCATTACGTAACTGCAGGAAAACTCACGAAAATCTACCAGGCGACAGACTGTACCACGAAGTAAATCTACAAACGCTGCAAACGCGAATTCAATCGGCACGATTTCATGGCTCACACAAATGAACTACATAGACAAACACGATCAATACACCGCACACCAAATCGAAACATTTACCTTTCGTGGTTTTAGCAGGGAAGTCGGCAATGATGTCGCCCAGGTTCACCATGTTTGATAACGTCAAGGATAGACTCGGTAAATTCAGACGACGGATCGCCTTCAACGGATGTACTTCGAATTAGTTTGAACGATGACAAATGCGAAGCGAATGCAAAAAGATAAAGCGTTGTTTATAGACTGTTTAAACCGAAGGCCAAATCAACGAGAAGTTAGCTGAGGAACAGAGCGCGTTGAACAGAGAAGCGCGCCACGAAACCTGCAAATGAAATGAACCGCCAAAAAATGACCCACGTTGCAGTACAACGTTGACTCTGATATCCTTAACTAATTAAAAAACACCTTCCATAATAAGGATATAGGAACCGAAATTGTTGAAATGATATGTTGTTACAACCACTCGTTTCACCTTGCAGTTCCCATTTGAACATTTATACTTCTCAATATAAGCATAAATAAACTAATATGTATGCACTATTCTTTTCTTTTTATTATAGTGTATGATATTTATACATTATTGTTATTTAGTTGATATGTACATAGTATATATACTGTGCGTACTGAAAATTTAAAAATCATGGTAAAAGCAAAGAATATGCACCGCTCCCTCTGGTAAGGCAATATATCGATATATCGCGACCGAGGTCAGGTTATCGATATGCCAGACATCGCTCATAGGCTCTCCCCCACCAACTGCGCCGGTGACGCATATCGATACTTGCAGTCGTAGCGTTCAAGCGAACTATCGATACATGCAGTCGTAGCGTTATCAAGCGGTCGGTCCATGTTCTTTAGTTCACCCAAAATCATAAACGTAAGAATAAGCAATAACGGTTTTATTAACACCTGTAATCGTCCTGCTCAATCGACGGCTGCATCAAATTTAATGAGTGAGCAACTTCTTAATTTCTTCAAAAGAAATACAATTATAACTTGTTTGAGGAAAATTCCTTTCATTTGTAATCTAGTAAGTAGTACACCTATATGTATGACTAATAATAAGTAAACTGTTGGTACAATCGGTAAAACCGTTGTTCGTCCTCAACCGAACCTGCTTATTAGATAACAGCGCCCATGCGGTTCACGTGAAAACAGTAAGTTCATGATATTTGCGACTCTGTGCGTTTGCTACTGTATAACATTACTCACTTAAGCGAATAGCATGTAATTACTCTCAACTATCCCGATGACCAGCCATGATCTCTGATCTAATCATATCACTGCTCAGACCACTTCGATTACCGACTTAGATGATTAAAAAGGGAATATTAGCAGTGAGCATGCAGGAACTAGGACTTAAAAGTCTAATTCGACGAAAAAGATTTACTGCGGCAATTAGCCTAGGGATGAAAAAATTGGGATTCACTGCTGTAATGCGGCATTGTTTAATAACTCTCGTGTGACGCATCACTACTCTCCCCAACCGTATGTGCGACGCATAATAAACATTTCTCAGCTGCACGAACATTCACCAATTTTCATGACTATAAATATAGAAAGTGGTAGCGCTTGATGTTCCTGAATTTATTGAGTTGCTCTTACTTATGGCAGTACCACGATTGAGTCATTTTTAACTGGCTCCGTGGGAGTTGCGGACATAGAACTAAGGGTTGCGAGGAGTAGATCAAGAAAACCGTGGGATTTGCGGACGAGCCTTGGCCGCAACTCGGCAGCGTGAGGTTTGCGGACACGCTCACGGAGCACTGACGGCGAGTGTTTTGATAATGGAGATCGAGTCAAAGAGCACCGATTATCACCGGCGATTGTGTACGACGGTTTCAAGTATCGCTGTCACCGCAAAAATGAAAAGTTTGTGTCGTGGGTGTGCATGAACGATAAAAAACTTAAATGCCCCGGCAACTTGAAGGCAACACCGAACTTGACAATTTTATGCCAGACCAGTCACACGTGCAGCGGGATCGATGCGATTGAGCAGGAGGTAATCGTTAAAGTAGATGTTTGTCGCAAACGCGCGAGAGAAGACCTATCCGTTCCTGTAAATCGTATTTTCCGAGAAGAAATGGGCGAGCAGCCGCCAGCCCTGTGGAATGTTTTTAGACAGCGACATCGCACCAACAACGCTGTCGAGGGTTGGAACCGAAAACTTAATTCGATTGTAGGCAGCAAACAACCAAACGTTTTTGTTTTTTTGTCCAAACTGAAAACTGAGGCATCCGAGGCCGGGTTCAAATATCGGTCTATTAAGTTTGGTGAACCTGGAACCATAATGGCATGCTTTGACTGACCACGCACTAATTCAATGTGTGACACAAATTTTTAAACAAGCCTGTTTCAGAAAACAGCCAGTCCTAAGCCTGGACGAATTGTGAAGGGAAATTTCTGTCCGCAAACTACACAGTTCTCTTTCCGTGCAACCCTTTCCACCCCTCGCAACCCAACCGTGTCCGCAACTCCCACGTCCGCAACTCCCACGCCACCTTTTTAACTAGGTAATACATGACACTGCCAACCTATTTTTTTTAGTGGGATCGTGTCTTCTGTGTTGAAGCGTCGGATGAAAACTGAGGTAGGTATCGACCGAAACGGGGGTTGATATTCTGGGATTGCTCCTAATTAGTATATAAGCGTTAATATACACACATATTATAGATAAGTTATTTCTGACAATACTAGTATCTGCTGAGCAGAGTTTATGAGGCAATAACTGCGCCAAAAAAGATTTTATTTGAAATGTTTTGAAAAATTATTGTGATCCTCGTCATTTTACCACTGGTGAGAATTTTATATTTCTTTCGTGTTATTTGTAGCTACCGTTACAAACTGTTTAGTCGAAATGGTTGGAGTAATTTTTGATTAAAAAATCGGCGTTTTGATCACTACGATAACTATAAGTAGTTTTGGACGAATTTGACCCAGACCCTCATTTTGGCGTTCCATGATGACCTGCAGGTCGAATCTAAATTTGAAGAGCTTTGGTTTAGCCGTTTTCTGGCAACAATGGTGTTTTCGGACTCAGAAGGACTCTGAAAACTCAAGATCAGAAGTAGTAAAAAAAGAGGATCAGCCGCAGCCTTATGTCTTTCCAACCATCACGGACGAAGCCGTTTGTATTGTTCTTGTCTCAAAGTGTGTAGGTACTGTTGAAAAAAAGGTACTTACGGGTTGTGCTGACAGAGAAATGAGAGCTGTTGTACAGGCAGCAGCAGAGAATGGACGGAAAAGACTTGGGAGTTGATGGATCAGCGTTGGCCCGGGAGTCGATACCGAATGTAGATAAGCCCCTACAGTAATCAGTGATTGAGATTAAAGTAAAAACATAAAATGTCACTTAGTCCGCTGTTTGTTCTGCGAAACCTAAACATTATTTTGTGTGTTTGACGTAAAAAATTGGCTTAATGGATGTCACATATGTCTTCACCAGACTCGATTCATACGCTTCAATAAACCATTTGAATTCTCTGCTAGTGTCGCTTTTTCTGTATAACAAGAAAATAAAATTGAACAGTATTCAGATTCTGGACAAGACCTGAACGAAGCTACATCAGATGAGATGGTATTTTAAACTTGTGGGGCTATGGTCTTCAGCACAGTTTTTAAGCGATAACAAGTTCAATGATACATGCAATCTTGAAAGTCGAGTAAGTTGGACCATTCTGTGATATTTTCAGCGACAACTTCTTTCTTTTCTGTTGTTAGGATGACCTTGTTCTAATTCAGAAATTTAGAGACTATTTTGTTATGAAGGAATTGCTATGTTGGAGAGCTGCTGACTTGGGCAATAATGAAGTTATAAATTTCCTTGGATGATATTTACTCCCAACCAGTGTGAATCTATGAAACAAATTGACTCAAAATTCATATTTAGCCAGCAGGTTGTACAGTACGCCAAAATAAGGGTATGAGTCAAATCGATCCACAACTAACTATAGTTATCATAGTTATTAAATACCTTTTTTTTCTTGAAAACGGCTATCAATTTTGTAGACTTATAGGGGAGGAACACTGTGAAAATTAATAAATGTCTGGTGCATAGCAACTCACAACTCGTATATTGTTCTCTATAAATGTTCCTCTGACAATCCATTCAACAAGGACAAATGAAGATAATTAGAAGCCACCCCAGAAATCCTGGATTTCCATTTCCACTCACTATCATTTCTCAAAGGTTTTACCAAATAATTCCCAATCAGGGCACGATCCTTCTTATTGGCAGTCTCATAATGGTCGGGGAATAAGCACCTCAATGAATTCTGGTACTTGAGCTTTACCAGTTTCTGTTTATTTACCAAGTCTCTATGTACTGAGAGGATAATAGACTGGGTTAGTCACTTAATCCATGAAAATCGCTGAACAAACGTGCAGCTTAGGAAAATTGTGTGATGCGTCGCACTAAATATTTTTAAACAAAATTTTAGTATCAACAATATGCGTTCATTCAATTATTTTATTCCTTATTAATCGCAATTGATCGAACAACTTTTGCTCACTTGCCTTACAAAAGAAGGTTGGAACAGTATTCCATGATGGAAATGCGTAAGTTGTCCATTTGGAGAGTAAGTAGCGATGAGACGCGTGTACAATAGTTGAACCAATGTTCAGTTCAAATGAGCGGAAAGTGACTTCATTTGTTCTTCTGGAGATTCGGGATGATTTGTTTCTTTTTAGCAGGGAACAAGTCGAGGGGATATAGTGCCCTACAACTGTTTTGCCAATCGAGGGCTGTGAGTTTATAAAGTTGACCTCCACTGTTTCTGCAATCAGCCTTTTCATTGACTAAAGGGAATAAGTTAATTTATTTTATTATGTAGCTCAACAGGAGAAGTAACCTATGCCTTGCAGAGTTGTAGAGAGAAGGGAAACCAAGTGTTCCTCATATAAAATCTATCATCGAACCTTTTTCTTTCTCTTTGTCTAGTTAGCAGCTATAAGCTATAAGCAAATCTTTGTTTCAGGCGATGCTACCTTGGAAGATGATGAGGCCACTGGTCCATCGCCGATGGACAGCTCTCTTACCTCCCAAAACTCTCGAAGAGACTGTTAAACGATTATCCTCGATGCCGTCAACTGAATCGCCAGACCCCGAACTAATCAAATGCCTTGAAAGCCACGGCGTTTCAAAAGAAATAGGCGCAGGGATGTTATCTCAGTTGCCCCCTTTTCACGTTCCCAATGAAATCCAATTAGATCAAGTTATGAACGCTTGGAACTCGTGTCAGTTCGGTCAGGAAACACTCTCTCACATACTAGCCACAAACCCGGGTTACCTCCTTTTGGAGCCACAACAAATCACCGAATATTTCGTTTTTCTGTCTTCCCTTTTCACTCATAAGTACGTGTACAAAGTTCTCATCAACGCTCCTCAAGTTTTCGACCAAAGACGATCGGAAATCTCTTCAAAGCTCGACTTTACTCGAAACGTTCTGAAAGTCTCTAACGCCGACGTAGTCAATTCGCCCGTTTTAAACTACCCCTTGAGCCATTTACGACTGAGGTTCGAGTTTTTGAAAAGAAGCGGGGCTTACAAAGTGGGAAAAGATGGTGAAAGAAGCTCGTCTAATCCAACGCTGGTCAACATGTTCTGCACGAGCGAAAAAGATTTTGTGCAAAAAGTGGCCAGACTCAGTTTAATAGAGATGGAAGCTTTTAAAACTTTGTATGAGTTAGAATGTAGCGATTTAGAGGAAGACTCTGATTCAGATTAGAGTTAACTGCGTTGATATAAAAATATGTGAAATGTCGTTAGCGATAACATAAACTTGACCTCACTTGAGAGTGAATTTACCACGCACGTGGAAGATGCTTGGAGCTGATTTTAACGTGCATCAGCGTTAAGACCCCAATGGAAGTTTCTCCTTAGCACCTTCAACCCACACAGACATTAAGGATCGAGCTGGTTCATTACAGTTCTTGCTATACACACCCATCAAGTCTTACGTTGACTCCAGGAAAGCTCCTGTAAGGCTGCCTCCACACTGCCATGGACAGTGTTGTGTTTCATTCTCTGAAGCACTTAGCGCTTATACTACATGCAATCAGCAAGCAACTCACAAGGCATTGACTGAATTCACTGGACTTGGGTACATTATGCTTTGTTTTGCAAGCTATGTTTCTTACGGCAGGCCCTCTCCCAGAATCTTAAAACCAATACATCATCATCGAATGAATAAAAGCAAAGTTGAACGTTCTTCGTTTGTATTTTTAAGTTATAACGAACATTTACAACTCACTTCATCAGTAAATATGTGTTTCAGGCCAAATGTAAATGATTTTTTATTCACTTTCCCGACATGGCACTTCAATTTCATGGTTTTGTTTAATTCTTACTAAATTTGATACTTTTTTCTAGAAATCGACACACATTTACTGTTAGATTTCGCGAAGGGATAAATTAATTAATTATTAAATTAGTCAACCGTATTCACGAAGTGGCTCTACGCTTGTTATTCAATTTAAAAAACGTCTTAATTTGGCAGTCAATCTCTCAACAGTTTTGTTCAAAATTGTTTTAGTCACATAAATGTTTTGACAAAACTTCGGAATAATTTTTTCAAGGAAATTTTGCTAAGGTTTCAAAAATAACTTCCCAAAGGCTTCACGTGATTTGCCCAAAAATCTTTTCTAAACAAAAACGTTTTTCATTTAATTTCCCGGCGAGGTTTCAATTTTGATGAAAATACGTGGTCTGGCAGAGTTGAATAAGAAAGAATTTAAAAGAAACCGATTTTATTCTAACAAAGCGAGAGCACGAGACGTCACATTTCAATGGAGGCACAGAACAGAAAAACGGCAGGAATCAGAACTCACCCAATAGAGTTTAGTTGGTGGGGGGGGGGGGGGCTCTTCAATCCCTAGATACAGCTATTGGAGGCTAATGAAGAATTACCTATATCAACAAGATGCATGAAAATGTTGTTTCTCAGTAACACCTAACATAGGGCTGGTTTGGAGGACCACGGTAGAAATGTCAAATGGAAAACGTGAATGAAAAACGAAACAACACGGCCAATTATTACACAACAGTTTATTATTCTGTTGGACGCATGAGTTGAGAAATGACGTATTAAGTGAGGACGTATTACACTTTATGATATCAGTTTGAGCAAGAGTATTTAAACGTGAAAAAGGGAGGCTCTGAATACGTGAACTGGTAGCGTGGAGAGAGTGGAATTATGTGTAGTCCATCGTGAGAATTGAGAGACGAGTGAGAGTTTGAGAAGAGCTGTGTGTTATGGAGAGGAAGTAAATTAAGGGGTGTGTCGGGGCCTCCCTTTTCAGAAAGTTGTTGCGCTGCTTGATTGTGTGTGAGGTCCTGAAAAGGGCCGACGAAATATTGTTGTTGTGTGTGTGTGTTGGTTGTGTCTGTCGGTTGAGCGTGCGTGAGGTGAAGAACGGATTTCTCGGGCGTCGTTAGGTCGAAGGGCTCGGTTGAGCGGTAGCTCCTCTCGGTGAGGGATCCGGTTGGATCGTCGCTCCTTCAGTCGGAGACGCGAGATGAGGGTTGAGTCAGGAGGTTCGGTCGAGCAGCGGGCGAGGTAGGAGTGCCGCAGGCGTCGGATCGTCGTTTGAAGGGCTCGGTTGAGCGTAGCTCCTCTCGGTGAGGGATTCGGTTGAATCGTCGCTCCTTCTTCTTCTAACGCGAGAGGGCCTCATTGTCCCCGCTGGAGCCGCTGAAGGTGGTCGGTTGTCGTCAGAGGATGTGAACGGTGTAAGGGTGGAAGATGGAATGAATTGAATGTCTGAGCAGGCAGGCCGTTTTATACCTGCTCCTGGAGGGAGTCGCCTTCTCTGGTTGGCCGCCTGCTATTCCCTCCAGGAGTGGTTTGTGGCTAGCGCCCTGTGTTGGGATGAGGCGACTTTTGTTGTGTAGAGTGGCGGCTGCCACAGGGTGGAAAGGGGACATTTTTGAAAGTTCAGGAAGGGGAAATCCGTTCTCGCTTGGAAATACCAGAGAGGTAGGCTGTACTTTTCCGCACCTATAGACAAAGATCTTGAGGTCAGAAATAGGTGGACTCAATGTCCGGGCCTGAAATAAGGGGCCTCTGCGGAAGGTCGTTAGGGGCAAGTGCGAAAGTACCGACCTCAAATTCCAACTAATTCGGCCTATGCCAAACAATTCTCATGCACGTAGTCTCACTCATCTGGGTCCCATTCCATACGATTCGGGATAGAAAAATACCAGTAAACGGTACGAAACATGACCTGACTACAACGGAACGACGAAAATGATATATTCCACACTCCTGTAGGCAATTGGCGCAACGTGGGTGGTTGTGGTGAGATGGAAGGGAGTACAAACGATGAAACAATTCCTTTCACTGTATTGTCCCGCGAGTTCTTTCAGTTGGTAGACCTTGGCTCACTAATCACCACTACGAGAATCCTTTGACCCAGCATCAAAAATACCTTGAAAACGATACTGAACACAGCGTATTTGCGATAAAACTGCGATAATTGCGTTACGGTCATTTTTGTTTACCATTCTTTGCCCATAGCAACCATGGGCTCCGTCAAAACGGATTGCCTAATAGACCCAACTAGATTTTTTGTGCGAGAAAACGGATTTTTATAGGCCACGTTAAAATATCTGGTGCGTAGCAACACATAACTTTCCGCCACCCCTTTAAGTTCGAACACCACCTACATAGGCGGGTGCTATATCCTCGTTCAACGCATTTCTACAGGAACATTTATGGAGAACAAAATGTAGGGACTAGTTAGCTGAGAGTACTCCGTAAGTTTGATCGAAATCGTTAGAGCCGTTTTTGAGAAAATTGGAATGCTGATAAATTAATATGCGACAAATCTCCTTTTCTGAGTTAATTTTTTTTTGGGCCGATTACTATACTTTCCTTCGCTTCGGGTAGCGGAAAGTAAAATGGCCCGGACGGCAAACGGACATTGCAGATTTTGAATCTCGATGTCTTAACACGTAAAAGTATCAAATTGTGTTGGGGGGGGGGGGGGGCGTAAAAAATGTTTTCGGTTGAATTCGAAATAAAAAAAGATATTTGTATTAAACTACAGGGTTCTCTCAAGAAACCATAAAATGAAAGTCCAAGCAGATGAAACTACTGAAAAAATGAATTTAGCTTTCGTTGAGGCGTTTGATGAAATGATGCGTTGTTGAAAAATCTGGTGCGTAGCAACACACAACTTTCCGCCACCCCTTTAAGTTCGAACACCACCTACATAGGCGGGCGCTATATCTTCGTTCAACGCATTTTTACAGGAACATTTATGGAGAACAAAATGTAGGGACTAGTTAGCTCAGAGTACTCCGTAAGTTTGATCGAAATCGTCCGAACAGTTTTTGAGAAAATTGGAATACCGATAAATCAATATTCGACAAATCTCCTTTTCTGAGTTAACTTGGCTTGTATCTCCGTTCAACATATATATACAGAAATAATTATAGAGAACGAAATGTTGGTATGGGTGACTAAAAGACACTCCATTAGGATTTATCACATCTGGTGAAAAAGTTACCCTGGAATTTACGGAAATGATCGAAAAAACGTTATTTCTGACCACATTTTAATTTTTATCTCTGTTCAATGGACCGTCACAGGAACATTTATTGAAAACAATATGTAGGTATTAACTATTTGAAAACATCCTGTGAGTTTGGTGAAAATCGCCGAAGCAGTTTTGCCAAAAAGCGTAAAAAACCTATTTTTGCTTCAGGGGCCCATATCCCCGTTCACTCTATTTTCATGGAGATATGTATGGAGAGTAAAAGTTAGGTATTGTTCAGGAGAAGATAATTTGAAAGTTTAATCAAAATCGTTAGAGCCGTTTTTGAGAAAAATGCGAAAAACCCTAGTTTTTGGCACATTTTCGTCCCCCACCCCCCCTTCCCATCGGCCGAAATCGTCCATAACCTTATTTTGGTGTCTACAAAAAATAACGAACAAAACAAAAAAAGAACCAGCTCAATCGGATCAGCCGTTCTCCCGCAAATCGAACTACAGACACACACGGACCACGCGCCGAAATTAGGTATTTTAGACTCAGTAGGGTCTGAAACGTAAAGATCTGAAGAAAACCCAATTTTTTTTTTTTTGGGACGGTTACTATACTTTCCTTCCCTTCGGGTAGCGGAAAGTAAAATGGGGTGACTTGGGCATGAAGTGTGGAGGAAATTTGGAATGGTGTTACCGGGTGAAAGTGGTTGGGAGCTGCCAAGATGATAGAGGAAGAGATTGTCATAAAGCACCATTTACGAGTGACGACGCGCGAAAACGTTTGTTGGATCGCGTGTTGTACGGATGTTAGAGATTGATACCGCTGGAGATGACGAACGGCACTAGTTGTTGGAGCTGCTCAACAATAAAAGGCAAGCGATGCTTGTTTTGGTCCTTTCGGTTGCAGGCCGAATCTGCCTCTGCAAAAGGGCCCGTAATAAGGAGCGCAGAGTTGGGTGGGCCTCGAGTTGAGAAATTTTCACAATTTCATTGCAGTTTTGTTAAGGATTCCTTTCAATTTTTCAGTAACGTTCACGAAATTTCCCAAAATTTCCTTGTCATTTCACTTTCCACCGCCCAAGGGGTAAAGAAAGTATTGCAACTGTGTAAAAAAAAATTCGGGTGTGACGCATCCCACAACTTTCCTAAGGTCGATGTCAATTCACTGGCTTACGAGGCATTTACTACTAATTCAATTTATAAGCCACGATAGCTCGGAAAACGAGAATTATCTCATATTGATTTAACGTTTTGGTTTATTATTCATTCTGAATAATAACCCTATGTTTTCGGTCACGAAAAATTTTTTACAACCCCCCCTCAAAATTTGATACTTTACGTTTCAAGACTTGGAGATTCCAAATTTGCCATGAGCCCGGGGCCGTTTTGTGCCTTTAACGTGGTCTAAAAAATTCGTTCTTTCGCCCAAAAATCCGATTTGGTATCTAGTTGTGCCCGCCGTCTCGGCAATCCGATCGGACGAAGCCCGTGGTTGTAATGGGCAAAAAATTAACGAAACGCAGTACAACGCGGAAGCTACAGCGTTTCGTCATTTGAACTCCCTCCCTCTCCGCCCGTCTCATTAAAAAAGCAACCGCGCTCAAGGCTAGCGAGCGCGCCTCCCGCTCGCTTGCCTCCCAACGACACTGCCACTCAACTCCCCTTTTCGCCTCGGAACGGGTTCACTTCGAGCGCCCCCGTTCCAATTTCCCCGACGACGGGGCCAAATCATCAGACGTTTTGTTTCCGTAGTTCCATTGTAGCCAGGACATGTTCCGTATGGTTTACTAGTATTCGATGCTGAATCCAATGGGATGGGGGAGCACTAATACTAGGTCAAGCTGTTCATGAGAATAATAAACCATTGTGTAATAATTTGCAGGGTTTTCCAATTGTCTCAAAAGCGGCTCTAACGATTTCAATCAAATTTACGGGGTACTCATAACTAACGTTTACCTTTTTTTTTTGTAATTTTATTAAGACTATTTATAAATATACCTTAATGGCGTGATGGAACACACTGTTTTTCTAAAACTGAAGGTTACGCACTTAGTTCAGTACAGTAACCATTGACATTGAAGCAGGTCTATGTTCCTACAATATTTAAAATATGGCGGGGACGGACCAGGCGTTGATGCGATGGTCTGGCGAAGCCTTCATGGACCAGATGATTGGAGTGGTGGAGATTGTGCGTAGTGAATGTGGACATGCTGCGATGTAAAAGAGCCGTAGGGGTTTCCAGTGAGAAGTCATTATAAATATTCAGGTTGCGAACAAATGGAGGCGTATGGATAATATGTTTATGCAGGGTTGTGTTTTGCTGTTGCTCAATACGGTGGAATTGCGACGGCAAACACAGGCCCCAAACGGCGATGGTCGGATAAGGGAACTGTAAATAAGTACTTTATTGTGCAGAGAAGTAGTGGGATTGAGCAGAAATATGGTCCTCAAATGTCTATCTAAGATTACTCCTAGATACCGAACTGATTGAACATTTGGCATGGTGTCGCCTAGAAACGAGAGGTGTGGTTATGTGAAACGCCGTTTATAGGTGAAGGTCATGGCATATGATTTCAGTGGGTTAATTTTTAGTTTCCATTTTGTACACCACTGCCCAAGGATTTCTATTTTAGATTGTAGGAGTCTCGCCACAGGAGTACCATCTGGCCCAGAAACAGCATAAACAATGTCATCTGCATACATCCCAGAAAAAGCGGGTGTTTGAAGCAGAGGCAGGTCGATACAGTGGAATGAGTACAAATATGGGCCCAGAACTGAACCCTGAGGAACTCCTGCTGGTTCACCGTGTTGTGGATTTTTCATTCACGTTTACCTGCTTATTGGTCTGCGTTGGAAATATACAGCACCCGTACATATCAGAGTCGTAGAGTTTGTGGCAAGTTGAGTGTTGCTACGCATCAGATGTTTTTACTTAATTTCCTGACTCGGTTTTAAATTGTTTCATTTTTGGAAAACGTTCGATACACTTTTACTCGTAATATCCGCTACCCAAACAATAAGGACGGTATTTGTTCATTTTTCCGACGGGTTCAATGAATAATTTCAACACTTCTCATTCAATTGCCCGGCGGTTTTATAACATTACAACAGTTTTGCATTAATTTACCAATATTTTTCATTTAATTTCCCGATAGATTCCAACTTTATACCAGTAATCCCTTTTTTAAAAACTTTCTTAACATTTATTATTCAGTTCCTCACAATATTTTCTAGGTCCTCAAAACGGCCTCTACATTTTGTATTTAATATCCCGGCGATTTTTTATGATATGCCTCAAAACATTTTATTTAACTTCTCAACGGTTTAACAATTTTCTGGTAATGTAGTTTATAATATGTAATTTTGTATTTGTATTTCGATTCTATGACAACGTACTAACATTTAGGTAGTACGAAGTAGAAAGGAAAGTTGTGTGATGAGCTGTAACATTTTGAGTCCTCTTAAGATTTTTACGTTCTAAGTCCCACTGAATACACTATTTGTCTGAAAACATTATTAGCGTGTACGTTAACGCGGTTGAGAGAAAACGCTAGCTCAAACGTGTTATCTAGCCGGCAGGTTAGTAAGGGACGCCAAAGTAAGGGTATGAGCGAAATCCACCCACTACCACACTAAATATTTTTCTTCTCAAAATTACTTTCAACGATTTTGATAACATTTTTTTTGTACAGACAATTCCAAGTGAAACAACACTACGATGAAATTCTCATTTGTGAAAAATGACGAGAGCAGTAGAATAAATTACGAAATATTGTTAGAATCTTCATAAAAATTAAAGTGGTAGTCAAATAAGGTACCTATACAATAAGCGTAAATAACGCTCCTAAAACATAAAGAACCTCCACCTGAATTCCAGATTTCAACCACTGCCGTCTCACTTACCACTACAAGTTCACTGTGCACTGATTGCTCAAATGGTCGTGGCATGGGTAGGAGCAGCACAATAAATTCCGGTTTTCACGTAGAAAGCTGTCATAAAGATTAGGAAAAACAGATGTGAATAGTTACTAGTCATGAAAATCCCTAAATGCGCGTAGGGCTAAGTTGTGTGATGCGTCGCACCTGATGTTTTTTCTCAAAAACGGCTCCATCGATTTTGTACGCACAGCATTTCATTGTTGCTCCACATTTTTAACGAAATTTCTCCCCATTTCGCATTTAATTGCGGTTTGACGTCATTTCATAACGTCCACACTAGAAGCAACTGTTGAGGTAATGCGTTGATTGACTAGGCTCTGCTAGAGTCCGAGGAGGTCGTCATTCTGAATCAACAGTGAGGCTGCAAAATCAAAGCACGCACATTGGCACTCATTCTGGGCGCCAAGTCAGGTTCACAGAAAAATACCATTGACTCTGGAAGGAGTGGTGGGGGTACCGACACCTTCCAAGCAGAAAATTGTGTCAACAGTTTGTAATTCGCGAACTTCATTGTATCATAACTTACTTTTCTGATTTGTGTCTACTTTTTATGGATCCAAATTTATGGTGAATTGCAAGTTGGGCTTAAATTGAAATACCTAGTTTCCATACGTGAAACCTTGCAAGAACTTATTGGAATTTGGTCAACTGCCAAAAATGAATACAAAGTTCAATGCTTTTTTTTGTTGTATTTTCAAGTTATATTGAAGACATACAAATCACTATCAGCCAAGACCTGCGTTTCAGCCAATTGTAAAACACCATCGATTCAGACCTAAGAAAATAACATAAAAACGACGAATTGAGCTCTGACGATTCACCAGTGGCCTTGTTCCACGATCTCGGTCTATTTTATACTGTTGCCCACCAAACGTGTCAATTTCATGAGCCTAGGGCGCCAGAGGAAATTGAGGGGATCCAGTGACACTTCTTTTCAAGTAGGTGTTGAATGAACCAAAAAAAACCGGAATTTCTGCCAATTGATGATTTGGCGAATAAGTAAAAACCTTCAGTGGCGTCTGATCGTTTATCATCAGTCAACACAAGGATGCCAACTGAAAGAAGCAAACGTACAAAAAATTGAGAATCGGGCCGATGAGAGACGAGTAACATCCAATTTCGGTCGTGATTAAATTAGAAAGCAAATGCAATGAGCTCAAACAACACCAGTGTCAATCATTCAAGGTAAATTAAGGCTAAGAACAAAAAGACTAGTGGGGGGGGGGAGTGGGGTGGATTTACAAAACGCTCAGGAAAAAATTCATGTCGAGTCAATAGATTTTTGAGAGAGCTGATCGATGTGTTGAAGATAGTTGCAGCCAGCGAAGGCGAGTCCAGCGCCCGACAAGAGGCCGATGATAGTGGCCACGCAATTACTTCTCGTCGACGAACGAAGAACGGCCCAAACCAGAACTGATCCAAAATTGAATAGCACAGCGCCGAAACCACTGAAGACAAAATAACGTTACATTCACACCACAGTAATACGGACATATTACATATTATTTTTTGTCTTGGTGAAATATGCTGAAAGGGGGGGAGGGATGCACAATGGCCCTCTGCACAACCAGTCAAGGAAGGAACTATTAACTTTTTAAGTTGCAGGAGCAGTCACTTCTTCCACGCCTTCAGTTGGTGTGCGCGATTTGCCCATGCCTGGGCAAATGTGATGAAGCGCTTCACTGTCACATTGATTACACAGTAGGGAGCTGGGTTCGGGTCTGCATGTTCGTGTATAGGGCATGGAAGGCGTCTCCTGGAACAGCCCGCGAACTTGCGACGCCTAAAATAATACAGCCATCTATCGAACTCCCCATGCCTGGAAAAGAACTGTGCTGCCAGGACGAAGGGTTGCCACCACGCCAAATGCAGGCAATCCCTGAAGAAATGAAACCGGAGGTGCATTTCCAAATTTCCCTAGGCAGTGCTCAGCCAGATGGGGATGGAGCTGGCTGACCCAGGGCCAGCAAGGACGAAAAATGGCGACATGGAGTGAAGAATGCTCCAGAACCCAGAGCTCAATCATAGAAATGGAAGCTGTTGCACGGGCCAAGACCGCCAAAGTGCTCAAGGTTCAGTCAAATGTGAAGGTTTTGCACACAGTTTTCTTATATTGCAGCGGTACAGCCCATCTTGAGTTCATACCACAGGAATGTAAGTCAGTAACGAATATTACCTGCAACTTATGTGCCAGAAACGCTCGGATTTGTGGAAGAACGAAAATTGGTCCCACCTCACACATCGTTGCTTGAGCGCGAATTGTTGATTGAAAACAACACTGTGCAGCCATCATTTTCTTCAAACCCCTGCGACTTTTTCCTGTTCCAAAATATTCCGTTGTAATGGAAACTATATAATGTGAGCTGGCTAACTGGTGGGGGGGAGGATTGGACCTGCGATCATAGTCAGTATTATCTACCTGCGCTGTGCAAGAGAGGTGCTCTGTAAGTCTGAGATCACATAGAATGAATTGACTAGACATGAATCATCCCACACATGTCACAAGAAAGCTCTTTCAGTCACTGAGAGAAGACCTGTTTGTTAGTGGACCCTGATGGCGAGGGTTAGCAAAGTGTTCTCAAAAGGGAATATGCATTGGGTAGAAGGCTCCATTAGATGACACTTTGGATTGTCACGACACTCTGAGTGCCCTGGAAACTAGAAAAATCAATTGGAAATAAGGAGTTTGCCTTAGGGGTCTTTGTGGACGTCAATGGAGCCTTTGACAATACCTTCATACGCACCATTAAAATAGCATAAACTACATTCAACATCAATAGGAAGGTTATAAGGTGAGTCGTTGTTGTGTTGAACAGCAGAGAGATTCCGATCTCACAAGGAAGCTGCTAGCTGAGGGCAATGGAGTCCTATCTCAACTCTTATGGAATCTGGTGATGGACTCTTCTTGGGAGATTGAATACGGCAGAGCTCTATGCCTAACGATATGCTGTACTCATTTGGGGCATAGATGATGTTTCTTGGGGCAAGGAGATAAGGACTGTCCAGCTAAAACGGTCACAGTGACATTCGCATGACAAAGATAACTGTCGTGACTGAGAACCACAGGAAGTAATGGGAGAAGCAGTTAAGCTCAGTAAGTAGGTTGAGTTTCTGGGTGTGATTCGGGATTGCTAACTAACCTAGGAAGAGCACATCAGAAGGCGACAAAGACCCTGTGGAAGATATGGGGCTTAAAGTCTAGTATAACCTGTTGGTTTGATGAGTCCATCGTGAAATCAATCATCTCATGGGTCGATTGTATGGAGTCACAGAGCTGCCTTCAGACAGAACTGTAGCAGCCTTGCCAAAGTACAAAGGCTGGGGTGCTAAATAATATTGGGGACCATTAGTACCACACGTATCAGTATTATGGACAAAATGTTTGACCTTCCCCTCAATATATTTTTCAAGGCAGAGGCTTTTAAGGTGGCTTACAGACTGACTAGGCTTGGAATAGCTAAGGTACCACTAATAATGGGCACTTTCAGAGACTTGGAAGAAGCTTGGCATGATCGACATGATAGTGCCCTGGCACGATAGGAAATACTAAGTACAACCAGATGGAATACTGTGGAACATTTAAACGGTTTCTCAAAAAGAGATTTATGCAATATTATTCATAAAGAGCAACAACAATGTGATAAAGAATAAAATGATAAAACTTTCGACATAGTGACTGACAGTACGCGTCTTGCAAGTTACTGAAGAACCAATGCACAACATAAAAACTGGCGAGGGAATGCAGTATGCGGCACAACTCTTTAACAACTTCTAATAGACTTAGGGTTTATTGGATTCCTGAGCATAAAGGAATCACTGGACATGAGAGGGCAGGCCATCTGGTCAGACTCATTTTGTCCACTGTTCCTATTCAGCCATCTTCCTATTGTGGGGCATCTCTGTCACCAGTGAAGAGGACTGTGAGAGAATACGCCTACAACACCGCGGAAGTGAAGCATTCCCGTACTAACACACGAGATAAACCTAGCCTTCTGATGTTGGAAAGGAAGAAATTAAGGCAGGTAGTGGGATTGGATTCCCCACGGGACACTACAAAATGAACCGACACATGTTGGTGCCAGTGCTCGGTGCTCACGAGAAAACCCCTTCTGGATAAGAGCCAAGAGCCCAGTGCCAAAGATTTGAAAGGGAGCGTTTTTAGACAGTTTTTCCACTTCAAAGAAGACTCTTGCAGGAAATACCTGGCAGCATTGGAAAGCTAGGCAACGACCTGTTTGACATCAACTCATCCCAAATGGACGCTCTGTATTTTGAAAAAGGCATAAACAACTTTTACACAACTACAGGGATAACTAAAAATGTCAAGGCGTTTCTTAGTAAGATATACGAACCTGTATATAATCTTCTTCTGTGGGGCTATCGAGATGAGATGTGGTCGGTTGTATATATACAAAAATGAGCCAATGGTAGAAGCGCCGAGGAGAATATTCGTGACATCTCTCGACGGATTCATCCTAAAAATAATCAGTGAACTTCAAATATTGCGAAGAAAGTAGAATGTTATCTGTCAAACAACATTCCTCACTCCAATACAAATTAGGTGATGGGCAACACGTAACATACAGGCACTGTATCGTGCTGAAGGTGCTGGTCACTGAAAGCCTAGAGTTAGAGATCGGTAAAGAAACACACAACTGGTATATTGTGCCATAGAACAAGAAAATGTGTGGTGCGCAGCAACACACAGCTTTCCCCAACCCTTCTTCGTTCATAGACTCGGGAAAATGACAGTTTAATGTTCGACAAACTTCATTTATACAGATAGATATATAAATAGTTGTGCAGAAGAAAATGTGTCAGGTCGATCACATTCATTTGTGCCCTTACTCTGGAAATTTCGAACCATTTTCATTGTTGTCACTGTTCAATGGACTGTCGCAGAAATACTTTTGGAGAACAATATATATGTTATGTTATGGGCGTTCACATTCGGGATTTCTCCTTCTTCTTAATCTAGAGACGAGGTGATTTAGAATGATACTTTAATTATCACGTTTGGGGTACTAACTGTCAAGTCAAGGAAACTCAAACTAAGCTTACTCTCCCCTCGACGGCACTAAATAGGAGTAGGTTTCAAAACTGAATAACAGCAGATACGGAAGCTAAATACGAGAGCATTGACAATTACGCATGTAAGACGGACAGAACGTTGACGACTGATACCTGAAGGTGAGGAGCCCTTCGACTGGCCTCCCCCCTTACAAGAAGGCTGTGAGGGGTTTACTGAGCAGCTAATGGCGACACAGAATTGTTGTTCGAGTACATGGAATAAACTGCACAATAAGAAGCAGTTTGTGTAGATAGCAGAGTTGGTGTTGACCAGAATCATCATTCCGAACGAGTTGAAGTGAAAATCGTTAAGGCTTTGTCAATGTGAAAACTCCTATTTTTGCTCCATAGGAGTACATATCCGTTCACAGAAAACTAACAGAGATTTTTATAAAGAACAACAGTAAGGTACCGATCATTAGAAAGTTTCATTGAACCAATCGTTTTGGGTTCACATTGGTCTGGACATTTAGTGCAGGGCTCAAGATAGACTTGAGAGAAGCAGTAATATGGAAAATATTATGCTAGGGCTCAAATGCAAACGATCAGGTACGACGCATCCCACAACTTTCCTTAGCTCTACGTAAGTTCAGTGGTTTTCACGGCGTTTGCTATATAATTCAATTTATTTTTCATTCAGTTCATTTGCTTTCAGTACGTCGTAAAAAGTAACTTCACAGTGGCAACACGCGGTAGCGCTTACAGCGCACCACCTCCTATTGAGCCCTCCAGGTGCTTGCCAGTGCCCTTCCCTTGGATCTGGTCTTGGACTTAGTGGTGCTGCGGTCCCATATTAGAAGGAATGTCCTGGCAGAGTACCGCGGCGCGCTCCAGGATCCCCTGTGCTCCTTCTAGAGGAGTCGGCTGAACGACAGCTCTTGGTTGGCGCTGAAGTTGGTCACAAGGCCATGGCAGGTCAGATGGGATGCCGGCCCAACTACAAGGCACCTCCATGGTATCATTCCGCAGGTCAAGGATCGCATCAATAAGGAGTGGTGGCAGCAGTCAGTTCCTTGGAGGCAGCCGTCAGGAGGTGCAGCTCCTCTCTGGGCATGGAGCGTTCAATGAACCGCTCCATTTTTTCAGGCGGCGGTCTTTTGAGGACTGCCCGTGCGGCACAGGGAAAAGTGAGAACGTGGCCCATGTCCTCTTCTCCTGCCCCATATACAGCAATGTGTGGGGGAGGACACAGCTTCCCAGCGCTGATAGCGCTTGCCTCCTCCTCATAAACAAAGCGGCGGCCCACCGGTTTTGCACATTTGCCCAGGCGTGGTTTAACCGTAGATGTGGCCTTGAGTCGTGGTGTCTGACACCCGCCCCTGCTCACGAACCAACTCAGTGACCTCTACCAATGTGAGGGGCCATAAGCGGCCGTGCGTTTTCCCTCCACCCCTTTAAGCATGGAGCTGCATTACTTTGCCTAGCACATTGAGCCATAAACAAACATGACATGACACTCTCTACTGGCCGATGAGCCTATAGATCTCCACAGGCCTAGCTCGTTTCCCCATTTGGTAGCGCTTACAGTTCCGGAATTTATTAAAGCACTCCTACTTGTGCCACGGCCATTGTTAAGCAATCAGTACATAGAGCATTATTTAACATTATTAACTTTGATATTATTTATTTTAGTTATTTACTTATCGTGTTAAACACGATTTTTTTAGATCATACTGTTACAGAATTATCAGATAAAAACTGTGAGAATGGTGGGGGTTCTGACTCCAGAATTTATTAGAGTAGCTCCTACACATCTTATGAGCGTCATTCAACGCTCATCTAATACATGGATTGAATGGACTTTTTTTTGGAGGTAAAAAATTGGTGTTTTGATCACTATGATAACTATATTTAGTTTTGGGTGGAGTTTGCTTATAATCTTTATTGGCTTCGCATAGTAACTTGTGGGCTAAATATCAAACGTTTGAACTGATTTGGAACAGCCGTTTTTGCCCCTTTGCTTACAGACCAATTTCCCAAATATTGTTTTTCAGACTCAGTTGACTCTGAAACGTAAAGATCTGGAAGAAAGAATTCTTCAGATTATTATTCCTCCGCAGTTCACATTACATTTCCATGCAACTTCACAGATCCACGGGAAGCACCAAAACTTGAAATTAACTAACCTCTGGTCCATACATTATTCTAAACCAAACCACGTCGACAAACCAAATCATAGTTTTGCTGGGGGCAGATCGCTATCACCCGTTCGCCCTGTAAAGTAGACAAAGCGATCGAAGGGACGACCTGTACCCCTCCAAAAATCAATTAGCACTAATAGGGAATGCTTGAGCCAAGCATCACCAAGGCTCTATATTTTCCTTACTCATTAGTTTAAGGCACGAATTGTTTAATGCAACCAGTTACTGACCGTTCCCAGCACGATCCATCAAAACAATCGAAAAGTGAGATTTTCGCCCAGAGTTATTGAACTGAATTTGCAAGCAAGTTGCGTCATAGGAAACCTAAAAGTATCGCAATATAACACGCTTCGCGATATTCGAGTCACCAGTACTGGACTACTCGAACAAATCGAAAATTCCACTCAAAAGCTCATAATGTGATCCCGGAGCTCCATCTGATGCCAGTTCCCTCAACGACAGGTCCTTCCAACTGACGACAGATGGCACTGGATCTCGCTATCCATGGCGTATCAAGCGATACGGTTCTTATTCGCAAATATTTTTGCTTTCCTTGGTTCTATGAGGTAGAAACGATAGTTATGTAATCGCCAGAGAAAAAAAAATTCACTCCGGATTTAACGTTTTAAGGGCAAATGACGCCGAAAACAAAATTTGGGAAAATGGTCTGTGTGTGTCCGTGAACGCGATTGAGAGAAAACGGCTGAATCTATCAGATATCTAGCCCGCAGATAACCATCCAAAACTAACTATAGTTATCATACCGATCAAAACACCCAGCATTTATTTATCTCAATAAAAGCTTTAACGATATTGATTACAGTTTTGTATAGACAGCTCCAACTGACACAATACCACGAAATTCTCATTCGTGGGAAAATGCAGCACAATAAATTACCGAACATTTCACGAAAAACGAGTTTAGCTCAGTTGTTTACTTATTCTCCTCAAATGTTACTAGAATCTTCAGAAAATATCTGGTGCGTTGCAACACACAACATTCCTTAGCTCTACGTCAATTCACCTTGTAAATGGCAAATTCTATTTAATCGATTCATTTATCACTCAGTTCATTTGAACTTGGTCAAACAACACTTCACAGCAGCAGGAAGCGGTAGCGCTTACAGTTATGGAATTTATTGTGCTGCTCGTACTCATTTCAGGACCATTATTGAGCAATTGGTACAAAGAA
Source organism: Pachypeltis micranthus (assembly GCA_020466155.1). Lineage (NCBI taxonomy): Eukaryota > Metazoa > Arthropoda > Insecta > Hemiptera > Miridae > Pachypeltis > Pachypeltis micranthus. Next base: position 37,940,217 of record CM035775.1, on the reverse strand, counting down.
AATTAATGAGGCCGTAAACACGAATTTTTTTGAAGAAAGATAGTAATCACTTTTGCAGAGTTATTGGGTAATTACTGTTAGAACTGGCAGTAAGCGAAACGGCGGTAGTTGAAATTCAGGAATTTCTGGAGTGAGCCCCATCTATCTCATGAGCGATTTTAAACACCTCACCCTCTGGGTATTGAATTGGACTACAATACCAATGTTTTTTAACATTCTACCAACATTCCAGCGGAGTTTATAAGAAAAAACCGCGCTAAAAACGCTTTTCGTCGAAAGTTTTGATAATTTATTGTGCTGCTCTCGTCATTTTCCTACGAATGGGAATTTTATGGTATAATTGCATTATCAAAAGATATCAATATAAAAATTTAATCAAAATCGTTAAAGCCGTTTTGGAGAAAAAATTTGGAGTTTTAATCACTATGCCAACTATAGTTAACTTTCGGTGGATTTTGTTCATACCCTTATTTTGGCCTCCCATTGTGACCAGTGGGCGAGATATGAAGTTTGAGCTGATTTGGTACGGTGGTTTTCTCTAAAAATCGTTCACAGACACACATACACACAGACCATTTTCCCAAATAGTGTTTTTCGGACTCAAAGGGTCTGAAACGTAAAGATCTGAAGAAAACTCAAAATTTTTTTTTCAGCCGATTACATAACTTTCCTTTCTACTTCGTAGAGCCACGAAAAGTAAAAAGGAGGTGGTATCCAATCAAGTACCTATATGACGAGCGTTTAATAACCCTCTTAATATACATAGGAGCTACTCCATAAATTCCGGAATCCTTCAACCACCGCCGTTTCATTTACAACCATTTCTCAGTGATTATTATTTTTTTTAATCGGGTAATTGTCTCATGAATTCTCTTTGTACTAATTGCTCAATGGTCGTGGCAAAAGTAGGAGCACTGCAATAAATTCCAGAACTATTAACGCTATCTACCGCCATGATTTGAATGAACTGTGTAAAAAATTAATTGAATTAGAATCAAATTCCATGAAAACCAGTGAATTTATGTAGAGTTGGGGAAAGTTGTTTGATACGCCGCACTAAATATTTTTTCATCAACCTACAATCAGCCCAACTCCGTCAAATTAATACGCGAGTTGTACAAATAAAACTCGCCAAGTTTGATAACGGATGTATCAAATGCATCCCGCATTTTACTGATAAAAATGGCATTAAACAATAAATCAGGAGCGCCGTGTCACACAATGTTCCTCAGGCGCAATTCAAGCTCAGTTCATATGAACTAGGCTCAACATTCTATACAGAAAGTAGTAGCGTGTGATGTTCTAAAAATCATCAAGTTCCCTTATTTTTTACGATTTAGCGGCCATTACATAGATGACACTCACCACTATTTTGTTGGAAACGTCTATGTTTATAGTTATGAAATGATGAAAAACGCTACCATAGAAATGGCTATAGTTTGAACTCCGGAACTTCGTAGGATTCCCTTAATTATTTAATAACAGCTGCTAAACTTCCATTGTATGGACAACATGGGGCTACCGCTTTGATCTTTTTCAGAACGTTGGTTTAAGAGGAAAGGTCTGCACTAAAATTGATTTCCACCGAAACGTTTGATAATTTATTGCGCTGCTCTCGTAATCTTTCCAGGAATTGTAATTATGTATGATAACTATAGTGAGTTTTTTTACCGATTCCGCTCAAAACCTCATTTGGGGGACCGATTCTAATGTGCATGCAGTTTGTAGTGATCTTGTTCAGTCGTTCTCACAGACTGTTTTGTCAAACGGGGATTTTTGAAGTCAGGAACGAACTAAATCACTCACGATGAAGTTGTGGAAACCCATTTCATAAAATAAAACGGATAAAAATATATAACGATTGTCAATTTCCACTAAATTTGAGTTACTTATCGATCTAATACTATAACTCTTAGTTAGATCGATAAGTAACCCAAATTTAGTGGAAATAGACAATCGTTATATATTTTTATCCGTTTTATTTTATGAAGTCAGGAACCTTTGAAACGTAAAGGAATGAAGTAAAACAAAAATAATTTAGCCGACTATACGATTATTGTTAATCGGCTGAATTTGTTGTGACGTTTTGAAAGGTTTTTCGTCCGAAAAACATCATTCGACAAAATGTGCGCGTGTGGTGGCAATTAAGTCGAAGCAGCTGAACCAAATATCTCAATTTTGATACGAGCAACAGCTCCAAAACTTTAGTCTAGAGACCAACACATAAATTTTTCTTTTTTCAAAAACTGCAGTAACAATTTTGATGAAATTGTTTGTACAGACATATTCAAAGGACACAATGATAACATAAAAGTGTCGTCAGTGGGAAAGGCGTGAGAGAAGTCCAATAAATCTATTTTAGTGCCGTTGTTTTCAAATAAATGTCGCTCTTATGACATTGTTCTCAACAAACTCGTGTTGGTAGTCCAATAAGTCACCAACACATTGGTAGTTTAATAACGGCCATAAGATGATTGTGAGCAACCTCAGAAATTCCGAAATACAAACTGACACCATCTAAGTTGAAACCACTCCAAATCATGTTGAAAGTTCCATCAACTACTTATACGTCGATTTTTTACAAAAAATCGTGGCGTTAGTAGAAGCAGTCCAATAAATTACGGAGCTTCGAACGCTACCGATTAGTATTTACAAGCTCATATAAACTGAGCGCCAAATAGATTGGATTATTAGGTAAAGACGTGGGGCTGAGGAAATCTGTGTGATGCTCCGCACCAGGTAGTTCCTCATAAATTTTGCTCGTGTAAAGCATCTTTTTTATTTTTCAGTGTTTTCTCTACAGTTCCATGAAAGTCAAGAAATTTTTTCTCTCTGAATGTCGTGATACAAATGAACGTAACTCAATAGTCTGGGACTTCCAGTTAATACATCGAATGGTTAGTTAAGTTCAAAGAGGCTTGTTTAAATTAACTGAAAAACATATTGGATTAGTTGCTGAAGCGGTGAAAATAGCCTTATGTGTGTGGTGGCCGAGGAAAGTTGTGTGCTGAAGAAACACTACAGGAAAATGTCCAGCCGCGATTGTTAGTTGTTTCAGAGTATTGAAAATCAGATGTCTGCAAAAGTTGGGTACCGTTTTTTCCAATTCGTCAACTTCGCGTTGTATTTGTAACAAAAGTCGATTAAAACTATGACCACATTCTGTTTGCACGCATTTTCCCCGTGTAGTTACAATCATAAATCATTGTTACAAGTTTCGTTCCACTGCAATCGGTCTCAATCTCCCAAACTTCGTTTACATTATGGTCTAAATTTCCTTTGCTACCCCAGCAATTGCTAACCTGTTATCAAGAAACGACGAGTCTTTCTTTTTCGAGTTCTTTCGCGTTGGACCATAATGTCAACACAGCAATAAGTTTATAATACACCCATCACATGATGTTTATAATTAACTGTGATCGTTTTTAGTGCCTAGCCAAATTTTGGGTGGGTTACTTTCGGTTATTGTGGTTTTCAGTCGACACATTGAGTTGATAGCTGTTTCAAAATGCTGAGTCTAAAAATTCGTTATAATAAACCTACCCTGAAATGGGAATTACATTTTGGCATCTATGGCCGCATGATAAATTTAGAAACATGGATCCGAACCATTCGTGGAATTACTTTTCGACATCGTACTTCGCTGTGGTTTTTTAGCAAACTTAGTGGCTGACGAAATTTTCAAGGAGCGCAACAGCAATGACGTGCTAGCAAGTTCGTCAACTTGACAATCAAAAGGACAGAGCGAATGAGATGCGTGTGAAATGAAACAGCTACTAAGTGGAGTTCCATCAGTTACAAGGAAGAACATTGACATCAGTACTCAGTGTCCTATAGAATTTGGTATGTCACATCGGGGCACACACAGAACCTTAATGAGATGGCTACTGTTGAAACCATTGCTGATATCTTATCAATGTCCCAACGTCACGTGGCTTTAACTGCCTTTCAACCGTAGCACATTAGACATCTCGTGAAAGATTTACCTCTCGACAATTAACATCGTGACCAACGGCTACGTAAATTACCTCATAATGAGTTTCGGATTCATCACATTTACAGACAGTGTCCCGTAGCTGACCAATCCTGCCATCGGGAAGTACTCAAACAGTACTGTTTTCGTGTTCACTTTCGCGACCTTCGTGGATAGGCTGTCGACGAAGTTTCCGGCACCGGGATGAGTGGGAGCAGACATTTTAAAAAAGCAGCGATACGAAGAAAGTACAACCTGCAAAGTACGATAATTCGTTTGATTACTCCTGTAGTATTAAATTACGCTTAGAAAATCAGTTGGAAGAATAACTATTAAATACCAAAAAAGCTGAAGCGTAATCGGTAGAACGTTATCACCAAACGAGCGACGTTGTTGTAGGTGTTTCCCGGATTCGGTCGGGCTTCTTCGTTCGCCATTCGAGCGTTTGAGAAGGTATGTAACAATGCGCTAATTCAAGAGAGTGCGATAATGATTTTTAAACAGTTAAGAACAAGTAAGTAGGGAATTCAAATTGTTGTCCTTTGTGAGGGAGTTAACAAGAAGAAGCATGTTAAAGACATAACAAAAGAAAATTATTGAACAGTGCTCCACTGTTTTTACAGATCACAATGAAGAGGGCAGCAGATTCTACAATTTTACAAAATTGCTACCAAATAGTATTTTTATTTATATTTATCTCCAAAATGTATCTCTTGAATAAATAGATAATTTCCCTCGTGTCGAGTTTTTCTTTTTACTTTAATTGTTGTGAGTCGTTGTTGACCAATTACTTTTGTCAACCTTGAAAACCGAATTGTAATTGGAAACAAAAGCTGTTCTCCATAACAGCAGCCACAATACAACTAAAAGTTACTTTTTCTGTTGTCAGGGTTTTGATGAAACTCATTACTTGCCTAATAATTATCACCTTTTTTCGCCATAACCATTTCTCAGCAAATCTCATGATTTAATTTTAACCAATGAGCTTATAGTTAAAAGTTGTTTTAATTTTATATTTGATATACTATTGTTGTTGAGACCCTTGTCATTAATGTTTTGTTGTTTTTTCTTGTATAAAGACGAATTTTTTTAACTGACAATTTATGATACTAGAGGAACAGTTAAAGTTGAAGTAGCTAATGAATAAATTTCGGCAGTTCTCTCCAGCTTAAGCTCAGCAATCATTATAAAAGGGTCGATGGGAGTTGTGTGCTTCATTAAATAAAGGTCTGCTAAATAAAGTGCAGAAAACCAGTTTCAGTTTTTCAAAAACAACGACTGGATTTTTAAATGTTTCAATAAAATTCAGTAACAATTTATGGAGGGAACAGAACCTTTTATCTTTTTTTACACATGAAAAAAAAAAAATAAAAATGTAACTCTCTTGTACTTTATGTGCCATTCTTCACTGGAATTTAATTATTTAAATTATTTCACATTCTTAATGCAAACAACAGTTGATGGGATCAATCAATCCAACTTACAGGAAGTGATAGGTTATTGTTACAGATACTAGACGGACAATCCATTTGAAACCAAACTACAGGATAACACTATTTTGTCACAGGTAACTTTTGGTAAAGAATTTTTATTTGACCACGAATACTTATGGCCTGATACTTATGACGCACTTCACAGTACCCCTAGAAGTATGTACATGTAAGTGAAATAACATCTTCGCAAATAGGTTTTAGTGAAACTACATCTAAGAGACCACTCACTTTTGGGCTGTTTGAGTGGATGGTGGACATTTAAGTGTCTCAGTAACTGCCCAAATATCTTATTCCTCATTAGGGTTGTTCCATGCACCACATAAAACTTATACACACAACGTTTTACTTTTCTGAGTCCTACAAAGTGCAAAAAAACGTGATGGGCAGCACGTTTTTTCCCAGTTTTATGAAAGTCTTAATGATTCAACGACTTCATGAAAGGATCATGAAAAATGAATCAGCTTTCATACGATATTAACCCTGAAAATGAACAAATGCATCAAAATAGGGCTAACAGCTAAACTGGAATTTAAACTATGGTCGTGTATTGACTAACTTTTTCCCCAGTGACCTCAAAATAATCCAGATTAATAACCACGAACCTTAAAAAAATTCTCTTGACCCTCTTACAAATTACTTATATGCTAGTAACTCAATAAAGATCGAGGTGTGCACAGTTTCACACAGCTTTATGTTTCAAGAGATTGGAAGCCATATTAGAATAACAGGGGCAAACTCAGGACTTAGAGCCACCATTCGCAGTTTTGACGCCTACAAATTAACATCGATTGGTTCAAAAGAACAGTTTGCACTATGGCAGTTTTTCATTAACAGGTAGTCAAAGCGGGATGATTCGTATTTTGCTTTCCTTGGCTCTACGAAGTAGTAAGCAAAGTTATGTAATCGGTTGAAAAAAACTACTCAGCCAAAAAATAATTATAGTAATCATAGTGATCGACACGCTAAATATATATTGTGGAGTTCAGGGCCGATCGTTTTCCCCCCAATTTTAACAAATGAAAACTCCTTCTTCTCGGGGAAGGGGGCGGACAACCAACCAGGGACAATTTAAAAAAAAGGGAGCCTGATCCATGGATGAGGGCGTCTCACGACACAAATGGGCTCAATGGGAATAATCGAAATTTATATTAAAAAAATAAAATAAAAGTTTCTGCGACTCACCTTGCTCTCACTCAAAACAGAACTAGATGATGTGAATTATGCTCAATATTTCCTCTTTGCGGCTAAATTTCCTTTTCCAAGTCCTTTTTCCAACAGCCGTTCCGAACAACAACGACTGCGGCAACATGCTGAATCTCTGTTGGCACCCCTCCCTCGGAGCAGCCGGCGCTTAGTGGGGACACAGCTTCCTGCGCTTTTTCTGTGTCCAAAATTGTGCCTCCACAACATATTTTTTCAAAAACGGTTCCTACGATTTTGATTAAATTTTTTATATGTACAGGTCCTAAATGAGACGAGGGGGTTACATTATAGGGAGTCAAAGTGGTTCTTGTTCATAATGCCGAACATGTCCATACTTGGGGATTGATCGTAAGGCTAGTGCCATATTCCAGGGAGAACGAAGAGATCACCTTATTTCCTTCATAAGTTGAGCATTCACTGCTTAAAAATGTGTATACCGTCGCTTCTGCGTTTATGCCTATTGTTGAGGGCTGGTGTGGAGAGTTTATTAACTCTGCTTTGACTAAGTCTGTCTTGTCGACTAGATTGCCAGATCTGAGCATTAGGTTTACCGAAGGGGAAGGGGCTTGAACCATTTTATCAAATTTCCGCGCAGAATTATCATTTAAACTCATTTGCGACAGTAGTCTGTACCACATATACCGTTTTTACAGCGCTCTCTTGGGGTTTGACACAAATGAGTGACGAATATCCCCCATTTTAGGCCATCTTGAAATCAAATCAAAATTCAGTCAGTTTTGAAGACCCAATGGGCGAAAAAGGAAAAGAAACGCATAATTTTCGGAACTCAGTTTTAGTTTGAAGCGAGTTTGCGTTCAAAGAGGTTTTTCCCACGCTAAATATACGTTTATCGTGCCACAAAATTATGCGGTCGAGGCGGGATAATGACGTTCTCTAAGAGCAAAGCGATTAGCGCTTCCGCGCATTGCCGCTCATAAAAGGCCCAAAATTTCGCGTAGACGGAAAACATTCAACGTTCCATTTCGTGCGAAGAGAAAAAAAAGCAGCGGTCGTTTCATCTGCTCGCCGCAGTTTCAAGCATCAAGCCCCATTTAACGGGGGAAAAGCCGGCAACTAAATGACGTCGAGAGAAGCCGTGAAAGTTAATCAGTTTCGCTCTTAAAAGCCCGTTTTTTTTTAGGTAATTTGGGAGAAAAAATTAACTTCTCGCACAGCTGTAATCTTTATTGATTTCGAACGTTTTTAGAAGGAAACCCCATGTTACAGTGTTTGAAGTAACGTCACGGATGGGGGGATGTGGGGCGATGAGGGGTCCGAGAGGCTCTCATTGGGTTCCGAATCGTGTTCATAATTTCTTTTTACTTTTCTTGACTCTACGAAGTAGAAAGGAAAGTGATGTAATCGGCTGAAAAAAGAGTTCTCTTCAGTTCTTTACGTTTCAGAATCTATCGAGTCCGAAAAACAAGATTTGGGAAAATGGTTTGTGCGTGAGTAGATGTGAGCGGCTGATATAACTCTCTTCCACGGTTCAGGAACAGTGATATTGATAAGGAAACATACCTATGTGTGTGCATATGTATCTGTGAACGCGATTGAGAGAAAACGGCTGAAACAAATCAGCTCAAACTTGATAACAAGCCAGTAGGCCACCATGGGAAGCCAAAATAGGGGTGTTTGGTACAGACCGAAGTAGTTGGGATTTTGAGCTCGGACGTCCGCACTTACGCCTCACAGGACCCATTGTTTCGGGCCTTCCCTGAACATTGAGCCCACCTATCTGACCTAAAGCCCTTCTGTTTCGTAGCTGTGGGAAAGTCCAGCTCTTCAGTTATTACCAAGTGACAACAGATTTCCCCTTTTTCTGGACTTTCCAAAATATCCTCCTATCTTCCCACCCATCAATTTACATTCCTCTCCACAAATCATAGCTCTTCCCAAACTCAGTAACTCTCGCAATCGAGTTTTATCTCTCAAGTCTCATGTTTGACACTCATCTATAAACTATCTTGCTACTCCGAGCTCTACTGACTCTCGCCACCAGTTCACGTATATATTCAGAGAACCAAATGAATGTGTAATCAAAACTCTATCGTGTTAAGCAAGTGTATCAAGATAATTCTATATTTAAAGAACTATGATCAATCAAAGTTCTATCATGCGTGGTACACAAGTGTATCAATACAGTCGTCTCAAGTGTATCTCGTTCAAATCGTCTGTTTCTCTCTCTTTTTCGTGCACCCAACAGGGGGTATGAGAAAAATCCGCTCAAAACTAACTATAGTGATAAAAAAACTAAGTAAGTGTTTTCTCATTAACGGCTATAACGATGTTGAATAACTTTCTTGTACAGACAGCTCAAAAAAACTTGACAATTCCATAAAGTTCCCACAGTACTTATCAAAGATTTCGACGAAAATTGATTGCAGCGCAGTTTTTGACATTTTACTTTCCGCTACCCGAAGGGAAGGAAAGTATAGTAATCGGGTAAAAAAAAAAAAAAAAAAAAAAATTGGGATCTTCTTCAGATCTTTACGTTTTGAGGCCTACTGAGTCTAATCGGCGCGTGGTCCGTGTGTGTGTGTGTGCAGTTCGATTTGCGGGAGAACGGCTGATCCGATTGAGCTGGTTCTTTTTTTGTTTTGTTTGTTATTGTTTGTTGACACCAAAATAAGGTTATGGACGATTTCGGCCGATGGGAAGGGGGGGGGGACGAAAATGTACCAAAAACTAGGGTTTTCCGCATTTTTCTCGAAAACGGCTCTAACGATTTTGATTAAACTTTCAAATTATCTTGTGCTAATTAATACCTAACTTTTCTTCTCCATACGCATCTCCATGAAAATACGATGAACGGAGATATAGGCCCATGAAGCAAAAATAGGTTTTTACGCTTTTTGGCAAAACGGCTTCAGCGATTTTCACCAAACTCACAGTATGTTTTCAAATAGTTAATACCTACATATTGTTCTGAATAAATGTTCCTGTGACGATCCATTGAACAGAGATAAAAAACAAAATGTGTCGAAAATAACGTTTTTTCGAACATTTCCGTAAACTCCAGGGTAACTTCTTCACCAGATGTGATAAATTCTAATGGAGTGTCTTTTAGTCACCCATACCCACATTTCATACCCCATAATTATTTCTGTATATATCTGTTGAACGGAGGTATAAGCCAAGTAAACTCAGAAAAGGAGATTTGTCGAATATTAATTTATCGGTATTCCAATTTTCTCAGAAACTGTTCGGACGATTTCGATCAAACTTACGGAGTACTTTCAGCTAACTAGTCCCTACATTTTGTTCTGTAGAAATACGTTGAATGAAGAACCGGGGGTGGCGGAAAGTTGTGTGTTGCTACGCACCAGATATTTATGTCTTTACTTTGCTACATAAACTCGAAAATGTAACGAGGGAGATGTAACGTGGGATATGTAACGGAGAAGCGTCACACTGAGCTGCTACGAGTAAATGCGCATAGCATGCGTAGCCCATGCTTCGAGTAACCTATGCATAAGTAATTGATGAGAAGGATCTTGCTTACTCTTTTGGAATTATCAGGTCGAAACCGGGAGATTTGGAAGCGAGTGAATTATCTTATGGTTGTTAGTACACTTTCACCCTCCCTTTTGTAAGAATAGTTCATTACACTACCATCCTGATTTTTTTGAGCTAGGTTATACCGTATGAGCTAGTCTTATGATGATACACAGTGATAAACTCATTTTTCGTCGAAAATGTTTCGTAGTTTATTGTGGGACTACAGTTATTTTTCCAACGGACGAGAATTTTATTTCGTGTCATTTGGATTTGTTTACCCAGAAAATTTAAAAAAAATCGTTGGAGCAGTTTTTGAGAAAAAAAATTGTGCTATAATTATAGTTAGTTTTGGATCAACTCCGGCCATACCCCTGTTATGGCGTCCCATGTTGTTCTACAGGATGAATATGAAATCTGAGCAGCTTGCCGTTTTCTCTCAATCGCGATCACAGACAGAACAGCGTTCAGACCAGTTTCTCAAATGACGTTTTTCGGACTCCGTAGCCCTCAAAACGTTAAGACCCGAAGAAACTCAACATTGTTCAGTCGATAACCGTCATTTCTTCTTCGTAGAGGTAAGGGTTATAAAAATTAATAGTGCATACATGAATCTGTGGAGGCAACGTGAGGAAGATTGCAAACGAAGAGCAATAACTTTAGTATTAGAGAAGCCCGTGCTCTCTAGAGGTTTTTAGCTTCAACTAAAGTAAGACGCAACGCTTGCTAGGTCGCTCTGACTGTACTCTCGTCAATCTATTGACGGAACGATTTGGGAACCTCAGAAGCTCGAGCACAGCACGTGGGGTAAAACCTGACTTGCTACACAATATGCTCCCAGTTTTAAGTAAAGCTATTTACTTATTTGCAATTCTAGAACTTCTTAGTAAACGTCAAGCTCCAACTTCTTCCAACTCAATTTATATCCGTGAATTACGTTGAAAATTGAGGTCCAAAAAGTTAGAGTAAATTTTAGAAAACTTTTCGTACCATTTTGTATGTTCTCCGATGAATTCCTCCATTTTGTCGTTTTTACTTTCCTTAGCACGAAGGACAGTTAAGCAATTGGCTGGGAACTGTTCAGTCATCTTCAGATCTTTTCGTTTCCAAATCTCCAAAAAACCCCGTTTGGCAAAATGGTCATTGCGAACATTGTTCAATGAGAATGGATGAACGAAATATACTCAAATTTGATACTCAGCCGGCAAATTACAATGTGGCCCCAAAATAAAGGTAGGAGAAAAATTGGCCAATAACTAATTACACTAATCATAGAGGTCAAATTACCAACTTTTTTTCTCTCGTCAACGGGTGCAATTTAGATTGAACTTACTGCGCAGACATAACGACACTACAAATTTTCATATGTGGGAAAATGACGAGGACAGCACAATCACTACATAGTATAAAAAAGTCGCTGTCGCTGTCAGTCCCCGAGTATGCTAAAATCTTTAAAACTGCGCAACGGCTTTTGAAGCGGGTTTTTTTATTGGGGTGATTCAAGAGGAATAATACACGCATAATCGAGAAACGCTGATAAATTTAGAGGTTTATAATGTGATGTAAATAAATACATTTTTTGGCGCTTACATTGCAAACGCTGGCTCAAACCCTCGAGATAATCAAAATAATGAGTGTATTTACACCTTAAAAAGGCCAACAAAAAATTCCGCGATGGTAAATGTTTATCTCTTAGGGATAACTCACAATAATCATTTTTTATCCTTTACATTTTACTGGAAAAATGTCTTATTTCCGAAGTGGTTTTTAGCAATACAGCTAAAATCCAATTACCTATACATTGTCCATTTAATATAAATCAATATGGTCCCGTTCAAATGAATATTTTCGAAGTTATAACAGATTTACAATGCAGGGACGTAGCGGTAATTAGTAATATGATTAGCAGCCCGGATTAATCGGATAATTATAGAAAATTGTAGTTAAGTTAAAATATCTGGTGCGTTGCAACACACAACTTTCCTTGGCTCTACTTTGTTCATTTCAATTTACTAATTCATTTATCACTCAGTTCATTTGAACTTGGTCAAACATCGCTTCGCGGCGGCAGGAATTGGTAGCGCTTACAGTTCCGGAATTAGTTGTGCTGTTCGTACTCATTCCCGGAGCATTATTGACCAATTGGTACACAGAAAATTAATGAGGCTGTAAACACTATTTATTTGAAGAAGGATAGTAATCACTTTAGGAGAGTTATTGGTTAATATCTTATAGAACTGGTAGTAAGCGAAACGGCGGTAGTTGAAATTCCGGGATTTGTTGAGTGACCCCCATATATCTTATGGGCGTTTTTAAACGCTCACCCAAAGGTTATTGCATTGGACTACACCAATTTGTTTCAACATTTCAGTGGAGTTTATAAGGAAAAACCACGCTAAAACCGATTTTCGTCAACAATTTTGATAATTTATTGTGCTGCTCACGTCACTTTCCCACAAATGGGAGTTTCATGGTATAATTGCCTTATTAAGAGCTATAAATGTAAAAAATGTAATCAAAATCGTTACCGCCGTTTTTGGGAAATAAAATGTTTAGTGTTTCGATCACTATGATAACTATAGATAACATTCGGTGGATTTTTCTCATACCCTTATTTTGTCGTCTCATGGTAACTTGCGGGCTAGATATCAAGTTAGAGCTGATTTGGTACGGTGGTTTTCTCTAAAACTTGTTTACAGACACACAGAACATTTTCGCAAATAGTGTTTTTCGGACCCAAAAGGGTCTGATACGTAAAGATCTGAAGAAAACTCGGAAAAAATTGTTTTTCAACCGATAACATAACTTTCCTTTCTACTTTGTAGAGCCAAAGAAAGAGTAAATGGCTGAATAGAATATGGATTTTTTGTTATGTTGTAATAGTAAGTGAAATATTTTTGACTGCGGCACTTACTAATAATTTGTACAATTTATTCATAATCATACTGTTATGTATTTAGTTCTAGTTGTTGTTAGTGTGGTTGTGTTGGTACCATTGTTAGGCCTCACCAGTTCTTCTTCTAGGAAAATATAGTTCGATTCCAGATATCGTGTCCTGTGTCTACCTGCACAAACCCACTTTCCAAAAATACAATACATACTTATAGTTTTAAGGTGTATTTCTGAGTATTAAATGTTTTACAGAAATTATAATCATGTCTGGAAGGCGTCGTCGTTCTAACATAGGTCGTAGTACAGTGAACGCCACAAGAGCAACCCAAGATGTATAAAATAGGGCCGAAAAAGTTCAAGTACCTCTGAGCAATGAATCATCAATTGATGCCACGTCCATCCGGAGAAAATGCTTAACGTCGTTGATCAGAAATGACGTACTTTCACACTGATATTATGACGAGACAATAATTGTATGCAATAACTTAAAAACTACAGGGCTTATAACTTTAGTTATCTTTATTTATCCCAAAATGGTTTTTGGTTTATTATTCATTCTGAATAATAACCCTATGTTTTCGGCCACGAAAAATTTTTTACAACCCCCCCTCAAAATTTGATACTTTACGTTTCAAGGCATGGAGATTCCAAATTTGCAATGTCCGTCCGCCGTCCGCCGTCCCCTGTCCCCCGTCCACCGTCCCCCGTCCGCCGTCCGGGCCGTTTTGTGCCTTTAACGTGGTCTAAAAAATTCGTTTTTTCGCCCAAAAATCCGATTTGGTATCTAGTTGTGCCCGCCATCTCGGGAATCCGATCGGACGAAGCCCATGGTTGTAATGGGCAAAAAACGGTTAAAAAAATTAACGAAACGCAGTACAACGCGGGAGCTACAAGCGTTTTGTCGTTTGAATTCCCTCCGCCCCGCCCGTCTCTTTAAAAAACCAACCGCTCTCGAGGCGGGTCGCTTCCCTCCCAACGACTCCGCCAACCCCACTCGCCGCTCAACTCGCCTTTCGCTTCGAGCGCCCCCGTTCCTATTTCCCCGACGTTTTGTTTTAATACGATTCAATTTTTTTAGATTCTTTCGTTTCATTCTCATTCTGGTTTTTTTCATAGATTTTTGGTTAAATTTTGATATTAGTATTTAGCGTGCATGTTTTCATATTAAAATTCAGTTTTTTCTAGATACTTGCGTTTTTTTTGTTTATTTTAATATTACGATTCAGTTCTTTTCGACCTTTTTTGGGTTTCATTATGATATTTTTCGATGCTGAATCGAACAGGATGGGTCTCGGAGCATTAATGCTAGGTCAAGCTGATTATCCGAATAATAAACCGTTGTGTAATAATTTGCAGGGTTTTTAAATTTCAACCGTGCAGAAACCGGCCACTAGTAAATTAATAAAAACCTCGACGGAGCGATTTGAGTGTGATTATTCACTCATAAATCTCGCTCGTATAACACTAGCGTTCTCAAATAATAGCGATCGTACTGTTATGAGCTACCGGAGAAGAGTACCACAATAATGACCATGAAATATAATCAGGAGCAACCATTGAATTTTTAAGGTCAAACTAACGTCGTTTTATAAAGAAACTATTTTCGCAGTTTTTCCCATTTTATTCTAGAACCGGTTACACAAACCTTCCTGTTCCAAAAGATCACATTGATAGTTCCATTACCTACACATCAGGTGCTTTACGAAGAGCGCGGGATGAGTAGCGACCGCGCAATAAATTGCGGATCTTGTAGCTTTACCTGTTACAAGATAGAACGCTATGTATAATAAGTTCATATAAACAGAGTGACAAATATATTGAGTTATCAGCTGGAATGTACTTGGAAAGTATTGCGTCGCGCCTTCTTTCATTCTCACCTCCGACCGAAACTGAGAGAGAGATGAAACTACCATTTCTGCAGATCAAAGTGGAGCCGGACACTACAGTTTGGAGCTGAGGAACTCAATACTCGTCAACAGCGAGAAAGAGAACTCACAGTGGAACCTTGGAGTCATTATTTAGGTGCCTTCGAGGCCATCCCACCAAAAAGGCTCTGAGAAAGTCTAGGTCAAGATCGCAATATATCTTGAGATGAGCTGCTAGGCAGAACCCGGGGGATTCTCTGAAGCGGTCCACAATCCACACCTCAGAAGCCACCCAGGCCACGTTTTGTGCGGTTAATCCTCAGCCTGAACGAGCCAAGCTGCTCCATCAACCAGTCTAGGGACCTGGGAAGCACAAACAAAAATTGACGAAAATAGCGTTTTAGGGATTCACACGAGAACTAGAAATGTTTTTCCAGTCGACCACTTCACGTTTCTCCACACTTCACAGATGTGAGTAATCTACAAAAGGCTGTCTTACTTTGGCCTTGTAATTAAAAGTGAGATCTGACAAGCTCCACTGAGCTCTACGCCGGCAACGAGCGCTTAGAAAAGCTTTTTTTATTCGCGATTGAGCTTTCATTAAAGCTCCGGTTGACCTCGTCCTATCGATCTATGAAATCGGAATCTGCCCTTCGCAGTTGCACGTCTATTTTAAAATCGATCCCATCAAAACTAACGGAGAAAGTTTCTCCATCTCAAATTGAAGTCCCAAGTCTAAAGAGCCGCTGTTTAAATATCGTTTAATATTTTCGGATATTACGGCCCCGTAATGAAAAAGTTTGACGAGAACCTTAACAAACCTCGTGTTTCCTCGTTATAATGATACGCCTGTAATGACAGAAGTGCGAACAAACGAAGAAAAAAAAAGAAGCTCTTTCAACTGGTTTTTTGCCTTTCGTTGTTTATTCTCAGTGTTTTTCGCTCCCTTGGGCTATTTTCCGTTCAAACTTTGAGGGTTCGAGTGGCTGCATTTAAACAGATTGAAAAACCTCCGTTTTTCGGACGGAGGGCCCAAGAAGAAATCCGCCAGAAATTCTTTCTCTTCTTTGACTGTGTTTCCTTCGGGGCTTTTAATTTTCTTTCTCCTTTTGTTTTCATACGTGCGTTTACTGTTTCCCTTTGCGCCGAGAAATAAACACAATTAACAAGAGCTCGGCCTTTTTCAAAGCTCTTTGCTCATTAACTTGGACAATGTTGAACCGAGTAATAATAATAATGTATTCCAGAGTAGTAATAATAATAATAATAATATATCGTCGTGGTCTACCATCAGTCCTCTCCGGTTGGGCCTGACACTGAACCTTACTATCTCCTTTTACGGGTTTTCCTCATGCTCTCACTTCATCACACTTCCCAGCTCTTACTGGCCAGCTCCTGCTACATTCTACTCTTACAAATAGAAAAGTTTCCCTCTTACACTCACTCACAGCTCTCGTCCAGGCTCACACCATTCAACAGTCCCTGTGTCACCTTAACTCTGACTATATCATACTCTACTCTGAGCTCAATATCTATCGTGTTTTAACTGATTAACCATTGTAAATAACAGAGTAATACACAATGTAATGCACAGCTGATCCGGCAAAAAGCCGAATGGTTCAAGCTGGGGGAGGTTGAGGAAAAAACCAAGCTCATCCTTCTAAGGCCTGAGCCTATAGGCGGCCACAGGCTCCTTGAAAAGCAAGGCGAGTACTTAGGAGCCAATACAGGTGAAACTTCAGTTAACACCTCGAAGGCACTACCGTTAGCAATTAGCAAGGCCACTTGGCCACGACGCAATACCAAACACAAGCGAAGCGAGAACAGGAATGGCTGACGAGGCGAAGCCGAGACACCAGAGTAACCATAGGGAACTAAATCCACCTGAATATTTGTTAATTGGATGCTACGGTGCGCCACACATTCCTTATGCGAGTAAAGTTGTACATAAGGACTATATCCCACACCACCGCAATCAACAAACATCCAGGGTCAATTATTCGAATGAGCAAATAGTACTCCAATGCAAAAGAGCCAGCAGGCCCAAAGTAGTCGCTCAGATTGACTTTTCATGGGACCAGCAGCCCTGATGGTTCTCAAAATTCGGACTATGCCTCACTTTGGGTACTTTATTCCAACAACATGATTGGGTATTGCCCTGTTTTCTGGGTTAGCAAACTCACAGTCGTTAAAAAAAAGTGCTGACTCAATCCCGGAGAGCTGCACACCAAGACAGCATCTGCTTAAGCACACCAAGTGATTACTGACCAGTTACCAGTTGGCTTGATCATTGAGTGGACAAGCGGAGAGAGAAAAGGGCACTTTCCCTATGTGCTGAACTCAGTATAGACCTGAATAGTAGAATAGTAAATTGCTACTCATTAGCGTACTCGTCGAAGGGACACGTATGGATTTTTTTCCCAAGCTCTGTGAGAGTCTTAGGAGAAAGTGGGTTGAGTTAGACCACTAGCCGATTCAGTTCTTTATGGGACATTGTGACTTCATCGTGAGGCTCCACTTCTAATCTCTCAAAGACGTCTTGTGCCTCTAGTGTGGAGGGACAAAGAAACCACATGCTACTCCACTGTTCCTAGAACAATGAGTGACCCATCCAGGTTTGGCTGCTTCTAAGCAAGCTTATAGCTGTGATGTGGGGGTCGTTATTGACTGTAGTTGTTTACTCTGGTGTGAATTCTTTAGAGGATGAATGAAAAAAAACCTTCTCTAGGCCGACTTTAATTTATTGAGCATCATCAGGACTTTAGAGTATCACAGCAGACAATTAGGTTACAGTAAATTATAAGAAAATTATAAAGAAACAAAACAAAAGTACGACACAACATGAAGTCATTATTATTTTCTAGAAGGAGATGGGAGAAACAGCTTAGGTGTACATGAAGAAGAATGTAATGTAATTTTTTTTCTCTCTGATCACTATGTTCCTGTTTACTCATAACCTCGCTAGAACCTTCCACACTAGTTCAATCTGTTATTTACCATTAAGGTCTATTTTGTTTTTGTTTGTTTGATTTTCAAAATTAATTCAGTTCAATGTTACTCTATAATTTTCTTATAATTTACTGTAACCTAATTGTCTGCTGTGATACACTATAGCCCTGATGATGCCTTTAAATTAAGCGAAACGTCGGCCTAGAGAATTCATTCATCCTGACTGGCTCTCAAGAATTCACACCAGAGCAAGCTTATAACCGTATCACCAAGTTAGCGAAGAGGGTTATGAAAACGAAAAACGTAGCCACAGTTGATCACTTTCTTTAAAACTTGCCGCCCTGGTAAATAGTTAGATTAGGTGGGGGAACAAATTAAGGACTCCTATCAGATGGTATGGGTTCCCCAGGGTCATACATGGAACCACATGTGCAAAATGTGGAACCATACATGGAACCACATGTGCAAAATGTGGAACCATACATGGAACCACATGTGGAAAAAGGACAACCCGTGGTCTCGCAGGCTAGCGAAACTGCGCTCTCCTTAACTTTCGTTTGATATAACCTTCTTATGAGTGTTAAGGAACAGTAATTTAGATAAGGGCTCGAAGCTGTCAAAATACAGTTCTCTCGTTCTGGTATTATATGTCGACTTATTCTTGGCTCGCATTGAATTTCACATCCCTCCCTCTCAGTCTAGCACAATTTGAATTTATGTGCCAATTCCCTATTTAGTTTTAAAAAGATGTCTTCTGTTTTGTGTCCTTTATCCACAATCTATTTATTTCCTCAGTTTTTCAAATTAATTGTGCAGAACACTATAGCACCATATGTCAACAAAACTGGTTTCTATAATTTTCTTTCTCGTATCAACTAAGAGCATTCATTTTATTATTATTATTATTGACATTTTATGTCTTTACTTTGCTACATAAACTCGAAAAGTGTAATGGCCAAAAGCGTCACGAAAATTAACCTTTGAGGCCGGTTGGACAAGGCAACGTTTTAACCCGAGTTGCAACCGCAGTTCCTGTGGTGTAATGCATAAGGCATCGGTCTCCTAAACCAGAGGTTGTGGACTCGAATCCCACCAGGGTTACGATGCTCTGTGTCTTTTTGTTGTTGACATTTAATATCCCTCGTGGTTGCATACTTGTACAAAAGCTGTACCCACCGTTTGTGTTAGTGATTTTAAATTTTGACATTCTAAAGAAAAAGACATAAAATGTCCTTTGAATTCAGTAGGCTTCGAAACGTGAAGAGCTGAAAAAAATGCCATTTCTTATAAATTCTGCTCAGACGGTACTAGCATAGTCGGAAAAACTATAGTCCAATAAACTACTTATACGACGAAAGTTTCCTTATAAATTATAGTGACGTGTTTCGAGGTTATCAACACATCAAAAGCCGGTGGAATCGGTTCAAGTCGAGTTATGGGGTGTTGTGCTTCCCCCTACCGCAACACCGGCTGAGCGAACAATATATCGTTCTGTCAAGATGTACGAAATCTCTGAACCAGCAAGGTAACAAACATTCTTATACCAACATTCCTTTGTCATATGCCCAAATTTCGAGCAAGTATCGCACTTTTATTATTATTATTTACAATACAGTAAATGTGCAATGTCTCTGCGTCTTGCACGAATAAATGAACAGAGAGCTGTAGAGGGGATTTACAATATACCTTCACTAATGCGTGTCGCGTACTAAGCAATCGAACATTCGGTTTGTACTAACGTCAATGGAATGTTGCTAATAAGTTTTAATGAGCTGCGTTCTCAAATAGTCCTTCACGGTCCGTGCAAACAGCGAATGATGCCCACCGTTTATTTGAACCACAAACAGCTTCTTTTATATTTCTCCCAGTGGTTTTTGTTGATTAGAGCTTAACACGCCTTACAGACTTTTCTGGAACCTTCCTTTCATCCGAGAACGAGTTAACGTGTTGCAATCACGATCAGGGGAGGGACGTAAGTTTGGCGTATAATGTAAAACTTTTCAGCCCAGCACGGAATCTCGAGCCTTGGAGAAAGAAATGTGATCGTGTAAAATGAAGAGGAAATAGCAACAACTAAATCTGATATCAGCTCAGCGGGCGCGTGACTGGGGATTATGGAATTGTTTTGTTAGCGGATATTTTTACCCCTGCTCCTCCCCTCTCCTCACAGCACACTAATTTCAACCTGAAATGTTGGGTAATGTCTCAAAAGAGTACCCTTAACCACCTTTTCAATTCCACTAAAAGTTGAGAAATAAGTCAAAACTGATTAATGAGGAAATTCCAAAAGCTGAGTTGAAATTACTGAGAAATTAAATTAACGTAGTTGAGAAATTGAATGTACATAGCTCGGAAATTAAACAAAAGTTGCTGGCAAATTGACTTAACACTTTTTGGAAAAAGAAGTAAAATTGAGGGAAAATGTCTTTTGCCAATTGTGTAAAAAAGCTTAGCAAATGGAGTTCAAATAATACGTAAGCGAGTAAAACGCGTTAAAAAATAGCGCACCTAATACTTGGGTTGAATAAATATTGTCGGGACCCAATTAAAATGAATGCGATGCTTCACACAATCTTCCTCATCCCCACGCACGTTCAGCGATTTTCATTGCTTTAGCTACTAATCTAGTATTTGTGGTTTGTTCGTAAAAAACATAAGTTAACGCTTGGCGCTTAAAGCTAAGGAATTAATCGAGGTACTCCTACTTATGGTTTAATTAATTGATGAGCAACCAGCGCACAGATAATTCATAAGGGTTTTTTGAGAAGAATCGTGTTTACGGGCGAAAAATGGTAATAAGCGAAACAGCGGTGGTTTGAATTCCGGAATTTTCGGGGTTGCTCCTAAATATTTTATGAATGTTTTTAAACCTTCGTCGTATAAATATATTATTGGACTACCACCTTAATTTTTTTTGAAAATTCTGCTGTTATCCTATGAGCGGAATTTATAAGGAATAAGAAACGTCGATAATTTACTGTGCTCCTCTCATAATTTTTTCGATGAGAATAGTGGGGTACTGTCATGTTAGTTGGAACTGTCCATTCAAAAAAACTAATCTAAATCGTCGAAGCTGTTTTCGAGAAAGAAAAAATGTAATATTATCTTATTATAATTATAATAACGTTTGGACGGATACGACCCACACCATTTAATGCCCCATGGTCAGTAGGGCAGATAGGAAATTTAAGTTGATTTGGTTTAGCCGTTCCCTCAATCGCGACCAAAGACAGACTCACCATATTCTCACACGGCGTTGTTAGTATTCAGTAGCCCTCGAAACGACCCGTAAGTTTGCTTTCCTTGGCTCTCCAAAGTAGAAAGGACAATTATGAAATCTGCTGACATGTTTACTTTCCTTGGCTCTACGAAGTAGAAAGGAAAGTTATGTAATTGGCTGAAAAAAAAAATTTTGAGTTTTCTTCAGATCTTTACGTTTCAGACCCTCCTGAGTCCGAAAAACAGTATTTGGGAAAATGGTCTGTGTGTCTGTATACGATTTTTAGAGAAAACCACCGTACCAAATCAGTTGAAACCTGATGTCTAGCCTACCGGTTACCATGGGACGCAAAAATAAGGGTATGGGCAAAATCCACCTAAAGTTAACTATAGTTATCATAGTGATCAAAGCACCAAATTTTTTTTCTCAAAAACCGCTCTAACGATTTTGATTAAATTTTTTATATAGATAGCTCTTAATAAGATAATTATACCATAAAATTCCCGGTTGTGGGAAAATGACGAGAGCAGCACAATAAATTATCAAAATTTTTGACGAAAAGCGTTTTTGCAGCGGTTTTTTCCTTTTAAACTCCGCTGGAATGCTACTAGAATGTTCAAAAAATTCGTGTTTTAGTCCAATCCGATACCTATAGGGTGAGCGTTTAAAAACGTTCATGAAATACATGGGGCTCATTCCAGAAATTCCTGAATTTCGACTACCGCCGTTTCGCTTAATTCCAGTTCTAACAGTTATTACCCAATAACTCTGCGAAAGTGATTACTATCCTCCTTCAAAAAATGTTTGTTTACAGCCTCATTAATTTTCTGTACACCAATTGCTCACTGATGGTCCTATAATGAGTACGAGCAGCGCAATAAATTCCATAACTGTAGGCGCTACAGCTTCCTGCTGCTGTGACGTGTTGTTTGACCAAGTTCAAATTAACCGAGTGATAAATGAATGGATTGAATAGAATAGCCATGTACAAAGTGAATTGACGTAGAGCTAAGGAAAGTTGTGTGTTGCAACGCACCAGATATTTTTTCTAGAGTTCTCTACATATCTTTTTGTTTCCGAGTCCGAAGAAGACTATTTGAGAAAAAGGGTCTGCGTGTTTGTCCATAAGTACCTATACACTTTAATAAGGACCATTAAATATATAGGGTTTACTCCAGAAATACCAAAATTTTAACCATCGCCGTTTCACTTACTACCATTTATAACAGTTTTTACCCGGTAACTCTTGAAAAGTGATTACTATCTTTCCAAAAAAAATCGTGTTTACAGCCTTATTAATGTTTCGTGTGCCAATTGCTCGATAATGACGAGGGCATGGGTACGAGCAGCACAATAAATTCTGGAACTGTAAGCTGTACCTCTTTCTGCTAGTGATGTTTTACCTAGTTCAAATGAACGGAGGGAAAAATAAATTGAACTAGTAGCAAGCCATGAAAACCAGCGAATTTACGTAGAGCTAAAGAAAGTTGTGTGAAGCGGCGCTCCTTTTCTTTCAAATCCGTAGAGCCGAGAAAAGTAAAGCGCCACTATCAGTAGTAGGCGCTTAGCAGCCAAAAGCTGTGGTTTGAGCGACGGGAACTCTGAGAAGTAGAAGAAATCATCCACTTGTTGCCTCAGCCATCATTAGGCAGGGTCTTAGTGATAGAATAGAACGGCTACCTCGATTTTCGAGCACGAACGGCCCTGGCAATGAATATACACGAAGGGATTCTCCATAAACGTTGGCTACTAGACAGCGGTTTGGCAACCGTCCACTTTTTCTTCTTCCGCTATGCCGTCTTGAGGTCACTCTTTTCTCAAAGATTTCGCGTCAGTCTGATTGTGCCCGGAATGAAAAGATAAGGCAAATAACGCCTAGAAGACAACAAAGTTTTTTCTGAGTCACCGAGCCATTAGAGGCGATTCGGGAAATGCGAAATAATCCCGCAAACCATGTAATACGCAACATTAAAATGTCCCCGACACTAACGATCTTTTGACGGCGGACGCTGTAATAACTCGATCGCTTCCGATAATATTTATCTTCAACGAATCACCGCCATTGCGGGCCTAAGCGTTTCAATTATTTAACGATACTGTTAGTTGGGTCTGGTTTCTTGTTATTTCCAGACATTCGGGTCAGTGTCAGAGCTATAATTCGAATTCAATTGACCTGAACATCGAAGCGTGAGGCGCATGCGAACAACGCTTAACCAGCAAGCGACGAGATAACAGGATTCGTGCATATAAACCATTTTGCGTTCTCCTTGTCATTTCCAATATTAATAAGTTTCGTAAGTGACACAAACTCCGTCTGAGAAATCGAGAGTGAAAGTGATGTTCTTTCGTCACTCTTCCCTTTCTCGAGGAATGTGCTCAGCAGGCGATATGAAGAATATTTGGTGCGGCGCGACACATAACTTTCCTTAGCCCCACGTGCGGCTAGCTGTTTTCTTCACTCTTGCAACGAATCCAACCTCCTAAATCCTAAGTAGAAACTGGGTAATCACTGGGTTCTGAAATTTTTTGAGTCGCTCCCTTAGTGTGTCACGTCCCTTTGACGAGGATTTACATAATCTCGCTGGCCATTTATCTAGCTCAGCATGTCGGATAAAATACTGGAGCACATGATCTTCAAGTGCTCAAGACATTGCACGAGAGACCATCCTCCATTCGAAGAACACCCCCGTTCAATCCGTACACCCTAATGACCAAAAACGACGAACAACGAACATTTTAGTAACACTCTTTTATTACCAAGCTAAATTATTTGGATAATAACCGTTGTTAACCAATTGAATATACTGATTCTGTCGATGTTTTAATTTTTATTTAAAGCCAATAAAATAAGAAAAAGTTTCCCTCGCGCAAAGCCGTGGTCATCTATCGTAGTTGCCTTATTAAGTGGTCCATCTGTTCCAGGCGTGTGTAAGAGATGAACCACTATTCAAAATTCAATTATTTCACGGTTGATGTATAGCAAACAAAATTTAAGTATTTTTGCATTAAAGAGGAAAGTTCTGATGCTGCTGAGTAACGAAATTTGAAGAAAAAAACGTGGCCCACCTATCCCTGGTATACTGTGCCCTCCGAAGAATTCACGCACTTTTGTCCCCCTAGTTCTAGTCCAGGAGCCGAGGGCTAAAAATGTTGACTCATTAGTTGAAAGTTGGTTACTAGTAGTTCCCTCAATGTTTGGTAAAACCCCCGTCCTCTGCTATCTCTGAAGTATGGACTAAGAAAATGGCTGCTCATCAAAAAGGCAAAATTTGACTTATTAGTTGATAGTTACAATAGTTACAACAATTGAGGAATTTGCTTGTACTTCCATTGTGAAATCAACATCAGCAGTTAATATGTTGCAGCACAAATATTTGTTTACTTTCTGCTAACCAAAGGGTAAGAAAGTATTGTGATCGTGTCAAAAAAAAAGTTCGGTTTTCTTCAGATCTTTACGTTCTGAGGCGTACTGAATTCGAAAAATCTCATTTCCGCGCGTGGTCCGTGTGTATCTGTCGTTCGGTATGAGAACGGCTGAACCGATTAAGCTGGTTTTTTTTGTTACTTAGTGTAGACGCGAAATTGAGGTTATGCGCGATTTCGGTCGATGGTAAAGGGTAGCTGGGGGGGGGGGGGATGTACCGAAAACTAGGATTTTTCTCAAAAAAATGGCTCCAACGATTTTGATTAAACTTACAAAACTTTTCTCCACCATGGAAATACGGTAAACGGAGATACAAGCCTCAGGAGCAAAAATAGTTTTTTACGCTTTTTGGCAAAGTGGCTTAAACGATTTTCATCAAACTCACAGACTGTTTTTGAATAGTTAATACGTATACATTGTTAAGGATAAATGTTCATCTGACGATTCATTGAAAAGAAATGAAAATGAAAATACGACGAAAATAATGTTTTTCTGAACATTAGTGTGCTAGCCCGAGTAATTGAGTCACTGGATTTAATCTATCTTATGAAATTTTTTTAAGCAACCTATACCCACATTTTGTTCTCTGGGATAATTTCTGTGCCTATCTGTTGAACGGAGATATAATAGCGTAATAGCTCGAAAAACGAGGTTTCTCGAATAATAAATTATCAGCTTTCCAATTATTTTAAAAAATATCTGGTGCGTAGCAACACACAACTTTCCGCCACCCCTTTAACTTCGAACACCACCTACATAGGCGGGCGCCATATCTTCGTTCAACGCATTTCTACAGGAACATTTATGGAGAACAAAATGTAGGGACTAGTTAGCTGAGACTACTCCGTAAGTTTGATCGAAATCGTTAGAGCCGTTTTTGAGAAAATTGGAATAGCGATAAATTAATAT
Source organism: Pachypeltis micranthus (assembly GCA_020466155.1). NCBI lineage: Eukaryota > Metazoa > Arthropoda > Insecta > Hemiptera > Miridae > Pachypeltis > Pachypeltis micranthus. The sequence goes on along the minus strand of CM035775.1, from coordinate 37,914,791 downwards.
TCGACAAATCTCCTTTTCTGAGTTAATTTGGCTTATATCTCCTTTCAACATATATATACAGAAATAATTATACAGAACGAAATGTTGGTATGAGTGACTAAAAGACACCCCATTAGGATTTATCTGGTGAAAAAGTTACCCTGGAATTTACGGAAATGTTAGAAAAAACGTTATTTTTGACACATTTTGATTTTTATCTCTGTTCAATGGACCGTCACAGGAACATTTATTGAGAAGAATATGTAGGAATCAACCATTTGATAACATCCTGTGAGTTTGGTGAAAACTGCTGAAGCCGTTTTGCCAAAAAGCGTAAAAAACCTATTTTTGCTTCAGGGGCCCATATCTCCGTTCACGGTATTTTCATGGAGATATGTACGTAAAGATCTGAAGAAAACCCAAATTTTTTTTTGGGCCGATTACTATACTTTCCTTCCCTTTGGGTAGCGGAAAGTAAAAACGGCTATAACGACTAAGATCAAACGTACCAAGTACTCTCAACTAAGCAGTACCTACATTTTGTTCTCCATAAATGTTCCGTAAAACCGTGTTGAATACGTAGCAGGTCGTCGAATTTACGGGGGGGTGCGGAAAGTTGTGTGTCACTACGCACCAGATGTTTTATGAACGTGTTTTGTTAAAATATTTTATAGTAAAGCTGATGGATGTGGAACTCATTCACGTCGTTTGCAAGTATCAACTAATAAGTCAATTTTTGAGAGCCATCAAGTTCATCAAATTTGGATTTTGTCTGCTCGAAAGAGTCCTCAAAATGAGGTAAGCAGACACGGCAATTTTTAAAGTACTCCACTTCACTTAGTTGTAACATAATTTTCAAGTTTCAACTTCGTAAGTCAATTTTTGACCATAATTTCGTCAAATTTGGATTTTGTTTGCAAGTCGAAGTCCGTGAAACTACAAATTTACGATGTCAACTAATAAGTCAAAATTTGGTTCAAAATTCGTCGAATTTTGATTGACTCCGCAACTTAATGGCTAAGCATGGGAGGTAGCAGAGTTGTGAATTCGGACAGTACAAGCAATTTTCCTAGTCTGTACTTCAGAGAAAGCAGAGAACCGGGGTTTTATCAAACATTGAGGGAACTAGAAGTAACCAACTTTCAACTAATGGACCAAGGTTTTTAGCCCTCGGCTCCTGGACTAATCGTAATGGGAACAGATGTGGAGGTTAGCGTGTTATGTAGAGATCTGTACATCCCGTAAGTAACCAAAAAGACGTTACCGTAATGCAGTCGTTATTTATCAATACGTTTGACATTTCGATGGTCCGAGCAGCTGCGATATGCGTACGAGAACGCTGCGTGCTGCTCCCCTTTGGTAATTTTTTTCCTTTCTTGTTTGACTTGGAAGAAATAGCGAAGAACCGAAATTATTTCCTGGTCGGGTTTTGGTTGTGAAGAGACTCTTCGTCGTAGGTGAAGGATCTGAATAATATTTCGGGCGAGTAGAGGGAACTGGTATTTTGCCGGCGATTCGCCGAGTCTTGGAAGGATTATAGTTGATAATTGAAGGTTTGGAGATGCCGAGGAATCAAGTTAAAATTAACTCTCCGGCCAAACATCGTCGGCCGTGGTTTGAGAGTCTTTGACCCTTCACGGACCAAAACACCAAGTCGACCTTGCACTTCACCCTCACGTGCTGGCTTATGCGTCCAGTCATTTCATAACCACCGACGGCTTCCGAAAGTGGAATGAAAATGAACTGTTTCTTGTTTTGAGAATAGAAGGGAGGCATCCGATGGGCAAACGGCAGGGGAAACCGGCGATGGAAGGGGCGTTTGCTCTCCCGGCAAACTATTCCGTCAAACTGACGGAGGGCAGTGGTGTGTTGGAGTATTGGCAGTTTAGGTTCGTTCTAGTCAGTTAATCGGCTACTGATCTTCCGAGCGGCCGAGACAAAAACAAAACAGCCCGAGGCGTCATCAACAAGTGTCCGGGTACGTAAAGCTTCAAACTCCAGATCATGTTTTCTTAACGACCCGGCATTATGCAGTCGCGTCGCCTTTGTTTTCATAATTAATTTTTTGTCGGTTGTTCCTGAAAATTAACACTTGACGTCTAAACATCGATTACTTTTCAAGAGCCACAGCTTTCCCTTCTTTTATCTACAACGGCCAAATGACTCATCGTTATCAACAAACTCAACTACAGCATGAATATACAATGAATCTTAGAGGTTTCACCCAACTTTCCCATGAAATGTTATTACTTTCCGCTACCCAAAGGGTAAGAAAGTATTGTAACCGTGTCAAATAAAAATATCTGGTGCGTAGCAACACACATCTTTCCGCCACCCCCGTAATTTCGAATACCACCTACATAGGCGGGCGTATATCTTCGTTCAACGCATTTTTACAGGAACATTTATGGAGAACAAAATGTAGGGACTATTTAGCTGAGACTACTCCGTAAGTTTGATCGAAATCGTTAGAGCCGTTTTTTAGAAAATTAGAATATCGATAAATTAGTATTCGGCAAAGCTCCTTTTCTGAGTTAACTTCGCTTATATCTCCGTCCAACATATATATACAGAAATAATTATGTAGAACGAAATGTTGATATGGGTGACTAGAAGACACTCCATTAGGAGTTATCACATCTGGTGAGGAAGTTACCCTGGAATTTACGGAAATGTTCAAGTCGCTGAAATAGAATTATCCAGTATTTTTAAAAAAACCAAAAAACTGAATAGTTGACCGGTGAAAATGACGTGAATCGCATCTACAGCCACTCAGTAAACTATTAAATAGTATTTTATTCCTGATTTTAACAAAACACGTTATAAAATATCTATCTGCGTAGTAACACACAACTTTCCGCAGCCCCCGTAAATTCGACGACCTGCTACGTATTCAACACGGTTTTACGGAACATTTATGCAGAACAAAATGTAGGTACTAGTTAGTTGAGAGTACTTGGTAAGTTTGATTTTAATCTTTATAGCAGTTTTTGAAATAATTGGAAAACTGATAATTATTCGAGAAACCTCGTTTTTCGAGCTGTTACGCTATTATATCTCCGTTCAACAGATAGGCACAGAAATTATCCCAGAGAACAAAATGTGGGTATAGGTTGCTTAAAAAAATTTCATAAGATAGATTAAATCCAGTGACTCAATTACTCGGGAAAGCACACAGATGTTCAAAAGACATTATTTTCGACGTATTTTCATTTTCATTTCTGTTCAATGAACTGTCAGATGAACATTTATCCTTAACAATATATGCGTATTAACTATTCAAAAACATTCTGTGAGTTTGATTCTGGTGTTCGAAATTACGGGGGTGGCGGAAAGTTGTGTGTTGCTACGCACCAGATATTTTCAGTTGTCCCCCCCAAAGTAGTTCAAAATAAATCTCGATCAGATGATGAGTGGACAATTATATTAACAGGTCTATCAGATGGTCAGCATTCTGCTTCGGCAACTTGCCACTGCGAAGAGTACAGAGGAATTCCACCTTTTTCGAATCAAGAAAATCAAAAATCAAATTTTGACCCTTCCTAATTATGTACAAAACGGATTCACCCCCTAAATGTTTAAGAGGTTTCTTAGTAACGTAGGGGTTTACTAATAAAAATATCAGATGGAAACGTTCAATAAAGTTCATCTATCATGGATTTATTACAATAAAAACTTCGATTTTAAAAAATGAAATCCAGAGCAAAATATCTGGTACGTAGCAACCACACAACTTCACAACTTTCCGCAGCCCCCGTAAATTCGACGACCTGCTACATATACGGGCGCTATATCTTCGTTCAAAGCATTTCTACAGAAACATTTATGGAGAACAAAATGTAGGGACTAGTTCGCTGAGAGTACTCCGTGAGTTTGATCGAAATCGTTGAAGCCGTTTTCGAGAAAAATGCGAAAAACCCTAGTTGTTGGTGCGCTTTCGTCCCCCACCCCCCTTTCCCATTGATGGATATTGCCCATAACCTTATTTCCGCGTCTACCAAAAATAGCAAACAAAAAAAAAAGAACCAGCTCAATAAGTTCAGCCGTTCTCCCGCAAATCGAACTACGGACACACACGGACCACGCGCCGAAATTAGGTTTTTCGGATTCCGTAGGCCTCAAAACTGACGTCTTTTTGTTAGCGCGTGACTTTCACGTTCCGGAGATGCAATAAGATAAGATTCCTCTGTAATCGTGAGAGTTGAGAGACTATTTTGATGCCTTTCCTCCCCGTTTTGTTCGGTTTGAAAGAATGGAACTAAAGTAGACTTCCCAAGAGGTATTGCCAACTCGAACACAACCAGACCTGCACTTTGCTCGTTTTCCTCCTGCGCTCTTCACATATATCCGCTATTTTTCGCGTTTTGTTACACCTACTAATGTTTATGTTCACGAACTTAAGAACTTGTTTATTTTATTTCACGTGTATTATTACACGTTATAATTGTAAAATATTCCGCGCGACCCGTCACACAACTTCACTCGACTCCAAGTACGTTCAGTGTTTTTCATCACTTTACCAATTAATACAACTCCTTTTTCACGCAGTTTATACGAATCTGGTAGGACCTAACTTGAAATTAACAACGAAAATGTATTCCGAACGGCTGGGGGGGGGGGGGGGGTTCAATTTTGCCAGCTGTGATAAATAATTGCCATTGGCCTGATTCAATCAGATTTCTCTCAGGAGGTTTTAGGATGTTGGCGAAATTCGTTAAGCGTCTCATTTCTTTGACGAAGATTCCTATCGTTAAAGTTAACGTACCTGTTAGGTGAGTCCGTCTCCTCTGGCTTGTGAGTTACTGTGGGCAAGCGCTTTCGATGTAAAGACATCATCGTCTGGCCGTTTAGTCAGTACTGGAGTCAGTCAGACTGACTAAACGGCCAGACGATGATGTCTTTACATCGAAAGCGCTTGCCCACAGTAACTCACAAGCCAGAGGAGACGGACTCACCTAACAGGTACGTTAACTTTAGTATTTGCCTACTGGCGGACACAACCCAATTTCTTTAATTCCTATCGTTCTTGCCGTTTTCCCAGACCTTTCAATTTATTAATCAGAGCAATTGGGTTTTTATTTCCCAAACAAGGAATCATATTTTTACTTTCCTTCAATAAACTCAAGGCGCACTAGATTTCTGAGAAATTTCAACCACCAGCTTCCCCAAAGACATAATTTATTTGTTTTCATTTCGAGTTAAGTTTGTATTTGTCTATTTCATGATACTTGCATACGTTTTCACCAAAAACGTTTTAACCAAAATTTATATTTCCGGCTTACACAACTTTCCTTTCACTCAGTGGTGCTATGGGAAAGAAATACATCACAGTGAAATTGTCCACAACGTTCAAAAAAGGCACAAACAGAACGTTTATGGCCGTCTCTTTGGAATCTGAGAAGTTCATCGGGTTTGAAAAAAACCACGATACATAACTGTTAGGTTCGCGTCGATATTTGATGTTTTATATCGAGAGCACGAAATCATAAGAGTTCCAGAATAAATTACGTGAAAGCTCCGATTTCGCCTCCTCTCAGAAAGGAGTAAAACAAATGATAAAGCCGGGCGATAAAATCGCTATTCAGAACTATGGGAAACCTGTTTGTGGTCGCTTGGCCGATGAAAAAAATAAACTCCTACAGTGTGGGCATTTTCTAATGAAAAAGAAAACATGGACATTTATAAACAAAAAAACTTCAATGGACAGATCATAAACGGACAAATCAACACAAAATGGGACACCATATTCACACCACTCAAAGCACTACACAAACGAAAACAACCAACTGACGGATTTACAGAGCACCCTATACAAAACAGACTTAGAATCGACATGCAAGACGAACAACACTCACATTCCTTTCCCTTCACCTCTAGTGGGTTTCCCCAGAGGTGCATGGCCCATCCCTGACGCTCTACCATCCTGTTTACCTTTCTCTTCGTATACAAAGACCATGACCAACTGACTGACTCTAGTACTAACTTAACAGCCGGACAGTGATGTCTTTACATCGAAAGCCCCCGCCCACAATATCACAGCAGCTAGAGGAGGCAGGCTCACCTGACAGGTACGTTAACTTCAGTAATTTCCCTACTGATGGATCTAACCCAATTGCTTCAATATCCTTTTCCCACCTCTCTTTTTACTTTTCTCTCCTCAACAGACACCTCCTTCCAACAACCAGTTATCTATCAGCCCTCACAAACAACAGTCATCTCCCAGTTCTCCCAACTTATTCATCTCTCAAGTCTCACAACTCACTAGCCTCTCAGCTTGCACTACTCATGCTCCAACACACACACACACACAGGTCTGTTTCTTTATTTGGTGACTGTACCTAAACCCTCGACGAGGATTATATCAGTCATAGAAGTTGCGGTTTCGCTAATATGCAAGAGGCCGGCCCCTGCAGCATCCACCGAACTCAGACCTGTGGAGGTACGGCAGGTATTTGGTCTTAGCCAGTCTCACCGTAGAGAGCTGTTGCCCGTGTGTTACCGCGCGGAGGTTGACCACCTGAGGAATCCCGTACCATCTGGGAGTATTTCATAATCTGGTTTCCTACCTGATCTTACTTTTTACTTGGGTGGCAAGTTTCAAAGGACAGATCAACTATAACCACGTTTCTTAGCCATCACCTTCTTTGCGAACTTTGCAAAATGGTTATAGGCTTCCTTTGTAGCAGTCAATGCTGCTAAGTTCGTTTGCCCTACCAACAACCGTCGCTCACTGTTGTAGAAACTACAGTGGAGCAGCACGTGGTTTCTTGTTTCCTCCGCACTGGAGGCACAAGACGTGCATAATGGAGAGTCTTTCAGGGAAAAGAAGTGGAGCCGCGCATTGAAGTCACCATGTCCCGTGAGGAACTGACTCGTCCAGTGGTCTGGCTCAACCCATTTTCTAGAAAGACGTTCACGGATGTTGGGGAAGAACTCATACGTATCACGTCCTTTTGACGAGGATTCCCATCTCCCTTGCCATTTCTCTAGAGCCCATTCATCGATGGCGGCAAGTTTCTGTTCTGTGGTGAGATCCGCACGGAGTTCAGCCCAAAGCGGGGGAAGCTCCCGTTTCACTCTCCACTTGTCAATCATGCACTCGACAGCCAAATCAACTGGTAACTGACCAGTGATCACCTGGAGTGCTTCCGTTGATACAGTCTTGTAGGCCTTGGTGATCCACAGGAGCGCAGCTCTCTGGGATTGGGCCAATACTCTCTTTTGATTGACTGTTAGTTTGCTACCCCAGACAACGGGGCAGTAGCCAATCACACCTAAATAGATGGCCTTATACATGAGGATGGTGTCGTGGTAACACACACCCCAAGTGGCCTTGCTAATGGCACGCAGTGAGGCAAACCTTGCAATGGTAGTGCCTTTAAGGGACTGGAGGTGTTGGTTGAAACCCCACCTCTCACCTATATTCACTCCTAAATACTTGACGTGCTTTTCAAGAAGGAGCCTGTGGCCGCCAAAGCGTATTGTGGGTGGGGTATTCACTTTCCCTTCAAGAGGATTAGCTGGGTTTTTCCTCAGCCACCTGCATCTTGACATGCTCGCACCATTGGTTGACAGTGCGGAGCACATGGTGAGTTTTTTCTTCAATTTGGCGGACTGACTCTGCAAAGATCAGCACAGTCAAGTCATCCACATAGGCGTACGGCTCGCAGTCAGCCTCCATGAGTTTCCTGAGAAGACCTTCGAAGAAGGCATTCCAGAGTGCTGGTCCTAGGACCGAGCCCTGTGGGCACCCCTTCTCAATCTTTCTCCGGACAGAGACATGCCTACTTTCGATCGTAGCAGTTCTGTCTGTCAGGTAACTTCTGACGAGCGAGTACAGGTTGCGGGGGATTCCCCTACCTTTAAGCTCATTAAGGAGCGCTGGCCACCAAAGGTTGTCAAACGCTCCTCTGATGTCAATCAGAACTGCTACGACGTACTTAGCCGGTGCCAGCAGGGAAACACGCCGAATCTCTACAATGACATCCTGCGTGGACCTTCCTTTGGTACACCCGTATTGCCTGCCTGTGAGGTTGCGGCCAAAGACTCCTTCGAGGGACTGCAACATCAAGATTTCTAGTGTTTTGCCTAATATGGAAAGAAGGCTGAGTGGTCTCCATGATCGCGGGTCTGACTGATTGCGGTCGCCTCCCTTTTGAAGAGTGACAACACGCGCAGACTTCCACTGAGTGGGGAACTGTCCGACCTGCAGACAGTCATTAAATAAATTAAGGAGACCGCTGGAGATTGTCCGCTCAGCCTTCCTTAGCATATTGCTTTCTATTTTGTCTGGCCCGGGGGATTTGTTGGGCTTTAAGGTCGCAAGGGCCCTGCCGAGGTCGCCTGTTGTCCACAATGGGATGTCGGGCTCGTTCGGAGGGTCCATGATCAGCTCCCTTGCTGTCCTCTGGGCTTCAGTGTCTCGAGCTACTTGGTCATCTGGGAACGCCTTCTCAAGGAGGGTTTCCAGTGAGCTTTCGATGCTGCAGGCCCAGCCTGGCTCATTTTGCATCGCAGCTAAGACTTGCTCTACGTTTGCTTTTCCTATGGAGGACTTGTAGTGTCTGCCCCAGGGGTTCTCAGAGCTCTCCGCTTCCACAAAATTTCGCCAGCCTTGCCGTTTGGCTCGTTTGATGGCGCGGTGGAAGGCCTTCTTCTCTTGGATGAAGGCAGTTCGGAGAGTTGCTCTGGCATCAGTGTCACGAGTGTTTTGGTACATCCTTCTGGCTCTATTTGCACTTTGCTTGAGGGGATTAAGTTCCTCAGTCCACCATGGGACTTTGATCGTCCTGTGCTTCTGTTGGCCAAGTACAGAGAGCCCAGCAGAGTGCAGTGCTGTGGTAAATGTGTCCACTTTGCTGTCCACCTCTTCAGGTGTGGATGCTTGCGCTATTAGGTCGGTGTCTGCGGCACGCAGTTCACCTTCCAGTACCCTACAGAATTGTGGCCAGTCAGCATTTTTTGTGCGGAATCGCTTTTCACGCATGTCTTTGCAGAGGATGTTGTCATCCGTGATGGCAAAGTCAATAACCATGTGATCGCTCTGCGTTGCACCTGGTACGACTCGCCAACCTTGCAATTTGAGTAGCAGGGTGTGAGACACGGCTGTGACGTCTATACACGACCTTCCTCCTGGACCATCATAGGTCGCCTCAGTCATGGGGTCGTTGGCAACAACCAAGTTGTACCTGGTGAGCAGCTCTATATACGCCTCGCCCGCCCTGTCCAGGGTTGGGGATCCCCACAATGGTGATCTGGCGTTTGCATCAGCACAGACTACGCAGGGTCGTCCTGATAGGCCTGCTAGAGCCCGCTCGAGTGGTTCAAGGCTGGTGGCAACTGGTGCGCCAAATTGCCTGTAAATGATATTACAACCAGCTCAAAGCCACCGGCTCGGATGAGCACAGCGGCCAAGTGCTGGCTGTTCAGGTGGGTGAGTGCGAGCATGTCAATGGACGGGTCGATGCAGGCTACTGCTGCCTTGGCTCCCGTTCTTGCTCCAGTCACCACTCGTGCCTGCGATCCCAGACCAAGGGTTTTGGATCCTATGTATGGTTCCTGTATGGCGAGGACACTGCAGCGTTTCTTGAGTGCATTTTGCAGCAACTCAGCCATAACTGGGCAACTCTTATTTGTGTTGTGCTGAAGGATTCGAACTGTTTTTGACCTATTCATAATCTACTCGTGACTCCTGGAGGGCAATCGCTCGCTGACGAATGGTACAGCGTGCGTCTCGTGTAGAGTGTGAGACCTGTTGGATTTTGCGTTCGACGCAATTGGCACACTTGAGAGGGGCATCACGCTTGCATTCCCTACTCAGATGTGGCAAGGCGCACCAGGCGCACACAACAGGTCTTGTACAGGCCACTGCCAGGTGGCCATAGCGCTGGCATTTGTAGCACTGAGTGGGGGCTTGGTACTTTCGTATGGCGCACCGCTGCCAGGCTATTTGGAGGTGCCTTGCCTCTCTAGTTTTTGTATAGGCTGGGTGATACCTCAATCACCCAATCCTTCTGCCTTCCACGCTGTTTGGTGAAGAGGGCCTGACATCCTGCGGCTGCAAGCCTAACGCAGGGTTGTGCTCAACAACTTGTTGGGCCAAGTCCTCTTTTTGAAGATCAGTCCGCACGTCGCACAATAGCAGGCGTGGGAAACGACCCAGGGGGGCTGACGCTTGGAGCTTCAACTCCTTTGTTGTTGTAATGTGGCTCGTGAGCGCCTTGGCCATTTCTGGCGTTTCCGTCACAATGACCGCGCCTCCTCCTACTGCGGTGCGGATGTTCAGCACTCGGACGCTTAGAGCTTGGAGGTCCGTAGCAGGGACACCCCGCATCAGTGCTTCCATTGTATCAGGGTTGGAGGGACCAGCCTCTCCTTCCTTACATGTATGCCTAACCACTACCACGTTTTGTCGTGGGTTTTTAGGGGGGAGTTTGGCAAGCGGTGGAGGCTTTTTATTTTTGTTTTTATTTTTACTTTTGCCCTTGTTTTTGGGCAGAGGCGTAGGCAGGGCGCTGCCCTCAGCCTGCTTAGTTGGGGCCTGTTTCCGCTTCCCCTGCGCTTCCTGGCCCTGGCAGACTGCCATTCCGCCTCAGCTCCATGAGGGGGAGGAGGGCGCAGTAGCGGCTACTGCCGCATATGAGGGGCCTGGGGTACTACCTGGCTCATTGAAGGTCCTTGAGTTTGGGGGCTGGTGGCACTGGCTGCTGGGCAATTGCCCTACGCAGCTCTTCCTCACGACAGCCGCCACAGTTTCCCGCAGGGGAGTGGCAGGGGCGATGTCGTTGGGGGCATTAGCTTTTATAGCCAGCTTCGAAATTTCGAAGAGGCAACTAGTGATGAGGTCCCGCATAGGTCCTGTCGCGTTGACCCTCATCCGTGCCATCTGGCTGTGGATGATTTGGACATATGCGCAAATTTGCTCCATGTCCGACAGATTAGGGTCAACGGCGTGTCGTGTGCTTGTAGTAGCCGGGTTGCCCGGGCTACTAGGGGGAGAAGGGGGAGATGAACGCGGTTTGCCCGGTTCTTTCCGCCCTTGTTTGTTTGGACGACGAGTAGATTGCTCATCGTCCGAAGAGGGAGGGGTCGAGCTTGGCGAGCCCGAGGAAGAGGCGCAGGTGGCGTTTTTATTACCTGCAATTGTGTTATTTGACTTAGTCATGTTTTTTTTACTAATTTTGAGGGGGGGGGGGGAAAGAAGCAGACTGGTGTAGTGTATCCTTGTGAGTTCATTTGTTGTGTGTGTTAGTGGTATGAGCGAGAGGTGCTCGAGAGGCAGTGTCCTGGAAGCTCCCCCTCAGGCATATTGATTCTAGCCCCTTTCGCTGGTCCATTGAGGGTCAAAGGGAGGCCCCCACATGCGCCGCAGCTGCCAGTCCGGCCACCCACCGGGACTAAGACGCATGAGGGATTTTTCGGCTGCTGCTCAGAGTCAGCCCTCGGCCACTGGTGATGTGGTGAGCGGGACACACGCTATCAGCCGCCCCAGGAACGCTCAAACCTGGTTTTTCCCTCCTCATTCCGAAGGCCGCACCTATATAGGGATCGCTCAAAGGTGTTAGTGAGCTACCTCCAGGACTGTCTTTCGCTCATTATGAGTGTTTTAAGTCAATATGTTCTGCCACGCAAGCCGTTGCAGTGTATTTTGTATCTGGAATATGTTGTGTGTGTCAGTGTCGTGAGCTTTAAGCCCCTTTAAGGCCGGATTTAACGACCACGCAGAGGATACGGCAGGAGAATTCTGTCCCCTTCCTGCGGGGTGTGTACTGCGATCCCAGCTAAAGGTAGGGGTTCCCAGTGTGTCATGTATGTGAATGAAGTGTAAGTTGTGTCCCTTTTAGTTCGGCTTATACGAACACGCAGGAGTACGGCAGTGGAATTCTGGACCCCCAACTGCAGGGTGAGCACAGTGTGGCGACAGAGTACACTGTGACGCCCAGCCACAGTTAAGCCTCGTTGGATGTAATCCTGCGGGGACCTCGTAGAGGTGAGGTTGTCTTTCAAGCTGGGCCCACCCGGCTTTCCCTTTTAGTCGGCTCATACGACACGCAGGGAATACGTCAGCGGTATTCTGGACCCTGACTGCAGGGTGAACACACACACACACACACACACACACACACACACACACTCTCACTCTCTCTCTCTCTCTCTCTCTCTCTCTCTCTCTCTCTCTCTCTCTCTCTCTCTCTCTTTCTTATGATAACGACGAATTTTATCCCATACTGCCTCAAGAATCTGTCTCGAACCTTCTCATGGACCCTGTCGCCACAAAACCTTATATATGTACCCAATCATAGTTCCATTCACTGTCCTCATTTAAGTTTCTCAAAACGCAACATTATTATCTCTTTGAAGAGAAATGCTTTCACTGATCGACGCGCCCTCGACACCATCCTACAATTCCTGTTGGTCATATACTCAAGTACACTCAGCCTTCATAACCACCATGAGCTCACCTAACTCAATCCTTAAAGTCAAACTAGGGAACAGCAAATGCCTAAGATTTGGACATGTAAACGTCGAGTCAGTTGTGGCCCACTTTGATGAATTCTGAGAAATTGTTGGTAGTGGCCCCCTAGATATTCTAGCATTATCTGAAACATTCTTAAATCCCGGTATACCTCGTTCGTCAATCACTACTCCTTCGTACAACTGTATTAGAAATGATCGTCTGGGGAGAGCCCGTGGTGGAGTTGCTCTTTTAGTGAAGTCTAACCTGCAAATAACAGAACTATCTGTCTGTCTGTCTCTCTCTCTCTCTCTCTCTCTCTCTCTCTCTCTCTCTCTCTCTCTCCACTTAGTGTTACACAACCTGTTCACATGTATTTAGAGTCCCCTTGCTCGCGTTTATATACTCATATAATATTTCATATACTCAAACTGATAATGCTATTCTGTCAACTGTAATACAGTCCTCACTCACGCTCACCACGTTCATTCATTTCTCAGATCAAGCTTCCCCATTCATACGCCCAACGCTTGGGTTGATGAGGAAATTTGTGTGTGATGTTTTACGAATTGTTCAAAAGTCCCAGCAATTCAAAAACACCAAATGCCAATTCAAAACATCAAAACCAACGTAGTGAAATAATTATTGGTAACGTAATAAATCGGAAGGTTAATCACAACCGGTTGTCACGTGGAAAGTTCTACCAGGTTCATAAAAACTGAGTGAAAAATATAGTACTAGTTGTCAGAGCGATAAAAATCGTTCAATTTGTTGATGAAAGTTGTATGTTGCGTCACACCGTTCAATTTCGTGTAATTTATTAAGAAGACTGTACGGGTTTGGCAACCCCTCCCCCCTCCATAACCACCAATAACAAGGGCTATTCAATAAATTTGATTTTGGTGCAAAAAATAATAACTTAAGACTCGTCGAACTTCGCCCTCATTATTCACGTTCAATCAATTTATTCTCGTGGTTAGATGTTCTATTATTTCCTCATTTTAGGTCCACTCCGAAAACCCATCACAGGCAATTAACGCCGTGATTCTGCTCAATAATTGATTTTCCCCCGCCGGGGTCAAAATTACCTAAGTATACAAGGGAATAATCAGTGTTAATTGAACTGTTGGAAATCCGAATCTACCTCTCGAAGCTCAAAGTTCGTTCTTAATTAGAACCGGTTCAATTACCGCGTGACTAACCTCCGCTCTCTCGTAATAATTTAACTAATCATTAACCCTTCATAAATTCAATTTCTATCCGATTTTCCGCCCTTCAAACACGTCTGGGACGTGGCGGTGGGGGGGGGGGGGTTAATTTTGAAGCGGATGAGCGTAAACGCGGTGACGTTTCCACGAAGAATTTCGGAGGTTTTTCATTGAACGAGATTATTCGCTGTATTTTTACCTCTCTATAGTTGTCAAGTTATTTGGAATGTTATAAAATTGCAGTACACGAGTCTCTCCTAGATTCGGTTGTTCTGTTCGCCAACAGCAGCGAGTCTGAGTCGTGTGTTTTTCCTGACAAGAAGCGTTCTGTGGGCGAGAGCTGTCGAAGTAAAGTTTTCCGTATTTGAGTTCCGTTGTTCAGCAAACTGCGAGTGGAAAAGCGAGTGAAACATATCTGGTGCGACGCATCACTTAAGTTTTCTCAGTTCCCCGTACGTTGAACGATTTTTCTCGCTCCATCAATCTACTACGCTTTGTTTTTCTCTCAGTTTATACAAACTTCGTAGAACTGACCTTAACGTTCCACGCAGAAACCGAAATTGGCGAAAGCGAAATTGTACAGTTTTTACTTTCCGCTACCCAGAGTGCAAAAATAGTATTGCGATTGCGTTTTATGCAAACCTGTATTTAATCGGGAAACCCAATTGTCTGCAGTTTGGTTTATGGGAAATTTTCATCGGAAAGTGAGAGGGAGAAAGAGAGAGAGATTGATTATGTTTATTTATCCACCAGGGGAAATTAGGCTCATAAGACCCTCTCTACCATCCTCTTGCGCTACAAAATTACGTTGCCCCTTCATGCTAAAATAAATTACACCCATACCAACACATTCACGCCTACTAACACATAAACATTTACCTACTGTTATTTAAGAGGAGCGAGTACTTGGAGATTCCTCCTCCTCTCAGCAGCGAACTAACTACCTTAACTAACATACACAAGCACAACAAACAAAACGTATCACACCAACACATTATACACTGGGCATCGAGACATTTGCCATTACATACATTTGAAATATAACGAACAACGTCACAATCAATCAATACCATATAATCCTCGATAGTGTTTGCTTTACTTTTATTAATAATCTGGTTTTTGACAATGGAATGTGTGCTGTTGGCATTGCCCGTGGCGTTGGAGAGGGTACCTGGCTTTACAGCCTTTACCCCTCTCCAGCCAGCACCACTCATCTCTCTAGGGGGGGATTTCCAGCGAAACCACGGTCCCCACAAGGTCAATCCCATGGCTTCACGGCCGACCGCGCCACGCCCTAAAGGCTCCACGCTGCCAGCCACGGGCTGAAGCCCCCATGGTACCCATTCTATATGACTGCACCTTGAGCAGCCTAAGGACCTGAATGGGTGGCAGGCCCCGGTGCCGTAATTGCCAAGAGGACAATCTCCATGGGGGTACGGGGATTGGACTTGCCCCCGCACCAGCCATGGAGAAGGGTGTCAGGCCATCTTTTACGGCCTAAACTGCGATCCCCATTCCGACGTGACGAGGGTGGACTACTCTATATTCGGCTGCCCTCGTCCGCGACCCACCCATCTCACACTATCCTAACACCTAATACTAACCTACACACTCAAACATCCATTCAACCCTTAAATACATTCACACACTTCCCGATAGTCCAGGGGTGGGCTGCTCGATATTCATGCCCCCTGGATCCATCCCTACACTACCTAACCAACAAAACACATATTCACCACACATACATTCACACACATTCACTCTGGTTTTTGACAGAAATCTATTTTGAATAAACGATATTTATATACAATAATTACACAAAAAACAAACACAATAAAGACCATTCACCAATCATATCCCGCTAATAACTTGTCTATGAAAATATTTCTAAACTGTTCGGTCTTTAGAGAAAAATCAAACAGGTTCAGATTCTCATTATGGATCTTGATTGCCTACAAGAGGAATGCTCTTTCATATGCTACCGTGCGATGAGTGAGAGTTCTGGGCTGTTAAAAGGAGGGATGAATAGGGTGATGTGGAGAGAGTGTATAGGAAATGCTTCCACTGCCCATTCAACAACAGACAAATTATGTCGTCGAGTCGGGAAATATTAATCCTTGTGTTCGGCTTGGAACGCCAGAAGAAAGACGTTGGTTGACAGGGTGAGTCGGTAGATTTTAGCGACTGTAAGATCAAATGAGTGGTGAAAAATCAGCCGCCAGAGTAGCTCGATCTCAGTCAATTCGGGTCGAGTTGAGCCAACATTACAGACTTGATACTCCGCTGGCAAGCTCAATCATATCTTTCATATAATCGCTCAAGAAAGAGAGGGTTTGATTAATTGAATTTGTTTCTTTTATCAACCAGGGGCAGCCGAACTATTTACAGGCTTCTGACAGATATCTACAACAAAATAATTCAGACTTAAGTGAACAAAAAACAATAAAATAAACAAAATAAGGACCAAGAAAACGAAATTGCATTAAACAATCCTCAATTCACGCCCTCGTTGCACATCAATGTGTTTGAAAATGTAATCGTAAACGTCCTAACACTTTGACTGACGTTGGCGTTATCAGGATTGTGTGTGTTTTATTGAAAACTGTTGTTCGATGGTTAGAGATTTGTATGAGGTTCCTTAGGGTGTGATGTCGCTGCAACTCTTCCAGGAGTCCCAATCTCTCCGCAAGATACTGTGGTGTCCTAAACTTGAGCGTCTTGAACAACATCGTCCGGATAAGTAGTTGTAGCTGCTCTTTGACCATCAGCCATCCGAGCCTGGAAACATGGGATTGTAAAATTGTAACAGTGTAACGTGTAACAGTGATGGGATAACATGCATTTTGAGTCGATACCGTACCGCACCATTCATTCCAGCCCCTGTGGAGTCATCTCACGGGCGTACAGACTCACACAAACTCGTGCATAACCGTGAACTGGAAAAGTTGAGTTCATTGCGAACCGACGGGTATGAAGACCATATACCTGCCTGGAGACTACATGCCAGCGAGCTCCACACGAGCGAAGGTTCTTCAGTAATGCCTCATAATGGGGAGTCATACCACTCACTTCTATTCAAGGGAGGAGTTGATCTCCACGATGAACACCATGATAGAAGGCCAATAATTTATAATCTTAACGCTCAGGAACGAGGTAATAGCTTTTAACTGACTTTTTGATATTTAAGTGTGTCTTTAGTTGTTTGATTTCCAGAGGAAACATTGAAGAATTTGACTATTTAATTAAGAAGAGAGAGAAAGAGAGAGGGGGGAGAGATTAAAGCGTTTATTTATCCACCAGGAGAGAGGGGCGAGCGCTAATATATTTCTCCTCTCCTAAGCAGCGAATGAACTAACCTAACTAATACAAACAAAAACAGTTTGGCATGCGCCGAAGTAGTTGGAATCATGAGCTTGGACCTTTCCCACGTGCGTTCGTCCTTTTTCATGTTATGCCGCCAATAACTGCCAGGTTAGTCAGCTTCTCCTCCAGACAAAGGTATTGAGTTCGATTTAACTTCCAACGACAACGGATTTCCCATAGTGGACTTTCCAAAATGTCCTTCCTTCCGTCGATTTACCTCCTTCTCCAACACATACAGCTCTTCCCTAATGTATCTACAGACATTCCTCCGTTAACTCTCGGGCCATTTACAACTCTGCTCGCTCTCACTCTCTCCCTCTGCTACAGTTCACACGTATTCCGAGCCCCCTTGTGAACTCAAACTCAAATCAATATTCTTTTCATGTGTAATACAGTCCTTCTCTCACGCTCACGGAGTTCCCTTTTGTTTCATTTGTATGCCGAACAAAAACATAATACCAAAGTAAATTAGTCATAACACATTCTCACCCAGTGAGTTACCCGGTTCACATAAATTAATAGGAAAATTCACCGGGTTAGTTGGTAAAACGATGAATACAGCTGAGTGCATGATGGGCCGAGGAAAATTGCATGCTACTGCGCGTTTCTGCACAATTCGCGAGACCTCTCACGACTTCGCTGTCTGTTTCTTGCCAATTCGATGCTTCGTAATTCTCAACACTCGCTTCTGAATAAACTAACGTTTTCCTCGATGAACGAACTAATTACTCGAAGCGGCTAATTTGAGGGCTCTCCGTTATCTTTTAAGAAAACAAAAACAACAAACACTTTGTTATATTTGAAGGACAAAGTAATTCCTTCCCACGTTTCGACGAGGAATCGCCGAAAATCGCGGTTTTTGGTTTGCAACGGCGAAGTAATGAATTTTACGATTTAATTGAGGGTCATTACGAATGGTAATGAGCCAGGGGCTAGAAGACTATTAACACGCTACAGGAAAGCAAGAGCCTTGAGCGGAGCTTTAGATGGCCAGGTCGCTCGTAATACGAAAGCAAACATTGTCCGGCAGACGACATGGTTGATTTTTGTAATTGAAAATGGATCTATATCAGCGTTCCTAGGACGTACGTCAATCATCAAACAACGACGTGCTAACAACCATTTTTGAAAGTTGTTTAGAAAAAAATGTCCGAAAACCCCCCCCATTTTCTGATGTGTCTTCCCGGTGGATGGCTATAAAAACAGTTGATTTCGCGTAGACGCAGCCCAGCGTCAAAATTGACCGGTGACATTTGGTTAACTATATCGAAACGTTCGATCACGATTATGGTACAATTTTGTGCCTACAGGGTCAGTAAGGCCCAAGCTCCCTCCGGTTCAGTCTCCCAGAAGCCTCTTAATAATTTGTTTTCAGTACGTCACTTCCTTATGCCTGTTTATTTAGTTTTCACGGAAAATAAAGCTCTGGCGATCGTGCCGAAACATCTGGGTTGAGGCTTTGCACAATGTTCCCCAGCCCAGGTGCGTTCGGCGATTTTGGGACTCTATGTTTTCGGTCTAGACATTTTTTTACAACATTTCAAGGCATCGGGATTACAAATCTACAATATCCGGCGGTTTTATGCCCTTAACGTTAATTAAAGAATCCGTTCATTCCCAAGAAAATCCCATATTGGTATCTAATTGTGCCCACCTGCTCGGCAATCTCATTGGACGAACCCCAAGGTTGTTATGGGCAAAAAAAGTTGAAAAAAATTAACAAAACCGCAATTTTGGCAGTTTTGTCGCAAATTCGCTGCGTTTCGTATCGTTTTCTAGGTATTTTTAGATGCTGGGTCGGATGGAAAAATTCTCAGAGGTGTACGACTGCGTCTAGGCGGAAAATGGTAAAATCACGGTAATTATAGAGAGCTAAAGTCTACCAATTGAAAGAACTCGAGGGGCAGTACAGCGAAAGGAATCGTTTCAGCGTCTCACACCAACCACACGTCAGGTCGACGAGTCACGTTCTGCCAATTGCCTACAGGCGCCTGGAATTTGTCATTTTCGTCGTTTCGTTGTAGTTATGTCATGCTTTGTATGGTTTACTAGTATTTTTCGATTCTGAGCTGAATGGGAAGGTTCTCAGAGGTGTGAGACTAGGTCAAAAAGTTCACGAGAATAATAAAATTTTTTTTTCAATTTACTATGATAAGCCCATTGTTTACTTATAAGTACTAATGGTATTATAATTTTGCATACAGAGTGGTAATCTTTCATTATAAAGAGTGATAATCTTTAATATATTCTCAAAAATCGAAGGCATGTGCGATCCCCGACTTTTACCAGTCTACCAACTACTCTACGTTTCCCTTACCTCCAAGGGTGTTGTATGGAACGAGAACCGTAAATTGACACGAGGGTCGTGTTTCTACTAGACGCTGTCTCCAAAAGGTGAAAGGGAACCCATTTAGTCTCATACAGACCAAAACTCTGCCGATCCTCTTAGTACGTTCTTATTACTAATCATTAAACCTTCATGAATTCAATTTATATCTGATTTCCTGCACAATTTTGAACTGATAAGGAAGCATTTTTTAAAATGAATTTGTGGATTTTTTGTCGAATGTAACTCTGGCTGTATGAAAATGTTCGGTGCAGTGTGGTCTGGAGGATTCTCCTCCGATTATAGCTTGTATACCCTTACGTCATTGTCTTGCTATCATTCGTGAACAGCCTCCCATTCTGCTGACAGTTACTGTTCTGGATTAGGGGATGTCTGTGGGAGTACCGACCTGGTGGCCCCTATCTTCCTCAGACCCCGCACGAAAGAAGGGGACCGCCACGATGTCCGCAGAGCAAGCGCATTTTCCAGCTTTTTTTTTTTTTTTTTTTAAAAGCATTTATTTATGATAAGTACAAAATAGTATTACAATTTCTCTTGGCTAAAATGCTACTACTCCCGATGAGCCTTTGCTCGCGCTGGGAGTAGGAGCCGCCTATCTATTAAATTTAACAATTTCTTTCCGACACATTTTGGTCTTTTTGCACGCTTATGTTATTTTACAGTTTACCTAAGACTTTTCCATCTCGCTATACTTGACTTCCATCTCCAAAGTGAGCCTTTAGGCTCCTCTTAAAATTTCTAAAATTCGGAGCTGCTTTTATTTCATCCGGTAGTCTATTATAGTTGAGCACACCCGAGAATAAGTAGAATCTTTGCGCCGCTGACGTGGACATTCGGGGCATCAACAATGTCACTTGGCTACCACCGTCGTGACCTGTGCGATGGATTGACAACTGCAGCCTACTGGGCATCTTTGCTGTAGGTGACACACAATTTTCCCAATATCGGGGACCATGGGTTCTAACCATGCGTGGGCCATGAAGTGGCTTTTCATAAAGTTCAATTTTAGTGATCGAGCCTCGAACCATTCACCATTCATCATTTTTCTCACATTATTCGCTGCTTTATTTTTTGCTTCTTCCCACGATTTTCCTGTCACGATCATAGCTGAATCATCAGCGAAGCCAACCAAATTTCCCTCTATTTGCACTCTGAACATACTCGAGGTATAAGTTATGAAATACAGGGGAGAGAGTACTGTTCCTTGTAGAACCGAATATGTAAAGGATCTGGCGTCACTCGTCTTATCGTTGATTTTCACTTTTTGTTCCCTGTTTTCGAGGTAACTACGTGTCCAATTTATGAAGGCTGGGTGAAAATTTAGCTCAAACAAGGTGTCTATCAATTTATCATGCGGCACCGTATCAAACGCCTTGGATACGTCCTTGTAGACCACCAAAACCTTCTCCCCCCTGTCCATTGCCATAGTCACTTTCTCGAGTAGATACATTATTGCGTCCAACGTGCTCTTGCCGGGTTGAAACCCGTATTGTTGTCCGTGGATAATTTCATTTTCTTTGAGAAAGTTAACAAGATAAATCTTCATCGACTTTTCAGTTACTTTTGCAACATTTGATAAAAGGGAAATTGGCCTATAGTTGTTTATTGATTTAGGATCACCTCCCTTAAAAAGGGGAATAATAACAGCTTGTTTGTAAATTTGTGGGAAGGCCTGCGTTTTAAAACTTAGGTTAATCAGGTGTGTCAAGGGCTTAGCCACAAGCTCCTTAACTTGCTTGAGAGTATGTACAGTGATTTCATCAAAACCTGGGCTCGAACCTCCTTTCAGTTGGGAAATAATTTTATTTACTGTTTCTACCTCCACTTCCCAAAATGGGGGGTTTTCGACGCTGACCGGAATAGCTTTTCTCATCCCCGTATGTTTATGATTTGCCAGTTTTTCACCTATTGTTGCAAAGTGCTCATTGAATGTATTTACGATGTCTTCCCCATTATCCTCCATGTTCATGGCTTTACCTTCAATTTCAATCGAAATCAGGCCTTGCCCTGGGTAGGAGTTGGATTGCTCCGCTCTACCTACCTTGCCCTGCGGAGGCATCCGCCTAACTTGGCCCTAACCCATAATGCACTGGCGCAAGGCCGCGGGCTGTGCATTCCCGTGGTACCATTTTGGGTCAAATAACCCTTAAGAATGGTCGGCTTTTCCTTATCCCTTTCCGCAGACAGCATCAACCACAATTCTCCAATGTAACCAGCACCTCCATTAGCTGTCGTCGTGCGGGAAGCAGCCAATGAGCTATCAAAGCAAGCGCCGTTGGTTTTTTCAGACCCCAATACTGATCCACTCAATACTGCGTCGGAGCAGCAGCAACGCTTGAGCAAAAGTGGTGAAACGCTGGGCGGCTGCTTTGCAGTTCACTACTAGCATGTAGTTACAGTAGCATACCGGCTTGTGTTGTTTTCTATAAAAGGAGCAGTCAAAGGAGACTGTTATTATTGTTGTGTCTTCAACTGCCACAGGCTGTGCTGGGTTGTTGTCGCACTTTGGAAACCCAATGTTTACCTTGTTTACCAAACAATAAAAGTTTAGATTCGTTCCTTATTCCATATTGGTAGTACGTTCATAAGTCATGACAAGTCTTGCACGGGCAGGTGTCTGAAGAATTGGAGCTGGATGTTGAAAGTATCGTGGCCAGAGAACAGTTGAGTGATATGAAACGCTGAATGCCACTAACTGTACTAAAATCGGTCGAGAATCGAACGCACCAGTGTCAGATGGTAGAGCATCACTTCTGGGTTCAACAGGGTAATGCCAGGAGGGAGGATGACGAATCATTGCTTGGCATTATGGCCGCTAGTGGCTGAAGCAGCTCTACAAGCCATTACTTTCGCATTCAGCGTAGTAGTTTCCAGAGCTTTCAGATCCAGTGGAGTAGTGATTGGTAGCAGAGTGACTTACCAAATGTTTTTCCAGCCAGTAGTGGCAGGACGAATGGTGGCAAGCTATAGGCCCCACATTGATTTCAGTAGCGTCAGGTGCAGGCAAGAGGGAAGGGTGTCAAGTTGTCGCGACCACATTCAGTGCAGTAGTGACCGTTGGTAGAACATTAAGCAGTCATTTTTACGTTCTGGCAGTTAAGGCTTTACTGCCAGAATGGAGGATTACAAGCCTATGCTTCTGCATTATGTGTGAGTGTTCAAAGCTGAATGACACGCTATCAGTTCTGGGTTTCGAGCAGTAGTGGCAGGTGGCAGGATGAGGCATTCCTGTCTTTATGTTCTGCACGTGCCCTTGGTCTGGAGGCTGTATATTCCCCCTAAGTACTGTACGTTCTGTAATTACCCCAAGTACATTTTTTCAGGGGGAAGCAGAGCTGTACCACTCAAGGGACGTCCCCGGGTAATGGATTCATTACTTAACGCCACGTTTTCAAATCTGTTTGTTCGCCTCCACATTTTGGTGACATAAGGCTTTTGAACGTCGTGTCGTAATTCACTTTTCGTCAAGTTTCGACGTAGCTCACTTTGCCTTTGTTTCACTTTCAACCTTTTTACCAGCTCCGTCAAAGAGCTCCGACAGAGATCTAGTTACATAACCGAGAGAAGAGAGGGTTGAGCTCATCGGGCGTTTAGTAGCTTGCGAGGCCGTGAAAGCCCTAGATTGGGAAGAGGCCGCCTCCAATAGTTTCGTCGTTTCCCATTTTGTGCTTCGCTGTTTCATTAAGGGGAAAGGAACTTACTACTTAGTTCCGAGCATAGTGAGCTTCATCGAGCGTGAACTCCGGCTTCCCTCGTTTCTCCCATAGTTATGTACTCGGAGCTGCCCACAACGAAGTTAACGGCTACGTTTGTGAAATTAATTGCGCCAGGCCACTTACGCGAGGCTCCGCTTCCTTAAACCACGCAATTCAAGTTCCTCATAAGTGAATTTGGGAATTGGATCATCCAGCGCGATTTCCATGTAAAGAAAATTCATATCTCCGCTCGGCAAACTTAACAGGAGGTGCGAGTGTAGGCCGAGTTGTTCGAAAATTAAATGGATTGTGAAACTTGTTTCCTGCGTAGCCCTTCCAATGGACACACACGCTCTAACTCACTTCCTCCTCCGCCCCATAAACCATTAATCTCGCGAACGTAAAAAACGGGGCTAGTTTGAAGTTAACTAGTTTAACAATGGTATTTTGGGCTCAGGAAAGAAGCAGGATAAATTTTATATTTAACCAGCACATCAACATGCGGCATCGAATGAGGTTATGAGAAAAATCGACTCAAAACTATTCATACTCATCAGTGATCAAATCACCAACTGTTTTTTACTTTCCTCAGCCCCACGAAGTGGAACAAAAGTTATGTCATAGCTAACAAAAAAAAATTATGACTTTTCTGTCACACATTTACGTGTTATGGTCAACCGAGTCCGAAAAATATCTCTTGAGAAAATGATCTGTGTTACTGTGATCGCTATTGGAAGGGAACACCCGAAAACATCCTGCTGAAATTTGATATTTAGCTAGCAGTTCAACACAAGATCCCAAAATAACCGGGAGAGCAAAACTAACTTATCACAGTGATATGTAAGCCACACTTTTTTTCCTCAAAAACGGCTCAATCGTTTCTATTAATTTTTGTTAAATGAACAACTCCGATCGATATAACTGTTCCATAATAGTTTCGTGACGAGAGCGGTACAATAAATTATCAATAAGTTCGACGAAAACCCCATTTAATGTCGTGTTTTAATCGTAAACTCGCTCGTATGATTCTCACAATAATCAGAGTGGTAGCCTAACATAGTCTGTACTACAGAACTTTAATAGTAGCCATAGTTTAATTGAAAGCAACCTCAGAAAGTCCGGAATTCTAACTAACTCAGTTTTTTACAGTTTCCCCTATAATTCTAGAACTCTAAACTCAAATCGTTCCAAAATAATCGAGTTTGTAGTCATGTCAATTACTCAATAAAGGTCGTGACGTAAGTAACTGGAGCTCAATAAATCCTGAAACTCCAAACGCTACTTGTTTTCAAGTAAAAATGATGTGATGTTTTAGCAGTTCATGTGAACTAAGTGAAATATTGATTGGATTAGTAGCTTAAGGCCTCCCAAACACACGACGGGGCGATGTCGTGAGTCCATCACATATGCACGAGACATGCCCGGCTGCCACTAGCTCCACCTCGCAGAACCTGCATACCTGTACCTCACACATGCCAATATTAGCAAGGTGGTACCTCAGCGGATAGTGCCACATATGATCCTCATATCCTTCCTCCCCAGTGCGAGCACCTCTGGAGAGTCGTATGAAGAGTTTTGAGAGTCTAATGCCGGGCTACCCCTGCCTAAGCAGGCGTGACTTGCGTGCAGTCTCTCTGCAGCTGGGGCCGGAAGGACCTTTACATCCTAAAGTTAACGTACCTGTTAGGTGAGTCCGTCTCCTCTGGCTTGTGAGTTACTGTGGGCAAGCGCTTTCGATGTAAAGACATCATCGTCTGGCCGTTTAGTCAGTACTAGAGTCAGTCAGTTGGTCGTGGTCTTTATATACAAAGAGAAAAGTGACCTGTTGGTCAGTCTTGTTAGTAGTACCTTAGCCGGACTGGCTGTCCGCCAGTAGGCAAATGTTAACGTACCTGTTAGGTGAGTCCGTCTCTCTGGCTTGTGAGTTACTGTGGGCAAGCGCTTTCGATGTAAAGACATCATCGTCTGGCCGTTTAGTCAGTACTGGAGTCAGTCAGTTGGTCGTGGTCTTTATATACAAAGAGAAAAGTGAAAGGAGTGATGGAGCGTTGAGGAAGGGGCGGGGAGAGGTCTTGTTGGTCAGTCTTGTTAGTAGTACCTTAGCCGGACTGGCTGTGTTAGGTATTAAAGAAATTGGGTTGTGTCCGCCAGTAGGCAAATACTAAAGTTAACGTACCTGTTAGGTGAGTCCGTCTCCTCTGGCTTGTGAGTTACTGTGGGCAAGCGCTTTCGATGTAAAGACATCATCGTCTGGCCGTTTAGTCAGTACTGGAGTCAGTCAGTTGGTCGTGGTCTTTATATACAAAGAGAAAAGTGAAAGGAGTGATGGAGCGTTGAGGAAGGGGCGGGGAGAGGTCTTGTTGGTCAGTCTTGTTAGTAGTACCTTAGCCGGACTGGCTGTGTTAGGTATTAAAGAAATTGGGTTGTGTCCGCCAGTAGGCAACAGGTACGTTAACTTTAGTATTTGCCTACTGGCGGACACAACCCAATTTCTTTAATACCTAACACAGCCAGTCCGGCTAAGGTACTACTAACAAGACTGACCAACAAGACCTCTCCCCGCCCCTTCCTCAACGCTCCATCACTCCTTTCACTTTTCTCTTTGTATATAAAGACCACGACCAACTGACTGACTCCAGTACTGACTAAACGGCCAGACGATGATGTCTTTACATCGAAAGCGCTTGCCCACAGTAACTCACAAGCCAGAGGAGACGGACTCACCTAACAGGTACGTTAACTTTAGTATTTGCCTACTGGCGGACACAACCCAATTTCTTTAAGACCTTTACATCCTTCCCGCCTGACCTTTCAAGCCCAGCCAGCGCCATAGCCACAGGAGGGGGAGGAGGGGCCACAAGGGTCCCAGCACCGCCGTTTCCAGGAGCCACCCCACCACTGCCGAGGCGCCCGGTGCGAGGCCCCCAGCCAGGACTACACAGCAGGACCCAAGGTCACTGCCACCTGCAGCCTCCCAACCAGCACCCCCACCACCCAACGTCCCCGCAGTGGCAGCACTCCCTCCGCTCCTTCCAACATCTTCAGGGGCAATCAAGGAACGCACCTCCCCAGTGCCCTGCTTCTTCACTCTGATGCTTCCCTGCCTCAGCTTAATGGAGACTGCTGGCTCCGCCTCCAAAGCCTGGGCGGACTGTTCGTCTATCAGCAGCCTCAGAAGCACCGCTGGCTCCTTATGTACCCAAGATAGCACAGTCCAGAACTGTGTGCTGAGTCTCCTGTTCTGCTTAGCTTCCTCTCCACTTTGTAAGGTTATTTATACGAATGTTAGTGTTCGGCTCAGCTCTGGTCGAACTATTTTAGTGCCCTTGGCCCTAACAGAAAATCCTGAGCATTCAAGTTCAAACGCCAATCATCGGATCCCAGAGCCCCTTGTCGATCAAATCGTGGACCTTTCAAGCCCTGTTGACACACTTCATGACCCGAGATCAACGCGTTTTTCTTTAAGGGTTTCCCCAGTGAGGTTTTCCTCATTCTACTTCCCCAGGCCTTACTTGTCACCATTCAGGTCTTGCCCAGACTTTCAACTCTTACCCCAGAGCTTGTCCCTAATCCAGTTCACTTGTCCAGGGGACCCCCCCCCCCCCAATCCTGGTTTCACCACATCTCCTCAGCTGTTTCTTGCGCATCAAGCGTAAAAATACTGCCCTCTCGTACCCATTTCATTCATCAGCTCTCTTGGTCCCATATTTAACTGCTCACAAATCTCCCTCTCTTGCACGCAACAGTTATTTTGAAATTGAAATGCTTAAAAGATTGCTGATTTACGAAAATCATAAAAAGTGAACATTTCTTGGAAAGCTGATAAAAAAATATATCTCCTGCGATGCATCACACAACTTTCCTTCGCCACGCGGGTATTCACTGATTCTCCTGACTCTAGAAACTATTCAAATATGTTTTTCATTTTGTTTATAACAACGTTCTACATGACAGAGGGAGGCGCTTAGCGTTCCGGAATTTATTGTGCTGCTCCTACTTGTGCCACGATCATAATTGAGCATTCGGTTCACAGGTGATTTAAGAGACTGTCGACGTGATTTTTTTTTGGGAAGGATCGCGTTCACCGTTTTGGAATAATTGGGTAAAAACTTAAAAATGTCAATAGTTTAAACGGTGGGGGTTGAAATTCCGGAATTTCTGGAGCAGCCCTCATTATCAAACGCTCATCGAATAGGTCCTTGATTGTACTACCCTGTCAATTTTTAGACTAAAGGCTATTTAAGTGATTGTATGACTAATTATACAGGTAGAGCTTCTATCTTGTCAGGATATCCAGTGATAAGTTCAAAAATAAGGCTCACTAGAATGAATCAAGCGGGGAAATCATGGTAGTTAGTGAGAGAACAAGGACGAGAGAAAGAAAGAACGTAATGAAACTGGACGTACATCCTCACGTGCTGAATGCTTTCTTTTCGATCGACAAGAACGGTCTCGATTTCCAGGAAGTTATTCGGAGATTTCGTGATCGAAAGGCAGTTAGGGAAATATCCCAAATTAGAAATAACCCACTTTAGCGAAGAGCAAATTAGCGAAATAATGAGTGAGATGAAGTCACGGAGCATTGGGGAATGATGGAATCTCACTCGCGACGCCGACCGATTCGAAAAATGCCGTTCGTTTCCCCTTTTTTTAAGAATTAAACAAAACGATTATCGTAATTAGAAATAGCTGGTGAGACGCAGCCCATAACTTTCATCGGCCTCGTAGCAAATAGTCCGATCTTTCTTCCACTCAGTTCATACAAAATTCAACGTCTCTCAGCGTTTTACGCAGAAACTGGTAACGGTACTGATTGCCCTGTTGCTATTTCACGACTTTCGTTGAACACCCAACGCATAGTTAATTAATCGGGCTCTTCAGATGATTAATCGTCCGAAGAACGAAGAACTCCCTCATTGAAACTCCCTATCTAAACGCATGACTCAATTCAATGTTGCCAACCTCATTGGAGGAGGAAAATCTAAAAAACAGTGTAGTTAGGTATTATGAATACAGTTTAGAATACCTTCAAGCAAAACTAAATGAAAATTACATAGAAAATACATTCTCGCTCTGTGTAGGCTGCAACATTTATTTATGGATTTCAAGCAGTTCACATGAAGTTGAAAATGAGTTTTTGTTTCGCAATACTGCTTTCAATAGTTTTATGTACTTTCAGATTGTGTACAAAGACCCAAGTTGTTAAGCCAGACGAATAACCAGCTGGCTGAGTGATTTAGACCACTCCATGTTTGGAAATTAGTTGCATTTCCAACAAACCTATACGTTTTGAAAAATAACTACGGAATCGCCAATTGCCCTGATGTGGTTGGGTGCATCGATATTCCGATTTGATGCAGATGGATATTACGTACTGTGAATCATGAAAGAAACAAGAAAAACGTTAAATGGGAGTCTTAAACGTTTTAGATCCGTTTAACTTTTTTCGCAATGCTCCAAAACCTTTTATTGTTTCTCGAGCCGCGAAAATCATTACACCTAGGTCAACTTGATTACAACAAACGACAATTCTGATACAATCTCCTTCCCCCTCTGTTTTTACTTTCCTTGCTCTACGAAGTAGAAAGAGCAATTACTTCGTAGAGCAAGGAAAGTAATGTAATCGGCTGAAAAATTGTATTTGAGTTTTCTTCAGATCTTTACGTTTCAGACCCTCCTGAGTCCGAAAAACACTATTTGGGAAAATGGTCTGTGTGTCTGTGAACGATTTTTAGAGAAAACCATCGTACCAAATCAGCTCAAACTTGATATCTCGCCCGCAGGTTACCGTGGAACGCCAAAATAAGGGTATGAACCAAATCCACCGAAATTTAACTATAGTTATCATAGTGATCAAAACACCAAATATTTTTTTTCTCAAAAACGGTTCCAACGATTTTGATTAAATTTTTTATATAAATAGCGCTCAATAAAATAATTATAGCATAAAATTCCCATTATTGGGAAAATGACGAGAGCAGCACAATAAATTATCAACATTTTCGACCAAAAGCGTTTTTAGCGCTATTTTTTTCTTATAACCTCCGCTGGAATCTTAGCAGAATGTTAAAAAAAATTGTTATTGTAGTCCAATCCAATAGCTAAAGGGTCAGTGTTTAAAAACGCTCATGAGATACATGGGGCTCACTCCAGAAATTCCTGAATTTCAACTACTGTCGTTTCGCTTACTACCAGTTCTAACAGTTATTACCCAATAGCTCTGCAAAAGTAATTACTATCCCTCTTCAAAAAATTCGTGTTTACAGCCTCATTAATTATCTGTGTACCAATTGCTCACTAATGGTCCTGGAATGAGTACGAGCAGGACAATAAATTCCAGAACTGTAGACGCTACCGTTTCCTGCTGCTGTGACGTGTTGTTTGACCAAGTTCAGAGGCCATGTAAAAAGTGAATTGACGTAGAGCTAAGAAAAGTTGTGTGTTGCAACGCACCAGATATTTTTACTGTGGCAGTCGCAGCAAGCGATTTTTTATTTTCTATTATTTCGGCATAATTTAACACCAGCTTCTTCAACATTACTTTCTCCGCGGCTGAGAAGTTGATTCTTTTCTTTTTAGCATCCATTATTTGCTACCTGCCAATTGGGCCAGTTCGTACGAGTTCGTTACCTCGTGGGGAGAAACCCATGAGCCAAGTATTAGCGAATTCAAAGAAAAATACAAATTTTAACGGGGTTTGAATAAATTGATAATATAAGTGAAGCTAATTTAATCGAACAAAAATATATTTGGTGCTTTGCAACACACAACTTTCCTTAGCTCTAAGCCAGTTCACTTTGTACATTGCTTTTTCTACTTACTCAATTCATTTATCACTCAGTCCATTCGAACTTGGTCAAACAACCACTTCACGGCAGCAGGAAGCGGTAGCGCTTACAGTTCCGGAATTTATTGTGCTCCTCGTAGTCATCCCAGGACCATTATTGAACAATTGGTACGCAGAAAATTAATGAGGCTGTAAACTCGATTTTTTTAAAGAGGATAGTAATCACCTTTGCAGAGTTATTGGGTAAAAACTTATAAAACTGGTAGTAAGCGAAACGACAGTAGTTGAAGTTCCGGAATTTGTGTAGTGACTCCCATATATCTTATGCGCGTTTTTAAATGCTCACCCAATAGATATTGGATTGGAACACTACACCAATTTTTTCGAACATTCTACTGACATTTCAGCGGAGTTTATAAGAAAAAAAATCGCGCTAAAAACGATTTTCGTCGAAAATTTTGGTAATTTATTGTGCTGCTCTCGTCATTTTTCCACAAAAGGGAATTTTATGGTATAATCGCCTTATTGAGAGCTATCAATATAAAAAATGTAATCAAAAACGTTAGAGCCGTTTTTGAGAAAAAAAAAAATTTAGTGTTTTGATCACTATGATAACTATAGCTAACTTCCGATGGATTTTGTTCAAACCCTTATTTTGGCGTTTCATGGTATCCTGCGGGCGAGATATCAAGTTTGAGTGGATTTGGTACGTTGGTTCTCTTTAAAATTCGTTCACAGACACACATACACACACAGACACACAGACCATTTTCGCAAATAGTGTTTTTCGGACTCAGGAGGGTCTGAAACGTAAAGATCTGAGGAAAACTCAAAAAAAAATTTTCAGCCGATTACATAACTTTTCTTTCTACTTTGTAGAGCCAAGGAAATTACGTTGCAACACACAACTTTCCTTAGCTCTACGTCAATTCACTTTGTACATGGCTAACTCTATTTAATCAATTCATTTATCACTCAGTTAATTTGAACTTGGTCAAACAACGCTTAACGACAGCAGAAAGCGGTAGCGCTTACAGTTCCGGAATTTATTGTGCTGCTCGTACTCATTGCAGGACCATTATTGAACAATTGGTACACAGATAATTAATGAGGCTGTAAACACGATTTTTCAAAAAAAGGATAGTAGTAATCTTTGCAGAGTTATTGGAAAATAACTGTTACAACTGGTAGTAAGCGAAACGGCAGTAGTTGAAATTCAGGAATTTCTGGAGTGAGCCCCATGTATCTCATGAGCGTTTTTAAACACTCACCCTTTAGGTATATGATTGGACTATAATACCGATTTTTTTTAACATTCTACGAGAATTCCAGCGGAGTTTATAGGGAAAAAACTGCGCGAAAAACGCTTTTGGTCGAAAATGTTGATAATTTATTGTGCTGCTCTCGTCATTTTCCCACGAATGAGAATTTTATGGTATCATTGCCTCATTGAGAGCTATCAATATAAAAAATTTAATCAAAATCGTTAGAGCCGTTTTTGAGAAAAAAAATTTGGTGTTTTGATCACTATGATGACTATAGTTAACTTTCGGTGGATTTTGCCCATACCCTCACTATTGCGTCCCATGGTAACTCGTAGGCTACACATCAAGTTTCAGCTGATTTGGTACGATTGTTTTCTGTAAAAACCGCGCTAAAATCGATTTCGTCGAAAGATTTGGTAATTTATTGTGCTGCTCTCGTCATTTTCCCATAGATGGGGATTTTATGGTATAGTTGCCAAATTTGGAGCTACCAATATAAAAAATTTAATCAAAATCGTTAGAGCCGTTTCTGAGAAAAAAAATATTTGGTGTTTTGATCACTATGATAACTATAGTTAAATTTCGGTGGATTTTGTTCCTACCCTTATTTTGGCGTCCCATAGTTACTGCCGGGCTAGATATCAAATTTGAGCTGATTTGGTACGGTGGTTCTCTCTAAAAATCGTTCACAGACACACATACCATCTTCCCAAATAGTGTTTTTCGGACTCAGGGGGGTCTGAAACGTAAAGATCTGAAGAGAACTCAAAATTTTTTTTTCAGCCGATTACATAACTTTCCTTTCTACTTCGTAGAGCGAGGAAAGTAATAAAAAGAATAGAACAAGTGAAGTAAATGGCACTAATGATAGATATGTAAAAGAAAGTGAACAACTGATAATGAAAATGAAAACAATCAACGGCTTAGGAAATATATGTGTTCTGGGCCTACTTATTTGGCGTGCCAATAAAATAAAAACCTCACCGGAGTTGCAGTTTTTCAATACCAAACAAAATTCGATGAATTCGGGATGCAGGGAACTGGAGAGCTTGTTGCCGGACCACTGAGTGGAGCAGAATAGCCGGAAGAAAAAGATATCACATCGCCCGGTTTCGGGGTAAATAGTTTGGTGATTTCGAAGGGCTACCATGCACGACTGATGGCTCCAAGGCACTCTCCACGCTAGCGATTTACTGCCCACCGAACCGCGCATTCGTCCTGGTTCTGTAATTTCACGTTACACAGAAAAGCCACGAGGGCAATCATAAGTACTTGTCATAATAATTAGCAACTGTGTTAACTAAAAGTATAAACTTCTTGCTAATTTCTACGCCCGCTTACCTTCGATATGTCGGAATGGTAGAATCGAGATGGAACGGCAAAACGAGACGGCATTTGACTACAAGATGCGAATGTTGCGTTATTACCGAAAATGTTCGGGTCGAGCACGAAACGACAGTTGATGAAGTGATGCAGTGGCGAATGAAGAGGGTGGTAGGGCTTTTAAGCTATGGGAAACCCAATTTGATCCCCGTCGCTAGGATTACAGGAAAGTACGAGTCTGGAATTAACAAAGCAATTATCGGGCGTGAAGGAAAAGCAAATGAGCGACAGATTCTTAACTTGGTGAATCGTAAACCGAGAACGGGAAATACGCCAATTGGCTTGCCGGAGGCAACAGACACAATGCTAGAAAACGTCGAACACTCGAATTCGAAACCAACTAGGAATTTATAACCTACACCATTTAACGTTGCCTTAGTAACTAAACAGAATTCAAAGATAGGCGCAGCAGTTATGCTAACCTCACGTCAAGGTTTCTTAAACAATTTTGAATTTAATATTTTTCTTATCTAAGCTTTTTTAAAGATGCGTTTGTGAATACGAAATATTTCTTACGATAAAGCTTTTCTTAGCTAAGATTTTTTAAAGAAATATTTAAGGAGCGTCTCTGAATACGGCCCTTACTCTTATTTCCACTGCTTTTCTGTGCTCACAAGATGTTACTGAGTTCTAATCCCTATACAGCCCACTTTTTCATTCGTCACTCGAGAGTATGGCCCTCGTTTATTTTCAAAGTAATCGAGGTGGTAAATAATTTCAACTTCAAACGAAACGAATGAATTAATTAGTCCGTGTTGACAAAATTAAAGTTCTTCAGGAGGCTTAAAAATAAAAGGAATATAACATTTCTGGTCGTGATGCTGGTTGGTGATTTCGACATCGAGTTTCGTCTCGACGGAGGTCTCACGGGCCTGATGCAACTCTAGAAAGTTGGGGCCAAGTTGAACATGAAGGGAAGACGATTAGCGCTTTCGGTGCACCAATTGTCATTCGTTTAACGTTAAATTAGATCTGGGATTTTGTTGGGACTGATGATACGAAAACCGTTGGTTAAGAGTGCGCTCATCGGGAGCGTTGTCCTACTGGCTCTGTCAAAAATGAACACGATCAGCTCCGTTAAATGCCACTTTTGTGGCCATTGAACTTCTATACTTCCAGGTACCTTATCGGAGAACTCTGATTACGATCTGAGCGAGATTTAAGAGGAAATATCTTGTGTGGCGCGTCACGTAACTTTCATTTACTCCCCACGCACATTTTGCAATGTTCGTGGCTTTAGGACTTTCCCCTGCCCAAAGAGAAAAAACACTATTACGATCGTGTCCGTCAATCCAAAAAACCTAATTTCGGGTTGTGATTCTGATCAATTTACCAAAGAACTGGTTCTTCTCTTGTTTTATGAGCGATTTCCTGGGAAGAGGGAATACACGGAAACGGCCCCAATAATTTAGATTAAGCTGTCTGACCAAACAAATACGCATACGAACAAGACCACAGAGGCGTGTATTTTGCTTCAAAATACAGAACGCTAACTGAGCTCTGACTGCTGTGAGCCGACAGTCAGTAGGAGGATAGAACAGCAACAATCCTGCGTTCATTACACTTTCAAATGATCTGTTACTGATCAGCGTCTAGTTAGGAAGATCTCTGTTCAAATTCAGCGAATAAAGATACAGGTCAACGAAGCAAAATGAGCTTTTTTTTCAAAGCGGCTTTAACGATTTTCATCTAACTCACAGGATACCTTCAACTAGTCAACGTCTATACTGTTTTCCATAAATGCTCCGCTGCCAATCCATTTAACAGAAATAGCAACCAAAATGTGTCAAAAAACGGATGGTTGTCCAGAGTCGATCAACTTGACGGAGTGTCTTTTAGCAACCTATGACACCTTCTGTTCTATAAAACTATTTCTGTGACACTTTTATGCACATTCAAAGCGCCTCAGGTCTAGATTGTCGTATGGAGTAATTAACTTAACCCCAAAAAATGATGTTCCGTAAATTAGAATAGTAAAAGCTGAATTTTCTTCAAATCTTTAGGTTTTAAGGCTACTGTAGGTCCGCGTGTCTGTAGCTCAATTCGCGGGAAAACGGCTTAACTGATTTTTTTCGTTTGGTTAATTATTTTTTGATGGTGCGGAAATAAGGTTATGAGCGATTTACATCGTACCAAAAACTCCTGAGGAACCAAAATATATTAAAAACTAAGGCTATTTACATTTTTTTCGAAAAAGGGCTCTAGCGATTTTGAATACACTTTCAATTGATCTTCAATCAGCTAGTACCCAACTTTTCTTCTGTGTAGATATCTCTGTTCAGCTTAGACGTGGACGAACAAGGTCATGGCCCTTAGCCCTAATGGGAGAGCTCCCAGGGGTTTTTTTCCTTACCTCATGAGAGTTCAATTAGCCTCTCTCACTAACAAAAGGCTTTAAGGATAATTTCCCGGGAGATAACCTCGGCATTCTCATTCTCGCCACTTTTCCTTAGAGCATCCCTACTCACCACCTTCCAGACCCGACTCAAAACCATGTCAGTACACAATCAGCGTTCTGTAGCATTCAATTTAAGTCTTTATTGCTCTCTCTTTCTCTTGCATCCAACAATTTCCATGAAAATCCTGTGAACTGAGATGTAGGATGTTCGGCACACAGTAATTCGAAGGTTGAACCTTTCCCAGGTGCGTTGAATCCAATTATTTTTGACCTTGAGCCTTTTTCACGTTAGCTGTCGGAAAGTCTGAACTGACTCCTCCTGACAAAGGGCTTAAGTTTGGTTTAACTTCTGAGGCGACAACAGACTTCCCCTTTTGGTTTATTATTCATTCTGAATAATAACCCTATGTTTTTGGTCACGAAAAATTTTTTACAACCCCCCCTCAAAATTTGATACTTTACGTTTCAAGACTTGGAGATTCCAAATTTGCGATGTCCGTCCCCCGTCCCCCGTCCCTCATCCACCGTCCGCCGTCCGGGCCGTTTTGTGCCTTTAAAGTGGTCCAAAAAATTCGTTCTTTAGCCCAAAAATCCGATTTGGTATCTAGTTGTGCCCGCCATCTCCGCAATCCGATCGGACGAAGCCCGTGGTTGTAATGCGCAAAAAACGGTTAAAAAAATTAACGAAACGCAGTACAAGGCGGGAGCTACAGCGTTTCATCGTTTGAACTCCCTCCCTCCCTGCCCGTCTCAATAAAAAAGCAACCGCGCTCGAGGCGAGCGAGCGCGCCTCCCGCTCGGTCGCCTCCCAACTACCCTTTCGCCTCAGAACGGGTGGGTTCGCTTCGAGCGCCCCCGTTCCAATTTCTCCGACGGGGCAAAATCATCAGACGCCTTGTTTCCCTAGTTCCATTGTAGCCAGGACATGTTTCGTATGGTTTACTAGTATTCGATGCTGAGTCGAATGGGATGGGGGAGCACTAATACTAGGTCAAGCTGTTCATGAGAATAATAAACCATTGTGTAAAAATTTGCAGGGTTTTCTACTTTCCAAAATATCTTTCCCACCCCTCAATTTACCTCCTCTTCAACGCACAGAGCTCTTCCTAAAATACACGCATCTCTCAGTTCTCAATTCTTCGGCCACTCACTCTCTCTCCACTTTACCTTCCAGCGCAACTAGTTCGCGCATTCAGAGTCCCCTTGTGTTGCACTTCTATACTCATACTCCAACTCATATCGTTATTCAGTTGAAGCTTAACTCCCTCTCTCATGCATCCAACATACCCTTATGAAGGAAAATAGGGGGGGTTCCTCACTTCTTGGCCAAATCGCTTCAACAAACGAGAGCAGCTTGATATATACTTGATAATTTATCGTGCTGCTCCCGTCATCTGTCTACAAATGAAACATTTCATGAACCTTTCGCCAAAATCATTAGTACCATTTATTGTAAGAAAGGTATTTTGATCACCGCTGATTCTGTTATTTTACCGATTTTGTTTGTATCCCTATTTTGGTGTGTTTTTTGGACTCGAACGCTCTTGAAACGTAAAGGACTGAAGAAATGTTGGCTGTATTGTGATTGGGTAAAGGGGTTTTCCGGGAATTTAAAAATGCTACATTTCACGCTTTTATTTGCCAACACTAAGTGTCAACATCATAATTTAGGTGTTGTTTCTGTTTAGTTCAAGAAAATGCCATTCTATGTTTAAGTGTAACTAGCGATACCCCGTGTAGCACCTTCAAACGACCTTCAAACGTGGACAACTTACTGTGGCGACGCTTTCACACAGCAGCGTCAATTTGGAATACTACCAACTTGCAATCATGAAAAGGAATTGATTCCTCTACCTAGTGGAATATCGTCTAACCTCCAGAAACATCGACCCAACAAATGAGCCTAACTTTCAAAGACTTTTTTTTAGCCGGTTATATCAATTTCTTACCCTAGTCCTTAGGGTTAAGGAGTAAAAATAAAAAGAGCCCGGCGGGAGTTCGTGATAGTTATTGATGACGGGGCGTGGAGAGGCAAATCATTAATTACAGGCATTGGTTCTAATTCCAGGGACGTCATCGAACTTGACGACCGCCTCATTAATCACCACCCATTACCTATTCAAACAGGAGAAATGTCTGCCACTTAGGTGTCACGGAGTGGATTGCAGCAATCATGTAAAGAGCAGTTTAACAGCCTCTCCCCTCCTTCCACATCCTAAAGCGTCACTCTCCTTATCCTCTCTATCTTAGGAGGGGAATTACCGGTCGTGTTTGCAATCAGATTGCACATGATCGCTACATCAACCTCTGTCTCACCGGAGACGCTGAGCGTTGGCGACGATGACCGATGGCTTCGTACTGATTCAGTTAATCAGTCGGACGAAATATCTAGTCTGAGGCATCGCACAACTTACCTCACTCGGTAAAAAAATCGGTAACATGCTCCGTTCGAGGGCGCAATACAGAAATGTTCAGGAAAGTCCGATGCGTCTCTACAAAACATTTTCCACGATATTTATCTAGCAAAAAAAAAAAACTTTGTTTCAGATTATTACGTTTTTTAAGCACCCAGAATCGAAAAATATTTGAGGATGACTCTCCTCTTGATATTCAGACAGGATAAACATAGGACGTTAAAATAAGATTGTGAACAAAATCGGCCCAAAACTGACTACAGTTATTGTAGTGATCAAAACGCCAAACATATTTTTTTCTTTTTTTTCATCTTTATTTTGATTAAAGTTATGGTGCGGGTGACTTGACAGTATTGCTCAATTTTCATTCCCCACAAAGTGATGAGAGTAGCAACAATAAATTATTGAACATTTCGACTTCGACGTCGAAAATATATTCTAGAGCACATTTTATTTACCCCAGCTCGACAGAATAACAAAGAAGGTTATGTAATGTCTGCATGTGTCCGAAAATACCTTCTGTGAAAGTGTTCTGTCTGCAGAAATTGGCTCCTATTCGATTTTTAGTATGCAGGTAATACGGGTGTTCGGCAGGCCGAATTAGCTGAGTCTGCACTCAGATTTAATTGTACTCACAGGCCCTATGGAAAGTCATTGTTCCCCCAAACGCCTTTCTATCTCAATCCTTTTGTTTGTACCTGTGGAAGTCCCACTCCTCAGTTATTTCCAATTTCCAATTGACAACGGATTTCCCCTGACTTGAACTTTCCCAAATATCTTTTCCCACCCCTCAATTTTAGATCACTCTTCTCAATAGATAGCTCTTTCCAAGTCAGTCATCCTTCAGCATTCGTGAACAAAAGTCATCTCTCAGTTCTCCCAACGATTCGTCACTCAGCTCACGCTATTCACAACTCAACGCTCTCTTTTTACTTTCCGCTTTAGTCTTCTGGCTTGTGAGTTACCGCTTTGATGTAAAGACCGTCAGTACTGAGTCTATATAGTAATCGGCCCAAAAAAAATTTGGGTTTTCTTCAGATCTTTACGTTTCAGACCCTACTGAGTCTAAAAAACCTAATTTCGACGCGTGGTCCGTGTGTGTGTCTGTAGTTCGATTTGCGGGAGAACGGCTG
This sequence comes from Pachypeltis micranthus, assembly GCA_020466155.1. Taxonomy (NCBI): domain Eukaryota; kingdom Metazoa; phylum Arthropoda; class Insecta; order Hemiptera; family Miridae; genus Pachypeltis; species Pachypeltis micranthus. Next base: position 37,876,365 of record CM035775.1, on the reverse strand, counting down.
ATCCGATTGAGCTGGTTCTTTTTTTGTTTTGTTCGTTATTCGTTTTAGACACCAAAATGAGGTTATGGACGATTTCGGCCTATGGAAAGAGGAGGAGGGGGACGAAAATGTACCGAAACCTAGGGTTTTTCGCATTTTTCTCGAAAACGGCTCTAACGATTTTGATTAAACTTTCAAATTATCTTCTACTAATCAATACCTAACTTTTCTTCTCTATACATATCTCCATGAAAATACGGTGAACGGAGATATAGGCCCATGAAGCAAAAATAGGTTTTTACGCTTTTTGGCAAAACGGCTTCAGCGATTTTCACCAAACTCACAGGATGTTTTCAAATAGTTAATACCTACATATTGTTTTCAATAAATGTTCCTCTGACAGTCCATTGAACAGAGATAAAAATCAAAATGTGTCGAAAATAACGTTTTTTCTAACATTTCCGTAAATTCCAGGGTAACTTTTTCACCAGATGTGATAAATCTTAATGGAGTGTCTTTTAGTCACCCATACCAACATTTCGTTCTCTGTAATTATTTCTGTATATATATGTTGAACGGAGATATAAGCCAAGTTAACTCAGAAAAGGAGATTTGTCGAATATTAATTTATCGGTATTCCAATTTTCTCAAAAACGGCTCTAACGATTTCGATCAAACTTTCGGAGTACTCTCAGCTAACTAGTCCCTACATTTTGTTTTCTATAAATGTTTCTGTAGAAATGCGTTGAACGAAGATATAGCGCCCGCCTGTGTAGCTGGTGTTCTAACTTAAAGGGGTGGCAGAAAGTTGTGTGTTGCTACGCACCAGATATTTTTTCCTCTCTCTCTCTCTCTCTCTCTCTATCTCTGTCCCTCTCCCTTCACTTAAGCTCTCACATGTATTGAGAGTCCCTTGTTCGCGTTTATAACCGGGTTAGCGCTATTCTGTGAAGTGTAGTACAGTCCTTACTCACCCTCACCACGTTCATTTATTTCTCACTTTCAAACTCCCACATTCGTGCCCCCCAACAATGGGTGTTCGAGGCTGGTTTGTTGTGGGACTGGGTCGTTTCGATCAGTGTCTGATCCTGTCCTCCTCTCCTGCCTAACCCCCTCCTTTTTACTTTCCGCTACCCGAAGGGAAGGAAAGTATAGTAATCGGCCCAAAAAAAAAATTTGGGTTTTCTTCAGATCTTTACGTTTCAGACCCTACTGAGTCTAAAAAACCTAATTTCGGAGCGAGGTCCGTGTGTGTGTCTGTAGTTCGATTTGCGGGAGAACGGCTGATCCGATTGAGCTGGTTCTTTTTTTGTTTTGTTCGTTATTTTTTGTAGACACCAAAATAAGGTTATGGACGATTTCGACCGATGGGAAGGGGGAGTGGGGGACGAAAATGTACCAAAAACTAGGGTTTTTCGCCTTTTTCTCGAAAACGGCTCTAACGATTTTGATTAAACTTTCAAATTATCTTTTACTAATCAATACCTAAGTTTTCTTCTCTATACATATCTCCATGAAAATACGGTGAACGGAGATATAGGCCCATGAAGCAAAAATAGGTTTTTTACGCTTTTTGGCAAAACGACTTCAGCGATTTTCACCATACTCACAGGATGTTTTCAAATAGTTAATACCTACATATTGTTTTCAATAAATGTTCCTGTGACGGTTTATTGAACAGAGATAAAAATCAAAATGTGTCGAAAATAACGTTTTTTCTAACATTTCCGTAAATTCCAGGGTAATTTTCTCACCAGATGTGATAGATCTTAATGGAGTGTCTTTTAGTCACCCATACCTACATTTCGTTCTGTGTAATTATTTCTGTATATATATGTTGAACGGAGATATAAGCCAAGTTAACTCAGAAAAGGAGATTTGTCGAATATTAATTTATCGGTATTCCAATTTTCTCAAAAACGGCTCTAACGATTTCGATCAAACTTTCGGAGTACTTTCAGCTAACTAGTCCCTACATTTTGTTCTCCATAAATGTTCCTGTAAAAATGCGTTGAACGAAGATATGGCGCCCTCATATGTAGCTGGTGTTCGAACTTAAAGGGGTGGCGGAAAGTTGTGTTGCTACGCACCAGATATTTTCATTCGTGTTCAAAACGCTGTTAGGTCATCTCGTGTTCCCCTGTTTTTTTCTCCCCTTATTAGGACCTTTTTCGTCTACCAGGAAAACCTTACTTTGTGTACCGGTTTGGAAATCTGCCTCCAATTTACTTTTAAAACGTGGTTCGGCATCATAATCGGCTGGAAGAAGAAGACATCCTGCTGGGGGCCCCCTGTCGACGAATCGCCGCCATAGAAAAAAAGGTAGGACCTTCTTTCCTTTCCGTAAACCTCCTCATACTCTTCGAAAACCACCTGAACCAGTGACATACGTCATTATAAATATAGTCCGCTTCGAACAATGGTTATAAGCGAAATCGGTTCAAAAGTAACTGTAGTGGTTATAATAGTGGTCAAAGTACCGAATTTTCTCAAAAACAATTGTTACGATTTTGGTTTAATGTTGTGTGGGTAAATCGTCAGGTTTTTTGAAGGCTATATATCTTAGTGCTCATCTTTCGTTGTGACTGGATGCGTTGCTCTGGACGTTCCAAATCCCTTAATGACTTGCTTCTTTTGAATCGTCTTCGCTTGAAAGCTCCGGCGAGGAATGTATATTTGGGCTCTGCCAGGTGAGAAATTCAAGCTGCGAACGAAAATGTTGAACAAGCAGGAAACCGTGTCGGACTCGAGAATATCGAGGAATGGCGGCTGTTGTAGACTAGTGGTTTAGTGTACTAGTTTAACATGACGATAACAAAATTTTCATTTGTGGGAAAACAAAGAGAGCGGCACAGTAAATTATTAAAAGTTCGACGAAAATCGATTTTAGTGCAGTACTAGTGTTGTCAGAACAAATCAGGTTTTACCTATACGGTGAATGTTCAATAATGCCCACAAGACAGTTCTGAGCAGCCCAATAAATTTCGGAACGTTAAGTAATACCAGTTCTGCTGATTGAAAAACACGTTGAATTAGTCGCTTGAGCTGAAGGTGCGAGAGGCTGAAGAAAGGTATGAGATGCGTCGCATCAAACAATTTGCTTTACACGAATAAAGTTAGGATTAGAGAATTCATTTCGTGGGATTTTCGACTGTATAGACTGACAAAACGGAACAATGGAAAGTAATCGATGAAAACCACTCTAGCCGTTAGGAACCAAGTTGCTCCGGTGGCTGTTTTTTAAAGGCTTGTTTCTTGACAAAATTGAATAGGAAACCCGGAGAGCTTAGCGGCAGATCTGAAAAGGCAAAAAGCAGCAGTCGACGAGGCAGCACATTCGAAAGAGAAAAGGAAACAAATTCCTGATGAGGTGGCGATGGAGGTGGAGTGTGAGTTGAGTGACAACGTGCAGAGTAAATCGAAGGGAAGCATCGTCTCTGGGGCTGTTTCACTTTCTAGGGTTTCCATTGATTCAAACACGCGGCAAGATTTGCTCGCACAGTCCCGCTTCTCCTCTTTCTTTTAGTAAACCTTTTGTGTCGGCTTCGTCACTTAACTTGCGATTGGCAACTGAGCTTCGCACCGTGCGCTCTCTGACAGCTCGAGTGACTGGAATTGACACCCCGGGAGACCCGAATAAAAGACGAAGAGGAAAAAAGAGCCGGAAGGGGGAAAAAAATGTCCAATTTACGCAACGCCATTTTTAGGGGTCAGGTAAATTATTCGATACGACTCTGTAGAACTTGAGGCGCTTTGGCCTGCGAACGTCAAAAAAACGTGTGTGCTGGTCATCCCTGCCAGTCACCGCACCCAAGTCCATTTGTTTGCGCAGCACTTTACGTATTGAACATCAGTAGAATCCACACGAATCCCATTGAAACTGCACCTTCTCGACAACAAGTCCAGTCATTGGACGGCGAATTCCAATAAATGTTGCCGTAGAAAGTTGAACCTTTTATAATTGTGCTGATATTCAGTAGACATAACACAAGCCTAAGGGAAATTGTGTGGTATTGTGCATGTATCACACAACGTTCCTCAGAACCACGAGCGTTCGCCGATTTTCGAAGCTTTAGCAACTTGTCCAATTTATTCTTCATTCAGTTCGTTTGAACTTTGTAAAACGTAACTTCATCGCTTAACGTTCCAATATTTGTCAAAGTGCCCTATTCAGGCCATGATTATTAACGAGCAATTAGTGCACAAGTGATACATGAGATTATTTAAACGATATTGGTTCATTCATCATCTAGCTCACAGAGTATTGGAGATTTCTTGACTGATTTAATTTCCGTTTGCCAAAACAAAGAAAACCATGTAACAGATATCATGATGCGCGATATTAATATCGATATAAGTGAAAATACGTTGTACGAAAAATAAATATATTTGAACGCCATCTCTATGCTAGGCTACATTCCGTGTATCCAAAACTATACAAGGAGCGAAAGAGGATGTAATTCCTGAGTGGATCATATAAATATTCGAAAAATGAAAGGTACTTTAAAGCAAATCAAGTAATTTATATGGCAATCGGCCATAACTGATCATTTTACTACATTGTTATCGATTAAGTACACCCAAATTAAAAAGGAATCAACTAAAACCAATATAACGAGGAAGGAAAAACTAGATATAAGCTCCTTGGTAGAAAAACTTGGGAAGGAGAAATGGAGTCAAGTGTTAGGTTCGACAGACGTAAATAGCGCTGCTGTAAATTTTCATATTATATTGGACAAACGATTATCAAACAGGTGGAAACCTAGGAAACCTTGGATATCGACTGGTTTGATAAATAAAACTAAAGAAAAATTGAGAAAAATATGTCGAAAGCTCCCGTTTAACCGAGCAGCCAAAATAAAATTTATTAATTTTAGAAATAAATTGCCTACTTTCATCAAAGTTGTTATATAATATTATGCTAATGAAATCGAAAAGGCCGGTTCTTGTATAAAAAATGTTTGGAAAGTAATTAATGAAGCAGCTAATAATAACAAAGAGAAAAGCGCAACAGAATTAAATGAAATTAAGTCAGGTAATTGTATAACTACAGATCAAACAGATTGCCAATGTGTTAAACAATCATTTTGCGACTATTGGTACAAAAATTACAAGAGGTTGCCACTTGGTTGAAGAGAGAAACATAATACACGCCCAAGAAGGTTCATTTTTAAAAACATCGGACTCGGAAATAAACAAAGCCTGATAGGGTAACTGTGGAAACGTTAAAGAAAATTAAAATAAATATTATTTCCCTACTGAAACGCATAATAAATCTCAGTTGTGAGCAAGGTATTTTTCCTAATATTTATAAAAAGGCAATTATTATTCCGCTGTTCAGAGCCGGAGACACGACAAATCCAAGTAGTTACCGTCCTATATCTTTACTATCAAGCATTCATAATTGAAAAAAATAATAAAAAATTACATGACTGAATACTTGGCTCAGCATAACTTTATCCAGAGGAATCAGTATGGTTTTCGAGGCCACCTATGTAGAGAGGTTAGCAAACGGGAGGACAGGTGCAGGGCTGCTCATTGGCAGGGCTGCCCGGCCTTAGACAGTCAAAACTCTTCATCCGGCTCTCCAGAGAGAGGTCCAAAGAGGTCCGAGGTATCCACATTTGGGATATTATGATACTCGAGTAGATAATGACAATTTTCGTTGATCTGCTGTCGTCAGGTCATGGGTAACTGTAGAGTTAACCGAAAGGTTACCAGAAGTGTTAATCGATCCTAATTTTTCTGAGAGCTCCAGTATCATTTTTCAGAGATTTTAGATAATTTATTGTGCTGCTCTCTCGAAGATTTTACTGTACTACTATGTCATCTGGAGCTGCACTTGTACTTTAATCATCATTTATAAGGAAAGGCATGTTTTGATCACTATAACTGCCGTCAGTTATGGACCGATATTACTTATACCCTCATTTTGGTGTCCCATAGTCCCCTGCTGACTAAATATCAAGTTTGAGCGGATCTTCAGCCATTTTTTCTCAATCGCTCTCGTAGATACACTCAGACAGTTCTCCCGCAAATTTATTCACAGCTGAGGTTGAGTGACGTACCAAATTTGTAAGGGAAACGTCATAAACTCCCGATTGGCACAGCCGGCAATGGGCTGCACGTTAAAAATCAATGGCAAACACAACTGTTGCTTACTTAGTCGCCCTTCCTTCTGACACTTCGACTTTAAACTTTGAATTCACTCGTAGGTGCAATAAAATGTGGCGAAGAAGCAGCTTTTTCCAAGGCCAGCTCTTTTAGGAGGCGCATCTTGATGGGGCTTCGGCCGACAATAGCAACCAACTGTCAATCGTGCCTCGAATCCAATCGGCGGTCGAAATATGAAATTCAATTCCAGACCTCCAGCGAGGGGACAGGCGAAAGTCCTTGACACTATGGCCGCTTGTCGCTACTCCGGCTGACCCGTTGAAACTAACAGTTCAAGAAACCTTGGCCAATATTTCTCGTAAATCTTGCGAATTCATCGCCGAGTCGAGTGCGCCCGGAGGATTTTGGGTCATTTCCAATGCGCATTGCCAAGTGACTTGAAGTTAGTAGTCTGCGTGAAACTGTCGTTAGCTGAACGAAAGTTTGCCTGTAAGCTCCCCGTCAACTATCGCTTGTAATGACTAAACTTTCGAAATAGGGCGAAAACGTTTGAACGTGTGTACACCAGCCCGTTGTGTTTTAAGAGAGACGTTTTACTTTCCTTGGTCCTACGAAGCAGGAAGTAAAGTTATCTGCCGAAGAAAAAGAATTGAGCTCCCTTCAGATCTTTACTTTTCAATAGCTACTGAGTCCGAAAATGATCTGTGTGCGCCTGAGTGCAATCCAGAGCGAACAGCTTAACCGAATCGGCTCCAATTTGATTGGCTGATGTCTTCAAGTCGATTGTTGTGTAGTTTTTTCCTCAAAATAAATCTCGCTTATGTTAAAATAACGGACTCTAATAAAATCACGGCCACTAGGACCTATCTGCCTTGTAGTATCTGAAAAATGATCATGAAATAATCTGGAGCAAGCTCAGAAATGTGAGAATTCAAAATAACGCCCGTTTTTAATTTTTTTTGGCTCCGCGAAGAAAAAAATTGCATTCTCTTCAGATCTTTACGGATTAAGGCGTACTGAGTTTGAAAACACTGCGAAGATGTTCTGTTTGTCTTTGTGTGGTGGTGGAGTGGGCTTCAGAGGGCATTCGTGGGAAGGATTACCGGCACTTTCACACAGTTCGTGTGGCGCCACTGCCTACAGCGATGAGGTGCACAAGAGGCCGGGAACATAATGTGAATGCTCGCTGTCGTGCCAGTGGTAACCTGTTTGAGTCGCTGAGTCATGTGGTGCAGGTGTGTCCGTGTACTCGTGGGAGCCGTGTCAAACGTCATGACGCGGTCTGCAGGCAGGTTGATGGTGCATTGTCATCTGAGGGCTGGGAAATGGAGAGAGAGCGGCACTACCGGGTTGTCTCTGGAGAAGGACTGAGAACTAACATCGTCGCAGTTGGTTCCGACCAGTCTTTAGTGATTTAAAAAACAGAATAAACAATAAATTGTCTATATTTCCACAGAAATAATGAGCACAATTGTTAAATCGATTTCGACGGTTAGGTCATCATCAGTAACAAACATGAACTGAAGGTACCTCATAGAAAGAACATCTTATATAGTTAGGTGAACGGAGATATTGAATCCTATTGGCTCAGAGAAGTGAAAGGGGGCGGGGCAGGGGAAACCAGAGCAGTAACATCGGAAAAACCCGATGTCAATCAACTCAAGACAATGGTGGAGGGAAAACCCAAGCTATTGTAAAAATGAACCTATTAGTGGTGAAATGTTTTGAGGGATTACCTCATTAGAGACTTCCTACACCTATCACTTTTAATAATTTCGAACTTTTCCAGAACATCTAACATACTTCCTTTTGGGCAAAAGTGAAGAAATTCTATACACTGCTTATTTGTTAAATCAAAACTAAAGTCATGATTGGATTCACTCAGATGACTTGCAAACGCAGAATCACCTTTGTTATCCCTAAAATCCTTTTCATGCTCTTTTATTCGTTCTCTAAATTTCCTACCAGTTTGACCACAATACTCAAGTCCACATGAACATTTTAGTTTATAGACCCCACTTTTATCCTGGACGTTAATTTTATCCTTAACAGAACCCAATAAAGCTTTAAGACTATTTTTATTTCTAAAACCTATTTTGAAACCTCTAGATGATAGAATTTTGCCAAGTTTATCCGAAATTTTCCCATAGTAAGGTATTCCTATCCATTTTTTCTCATCTACCACATTTTCCCTCACTAAATTTGAGACCCCTTCCCTACTTTTTTCTCCTAAGAACCCTATTCCAAATAAAGTCGATGAGCTCTCCTCCATATCCACTACTCGCTGCTATGTTTTTAATGACTGATTTTCTTTTAATAAATTTTGTCTATTCATTGGTATAGACTGTGCCCTATTGATCATACTATGGAAGGCCGCATGTTTATGAACCAGAGGATGATTTGAGGTACTATGAATAGTGATTTCACTATACGTATCTTTTCTATAAATTGAGAAATTATGTTTTTTGTTGATCAGAGAAATAGACAAATCTAGAAAATTCAACTTATCTCCGCCCAATTCAAGGGTGAATTGAATGAACGGATCTAGTTTATTAATTTTTTCATGAAAGGAATTTAATTGTCTTTCGGTCCCTGTCCATAAGATTATGATATCATCCACATATCTATACCAATACAAGAGCCTGTTTACGCGTCAGCTGGCGTTCTCCGCAGTATCACTACCCGCATGTTGCTTGGGTCGTACCTTAACTAGTGGTCGTTCATCCTCTTTTCCTTCTTTCCATCCACATCCTAATCCTTCTATCTCTAGAGCCACAGTAGGGTAGTCTGGGCGCCCTCCCCATTTCCTTGTTTATTATTTGTTTAGTTTCCCTCCTTTTTGGATGCCATTTACGGTGAGATTTGATAAAAATGTCTGAACCGTAGGTTACCATGGGACGCCAAAATAAAGCTTTCAGTAAATTCCGTAAAAAAACTAACCTTCATTATCATAGTGATTAATTACCAACTATTTTTTTTGGCAAAATGTCTCAGCACAATTCTTGTATAGACATCTTTAGACGACACATAATAACGTACAATTCTCATCGGTGGAAAAATGACGAGAGCAGCGCAATAAATTACCTAACGTTACGTCGAAAATCGATTTTAGTGCAGTTTTTTCCTTGTAATCTACGCGTAAATGCCTGTGGGATCTTCAGAAAAATTGACGTGGTAGTCCAATCAAGTAGCTGTACGATTAGCGTTAGGAGCTATTTCAGAAATTCAGGAATTTCAACCATTGCCGTGGCACTTATCACAATTTCTCGCAGTTTATCCGGTTATTCGGAAAAGGTGAACGCGTTCCTCCACAAAAAACCACGTAGACGGTCTCTTGAATCGCCTGTGAATGGATTGCTCAATAATGATCGCAGCTCAATGAATTTCAGAATCATAACCGCCTCCCGCTGTCATGTTGAACGTTGTTACAAACAGGATGAGATTTGATTAGTATTTAGAGTCAAGAGAATCGCTGAATGCGAGACGATGAAAAGTTGTGCGATGCGTCGACGATCCAGATATTAATATCGAACATGGAAACACTGATCTTCCCTGAATAATCATGGCAACAGTCCAATTAATTACTTTTAAATTAAGGTTGTGGCATGATTAGCAGTAGCGCAATAAATTGTCAATAAATTGTTTCGAGTTTAGAAGAATTTTCGCTGGGGGGTGGGGTGGGGGTTGGGTGCTGAATAGATCAAATCAAAATGAAATAATCAAATATAAAAGGAACAAACAGGTTCTCACGTACCGACTGAAGCACTCTTTGCCCCTAAAAGTGGTTATTACGACCGTGAGATTGGTATATTTCCATCAAATGCTTTTTACTTTCCTTGGCTCTACGAAGTAGAAAGGAAAGTTATGTAATCGGCTGAAATTTTTTTTTTGAGTTTTGATCTTTACGTTTCAGACCCTCCTGAGTCCGAAAAACACTATTTGGGAAAATGGTCTGTGGGTCTGTGTGTCTGTGAACGATTTTTAGAGAAAACCACCGTACCAAATCAGCTCAAACTTCATATCTCGCCCGCAGATTACCATGGGACGCCAAAATAAGGGTATGAACAAAATCCATCGAAATTTAACTATAGTTATCATAGTGATCAAAACACCAAATATTTTTTTTCTCAAAAACGGCTCTAACAATTTTGATTAAATTTTTTATATTGATAGCTCTCAATAAGGCAATTATCCCATAAAATTCCCATTTGTGGGAAAATGACGATAGCAGCACAATAAATTACCAAAACTTTCGACGAAATCCATTTCAACGCGGTTTTTAGAGAAAACAACCGCACCAAATCAGCTGAAACTTGATGTCTAGCCAACAGGTTACCATGGGACGCCAAAATAAGGGTATGGGTAAAATCCACGAAAGTTAACTATAGTTATCATAGTGATCAAAACACCAAATTTGTTTGCTCAAAAACAGCTCTAACGATTTTGATTACATTTGTTATATTGATAGCCCTTGATAAGTCAATTATACCATAAAATTCCCATTTGTAGGAAAATGAGGAGAGCAGCACAATAAATTATCAGAATTTTCGACGAAAAGCGTTTTTAGCGCAGTTTTTCCTTATAAACTCTGCGCTGGAATATTGATAGAATGTTAAAAAAATTGGTATTGTAGTCCAATCCAATCTAAAGGATGAGTGTTTAAAAACGATCATGAGATACATGGGGCTCACTCCAGAAATTCCTGAATTTCAACTACGCCCGTTTCGCTTACTACCAGTTCTAACAGTTATTACCCAATAACTCCATAAAAGTGATTACTATCCACTTCAAAAAATTCGTGTCTACAGCCTCATTAATTATCTGTGAACCGATTGCTCAATATGGGTCCTGCAATGAGTACGAGCAGCACAATAAAATCTGGAACTGTAAGCGCTACCGCTTCCTGCTGCCGTAAAGCGTTATTTGACCAAGTTCAAATTAACTGAGTGATAAATGAATTGATCAAATCGAATTGGCCATGTACAAAGTGAATTGACGTAGAGCTAAGGAAAGTTGTGTGTTGCAACGCACCAGATATTTTCACCTCAGCCGCGTTGCAACAATCGAGCTCACTCAACTCGCTTTAGGTTATTAACTGTTACAACTTCAATTCAATTTCCAATTCATCTGCTGAGAGCCTCCAGTTTTGAATTGAATTTTAAAATCCTCCGAACCCCTCCCCTTTCAAAACGAAAGACTTAGTCGGTTGAGCGGTCCTTTAGCGGCATCTTCTCCCGATAAATCATTCAGCTCTCAATTGAAGGAGGCTTAGCCAAAGGATGGAGATACGCGCCGAAGGCTGCAAAGGAGGAGATGAGGGTTTGATTTTCACTTTTCTTAATGGGGATCAGCCGATAGACTGAATTTTTCAAAGCTCTTCCCGCAGCACCAATTTCCTTTCCACCCCTCTCACCTCACGACCAATGCCCCTGTCGTATGAAAACGGGTGTCGTTTCTGACCGTCAAATCGATTCGTTTGGGTCAACTGATTCTCGAGGTCAGCAGTGTTATGGCCTCACGTGGGACGTCTTAATAAAGTCCAAGGTCACGCGGGAAGACATTCCCTCGGAGTAGGTAAGTTTCGCGGTTTAATTTTTGCAACTTCCTAATTCAAAGGGGATTTACAGTTATTAATGTGTGACATTAAGTGTCGGAAATTATGGGCATGTTGTGGTCTGCCGAGTCATTTTCCTGCTTCCATGTGTGTCAGTGTCAGGAACGCGTCACGCTTGGGAGGAGCAAGAGGATGTCCTTTCAAAGACACGGCGTAGAAATGGGTTTACCTCTTGAATGCATTTCCTTTGGTTCTCTCATCAATGAAACTTTGCAGAAGCGCAGCTACAGCCGTAGGAGCGAGTTAAATCGGTGGGAAATGAACTGAGTAATGTACAGGTACTTGTTTAAAATATTCATTGTAACCCCCACGTGTAACAAATCAAATCTGTTTTTCATTCAGGCCACGGTCAAGATTGAACAATCACTGCGCATGTGTTGATACTGTCAACATGATTTTTTGAGAAGTGTTTTCTGTTTTAGGATTTCGAGTGATAAATGACAGTAAGCTATTTGGGCGGTGGTTCAAATTACGGAATTTCTGGGGTTGTTTCTAATTATCTTAAAAACATTAAGCGATCACGATATAGGTAATTTATTGAACTACTATTCTGGTTTTCCTGACTATTCTAGAATCATTTGAGCGGAGTTTATATCGAAACAACTGACCTGAAATCTATTTTCGTCGAACGTTTCGGTAATTTACAGTGCTTATCATATCATTTTCACGGGGATGAGAATTCAATGGTAGGGTCATGTTATTTAGAGCTGTTCACGCACAAAACTTGATCAAAACCATTTCATCCGGTTTCGGGGAAAACAATATTTGGTGCTTTGATCGTTATGATAATAGTTATTAGGACAGTCATTGTTCCCTAGCGAAATTGAAGTATCAAAAACTCATGTCAAATTCGACCTACCGAAAACGTACAACAGGACAGTATTTTCTTTTCAATTTCCCCATAGTAATGTCAGATATGTTGAACTCCTTTCGACTACAGGATTCGCTTGCTTCCCTTTTGCATGATTGAATCACTGGAAACTCGGGTAAGTGTCGGTTAATGCCTATCTAAAATTGTAGTGAAGCACTGATATTTCTTTTTCACCATCCCAACGCTTTTTGGTGTGATAGTTTGAACAACTTTCGACTCTCGTGGCCCTTCACTGCTGGATTAGGGGCCTAGGAACCCAGGCGGATGACTGGCGACTGTGTAAATCGTTGCTCCCTAGCGAAATTGAAGTATTAAAAACTGATGCAAGTGTCGAATAACTCCTACCGAAAACAGTACTATTTCTTTACCATTTCCCTGATGTAGTGTCATATGTGTTGGACTCCTCTCAATTACAGGGTTGCCTCGCTTCTGTTTTGCACGATTGAATCACTGCAAACTCGTGCGAGTGTCTGTTAATGATCATCTAAAATAATAGTGTAAGATTGATATTTCTTTTCAATATCCCAACGCTTATTGTGTACGAACTGGCACAATTGGCAGGTAGCAAATAATGGATGCTAAAAAGAAAATAATCAACTTCTCAGCCGCGGAGAAAGGAATGTTGAAGAAGCTGGTATTAAAACATGCCGAAATAGTAGAAAATAAAAAATCGCTTGCTGCGAGTGCCGCAGTAAAAAAACAGAAGGGGAAGGAGATTGTATCAGAATTGTCGTTTGTTGTAATCAAGTTGACCTGGGTGTAATGATTTTCGCGGCTCGAGAAACAATAAAAGGTTTTGGAGCATTGTGAAAAAAGTTAAACGGATCTAAAACGTTTAAGACTCCCATTTAACGTTTTTACGTTCCTTGGCTCTACGAAGTAGAAAGGAAAGTTATGCAATCGGCTAAAAAAAAATTTTGAGTTTTCTCAAAACCTCTTTACGAGATCTTAAGAGATCTTTACGTTTCAGACCCTCCTGAGTCCGAAAAACACTATTTGGGAAAATGGTCTGTGTGTCTGTGTGTGTGTGTCTGTGAACGATTTTTAGAGAAAACCACCGTACCAAATCAGCTCAAACTTCATATCTCGCCCGCAGGTTACCATGGGACGCCAAAATAAGGGTATGAACCAAATCCACTGAAATTTAACTATAGTTCTCATAGTGATCAAAACACCAAATATTTTTTTTCTCAAAAACGGCTCTAACGATTTTGATTAAATTTTTTATATTGATAGCTCCTAATATGTCAACTATACCATGAAATTCCCATGTACGGGAAAATGACGAGAGCAGCACAATAAATTACCAAAACATTCGACGAAATCGATTTTAGCGCAGTTTTTAGAGAAACCCACCGTACCAAATAAGCTGAAACTTGATGTCTAGCCTACACGTTACCATGGGACGCAATAATAAGGGTATGGGCAAAATCCACCGAAAGTTAACTATAGTCATCATAGTGATCAAAACACCAAATTTTTTTTCTCAAAAACGGCTCTAACGATTTTAATTACATTTTTTATATAGATAGCTCTCAACAAGACAATTATACGATAAAATTCCCATTCGTGGGAAAATGACGAGAGCAGCACAATAAATTATCAAAATGTTCGACGAAAAGCGTTTTTAGCGCAGTTTTTTCCTTATAAACTCCGCTGGAACTCTTGTAGAATGTTAAAAAAAATTGGTATTGTAGTCCAAGCCAATACCTAAAGGGTGAGTGTTTAAAAACGCTCATGAGATACATGGGGCTCACTCCAGAAATTCCTGAATTTCAACCACTGTCGTTGCGGTTACTACCTGTTCTAACAGTTATTTTCCAATAACTCTGCAAAAGTGATTACTATCCTTTTTTTTAAAAAAATCGCGTTTACAGCCTCCCTAATTATCCAATGTGTACCAATTGCTCAATAATGGTCCTGCAATGAGTACGAGCAGCACAATAAATTCCGGAACTGTAAGCGCTACCGCTTTCTGCTGCCGTAAAGCGTTGTTTGACCAAGTTCAAATTAACTGAGTGATAAATGAATTGATTAAATAGAATTAGCCATGTACAAAGTGAATTGACGTAGAGCTAAGGAAAGTTGTGTGTTGCAACGCACCAGATATTTTTAGAAAGCCTTGAAAAGGCAAACAATCAAACCTACCTGCGGTTAATAACTATTTTTTTGTCTTTTTCAATTACATTATTTAGCACTCGCAAGGTGCTTCGTCAAAAAGTGGTATCACTAGTTGAAAAGGCCGCCAATATTATAGAGGTCAGTGCAACCAACCCATAAGAAATATAAATGCAAATGACAGACGGAATTGACCCGCCGTCTCTCTCTTACTTACAGTTAGTATTTCTATTTTTAGCTATTATTTCTGGCTTCAAAATGCATATTATTTCAATTTTTGTATTAATTAGATACCTACTCAGCTAGATTCAGAATTCATTTTAAAATTTGCTGTGCCGTGTTAGCAATAATATTTATATCAAAGTCTTAAACTGAACAACACGTTATTTGTAATATTAATATCATAATAAATTTGGAAGGATTACAAAATAAAGTTTCCAACATTGAATAAAATTGCCTTTAAATATCTAACAATGGTTTGCACATCAGTGCCGTCAGAGAGACTGTTTTCGAGCGGCGCAGGTGATACTCAAATATCTGGTGCGTTGCAACACACAACTTTCCTTAGCTCTACAACAATTCACTTTGTAAATGGCTAATTCTATTTAATCAATTAATTTATCACTCAGTTAATTTGAACTTGGTCAAATAACGCTTTACGGCAGCAGGAAGCGGTAGCGCTTACAGTTCCGGAATTTATTGTGCTGCTCGTACTCATTGTAGGACCATTATTGAGCAATTGGTACACAGATAATTAAGGAGGCTGTAAACACGAATTTTTTTAAGAAGGATAATAATCACTTTTGCAGAGTTATTAGGTAATAACTGTTAGAACTGGTAGTAAGCGAAACGGCCAAAGTTGAAATTCAGGAATTTCTGGAGTGAGCCTCATTAAGAGCTATCGAGCCGTTTTTGAGAAAAAAAATTTGGTGTTTTGATCATTATGATGACTATAGTTAACTTTCGGTGGTTTTCGCTCATACCCTTATTATTGCGTCCCATGGTAACTCGTAGGGTAGACATCAAGTTTCAGCTGATTTGGTACGGTGGTTTACTCTAAAAACTGCGCTAAAATCGATTTCGTCGAAAGTTTTGGTAATTTATTGTGCTGCTCTCGTCATTTTCCCACAAATGGGAATTTTATCTATAATTGCCTTATATTTATCTATATTTAGCTATATTTATCTATAATTAGCTATCGAAATAAAACATTTAATCAAAATCGTTAGAGCCGTTTTTGATTAAAAAAATATTTGGTGTTTTGATCACTATGATAACTATAGTTAACTTCCGGGGGATTTTGTTAAACCCCTTATTCTAGCGTCCTATAGAGACCTGCGAGCGAGATATCAAGTTTAAGCTGATTTGGTAAGATGGTTTTCTCTAAAAATCGTCACAGACACACACACACACACACATACAGACATACACACAGGCCATTTTCCCAAATAGTGTTTTTCGGACTCAGGAGGGTCTGAAACGTAAAGATCTGAAGAAAACTCAACATTTTTTTTTCAGCCGATTACATAACTTTCCTTTCTACTTCGTAGAGCCAAGGAAAGTAACAAAGGAATACATTAAATGGTAAAAGATTGGGTAAAATTTGGTTTGTACAAAGTATAGATAAAAATCGGGATAAATATTAAAAATAAATGTAAAGGTAATAAAGTTATTTTAATAGATGCTTGTTTTTTATTTCTAAACCACATACATAATTAACCTATAATGAACAATCGATGTATAGAAAACATCGATGTATTTTTTGATACATCGTTATTACATTATGCAACAATCCGATGCATTCAATCGAAAAAAAACATCGATGTTTTTTAAATGTCCATCACTACTCTCAGGGTCCTGCGCTGCTCTCCAGCTGGATTGAGGGACTAGGAACTCGGGCAAATGTTGACTGGACCCGGTGTAAATCGTTGCTCTCTAGCGAAATTGAAGTATTAAAACTCATGCAAGTGTCGAATAATGCCTACCGAAAATAGTAGTTCAGTACAGTAATTTCTTTACTCCTCTCAACTACAGGGTTCCCTCGCTTCTCATTTGCACGGTTGAATCACTGCATGAATACATAGTTATTTGGACAGATTTTGCTGATACCTTCATTTGGAAGTCCCATAATGGTTTGAAGGCTTAATACCAAATTTGAGTCGAGTTTCTCTGAATCGCGTTCACAGACGCACAAATACCATTTTCTCAAACTAGATACTAACTAATAGAAGGTTATTGGGAAGACTTTGAGCTAAATGCAAAACCCTCGTTTTTGATAAATCTCGCTCACGTGCAAAAAAAATCAATGAGACAGTGCAGCTAATTATGCGATGAAAGTATAATAATGGAGGTTAGATCATCGGGAGCTACCGCGGATATTCCGCAATTCCAATAAACGTCCTTTGAAACGTTGTTTGCAATGCTCCTATAACTTCATTAATGTTAACACAAACCTCCCAAAGAAAAGAATGATAGTCGTGGCATAAGTAGAAGAAGCTCACTTAATTTCGGAACCAGCGCTGCAAGTTTCAACGTAGACCTTTTATACCAACTGAGCGAAAAATTGATTACGAACTAGTGATTGTGGTGACACTATTAGGAACTTAGCGGCGGGATTAGGTCTCTTCCACTTGTGTACAGCCCGAGAACCGTGGGTTTTTGATCAGTTGTTGCGCTGAAGAAAGCGTGGGTAGAAATGCAGTGTCGATGGGGATGCGACGGGTGTGAAAATTGCGTTGAGACAGTTTCAAATGCAAAAGAAATGATGTGTTTTACATTCAGAAGTGGGATATTGGTTGGAATTTTAAGAATAAATCTTTCCCCTAACAGCCATTGACCGTTAAACACAGCGTGTGACACAGGTGTGAGCAGAATACGATAGTGAACCAGTTACGTGTGAAGACATAAGTATAGTCAAAATGGACGAGTGGTTTGGAAAGTTGAGCTTGTTTTGAATAATATTTTGCCAACGTCTATTGGATAAATAACAGTAAACCCCATTATCTCTATTCAGACGGAGAATCTTTCTCGTTCGCTCCTTGGAGAGTCTGATAAACAGCCTTGATGCCTTTGAACCAGGCACACCCCAGTAGGCAGCCCTACACTCAACAGTTGCACGGTCTTCTTCCCTATCCTGATCCACCAAACCAGGGCATCAAAAGTGACCACAGGTCTAATGATTGCCCTGTACATCCACAGAACCATCCTCGGCCTCAGGCCCATGTGAGCCTCCTGTCTAGAAACGCTCCCAAATAGTTCACTTTCTGCCGGATCGTCACAACGTTCTCACACTATGAAATTGCGTTTCCTCGTGAATGCGACCACGGTGGTTTTGACGAAGGTGGTTGTGAGCAGTTGAGGCGACTGCCACGACTACTGGTAGAGGGACGAGGTTCAGGATTGGCCGTGTTAGAGACTGAATGGTGATTGTGGCGACAATAGTTGAAATTTAGCTGTGCGGTTCAGTTTCTTTCATTGGTTTTGTTGGGAACCCGTGGGTGGCCAAGCATCGAACTGACAGCGAGTTAGGAAAGGTGTGTGGATGCTGAGCACCACATGTTTTGTTGTCGCTAGGCTCTTAAAAGGGCGTTGAACTTTCGCGGAGCCGAGTCAACGTGAAACGAAATTTACCGAAGTGGAGATGATCTGATAACTCGAGACGCTCTGGAAAGTGCCGACCTCGAACCTTCGGCCTCAAGTACATCCGACGATAAACGAACGAGCTCAGCTATTTTTGAAGCTACCGCGTCCCTGGAACCGTCGATTATTTTCTTTTCCTCCCCGAACGACGCTGTAGAGATATTTATCGCCTTTTATGGATCCCCTCTCTCCCGATGAAAATCTCGTACGAGGGCAATTCCTTCGAATGCTCCTGACGACTGACTTGGCGCTCAAAGTCACATGCGGACTTCAGGTCCGTAGGCGATAAACGGATAACGACTTTCACTTTCTTCAATCCGAAGGTTGAGGATGAAATCAAGTTTTGGTGCATGCGTCTGTTGTCAACTTTAGTGGAAATCGGCTGAATCGGGAGGTGTTCGCTCATTTAAAAGACGTCGCTCCGAAGACAACGCTGTGATTGGCGAAGCTTCGTCTACAACAAGAACGCCTTTTCGAAATTGATTCAGTCAGGGGGGGGGGGGCAATCCAGGGCTTGAATTTAAAAAACGAAAATAAATGAATATCCGTTGCACAATCTGAAATTCGAAACTTGAGTAGATTTGAATCTGCTGTTATCTCACAATCATCAACATTTTTTTCTTCGTCCGACTACAAAACTTTCCTACTAGGTAGGGCTAAGGAACATGAATAGCTAGATGAAAGGCCTGCAAATTATTACACAACGGTTTATTATTCTCTTGAACTGCTTGACCTAGTCCCTCACCTCCGAGACTCGTCGCATTCGATTCAGCATCGAAAAATACCAGTAAACGATACAAAACATGACCTGACTACAACGGAACGACGAAAACTAAATATCCCAGGCGCGTGTAGGCAATTGGCACGGCGTTGCGAGTCGAGCTGGCGGGTGGTTATAATGAGACGGGAGGAAGACAGTACAAACGAGTCCCGCGAATTCTTTCAATTAGTAGACTTTGGTTCACCATAATTACTGTAATTTCACTATACACGCTTGTACACGCCTGATACTCATTCCATTCGACTTAAAATCCCAAAGGACGGATTTTTTATACCACGTTAAAGGCACCCGGACGGCGGACGAACATTGCACATTTAGTCTAGAAACGTTAAGTATCAAATTTTGAGGGTTGTATAAAAAGTTTCCTGACCGAAAATAACATAATTGTATTATTCAGAATGAATAATAAACCAAAGGTTGAAGCTTTTGCCTAAAATTGTTTTTAAAATTTGCGCAAGCAATTTAAATTTTGCTGGAACATTTTTTGGTCCCACAAATTAAAACAAAAAACTTTTAGCGAGTAAAGAATTCTCAAAATCACTTGATACCGTTCCAACAAAAAGTTGGAGTAGGTTTAAAGCAGTAGTTTCTTGATTTTTAAGACAAAGTTGAAAATTACTGACAGCGAACGTCAGAAGGTTAATGAAAAACACCTTCGATTGTCACGTTTTTGGGCTGAAGACGGTTGTGTGATGCCTTGCACCAAATACTCTCCTACTGAACTGCTCAGGAACTCTTAGTGCTTGAAGTTTTGAAATTTATTCGGCTGCTGCTACTTATGTCACAACGTTCGTTGAAACATCAACGTATAGGTTATTGATGGGGCTGTTTAAATGTGGAACGGTCTGTATCTACAGTTCCGGAATAATAGGGGACGTACCTAAGGATTCTGGAACTTCGGAGGTTGCTCCCAAATTTCTTATGAGCAACACGCACCACATAAGCACCTTTTAGATCTACCACTCACCTTTTTTTGAGAACGCTAGTGTCATATCAGAGAGATTTATGTGAAAAAAACTGCACGAAATACGCTTTTCTTCCATGTTATTGTGTTTATCTCGTCATTTTCCCTCAAGAATTGCAAACAATTTTATCAAAATCGTTGGAGGCGTTTTTAAGAAAAAAATATCTGGTGCGTTGCAACACACAGCTTTCCTTAGCTCTACGTCAATTCACTTTGTACATGGCTAATTCTATTTAATCAATTCATTTATCACTCAGTTAATTTGAAATTGGTCAAACAACGCTTCACGGCAGCAGAAAGCGGTAGCGCTTACAGTTCCGGAATTTATTGTGCTGCTCGTACTCATTGCAGGACCATTATTGAGCAATTGGTACACAGATAATTAATGAGGCTGTAAACACGATTTTTAAAAAAAGGATAGTAATCACGTTTGCAGAGTTATTGGAAAATAACTGTTAGAACTGGTAGTAAGCGAAACGGCAGTAGTTGAAATTCAGGAATTTCTGGAGTGAGCCCCATGTATCTCATGAGCGTTTTTAAACACTCACCCTTTAGGTATCGGATTGGACTAAAACACGAATTTTTTGAACATTCTAGTAGCATTCCAGCGGAGTTTATAAGGAAAAAACTGCGCGAAAAACGTTTTTGGTCGAACATTTTGATAATTTATTGTGCTGCTCTCGTCATTTTCCCACGAATGAGAATTGTATGGTGTGATTGCCATATTGAGAGCTATCTATATAAAAAATGTAATTAAAATCGTTAGAGCCGTTTTTGAGAAAAAAAATTTGGTGTTTTGATCACTATGATGACTATAGTTAACTTTCGGTGGATTTTACCCATACCCTCATTATTGCGTCCCATGGTAACCTGTAGGCTAGACATCAAGTTTCAGCTGATTTGGTACGGTGGTTTTCTCTAAAAACTGCGCTAAAATCGATTTCGTCAAAAGTTTTGGTAATTTATTGTGCTGCTCTCGTCATTTTGCCACAAATGGGAATTTTATGGTATAATTGCCTTAATGGGAGCTACCAATATAAAAAATTTAATCAAAATCGTTAGAGCCGTTTTTGAGAAAAAAAATATTTGGTGTTTTGATCACTATGATAACTATAGTTAAATTTCAATGAAGTTTGTTCTTACCCTTATTTTGGCGTCCCATGGTAACCTGTTGGCGAGATATCAAGTTTGAGCTGTTTTGGTACTGTGGTTTTTTCTAAAAATCGTTCACAGACACACATACACACAGACCATTTTCCCAAATAGTGTTTTTCGGACTCAGGGGGGTCTGAAACGTAAAGATCTGAAGAGAACTCAAAATTTTTTCTTCAGCCGATTACATAACTTTCCTTGCTACTTTGTAGAGCCAAGGAAAGTAAAAACTCTGGTAATTGATTTCCTCGATTGGAGCCGCGATGAAAATTTTAGAAAAATCGTTGGAGGCGTTTTTAAGAAAAAAAATCTGTTGTTCTGATCACAGTGGTTGTTGGGTGCATGAGATGGCAAGAGTTGAGTATCGAAAATAAAAGAAACTCGGTGAGCGTGAGGAGGACTGTATTAAATGCAATGGAGTGAGTAGAGTTTGTGTACAAAAGGGTGACACAACGGGACGACTCGTAATATGTGTGAACTGGCAAGGGAAACTGTATCGGAAGGAGATAGCCAACTGTATGGGAGGAGAATAGACATAGGAAAGTGTCTGAGTGGGCACAGAGGGAGTGTGACTTTCACGAGAGTTCATAGCGGAATGAATGTTGGGAGGAGCTGTCTCTTTTGGAGAGGAATCTGAAATTGAGGAGGGGGAAAATAAAGAAAGGGAAAACCCACTTCATGGAAATCTGCTGCCATTAGAAATAACCCCAGAGGTGGTGGAATTTCCGCAGAACGAGGGGGTAAGAGGAGACAATGACTTTGTCATTAAGGGACACATTGAGTCCCATTAAGGCAGGTACGGGGAACTCCGAGGTCAAAAGACTTGGACGGATTTGACTTGCGTCGAGCATCGGTATTAAGTTAGTTTCAGATCGATTCTGCTCATGCACAGAAGTCCAAAAGAATTTGGCGTTCCATTGTGATCTGCAGGATAAATATAAATTTAGAGTTGATGTTGTTAAGCCACGCTTTCAATTGCAATTACAGGCATACAGAAAATTTTCTCAGGTGTTTTTCGGACTCTTGTAACGTGAAGATCTGAAGTAACAACAAATTTTCTTTTTCTTCAGCAGATTTCATAACTTTCCTTCCTGCTTCGTCGGGCCAAGAGATAACAAAGTTGAAACATCGGCTCTGCGACACCGAGGTTGTGTCAAACCTAAGAGCAAAATACACCCAAGGATTGTCTTATTTAATTACGCCTCACTTTAAAATCTGCTGAAATCTCCTTGTAACTCACAGAAATGCTTTCTCAGCGATATTTCAACATTTTGTAACTCTCTGGTTTGGCGGCGGGTTAAAGTAGGAAAACATATTCCACGAAAGGCATTTGAGGGAGATGAAGCTCACGTAGAATTGCATAACCATCTTGGCTCAACAAAACCGACGCTCGGTAATGGCAACGACGTCCAGGTAGAAACCACCAACTTGAAGTGAGATTTCTTATCTCTCGTTTCGTAAGCTGCAGATTTGTTACGTCTCCGAATAACTCGAAAGTCAAATATTCAAAAATCGATTTGTGAATTGAACGCTATGGAACTGACACAGCCAATCGGTTTCGGTAGAGGAGGCTTCCTGATGCTCATCTCGTGAATCATTCCCACATCGACGTTCCAAATATTCTTTTTGGTGATTAGATGCATTAGGTGTATTAGATAGTGCACTTTCATTAGCTCTCGCTAGGTCAAAGTTCTCTCTGGACCTCGAGACAACGAATATTTAATAAGCTCCTTGTCCTCTGCTGAAACTTGCTCCGAGATTCTATTTGACTTTCAAGCAGCCAGTAGAAACTCGGTGCATTTTTTATTCCCTCGCCTGAAGTGTGGTCGTCTGGGAGAATAAAAGTTGAGTTTATAGCAGATTTTGTTGTGTTCTGTCTCATGGTGGTACAAATTATGGATTGAGGAAACAGATGAGGTGGTTTGTCTAGCAATGAACATGTGCAGGCCATTGAAAATTCCAGCCATGTACGCTTAGGTCATCCGCTCCTTCGGTTACTACTTCATCACTAAATTGTGGTAGTTTCATATTTAGAAATGAAGACGTCAAGTCAGTCTGGTTTGATTATATATTGACTGGTATTACAGAACGAGAGTAGGCAATTCTGGTTGCTCGGGTTCTTTGGAAGAACTGTTATATTTGTTAAGGCCATTTCTTATTCTCGAATCCCAAGGCTTCTCTTGTACGCAGTGGTCTGTATGGACCTGAGTGTCGACTTTCCAGGGAAGTGGCACCATTCAAAAAAGATGCTGCGCACAGAGGGTGAGCTATAAGTAGCCTCCACGTACTGGATAGTCTCAGAGCTAATGCCGCGAATGTTAATTTGAAGGAGGAACTGAAAAATTGATGACAGACTGAGCTGAGAAGAAGGTGGACCGCCATACTGCACACACTTCAACGTCAAGTACCAAATTTTAGCCAGCAGGCAAATACTACGTTTGGCTGAAAAAGATTTTGGATGCCTAGCGAGAGTAGTGTGTGAACAATGGCCTTCATTATTCAGCGGGCTGAGTGGTTTGGTGCCAAACTCATACACAAACACGATTAGTTACCTTACTGTCCACATCTCTATACAGATACGTCAGAGAGCATATGACTTTGGAGTTTCTGTGAGCTCAACTCACCTTAAATTTTCAATGTATGAAATGGTAATGGTGAATTTTGTGACGTACTTGGGGAATTCTTTCACAAAATTACCCGCGTACAGGACACGAATGAAAGTCGTGTCTGGGCCCAAAAAAACGAACAAATGAAATTATAAACCAAGTAGGACCCACTTGAATTTAATCAGGAAAAAATAGAAATGAAATGAACTCGTTTTAGAATGAAACAAATAACCTATGCTCGGATGTAGTAAATGGCAATAAAGGGGCAATGGCGAAAATGAAACACCGAGCTGTGATCGCTTACTTTACTTCACACAATATAAAGGGAATTTAAATACTTGATCACTGGCTTAAAAAAGGGGAGATTCGTAAGCGAGTCGGAGAGTCGGTAGTCGTTATATGACGAAAAATGTGGCTCATCCGCTAATATAAACAGTAGCGAACTGCACGGGTGGCGGCAACAGTGTTGCCACCATCGGCAGTCTGCCGCAAACCGTTACAATTTATAAAGGTAACATCAATCGAGTTCTCAATGACAAAGTGAAAATACGAGTACTCGTAGTACTGAGTATTCTAACTTACCCAGGATGACATCGCGGCTCCAATCGAGGAAATCAATTACCAGAGTTTTTACTTTCCTTGGCTCTACGAAGTAGAAAGGAAAGTTATGTAATCGGCTGATAAAAAAATTTTTTTTCTTCGAAAAACACTATTTGGGAAAATGGTCTATGTGTCTGTGTGTGTATGTGTGTCTGTGAACGATTTTTAGAGAAAACCACCGTACCAAATCAGCTCAAACTTCATATCTCGCCCGCAAGTGACCATGGGACGCCAAAATAAGGGTATGAACAAAATCCACCTAAATTTAACTATAGTTATCCTAGTGATCAAAACTTCAAATATTTTTTTCTCAAAAACGGCTCTAACGATTTTGATTAAATTTTTTATATTGATAGCTCTCAATAAGGCAGTTACACCATAAAATTCCTATTAGTGGGAAAACCACGAGAGCAGCACAATAAATTATCAAAATTTTCGACGAAATCGAATTTAGCGCGGTTTTTAAAGAAAACAACCGTACCAAATCAGCTGGAACTTGATGTGTAGCCTACAGGTTACCATGGGACGCCAAAATAAGGGTATGAACAAAATCCACCGAAAGTTAACTATAGTTATCACGGTAATCAAAACACAATTTTTTTTTCTCAAAAACGGCTCTAACGATTTTGAATAAATTTTTTATATAGATAGCTCTAAATAAGGCGATGATACCATAAAATTCCCATTCGTGGGAAAATAACGAGAGCTGCACAATAAATTATCAAAATTTCCGACCAAAAGCGTTTTTCGCGCAGTTTTTTCCTTATAAACTCCGCTGGAATTCTTGTAGAATGTAAAAAAAAAATTGGTATTGTAGTCCAATCCAACACCTAAAGGGTGAGTGTTTAAAAACGCTCATGAGATACATGAGGGTTACTCCAGAAATTCCTGAATTTCAACTACCGCCGTTTCGCTTATTACCAGTTCTAAAAGTGTTTACCCAATAACTCTGCAAAAGTGATTACTATCCTTTTTTTTAAAAAATCGTGTTTACAGCCTCATTAATTATCTGTGTACCAATTGCTCAATAATGGTCCTGCAATGAGTACGAGCAGCACAATAAATTCCGGAACTGTAAGCGCTACCGCTTCCTGCTGCTGTAAAGCGTTGTTTGACCAAGTTCAAATTAACTGAGTGATAAATGAATTGATTAAATAGAATTAGCCACGTACAAAGTGAATTGTGTAGAGCTAAGGAAAGTTGTGTGTTGCAACGCACCAGATATTTATTTGATAGCTAACCCTCAAAGCTACTTCACTCATGTGGGCTGTCAGTCGTGCCAATAAATCTATCAATTCTGTACTGGTTTTGCCGTCTGGGATAAGACGAAGGTCAGCTGCCACACACGTTCTGAACAGGTCGATACTTGGCTTTCTTTCGTCCGTTATCATTTCATCCGGCTCTTATTCACAATGTACGTGTTAGGACCATAAGAGACGTTCAGAACAAGTTCATCAGTTATCGGCAGAATGAAACATGCAAAAAAAGAGATAACAAAAAAAAAAAAAACAGGGTATGCCGCCAATTACTCACTTTTTTCAAATTATAATTACATAGTTGTGGACGTAGCGTTCCCCAAGTGGATCCTCCGTCTCCAATAGGATATCTATCCTCAAATCTCTTTCGAGGTCTGAAGATACGTGAAGAGCTGACGGAAAAGAATCAGCCGACTTCATTGCTTTACTTTTTACTGTGCGTAGTGCTGAGGAAAGTACAAGTATGGGCTGCTCAATGAAAATATAGCTCCACGAGGCAGTTCATATAGAATTTGGCAGCGTATTATTAAATGACCTTACGAATATTTTATTAATAAAATATAACTTAATATTAAAATACAAAATAAAACGTATAATAGACATTTTAATTATACGATAACGGGGTTAGAAATATAAGGATATGACGTTCTGTTTTCCGTGGGAGGGCTATTCACAATGACTTGCCCTCCTTTAGGTGGCAGAATATTCAAAATGTTACGTCCGGTGACCCCGAATCACGTAACGTTACACGAGAAGGTAACCGAGCGGAAGGCCAAGCGAACGAAGAAGATTGATGCGCATCGTCAGGAGTTTGACCCTTCGGGGACGAGGGTTCGACCAGCTGACCGCCGACCTGCACGTCACTTTCACCTTCGCAATCCTCCAATCACAACTCTAATTCAGAGGCGTTCTTTGGTAGTTGTGGACTCCCCGAACAAATCCCCAAAAGCCGCCCTGTCGAATTGTTCGTTTCTCGAACACCTCACAGCCCTGGCTCCGCCGATTTCCACCTTAGTACGTGTCAAGAACCGCGGGGGGGGGGGGTTGGCAGTTTGTTCTGAAAGTGGTTTGTTCTGATCTAGTTTGGCAATACGTAAAGTGGCTCTTTCGGAAAAACGACGGGCCTCTAGAAGGCAATATATATTAACGGGTTTAGGAACACGATACATTTATTGTGCTCGCTGATCAGGATTACTACAGTTCACTGGAGTAGGTTAATGCACCGGCGTAATGCAGTTGATTAGTATGAACACCAGGGATCTATTCTTAATAAGAGGCGCAGGTCGTAGAGTTTGTAACTGTTCAAATTCGCCATAACATTACCATTATCTACATTGGATGCGAGAGAGAGATTTAGTGTTTATTTATTTATATTTGTTTTTTTGTGCTTCTCTTTCACTCCCCTTGGATACAATTACAATTAAAGACTATTCTTCAGAAATTGGGTTGTGTCCGCCAGTAGGCAAATACTAAAGTTAACGTACCTGTTAGGTGAGTCCGTCTCCTCTGGCTTGTGAGTTACTGTGGGCAAGCGCTTTCGATGTAAAGACATCATCGTCTGGCCGTTTAGTCAGTACTGGAGTCAGTCAGTTGGTCGTGGTCTTTATATACAAAGAGAAAGGTGAAGGGAGTGATGGGAAAGCGCTTGCCCACAGTAACTCACAAGCCAGAGGAGACGGACTCACCTAACAGGTACGTTAACTTTAGTATTTGCCTACTGGCGGACACAACCCAATTTCTTTAATACCTAACATAGCCAGTCCGGCTAAGGTACTACTAACAAGACTGACCAACAAGACCTCTCCCCGCCCCTTCCCCAACGCTCCATCACTCCCTTCACCTTTCTCTTTGTATATAAAGACCACGACCAACTGACTGACTCCAGTACTGACTAAACGGCCAGACGATGATGTCTTTACATCGAAAGCGCTTGCCCACAGTAACTCACAAGCCAGAGGAGACGGACTCACCTAACAGGTACGTTAACTTTAGGACTATTCTTCACATCCTCGGCTTAAATGAAGAGCCGCATCTGAAGAAATCTGGCGCGACGCATCATACAACTTTCATTAGCTCCACGAAGAATCCACGATTTTTACCGCTCAAGTTACTAATTCATTGCGCCCATCATTAGACGCATGCCTGTTTCAACTTTATGTTATAGAACTCGACATTCTATAAGGAGAGGCTGACAGCGCCTATCGTTCCGAACTTTATTATTTATTAGGCTGTTGCTACTCATCGCACGACGCTCTCTGAAAGTATATGTAATTGGCGGGATCATTTGGTAATAGTACTCGTTTGGGTTCAAAAATTATTGACGTAAAACTGCGAAAAAGTTGGGCCTAAAAACGACGTTAGGTTGAGTTCCGGAATTTATGTAGCTGCTCCTGATTTTATTGTGTACATTATTATCGTATTACACATACTGTCGTAGGTAGCTGATTGGACTATCATCCTGACTTTTTTGAGAGCATATGTGTCATATGTGCGAGATTTATAGAAAACAAACTGCAGTTAGATCGACTTCTGTCGAAAATTTATTTTGTTGTGCTGCTCTCGTCAATTTCTCACGAGTCAAAATTACATAATATCCTTACATAATTTTGATTTGTTGAGCCAACAAATTTAATCAAAATTCCTTCCAGCCGCTTTTGAGAAAAAACTTATTTTGGGTTTTGATCACTATGATAACCACAAAACACCATACTACGAAGGGCTAAGTATTGTTATAGAGAGAAGCTAAGTTTATAGAGAAAAAAAATCGATTTTCGTCGAAACATTTGGTAATTTATTGTGCTGCTCTCGCCGTTTTCCCACGGATGGGAATTGTATGACTTTGTCGTCTCATTAGGAGCTGTCTTTATAAAAAATGTAATCAAAATCGTTAGAGCCGTTTTTGAGAAAAAAAATGTTTGATGTTTTGATCACAACGATAATTATAGTTAAGCGGATTTTGCTCATGCCCTTATTTTGGCGTCACATGGTGACCTGGGGGCCAGATATCACGTTTGAGCTGATTTGGTTCATCAGTTTTCTCGCAATCGCAGACCATGCTCCCAAATAGTGTTTTTTGGGCTCAGTAGAGTCTGCAAGGCGTTAAGATCTGAAGATAACTCCATTTTTTTCAGCCAATTACATCGTAGAGCAAGGAAAGTAAAACTACAAATTTTTATTAAACAAAATGGCTTCACTATTCCAAAAACGTTTGTGTCATAGCTATATACTCATGCAAAAATTAGACATAAATAGTTCGTACTGTAATAAAATACATTCATTCGTACCATACACACCTTTCACACCACCTAGCGCTCAAACTAACACGTACGCCACCGATTTGAAAAGGGTGAGCAGTGGAATATTCTTCCTCTTTTCCACATTGAATATCATCACCTAAACACATACATTCAACTTAAAACCCTTAACACAGCTGGAAACATAATATTGACGCACCAACCATATTTGTTCATAGAAAAACACAACCAGTACAATTTAAACAATCTAATATAACGCAGAAATTAACGCTCTTACGTACAAATAATTATCAATGTGATCCCCTGTCCTCATATCTTTCCAGCAACTTTTTCTTTTACTCTGGATTTTCCTTTGAAAGCTCTCAGCGCCAATAGATAGATTGTACAGTGTCAGCCCTTGCACCAAAAATGACCCTGCCTAGACATCAAAGTTCTGGCTTTCCTATTAGGCGTGCCTGGCTAGTGTTATGCACCTGCAACATAAATATGAATTGATTATATAGGTACTCAGGGCTCCTGTATTTCAGTAATTTGAACAACATCCATCCCAGCCAGGGCTAGATTTTTCCTCTCTACTATCTTAAGCCAACCTGAAGATCTGTCTCATTGAGCCGTAACAACCAAGTGCCCTGAATGATTGAGAAAGTATGACGTCGACTCAGGAAATAGTGATCCTTGTGTCTGGCTAGGCTCACACGGCAGATGAGTACCTGAGTAGTGGGTGGAAGCTTGAGTGACCTCTACCGACGCTTACGGGGGTCCTTTGAACCTCAGGGAAGGCAGACAGTCCGAACTGTCCTGAGGAAAAGCCAAGCCGTAAGTGCCCGTCGAAAGATGAGGCCGGCCATGAGGTACCATTCTTGCCTTAAGGGTTGTTCGGCTCAACTATGGTACCACGGGAATTCACAGCCCGTGGCCTTGCACCAGCGCATTGTCGGTTAGGGGCATAACATGTGGCTGCCTCCTCAGGGTAAGGTAGGTAGAATGGAGCAATTCAATTCCTATCCCGGGCCAGGCCTGAAATACCTGGAATATGCGCTTGTGCGGTCGATCGTAGGTTCACTGGAAGGTAGTTCGCCCGTCCCAATTTATTACTTTACTTGGCTCTACAAAGTAGAAAGGAAAGTTATGTAATCGGCTGAAAAAAAAAATTTTTGAGTTCTCTTCAGATCTTAACGTTTCAGACCCTCCTGAATCCAAAAACACTATTTGGGAAAATGGTCTGTGTGAACGGTTTTTAGAGAAAACGACCGTACCAAATCAGCTCAAACTTTATATCTAGCCCGCAGGTTACCATGGGACGCCAAAATAAGGGTATGAACAAAATCCATCGAAAGTTAACTATAGTTATCATAGTGATCAAAACACCAAATATGTTTTTTCTCAAAAACGGCTGTAACGATTTTGATTACATTTTTTATATTGATAGCTCTTGATATGCCACCCATACCATACAATCCCATTTGTGGGAAAATGACGAGAGCAGCACAATAAATTATCAAAAACTTCGACGAAATCGGTTTTAGCGTGGTTTTTAGAGAAAACGACCGTACAAATCAGCTGAAACATGATATCTAGCCTACAGGTTACTTTGGGACGCCAAAATAAGGGTATGGACAAAATCTACCGAAAGTTAACTATACTTATCACTGTGATCAAAACACAAATTTTTTTTCTCAAAAATGGCTCTAACGATTTTGATTAAATTCTTTATATAGATAGCTCTCAATAAGATAAATATACCATAAAATTCCCATGCGTGGGAAAATGACGAGAGCAGCACAATAAATTATCAAAATTTTCGACGAAAAGCGTTTTTAGCGCAGGGTTTTCCTTATAAACTCCGCTGGAATTTTTGTAGAATGTTAAAAAAATTGGTACTGTAGTCCAATCCAATACCTAAACGGTGACTGTTTAAAACGCTCATGAGATACATGGGGCTCACTGCAGAAATTCCTTAATTTCAACTACTGCTGTTTCGCTTACTACCAGTTCTAAACGTTTTTGCCCAATAACTCTGCAAAAGTAATTACTATCGTTCTTCAAAAAATGTGTTTACAGCCGCATTAATGATCTGTGTACCAATTCCTCAATAATGGTCCTGCAATGAGTACGAGCAGCACAATACATTTCGGAACTGTAAGCGCTACGGCTCCCTGCTGCCGTAAAGCGTTGTTTGACAACTTCAAATTAACTGAGTGATAAATGAATTGATTAAATAGAATTAGCCATGTACAAAGTGAATTGTTGTAGAACTAAGGAAAGTTGTGTGTTGCAACGCACCAGGTATTTTTTAATCTGTGGGGTCTGAGGGAGGTGGGGGCTCCCCCAGACATCCCCAAAGGCAGGAATACCAGAAGAAAGAAGTTGATAGAAACAGTTGGTCAGTGGAGAGATATAAACGTTATTGATTAGCAAACAGCACCTTTTGTAATAACCCCACTTCATTGATCGTGGGAACATTTATCAGGAAATAGCAGTTCTGTGACAGCTCCATCGAATGTATCGTTATGTTAATAAATGATGTCATCACCTTTAACCAGTAAAGTATTGAACTTTATAAAGTACTATTCAGTGCTGTTGTTCGCGCACAAATAGGGGTGATGATATTGACACCAATTAATTTGGGCGAGCACGTTAAATGAGGGCCTCGTGTTGATAGTGGGAAATGACAATTAAAATGAAATGAATAAGGCTGTACTGATAAAATAATATTTGAAAATCAATACTAGAAAATTGCTGTCCGTAAATAAATAAATTAAAATTCTTCTTCGGCACGGAACGTATAAATCGGGCAGTTCTGACCTTGTCGGAACGATGAAAACGAAGGAGAGTCGACTTTGTGTTGCGTGACTACAGTAAGTGATCGCAATGATACCGCTAAATTTGTCTAACTAAACGTAAAAGTTAAATGTCTCTTCGGAGCACAATTTGGTTGAGTACGAAACAAAAAGGCGATTCCGATCAACCTCTTCTTCGGGCTCTCGAGCGCACATGGCCCGAGAGGAGGGGCCGTCAGGTCCGGTCCGGTCCGGTCTTCGATGCCTTCGATGCGCCGACGATCCTTGTGAAGCTCCGTGGTATCAAGAACCAAATAAATAAAGAAAGGAAACGAAAACAAAGTAACTCTCTTGGCCGTAACAACTGTAAACCACCCTCCAAAAGTTTCAATACGCTAAACGGTGACAATCTACAGAACATTTTATTCCAGAGAAACTAAGAAATGTTAATCTGTGCAGTTATACGGTTGGTTTTCTTGAAATTTTGATCACAGTCTAGTGACGTTGGCAAATCTATAAAAGATGTTAAGCAATAAAGTAGTAAGCCCAATTTTCCAGACGTTTTGTTCGTCCTGAACAGTAATACAGTAATGTTAGCAACGCAAGCAGGTTTAATTGCTCTTATCAGTGATGTTGGAAATGATTGGAGAGATCATCAATGATGTAGATATGTATGTCGTGTTAGTATTGCCGGATGTTCACGACGGATCGCTCTTAATAAGAGCGGACCATGTTGGTACTCGACAACTAACAACTTTCATACACTTAACGTTGCTCATGAAACTCCATAGAGTTGCCAACTTCTCTGGCACAATCCTTCTCCCGTAATCTCTGATACAATCATTATGTTAAGTGTTACATTCACAGGACAGAATGTAGAAAACACCTCTTTTATGCAGTTCGTACATCGGCCTTCGTCTTTCATATGATTTGCAACACCAATTTAGAAAACTGTGTCGAACTCGTTATCGTTTGAAACGACGGTGTCGTTTGCCGCGAATACCGCGGGTATAAAGACGGCGCGGAGATTACACGGGGTAGTAGTAAAACTGCCATTTCTTAATAGGCAAATCAATAAAAAGCTGTTTCGCTCGATAAAACTCGTGCGTTCGTAATTGAGCGCGTAGTGTGAACCGGCGGTTTAATTCAAGGCCGCGATGTAGCAACCGTCCAGCTAATGATGAAATGCTTAATTAGAAACTGCTTTTAGTCTGAGTGTTGGCAAACGAACGGAATTTGCTATTGACGAGCTGTTCCGATCAAATATCAACAAACTGTAACGTTGCACAGCGGATTCTAGGGTTACCATTTTGGCCTTTGGATGAACTGCCATTTTTTCTATTCTCGAGCAACCTTGTATTTCTTGATTTAAGCTGTTCTCCGTTGGGTTAGAGACTTTTTGTTTGCTCCAAAAGCGCTAATGCGGTCATTAACGATTTCTACCAACAAACCGTCACGAAGTTTCAAGCTCGGCGCATCGCTCTATGTCTCTCGTTGGTTGAAGTGTTTGATCAAGCACCGGCCTGTCAACGCGTGAGACAACTGCAGGTTGCGCCTCCCTTTAGCTTCGTGTTTGTCCCAAGCAAATCCACACGAGGGCGGTACAAGTTGAAGAGCTATTCTGCGACCCTCACTGGTATTTCATTACAACAATCGTTCTTCTTTGTTTAAATCACTCAACGTTCCTCAGCCACACAACATTCAGAGACTAATTCAACCTATTTTTCACTCCGCTTATGAAAATCTGGTAGATTTTGACGTTCGGGAATTTATTAAGTTCCCCCTACTCATGTCACCATCAAATTTACAGCGTAACCAGTGTTTAGACAACGTATCGAGCTGTCACACGATTTTTACGTTCCTTAGCACAAAGGAAAGAATTCATTCCTTAGCAAACGTGCATTAGCCAATTTATTTTCTGAAGTTACCGCGAATTTCTAAACGTTTTTGCATCAAAATCTGCGTTTGACGAGTCCTAGGGTTTGTAATTTCTACTTTCCTTAACCTAAACAATACATAATTTGAAATTTGTTTCCAGTTTTCCTCTGAGCTTGACGTTTCAATGGCGTTTGGGCCGAAAAACACCGTTTGAGAATATAGCCTGAGGATCTAACATTTGTTATTTAGACTGCAAGTCAACTAGGAACCCCAAAAAAAGGGTATGAACGAAATCGGCAGAAAACTAATTATAGTTATAATAGCGATCCAAACACCAAACATTTTTCTTCTCTAAAACGGCGTTGGCTATTTCGATTACGACGAATCGATTAGTCCACCTTAGCTAATATATCCAAGTAACACAACGGCCATGTAACTTTGAAAAATTACGAGTGTCGTGACCAGTTCGGGGTCTTTGACCAAACCAATTGAATCAATCATTTACTTTATTGATGATAATTATGAAAGATACAAAATAAAACGTTAACTTCTGATCTACTACGTCGCTGTGATGATGTCGACTTTGGATCTTTCCGTTGAAAGATGATGCCGGAGCGAATGTTTATTTTGATTCAATCACACTCATCAGGAACACTGAGGAGAACGAGTGAAAAATAATGCACAATCGCGAAAGGTTCAAAGAGGTGAAAAAGAAAAAAAAGGAAACAAGGTGGTTGATGTTGAGATGTTCGATCGATGGATGATGATGGTGAATACAGTTTTGATACTAGTTGATAAGATAATCGGATGTAAATCGATTCTGTCGTCAGATGGTGGAGCAGGGTTGCCTTGTTGTTGACGAAGAAAAGGAAAATGGAATAAAAGTTAAAAACCCTGCAAATTATTACACAATGGTTTATTATTCTCATGAACAGCTTGACCTAGTATTACTGCTCCCCCATCCCATTCGATTCAGCATCGAATACTAGTGAACCATACGAAACATGTCCTGGCTACAATGGAACTACGGAAACAAAACGTCTGATGATTTTGCCCCGTCGTGGGGGAAATTGGAAAGGGGAGTTGAGTGGCGGCGTCGTTGGGAGGCAAGCGAACGGGAGGCGAGGACGGAACGTTAAAGGCACAAAACGGCCTGGACGAGGGACGGCGGATGGACATTGCAAATTTGGAATGTCCAAGTCTTGAAACGTAAAGTATCAAATTTTGAGGGGGGGTTGTAAAAAATTTTTCGTGACCGAAAACATAGGGTTATTATTCAGAATGAATAATAAACCAAAAGAGGAACGAATGCAGGATGGGATTTTTTTTGTTGAAACGGTGGATGCTGGTGATACCCTCACTGCAGCCACAAATGGGCCTATTGTAAGGGCGTCCATGATCCTCATATCATGGCCCCCCTGCACCACCCCCAGGCCCCACGGCACCGGTCTCACTTGGTGTGACGTCAACTATGTGCCCCCGCCACCCTCCCACAAAGCGGTGGATATCCGCAAGTTCTGCATTCGCCACCTCTTCTGGCTGAAGAAAGGGCCTCCCAAACACACAACGGCGATGCTGCGAGTCCATTGCATACGGACAGCACATGCTCTGCCGTCTCTAGCCCTACCTCGCAGAACCTGCATATCTGTACCTCGCACTTGCCAATATTTGCGAGGTGGTATCTCAGCGAACAGTGACCTGTGAACAGGCCACATATGATCCTCATATCCTTCCTGCCTAGTGCAAGCACCTCCTAGGCCCTCTGGAGAGTCAGATGAAGAGTTTTGACTGTCTAAGGCTGGGCAGCCCTGCACCTATCTTCCCATTTGCCAACTTCTCTACGTAGGTAGCTTCTGGTAGTCCCAACAAAGGGCTCAGGGCCAATAGGGATTAGCGCCGACTCCTTCTTTGCCAACCCATCAGCCCATTGGTTTCTCTCTATACCCGGACCCTGGCCCCCAACACAGTGTTATACTGTTGTCCTCTCCGCTGCCCCTTCAGTCCCTTCTGCAGCAGCCGCTGCACACAGACAGTCCAGCCACCACTGCCTGGAACACTGTGGCCAGCGACCCCAATGGGATCGCTGCTCTGATTCTTGGAACAAAGATGCCTGCCCCTGCAAGGCCACCCTGCACGGCCACCCTGCACCGAGCCATCAGTGTAGTATACCAGGGCTCCAGCTTCAAAAGCGGGAACTCCCCCTACCTACCTCGATCGCTCATGTATGAGTATCCGAAAGGGTAACGCGAAGTTCAACCTTGCGGGCATTGAGTCTACCACATGCAGTTCGGGCCCCTCCACCTTCACCTTGTCAGGGTTCAAGCGGCAGGAACTCCTCCACCCCCGCATGATCAGACCCAACATACGCACTGCCTGAGGATGGGGTTGGAAATGATGGTAAGTTGAAACAACCAGGGCAGCTCGTAAAATCAGATCATGTTCGACAACAATTCATTTTAGTGCAGTTTTTTTCTGATAAATCTCGATGGAATGACAAGAAAATCAGGTTTGCAATACGGAACCTTAAAAGCTTCCGTTTTGGTGTATTATTCATTGCGATTAATACGCCTATGTATTTACGTAGAACGTGCTTTTTGCCAAGTTCCTGTGATCTGAGGGAAAAATAGATTGTATTAGTACAATGTAAATGGGTGGTACATGCATCGAACTTGACATTTTCTTACGCGAATAGAGAATTGTGTTGAACAAGGAACAATTCACTTTTGATAATAACGAGAAACAAAGAGTGACACGGTTGAAGGTATATCCCAGCGGATGTACTGAACGAGGTTACGACTCTGAATTTGAGTGATATACAACGCATAATTGTTCCAACGTCGCGCTGTTTGTTAATTCATCACTTCAGTAGTTGGCCTAACTAATGTTGAACTTCGTTTAGAAAAACCTTACCGTATAGTGGAATATAGAAACTGTTTGCCCTCAATGTTCCGAAATTGATTGAGTTGCTCCTAATTATGCGGCAACCATTGTTGAGTAATTCATACGTAGGTGATTTATGAGACTCTGAACACGCTGAGAAGAATAGCGTCTAATCTTTTGGAATTATCAGTTAATAATTGTGAGAGCGGTTCGGTTTAGCTGTTCTCGTTCACAGACACACGGAGCATTTTTGCAGATGGCGTTTTTTGAACCAACAAGTCTTTGAAACGATATGATCAATCAGGAAACAACTTATTTTTTCGGTCGATTACTTAAATTCCCATTACATTCCGTAGGAATAAAAAAATTAAATAGTCGATAAAGTATTCAATTTAGAGTTTATTTTATTGCAAGAAACCACGAAACACGGCATTTTCGGTTATTTAAATCCATTATGAGAAGATACATCGATGCTTTTTAGATTTCCGTTTTAAAATCTTGTTCGAGAGCCGAATAAGCTCTTAATGTTACGAAATTCTGTCTCGTCGAGACTCGCGATTGACATTGCTTTCAAGGTAGAGTTGTTAGAGCCCGAGATGGTAAAAAAAAGTTCCTGGTTGCGTAACGCTCGACACATTGCAGAGGCTCAAAATATATCAGTAATGGGATTGCAGGTCATAAAAGATAAGCTCGTTTAAAGTCTCTCGAGGATCACGTTTGTGATCACGTTGACATTCCTCGTACTTCATCGCGTCAGGAGCTTTCACCAAACTTTCACGGAATGAAGTTCACAATCTCGACCTCCTGGAGGTCGTACGTAATGAAGCGACTGCGCGTTATTGCTTAATTTCTGATTGTGAGGTTGTTAAGAGGGGGGCGGGAGCAACCAAATATCCGAGATATAACTTTATGCCGGTACCTAACGTCGTGTAGAGAAATAACTAACTAACAAGTCGTGTGTGTTACCAATAACTTTTGACTTAGTTTCACACAACTTTCCTCACCCAGAAGTAAATTATAGCTGGTAAACCATTCTATTTTTCACTCCGTTCATACAAACTTGTAGTAAATATACTGAGGTAAGTTTGGAGACGTTTGAAGAGCTGCTGACTCACTGAGTCGAGAATTATGAACCAATGTCTTAACCACTAGACCAGGATCGCCTGGTGCCTTTAGTAGGAGTCAGTCAGTACATAAAGAAAACTTTCTACGGAGAAATTGGCAGTTCTCAAAGTTCCGCAACGAACGAAGCTGCTGCTACTTATGCCGCAAACTTCATTGAAAACCCACTGTATTGGTCAAACCCATCGAGTTCAGGTGCCGGTCCCAATCTGAGAGCCAATTACCTGATACTAGTTTTAGCATGGAACACGGTTCAGCCTTACCCTAATGGGAGAAATGGTGAAGACCACTTGGCGCCTTGTGGGGGGGGGGGGGGTGAATTGTGCTTAGGCGGACGTGTGGCCCCTCTCTGGGGCTCCCACGCCTCCAGGTATCTTTTGTGGGTCGCCCAGGCTGTGCATAGCGGGTGAACCAGTGTGCTGCAGGCTGGGAGGAGAGGAATCCCCTCGCTGCAATGGTTGCATATAGGTCCCAGTCAAAAAGGATGTGGGCAGCGTCTTCCGCCACCCGAGCCCCACACAGAGGCACTGTTTAACCTTCTGAAGAATTGAAGGCGGGCGTTGGATGCGCCATGTCCAGAAGGTCCAGAAAGTCCAGAAAGCAGCTGCGTTACTGTGAATGGGAGGCACCACCACTTCATTTCCAGGCAGTCCCTAACTGCAGGTGGCGGCCCTTACCTGCCACTAGTCAAGTAGCTAGTTCACTGCCATTGCTATTTGTTGTTTGGCAGAGTTCTCGCGAAGCATGTCAGTGCAGCATCAGTCCGCCAGTGGGTCCTAGTACGACACCAGCCCACAGAGGCGACCTATGATGGTCCGGGAGGAAGGTCGTGTATAGACGTCACAGCCGTGTCTCATACTCTGCTACACAAATTGCAGGGTTGGCGAGTCGTACCAGGTGCAACGCAGAGCGATCGCATGGTTATTGACTTTGCCATCACAGATGACAAAATCCTCGGCAAAGACACACGTGAAAAGCGATTCCGCACCAAAAATGCTGACTGGCCACAATTCTGTAGGGTACTGGAAGGTGAACTGCGTGCTGCAGACACCGAACTAATAGTGGAAGCTGCCACACCTGGAGAGGTGGACAGCAAAGTGGACATATTTACCACAGCACTGCACTCTGCTGGGCTCTCTGTACTTGGCCAACAGAAGCACAGGGCGATCAAAGTCCCATGGTGGACTGAGGAACTTAATCCCCTCAAGAAAAGTGTAAATAGAGCCAGGAGGATGTACCAAAACACTCGTGACCCTGATACCAGAGCCACACTCCGAACTGCCTTCATCCAAGAGAAGAAGGCCTTCCACTGCGCCATCAAACGAGCCAAATGGCAAGGCTGGCGAAACTTTGTGGAAGCGGAGAGCTCTGGCCCTGGGGCAGACATTACAAGTCCTCCATAGGAAAAGCAAATGTCGAGCAGGTCTTAGCTGCGATGCAAAATGAGTCAGGCTGGGCCTGCAGCATCGAAAGTTCACTGGAAACCCTCCTTGAGAAGGCGTTCCCAGATGACCAGGTAGCTCGGGACACTGAAGCCAGACCACTGGACGAGCCAGTTCCTCACGGGACATGGTGACTTCAATGCACGGCTCCACTTCTTTTCTCTGAAAGACTCTCCCTCATGCACGTCTTGTGCCTCCAGTGCGGAGGAAACAAGAAACCATGTGCTGCTCCACTGTAGTTTTTACTACAGTGAGCGACGGTTGTTGTGAGGGCAAACGAACTTAGCAGCATTGACTGCTATAAAGCAAGCCTATAACCATTTTGCAAAGTTCGCGAAAAAGGTGATGGCTAGGAAACGTGGTCATAGTTGATCTGTCCTTTTGAAACTTGCCACCCAAGTAAATAGTTAGATCAGGTATGAAACCAGATTAAGAGCTCCTCCCAGATGGTACGGGGTTCCTCAGGTGGTCACACACGGGCAACAGCTCTCTACCGGGTGACTGGCTAACGACCAAATACCTGCCGTACCTCCACAGGTCTGAGTTCGGTGGATGCTGCAGAGGCCGGCCTCTTGCATATTGGCGAAACCGCAACTTCCATGACTGATATAACCCTCGTCGAGGGTTTAGGTACAGTCATCAAATAAGGAAACAGACCTGGTACTGATCTGGTCGTAATCCAGCCGATGATTCAAAGGTGGAGCGGCAGTAGGGCGAGGCACGACGTAGCCCTACCCACTACTCAAAATGGCCGGAAATTAGGGCACGAACTAACGTAACAAAATATCAGTTTAGGGCGCCTACCACTATCTCTTCGGCTGTATTCTGGCGCCGAACCTGGAATCTCACCCGCCACGATTTGTGTGAAACATTGTGTTTTTTTAATGTTAAAGTGAAGTCTGTATTCACCTCGATGGTTCTGGCCAAGGGTTCTGCAGTGTTACAAAGTGTAAAGTAATAAGCAACAGGCAACAAGCACAGCAAAACACTAGCCTCGTAACATCGTATACTTGATCGCACGTCAACGGAACTGCTTACTAAGGCGTTCGTACTATAGAAGTAACCAATACTACACAAAGAAGTACAGAAAGGGGTTTCTAAAGAGCAACTCCATACCTTGACATTTATGCACAGATAAGCGTGCAGCAAGGGGCCACGTAAAGCTTAAGTTCGGGCTACAGTTCGCAGACGGAGAGTGGTAACTTGTCCCAAAACATAATAAGGAGAGCTAGTAGTGAGGTTGAAAAAGTTTTAACGGATCGGTAGTTGAACACAGGGGTCCCTAGTACATTTCCACCCACCACCACCGCTTTTCCCCGCATGAGGCGTCGGGGGAACTCTGGTCATCCACAGCAAGATGTGGAAAAGCGAAAGGAGTTGGTTGGGGGGGAGGGAGTGCTGTGGATGGCTTCTTTCAAGCCGTGATCCATTAAAAAAGATGAGAGGAGTAGTAGCATCCGGTTCCCTAGAGAAAGAAGAGTAACCAATACTACACAAAGAAGTTCCGACCCCTGGTGGGCTCCCAATGGTTCCCCCAAAAGCTGTGCCACAGAGGCAATGCCAGACTAAAGTCAGCTATAGAGGGATAAAAACAACCGGGCACGATCAAAATGACGACCGAAATATAAAAGGAATAGAAAGCCATGCCTCGAAGGAGTCTTGAAAAGCGACGAATGATCGAAAATATAGGCGTTCGTCAGTGTTGTAAGAAAACCTGCAATCAGTGAATTAGGGACCAGCAAATGAGAGTTATGAGGTCCAAGGGAGAAAAAAAACAGCAAAGTATTCTTCTGATAATCAGCAAGTCCATAGCGACTGCGGGGAAAGCACATTAAGCTTTCAGTCAAATCGGATCGCCTGACAGCAAACCCACCCTTCAGAGAACAGTTTGTTGAAGGGGCTGGGACAACTCATACACTGTCACATAATTAAATTGTCACATAATTACCAGGAGGACTGACCAAAGTGCCGTTTAACTGATTGTAGAGCGCATTTATCAGGAAGAATCGCACTCTTTTCAGACACAATTCCACTAGACCACTTTGTTGAAACTTTTCATAGAAAATGTTCTATGAAAAGTTTCAACGATCGCAATTTGCTCTTTCGTGGATCCGTGTTTTTTGGACAAGTTGATCCCCCGAGATTGCCCCGGGAATTAGGCGATATTCTGTATTCAGACGAGTGATACCGACACGCGTTCTGCTTTCCCTCAGCTTCGTTTAATTTCCCTTCCCGTTGCTTCGCCTTCTGATTTTTACAAAACGAATTCCTTCACAATTTCAGCTCCGTCGATGTTTAGAGGGCTCCGACGCAATCGGCGAGTCAGCCGTTTAGTGCGTTATTGCTTTCCTCTAAATGTACGCCCTGAGCGTGGCCTGGAATTGGAATGGTGGGCTCATCCCAACGCCCTCGGCTCCGGCATCTGGCGTACTTCACCTATTTCCTCCTTTATTTCTTATTCGAGACTATATTTGGTAGGGAAATTCCAGGTCCGCTGAACGCGAGCTGAATTTGTTGTGCACTGAACCGCATAAATTCCTAGTTACTCGCCGACACACTCCGAGCGATCAAGCATTTTCAAGTAGAGCTCATTATTTGGACAATAGGATGTGTGGGCACTATTTCCTCATAGTAACTGTAACTTGATCTACCAGAATAACACATGCCTGTATTAAAGGGTATGAATAAATCACCCTGATGAGGTGGCTATTATGCCAAGCGGAGGAATTCGCTCATCAGCCACTGCGCTAAGACCTGTAACGGTGCCAGCTTTGTTCATGCCACTCGGCCAGTTCGCTTCCAACTACAACACGAGTGCTGCCACGCTGGAAGGAGAACCACGTACCTAGAATAATTGTACCAGACACCTGGTAAATCCCTTACCTTAGATTATGTGGTTGAGGGTAACCAGTGAAAGCCGTTACTTCAGCCACCATTTATTTCTTACCACAAACTAATCCAGTGAACGTAGCTGGTTATACAAACCAATTGAAGTGGTTGGTGAGGCCAAACTCTCAAGAGTTGCCAATATCAATGACCGTGACTAGAAACATTTGTTACGAGTAAAGGGGGGGTTGGAAATGTTTGGAGAGCTGCTCCTGACTCAGGCAAACATTACAGCGATCACGAGCTCCAATCTAATGACAACTTTTGCCTGATTATGAATCTTCGTCAGTAACCTCTAGACTACGATCACTGGGGTGCCTACCAATGGGGAACCATGCAGTACTCGCCAAACAATTACCAATGGAGGCCTGAAATCAGTCCACATGGTTTAAGGAAACCAATGAACTTGGGTTTCAACTCAAAACGATCCCCTAGCGGATTTGATGAGCCATGAAACGACCTGTTGGCTAATGTGGTTCGTATTGACAGGCATAGACAATATAGTTTCTGGTCTGCATGTCTGTAATGAG
Source organism: Pachypeltis micranthus (assembly GCA_020466155.1). NCBI lineage: Eukaryota > Metazoa > Arthropoda > Insecta > Hemiptera > Miridae > Pachypeltis > Pachypeltis micranthus. Next base: position 37,833,899 of record CM035775.1, on the reverse strand, counting down.
CGGGTCAGTGTTATCTTATGCACATCTGTGGAGTGCCATCTCATTGTGGAGACAGAAACGCTCAAAGTGTGTGACGTACTTGGGGAATTGTCTCACAATTCCCGCGTACAGAACACTCGTGAAAGTCGTGTCTGGGCCCAAAAGAAAAGAACAAATCAAATACGCTCAATAATATTCACTCGATCAAATAAATAAAAAAATAACTCTCAAGAAGGTAATGGGAAATGAAATTATAAAGCAATTAAGACCCACTTGAATTTAATCGGCAAAACTCGAAATGAATGAAATGAAACGAACTCCTTTTAAAATGAAATAAATAACCTATGCTCGGATTGTATTAAATGACAATAAAGGGACAATGGGTAAAATGAAACACAAAGCTCTGATCGCTTACCTTACTTCACACACTCAAAAGGGGAATTTAAACACTGACTTATAACAGGAATATTATTCGCTGACGAGCCGATAGCCGTTCTGATGATGAAATGTGGCTCCGACGCTAATATAAACAGCGGCGGCCTGCACGGGTGGCGGTCAGTGTTGCCACCTCGCGCAGTCCGCCGCGAAAACCATTACAAGTGGTGGTCACGTAGATGCCATTGGATAACTTGCCTTCTAGCGAACGACGCTTGTCCATAGCGTGGGAAAAGGTGGTAAAGCGACAAATATTCGAGTTGGCGGCCATAAATAGATCCACTGCCCTGTTAGGGATGCGACCGCTTGACTTCCACAAAGGAGTGAATGTTCGCAAGGGCAGCATCCTCTACTGCACCCATGTTGCATTGACGCCTGAATTGGTGCAGACGACAGACATCAGCTTGGTTGCTGGAAAGGGCGACTGCTACCATTCAAGGCACATGTTCTCCCTGATTGAAGGGATTATGGTCTGTAGGAGAAGAACGATGGTGCCTGAGTTGTACTGGGCCTGCTACTCGTTGATAACCAAGCAGGGCAAATGCCAGCTGACTTTCCACGGTTTCACCGTTGTGCCACCGGAGGACAACATTAGAAAGCAATAATCATTTCTCGGAAACCAATGAGGCAATGAACGCAAATAGGTGTTCATTTCGCTCTGGACGTGAGTATAGGCGCATTACCCATTGTGGATCGCACTACACAGATTTATAAAACATCTTGGCGGATGTGGATTATGAGTGAAGCTTGCAAAACGTAGCTCAGTCTCGTTAGTGGTGATCTATTGAGGTGACAACGTTAGTTAGTCTTGGAGGGAGGGTTGGTCATTAGCGAATCGTGGGTTCTGGCTAGATGTCAAGTCTTACAGATGTAATGATTTACTTTGAAAGTTGCCAAGGGACTACTGAAGCCACACTTCTTTTCAACGTACATTTTTGGGGTTTTGGAGGTTGGCCATCACGAGGCTAATAAGTTTAGATACTATGATTCGCTCAGCTGCGTCTGCTTGGTTAGCCCTCCCACATTTGTGCACACACTCTCGCTACGGTTCGTTCTAGATGTTCGTGTGTTCTTTGCCACCGTTCCATTTGTGCTTCGTAAGCGGCTGCTTGCTGAACAGCCACCAGGGTTGTCGCGAGTGAGTGGCTTCCTTTAAATTTGCTCAGGACCGAGAGCTGTCGCGTGACCTCCCGACGCAATCCGCTCGAAAGCTCTGTTAGTTATAATTGGAGAGCACCATGCGATTTCTCGTGGGCTGTATTGGAAGTTCTACTGCTGTTCAAGCATTTCAGAGTATCAACGAGTTCACTTCACGGCAACTTTGGCACGGAGTCAGTTCTGTGTACAGAGAATGATCCATGCAATTGAGATCGTACTTTGTAGTTTATTATTCAGGCTCCTCTCCTGATGCTATGCGTTTCAAGGCAAAGGGATTCTAAATCTGCAACGTACGTCCGTCGTCGTCCGTTCTTTTGCACGAAATTCCATTTGGCATCTATTTGTGCTCGTCTACTTGGCTGTTGTGCCAATAAGTGGTTTGAAAAATTAGTCAAAAACGAAATTTGTCCATTTTAATGCAGTTTCTTCGTGGTTGGTATTGTTTCCCAGGTATTTTTTGATGAGGTTTGCCTCCCTGCATGCAATTACCAAGGCCACGTAGGGTGTGTGTTATCATGACACTATCCTCATGTATAAGGCCATCTATCTAGGCGTGATTGGCTACTGCTGCTGCTGTTTGCTGTCTGGGGTAGCAAACTAACAGTCAATCAAAAGAGAGTATTGACCCAATCCCAGAGGGCTGCGCTCCTGCGGATCACCAAGGCCTGTAAGACCATATCAACAGAAGCACTTCTCGTGATCATCAGTTACTGGTTGACTTGGACGTTGAGTGCATGGTTGACAAGTGGCGAGTGAAACGGGAGAGCTTCCTCTGCTTTGGGCTGAACTCTCTGTGGATCTCACCACAGAACGAAAACTTGCCCCTGTGGACGAATGGGCGTTATAGAAATGGCAAGCGAGATGGGAATCCTCGTCAAAGGGACGTGACACTTATGAGTTCTTCCCCATCATCCGCGAATGTCTTGTGAGAAGGAGGTCGAGCCAGACCACTGGACGAGCCAGTTCCTGTCGGGACATGGTGACTTCTATGCACAGCTCTACATCCTTCCCCTCAAAGGCTCTCCATCAAGCACGTCTTGAGCCTCCAGTGCAGAGGAAACAAGAATCCACGTGCTGCTCCATTATAGTTTCTACAACAGTGAGCGACGGTTGTTGGGAGGCAAACGAACTTAGCAGCATTGAATGCTGCAAAGCAAGCCTGTAACCATTTTTGCAGAGTTAACGAAGAAGGTGATGGCTAAGAAACGCGGTCACAGTTGATCTGTCCTTTTGAAACTTGCCACCCAAGTAAACAGATCAGGCGGGAAAACCAGATTAAGAACTCCCCCCAGATGGCACGAGATTCCTCAGGTGGTCACCTCTGCATGGTAACATACGGGCAACAGCTCTCTACCGGGAGACTGGCTAACGACCAAGTACCTGCAGGTCTGACTAATATAATCCTCGTCGAGGGTTTAGGAACAGTAATTTTTTTATGCCAAGTCGAATAGAACGGGTCTTAGAGGTGTAGGTGTGCGCCTACACCAGTCATGTCAAAGATACGGCCCGCGATCGTAATGTGCCGCAGAAAGAAGAAGCTTTCAGACTTCACTGGATTCCTCAACGGAAGTTTTAAAATGCGCACACTACAACATTTTAAGTAATTTCAAGGGCAGCGCGTGCCCTGACAAGCGAGAGAGATAGACAGTAACGCGCGTCTCTTAGCAACAATGGAATCTTCCACGCGCTTCGAGTCTAGGCTAGAACCTTCCTTATCGATATTACATTTTATACACAATATTTCAAGAGTTTGGATAACTACCCAGAATTAAAAAAGCATGCAGCACGCATTCTGTGCATGTTTGGTAGCACCTATTTATGCGAGCTGATGTTTTCCGTCATGAAAATAAATAAGAATAATTATCGTACAAGACTTAGGAATGAACATCTCCAATCAGTTCTTAAAATAACTACAACGAATATGATACCTGACATCAATGAGCTGGTCAAAAACAAGAGAAGTCAGGTATCTGGATCCTCGAGCTCAAAATAATTACCCTCTTTTATAACTTTGATGATTTTTAACCACCGTATATTTATATTATTTACTATGTAATTAAATAAATAAAATGTTATCGTAATTCAGCACATTTTTTAATTTGAATCTGGCCCGCCTACACATTCTAAATTTAATATATGGCCCTCTGCAAAATTGAGTTTGACACCTCTGGCCTACACGGAATACAATGAAATCACAGTAACCATGGTGAATAAATATAGTTCACTCTACTACTTGAAGGACTTTGTGGGACAATGAGGTGAAAGTAATTTTTTCCCCCAGCCTGCGCTCATTTCCAGCACTGACTCCCGTCTCACTTCATCATCCATCAGTTCAATTTGCTGGGCAGTGCTTGTTGCTTAGAATATGTCAATTTTCGTTGTAGTCAGGACATGTATCGTACCGTTTACTCGTATTTTTTTGTGTGCTGGGGATGAATCTCGAAGACGTGAAGCTGCGTCAAGCTATGCAAGAGAGTAGCGAACTGTTGGGTAATAATTTGCTGCGTTTTATTGTGTGTTATTGGGCTGGCCTGGCGGTCCAAAATGAACCGCTGTACAGAGGTCGTGTGTAGCGTGTCATCCGCAACGCCATGTAGCCTCAACGCCGGTATTTTCATCTGCTCTGAATATCGTAATAACGGTGTCAGTTATTCAATTCGTTGGTGTGCGAAGGGTTTTCTCGGGTGTTGTCGATGAGGAAATTTGACTATCTGCAGCCCGACACTTTATTTTCATGCCAACGTTTGCGGGGTCGGGGCGAGAGCTGTCAGGCCGACGTGAGCGTCATCGCCGAGATTAATCTGGATGTTGGAAATGTGTCCAACCGGTGACATGAGGTAGTTAGGAAGCCCCAGAGCCTGAGCTACTGCCGCGTTTGAGCTGTGGCGGCGGTGCGATAGCTGTGAGCCCGCAAATATCAAGAGGGGCAAATGCTGAGGCCTTTGAAAAGCGGAGGCCCGGCTCTCGCGAATTAATAATAGGAGCCCTTTCCCAAACATATCAATCAGTCCAGCCGGCCATTACTCCCGAGGGGACGGCGCGGGCTAAGAGCCCAGCGGACTGTTTTCACTCGAACTAGGAAGACACCACTCAGCACGTGCTGCCCACTTCCCCGACTGAATTGCGTTACATGTTGCCGCTTCCAGCTCCGGCCATAATGAACTCGGCGCATCAAGTTGAGTTATCCTTCGTTCGCTATGAGATCGTGGTCGATTCCGGGGCCTTTGAAATGTAGAGGCCGGCAACGAGCGTGGCTCGTGCTGGGCTTTTAAGTTATGCAGTGACCTCCCAAATGATGACTTCTCGTATAGAATTATTATCATTACTACAATTTCGGTTTATTATTCATTCCGAACCTATTTATACCTAAATTTTCGGTCAGGAAATTTTTATTCGCCGTACGGGTCATATCTTGCCTTTGTGGTCTGCAAAATCCGTTCTTTCCCCCAGTAAGTTCCATTTGGTATTTAGTTGTGCCTGCCTGCACGGCAATCCGATCGAACTAAACTCATGGTTGTTATGGGCAAAAAATATCAGGCAAAATGAACCGAACCGACATTGTGGCAGTTTTATCGCAATAACGTCGTGTTTGGTATCGATTTATAGGTATTTTTCGATAACTGGTTGAGTGGAACGAGTCTCAGAGGTGTAAAATTGCGTTTCGATCACAGTAATCGAAGTGAGGCAAAGTCTGCTTGAAAGAAGTCGTGGTACAATACTGCGAAAGTTTCTTCTCAGCCTGCGCTTATTTCTCGCGCTACCTCCCGTCTCGTTCCATCCGAGCGGTGCCTAGGAAAATGTCAATTCCCGTCGACCTATTGTCGTAACGTCACGTGTTGTTTGCTGAATTGAACAGAATACGCCCCAATCGTGTGCAAGAGACTGCTGCATAATGATTCTTAAGAAGAGTAGTTCTGAGAAAATTTTTACGTTTTAAAGCCTTCTGGGTTCTAAAAAGATGTTTTGAAAAACCGTGCGGGTGAACACGGTTGAGAAAAAACGGCAGAACCAAATCCTATGAAAATTGATATTTCGCGTTCAGATCAAAACACTTTTTTTAAAATAAAACTCTTATCCGTGGGAAAACTACGACAGCAGCAGAAAAATTTATTAAAAATTTGTTTCGAAGAAAATCCATTTTAGTGCAGTTTTCTCCTTATAAATTCATCAAATGGTACCAGCTTTCTCAGAAACGTGTGTGATAGTATGATAACTCACTAGATTATCAGGAGCAAACTTCGAAAATTCTGGAATTATTATAAAAATTATATCGACAGTCTGATGAATTCTCTGTCCAATGAGAATAATCGCCGTGGCGCAAGCAGGAGCAAGTCAAGAAATGCCGAAAAATTAGGCTCTACTACGTGTGTCGTGAAAGACGTACGGTTACCAGGTTCGGGTGGGCTGAGTGACAAATAGATTGAATTAGTAGTAGATTAAGCCGTGAAAATGGGCGAACGTACGTTGCATGATGTGTCGTACCAGATATTTTCGGTACCAACGATTATGATTACACTTTCTGTAGATATGGGATTTAGGGGTGAAGTGATGACCAAGCAATAGTTGCTGTTTGGCGCACCATTAAAAAGTGGTAGCATGTTCACGACTCATCAGTGACCTCTCAACTCAGGATAACTAGCAAGTCAATAATTCTGCCACTGTCGTGTTGTGACCATTCAGGCCTTAAGGTTGTTTGATCCAATCCGCACAGCCCGCGGCCTTGAGCCGGTGCATTATGTGTTAGGGCTACGTCAGATGGTAGCCTCTGCAGGGCAAGGTAGGTAGAACGGAGCAATCCCTTCCTACCCAGGGCAAGGCCTGATGATGCTGGAAAATGTGCATGCTCTGCGAACATCGTGGTGGTCGAGGGGTCGCTGGAGAGTACTAATCCCTGCCCCTTCTTTCGTTTCTAAACTGTGGGGTCTGAGGGAGGTAGGGGCCAACAGGTCGGCCCTCCCACAGATGTCCCCTAATGCTGAACAGTAACTGCAGTGTTGTGGGGACCGTGGTTCCGTTGGAAATCCGAGAGGGGTTTAGGCAACAAGGCTAGGCACCCTCTCCAGGGCCACGGGCGTATGCCCAGCACTTATACAAATGTCGTGTTGTGGAATACCTCTCACCCTCAGTACACGCACACACTCACAGACCTTTTCCCCAAATAGTGTTTTTCGGACTCCATGGGACGTAAAGATCTGAAGAAAACTCAAAAATTGTTTTTCTGCCAATTACTTTGTAGAGCCAAGGGTAGTAAAAATTAAAAGTAAGTAAGCGAAAATTCCGCTGATGGGTTTTTAATGGTATTGTCCTCTCATCAGGAGATGTTAAAAAAAAACATTTAATCAAAATCCTTAGAGCCGTTATCGAAAAAAAATTAGGTGTTTTGATCACTGTGATCAAAATTTTCGCCGGATTTTGCTCATACTGTTATTTTACCGTCCCATGGTGACCTGCGTTCTAGTTATCATGTTTGAGCAGATCTCGTCCAGCCGTTTTCTCTAAAAACCGTTCAAACACACGTACCATTGAGTTACCCATGAATACAAGTGAACTGAAGTAGAGCTAATGACAGTTGTGTGATGCGGCGCGCCTGATTTTTCCTTAAAAACTCCTCTCAAATGTTACTAGGATCTTCAAAAAAATTCAGGCGGTACTCCAATCAAGTACCCATGCGGTGAGTTTTTAACGACGCTCATAAAATATACAGGGGCCACTCTGTAAATTCCGGAATTTCGACCACTGTCGTTTCACTTACTACCTACTTGACTTTTCCAAAACAGTGCTCATGATTCTTCTCAAAATAATAATGTGGACATTTGTAACAGTGCTGGGGATATGCCCATGGCCTTGGAGGGGGTTCTCAGCTTCGTAGCCTTAACCCCTCTCCTGCCAGCACCAAACAACTCTTTAGGGGAACTTCCTGCGAAACCACCGCCCCTCATGAAGCCAAACCCGTGGCTTCGCAGCCGGCAGCGTTACACCCTGAAGGGCTCCAAGCCACTGGCCATGGGCAGAAGCCCCCGTGGTACCCATTCTATTTGACTGCACCTTGAGCAGCCCACAGACCTGAATGGGTAGCAGTCCCTGGTGCTGGAATTACCAAAAGGCGTTCTACCGGCACCTATGCTTTATCTCCATGGGAGTTCCGGGGATTGGACTTGCCCCCATGCTTCCTATGGAGAAGGGCCTTTAATCTCGGCCTGAACTGCGATCTCCTATTCGACATGATGAGGGCAGACTTCTCGATATTCGGCTGCCCTCGACCACGATCCACCCCACTCACTCCTACCTACATTTGGTGGTGCAGCCTAATAACGTAGACACTTCAAGAATCTCATGGGTACCAATTGCTCAATAATGGTTGGGTGTGAGCAAGAGCAGCACGATAAATTCCAGAACTGTGTTACGCTACCACTTTCTGCGGCCGGGAAGTGAATTGGAAGTTTCAAGTGACTTTAAGCTGAAGAAAGTTGTGGGATGCGGCGCACTTGATATTTGTGGTAATAATTTCTCAAGGTTATTTCTCACCTCTCTCAACTGCCCACCCAGGCGCCTCCCTGCCACTCATTGTTTAATCAGTTAGGATCTCCTGCACCCTTTGCTCAATTCACACTAATTTCAGAGACAATACCTTCAGTCATTCTCATTCCTATGCTCTTTGTGCACATTTTGTTTCATTTTTGAGCCATCGAAGACAATCACATGAGTGACTTAAGTTTTTGTAGTTGACTCCTAAAGGTTCTGCGTTAGCATTTGGTCCGTAGCCCCAGAACATCTGTTATTATATAGAGTTACGCTTCGCGATAAGCGTTTATTACTACACTTTTGAACAGTTTTACGTACATTTCAAAACGATGACCAGTAGGTATCGACACCCTAATCTCCAGGTTTCACAACTACGACCGAATCTCTGACTTCCAAAAACTACATACACATTCTTCCTGTTCTTTCCCATTTGCCCTCTGCCCCGGGGTCGACCATCAGTCGCATTTTGTCTACGCTGCGAACTCCCCACATCCTCCATCCAGGGAAAAACTGCCACTAGCCTTCAGTCCTCTTAATAATTATCAACAAAACTACTTCTGTTGAGCTCTAATGACTCTCATTCGGATACCGATCGCCAATTTTGCTGTTTTTTCAAGAGATCGGAGGAAGGATGAACTTCCTTACTCAACATTATCATCTCCTGCCAGGAATAACCCTCTGGGGTTCAGTCCGATCTTTTCTTTTTGTCTATATTTCATATAAAATGTTATTTCGGATTTTGGCTCCTGCAGTTGTTCATTCAGTATTTTCGCTTTGGCAAAGAATTCTCTTTATGCCTTGAAGTTTTAATTTATCCAGTGATACCAATTAGTTTAATTCTTTCGCTTCGTCTGAATTTTAATTCATTCAAATACAGTCCACTTCTTTTGCCTCCTGTTTATGTTTCCTTCTCACAGTTTTTCATTCCAGTTCGTTTGTTCTAAATAACATAAGGCGATAAATTAATCGTGGGCCAACTGAGAGCGACACTCTTTAGGTTACAATCGGTACGTTGAGAATTATTAAGCAACCTTCGTACCGTTTTCATGCAGTCATTCGCAAAATTTCGAACTCGGGGTCGTTCTATGGGTGTGGAATTGGAAGCCTGATTAGACAAAGCGTTCAAGTATATTTTATGGCGTCTGTTTCAGAGTGGTTCAGAGTAAAGGGATTAATAATGGGAAGATATTCACAGGAGTATCGATAGACTAAATAACGAGGGATATCACAGCAGCCGCGTTCTCTCGTTTGGAAGGGAAGGGCTAAGCTCAGCATTGCGGGTCGTGCTCGTGATAAATGCGCTCATAGAAACGTTCGCTGACAAACGAGACTCGCTTTTCGCTTATCTTACTAATAACGACTTTTGCGTGACTCAGCGCTTCGTGGGAAGCGCTAGGGAACCGCAGGCGTCTTTTATTGGCCGACCAGACAGTTTTACAGACGTGTCGGCGCTTAAAGAAGGAGCTGTAAAGGTTTTGAAATATTGAAATTACACTCTTCTTGTTATATGAATGAATAAAACATCCGAGTCGAAAGTCTGACGAGACAGCTAGGTCGTATCGCGAATCATAAAAGATCAACGCCGACTGTGCCAAGGAATCCAGTTACACGAACTCGAGATCGCGTCTGGTCGGGCGTAGGGACATTGTTACACTAAACGATCATGGAACATGTCTCGGCCTCTGCATATAATGAATAGAGACTGCCACAGTCACTACAGTTGATAATAAAACGATCCCAGTGAAGATCACAACACTTGCTGTTAGGGAAGTTTCAAACAATGCTTGCTGCTTCACGCTTGATCGCAATATGCGACGAAAACCGGAGAAAATTAGGAAGATGGGGGACTAAACGAGTAAGTTGACGTTTTCTACAATCCTATCAGTCTCTGATCGATCATACGAGACTCCCCCAATGGATGGCTCATGGGCAGCCGCTGACTCGTGACTTTGTGGCTGCCTCTGGCGCTCCCCAAGGTTCACATCTTGCCCCCTTCTATTCTCACTGGTCTCACGAAAGCTTTCATGTCTGCGCATTCCTCACATACACGGGTGTCTAGAAGGTTATCAGAATTATTTGTAGGCAGTCCTGACCCCATCACTCAATTTCGGTCATTTTGTATACCCTTATGGTTCTTATGGAAAAAAAATTGTACGGGAACCTTACATCTGAAGCCTGATAAACATTATTTACAGAGTATTTGAAATTTTTTATTAAATCAAATATTGAGGGTAACTTCTCTGAGAATATATAAATGTAAACTTCTTCAGTTCCTGTTGCTAATAAGCAATAAGATGGGCTTTGGACCATGTTTGACCGATTATTGAACTTGTTTATCCCATCCTCATCATAGCACGGGCATCCTACAACAATAAGTCGTTTTAACTTCTCGAAACGAAAAATCGACTAAAGATTTACTTTAAACCTACTACGTTCTCAACTAGCTGTTAACTGCATATTTTTAATTGGTAATCCGAACGAAAATTCCCCAAACATTTTTTCAAACGTTTGCCAGTTATTACTGAATTTGATCAACCTTACCGTGAAGTGTCTTCTGGCAACCTTTTTATCCTCCACAACTTTCCCTGTATCTAACCGTTGAGAGGAGGTTGACGCCATTACAGGAAGGAAAATGATATCGGCCGAACATTAAATGGTCGTTTTTCCAGTTATCTCAAAAATGGCTCAAACGATTTTGACGAATCGTCCATTATATTCTCGTAGAAATGCGTTGAATGAAGAGTTGGCTCCCTTATAAATAGCCCAAGAGGTTGAATTTACGAGAGTTGGAAGACAGTTGTATAATGCATCGCGTCATACCTTTTAGTTCACGAACGTTTTCCTAAGCTCATTAAAATGTTCAAAGATCGAAATGAAGCGGTTACGTAACGCCGAAATTACATCAAACGCTGATTGTTCTCAACGCCCATTGTTCCAATAAGTAGCGCATCATCTTTCATTAGCCTCCGAAATTAAAGGAATAGTGACAATGAAAAATTCCAAGATGAATAATCCTCTTAATAGAGACGAAGCGCAAGAGAAAGCGGAAGAGAGAGGAAAGGCGTCATAAATTACAATGATACAACTAAGCATCTTCCCTTCTCAAGTTCTGAATTATTCTTCCGCTTTCTGTTGGCGTCTTCTTTCTGGTGCCCGCCGTCGAGGCTGAGCGTACCTTGCCACTCATCTATCAAATGAGAACTGCGGCGAAAAATTATGCGAGATAGAACATTCGCGAGAAATAATGGAACATAATCAACTTGGAGATTTTCCGTTCCGGTTGAACAATAACGACGGAACCTTCGCGTTTCTCGGTCCTTCCGAGGTTCGGTTTGTCATCACGTAACTGCACTTGTGCATACAAATTTGATAGCCGGTCGACGGTGGACGGTTTTGTGCAAAGTTCTTTCCTTTTCTTCGTCGCCTCATCATCTTACCGACTCAAATCCTCAACTAGGGTTTGGAGAACTAGACACATTTCCTTGCAGGATTGTATGAGAAACTGCCACTGACACAAAGAGAATGCGAGAGTGATTGGTTATTTTATTTATCAACCAGGGCGAATGAGCCGCTTCGCACAACTGACTGGGCACCTCAAACACCCCGATTCTCTTGAGACTTCGCCGCTGTCAGTTGTCGCTCCCACCCAGTTCCCGGTTTGTGGTGGTAAAACTTCCCCGAATGTAATTAAGAATGAAACTCTGTTCCAATTGCATTCGGCTTGATATCCTACTAACTTCCCAACTCTCTTAGTGCGATATCGCTTCCAATATTAATCCCCCCTGTAACAATAGCGAGAAACTGGCGATACCATGGCCTTCATTGAAAAAAACACATAGGCACACATGGGTGGGGATGCTAACATGATTTTTTTTAGTGGTTAGTGTTCATAGCTCTGGAATTATACGGGGAACGCTGGTAGAAAAGTTGGTCAATAAAAGATCAGTTCGAATTTTGGAGTTTTTGCGGTTGCTCCTGATTCTGGTACGAGAATTATTAACATTGGATTGTAGCTTGGGAAACTTACCGAGGCTGCTCTGAATGAACTGGTGACGTAGCTGAAGAACACATTGGAGGCAAAGGAAAGCGCTTTCTGCTGCTATCTAGATATTGGTGGGGCATTCGACAATACGTCATATGCCTCAATCGTAGAGCGGCCAGGAGTAAGGGAATAAACGCCCACCTGATCGCATTGACCAAGGAAATGCTGAGTGGTCTATTGAGAGCTGGGAGGAGAGACTCTCACGGTCAGACCAATGAGGGGGTGTCCCCAGGGTGTACTCTCCCCCTTGCTCTGGTTGCTTGTTTCAGATACCCTCCTGGAGTTCTTGGTGGAGGAGGGCTGCACAGCAATAGCATACGCGGATGACCTAGTAATAATTATGAGGGGTGTGTGATTGGCTAGCCGATGCAGTTCGCTATGAATACTGTACAAAGATGGTGTAGCAGGCATTGGTTATATGTCTATCCAGACAAAACCAGCCTGTTCCCATTTACTAGGAAACGCAATTTCATAATGCGAGAGCTCCTGCTCGTAGGGAAGGTGGTGAAGGAAATGAAATACCTGGGAGACTTCCTAGACAAGACGCTCACATGGGCCACGCATGTGAGGAGGGCAATACAAAGGGCTTCTTCTGTGGATGTATAGGGCAATCGTTAGGCCTGTGGTCACTTATGGTGCTCTAGTTTGGTGGTCCAGGGCAGAAAACAAGGCTGTGCTACAGCAGTTAAGTAAACTGCAGCGCAGGGCCTGCGTGGCTGTGACGGGTTGCATGCAGAGAGCCCCAATGGCTGCGCTATGGGTCCTGCTGGGTCTTGCACCAGGCGGTTCGTATGCTGGCATTGGGTCTTGTCAGGAAGGGGAGAAAGGCTCCGCACCACTTGATTTTGGATAAAGTGTGTGCATAGGGGCCCACCCTGCAGGTCAGGGACTCGATACAGATGGAGTTAAACTTCGAGCTTCCCTTCGGGGAACGAATACATGGAGGATCCTGGTGGGAAGGGAGCAATCCCTCTCTTGAGGCTGGGGCCATAGTATATTATACAGACGGATCAGTGAGAGGTGGCCTAGCAGGCTCAAAAACTTATGAGCCAGATATCCAGACAGCAATACCACTGAGTGTGCTGGCTACAGTTTTCTAAGCATGCAGCACCTCCTGCGTAGGGGCCTGAAGAAGAAAAGATACATACGTATACATTACGTTGAACACTCAGGCTGCACTTATGGCCCCTGGCTTCCTATACCATCACATCGGGGCTGGTTTGGGAATACCTGACTGGCTTGAAGACCTTGGCAATGAAAACTTATTAACACTGTGTTCGGTGCCAGGCCATACAGGAACAGAAGGGAATGAGGAGGTTGACAAACTTGTGTGTAAATGATCTGCGCATCTCCTCGTGGGACCTGAGCCCTTCGTAGGAACCACCAAGAACCACTTGATCAATGAGGTTGGTAAATGACAGGAGAAGTGCAGGGCTGCCTGTTGGCGGGGTGTGCCTGGCCAAAGCCTGTCAAGGCTATTTATTAGACTCTCCAGGGAGCAAATGAGAGAGATCCTTAGTCTGAATAGAGATTGTATACGGATGGTATGTGGCCTGTTTACAGTACTGGCCCACTAAGGTACCACTTGGCCAAGATTGGTAAGTCAGAGATACAGAACTGCAGATTCTGTGAGGCCGAGCATGCGCCTTGTATGTGTGAGGGGCTAGCTGCAGTGCGCCTCACAGTACTTTGGGTTTATCAGCTGTGACTGGAGGAGGTCGCATGGATGGACCTCACGGTTGTATTGCGTTTTCTGTGAGAATGGTGGGGACTTTTTAGGTGCCACATCAAAGAACACCAGCTCAGCGGAAGGGGGTGGTGAAACTGGGAGGACATGAAGGGGCACATGTTCGGCCAGACTGTACGCCCAGTTGTGGCCGCATTTAGGGTTTTCCCAGTGCCATCAAGGAAGGGGGGGGGAGGAATAGGTTGCTTATTGAACTGCCATTCTGATTTTTTCGATATCGCTAGTGTCACAAGGGTGACATTTAATGCCCTTAAGGGTTGCATTAAAATCTATTTTGTCTCGATATTTGATAATTTATGGAGCTGTTGTCATGTTCCCCACGTATGAAACTTTCATAGAGTTTCTTTTTCACGTGGGTTTGTTGCTATAGCAATTTGATTCATATCGTAGAAGCCGTTTTTGAGAAAAAAATTAGGTGTTTTGATCACTATGCAAATTTTAGTTGGTTTCGAACTAATTTCGTTCGTACCCTCTTTTTGGCGTTCCATGTTAATCCCCAGGGTAAAAACGAAATTTGAGCGGATTCAGTTTTACTATTTTCAATCGCGTCCACAGACAGTATACTGTGCTGTGAACGCAGATAACTTTAAGGGGATGAACCCACGATAAAATAAAATTTCTTGAATATATAAAAAAAGTTATAATAAATTAATCAACGAATCTCAGGGCTACAGCACAAATAAATAACTAAAAATTAACTAATTCTTCTCCTAACTGAGCTCATTACAAACAAAAAACGCTGCAAATTATTACACAACGGTTTATTATTCGGATAATCAGCTTGACCTAGCATTAATGCTCCGAGACCCATCCTGTTCGATTCAGCATCGAAAAATATCATAATGAAACCCAGAAAAAGGCCGAAAAGAACTGAATCGTAATATTAAAATAAACAAAAAAAACACGAAAGTATCTAGAAAAAACTGAATTTTAATATGAAAACATGCACGCTAAATACTAATATCAAAATTTAACCAAAAATCTATGAAAAAAACATAATGAGAATGAAACGAAAGAATCTAAAAAAATTGAATCGTATTAAAACGAAAACGTCGGGGAAATTGGAAGAGTAAGGCGAATGTGGAGAGACCGGTCGTTGGGAGGGAAGCGAGCGGGAGGCCGCACTCGCTCGCCTCGAGAGCGGTTGGTTTTTTAATGAGACGGGCGGGGCGGAGGGAATTCAAACGACGAAACGCTTGTAGCTCCCGCGTTGTACTGCGTTTCGTTAATGTTTTAACCGTGTTTTGCCCATTACAACCACGGGCTTCGTCCGATCGGATTGCCGAGATGGCGGGCACAACTAGATACCAAATCGGATTTTTGGGCGAAAGAACGAATTTTTTAGACCACGTTAAAGGCACAAAACGGCCCGGACGGCGGACGGCGGACGGGGGACGGGGGACGGGGGACGGGGGACGGCGGACGGACATTGCAAATTTGGAATCTCCATGTCTTGAAACGTAAAGTATCAAATTTTGAGGGGGGGTTGTAAAAAATTTTTCGTGACCGAAAACATAGGGTTATTATTCAGAATGAATAATAAACCAAAAGGAAGAAAACTTCTCTGAATGGACGAGATGGGCGAGATTAAGAGAACCCTTCAGGAGGTTGGGGTTGACCTGGCACAGTTTCTGCTTCTGATCTCGATGCAGTTTTGGGTCCGGTACGAGAACTGAAAACACATTTCTTTTCAGACTGGAAAATGTAGATTGATTGTTTAAGACTACTAGTATGGAGGGCCAGCATACCGGTACGTTAATTGCTTAAAAAAAAAAAACTTCAAAAAAAATTCTTGACTCTGTAGTGGTGCGGGAATCAGGACGAAAGTCGTTCATGCAAACTAAACGCAGACTGCCGGACGAAACAAGAAGAACCTCACGACTCGAGGCGGAGCTGAGCAGGGGATCCCGATGTGAGGTGGCGATAAGCGCAAACGGTAGAGCGATAAGCAACATCGGTAAGAATAAGGTCCAGTTTTGCCCATCCGAAACCGCGACTCAAACATTCTTCAATTAACGTCGCTAATTTTTTGTTTTGTTTACGCCACAACAACAGACCAGCCCTTGATCGGTAATTTGACAAGAGGAACTCTGTACACACGCAGCTGTAGTCAATGCAGTCCACTCACCACGCGCTGAATAGCACGCTCTTCCCACCATTGAAGCTGAATGCCTCACGAATGTCACTCATGAGAGTTGTTGGTTAGGGCAGCTGGCTCAAAACATTCCAAAGATGAGGGCACAAATTCGTCTTTTGTTGGAACCACGATGAAATAACGTCTCCATCACTGAGGCTTTGCATCAAACGAACGTAAAATTACATTAGCAACGATAATCGTGTTGCGTGTATTTGTGAAAAGTGCTTGTTAGGTAGGCTCATTCTAACTAGTTTCGTGACACGGAATCGTTTCGTTTTCGTGTTCGGTTGTGGAACAGATACATTATGCCTACCAGAGATTGTTGTGCGATTACTGATAATTGTGGTAATAACCACAGTTCGTTAATTAAGTGGTGCTTGTAGAAATACTCTGCGATTTTTCTGTTTACGACCTGTAAAACAATTTTCAGGAATTGAGCGCTCTTCTTAAGCATCCAACGCACGGGGTGCAGTAATTCAAAACAAAAAAAGTGATATGCTCCTGGGTAATTGATTTTAATTGCGCTCTTTTGTGTCTTGTTGCAGGAGGTGCTGTTATGCTTACACAGAACGATGGAAATCAGATTACGTCTTCTCGGTGCTCTCTTGAAACTGGTCAGCTGGTTGCTGATCCCTTATTACTTCATAATCGACTGCCTACCTCTCCAGTTCTGTCCGAAGATCAAGAATGACATTTTGAAATTGAGCATGACGCAATTGGCAGCCAAAATTCGGGAAGGAGAGGTAATTGCGGACTTGGTCAATTTCATTCATTTGTTATTGGCTTGGGGATTTCAAGAGTTGGTCAGCAAAGGAATCATGGGCCACGCAAATCAAACTAAGATGGTTGAGATTATACTTCAGAATTAGCGCGGTTTAGGTATAGAGGTGAAAGTAAATGGAATCAGCCAGTGGAGGACCAATCAGCTCGCCTCGCCACAGCCTACAAATCGTTCAGGGGCTCGGGAACAGGCTATATCCCCTACTTCACCGGAATGATTCCAGAACAATATCAATTTTGACTTCACTTCGAACTAGTCGCTCAACTGAGGTGTGTTTGAGTGAGGTAGATTTGGTTCAAGGGCGTCGATTTGCTTTCTTGTTTCCATCAGTCTGCGAGGCAGCATAATGGGTTTCCTTTACATTTGAAGACTAGCACATTCCGTAGGAATAGCACACTAAGTTCAATAGCTTTGTGAAAGGGCCTTTCATCCATCCACTCCTCAACAGTTGTTAACCTATTTTTACTTTCCTTGCTCTACGAAGCTATGTAATCGGCTGAAAAAAAAATTTTGAGTTCTCTTCAGATCTTTACGTTTCAGACCCCCCTGAGTCCGAAAAACACTATTTGGGGAAATGGTCTGTGTGTCTGTGTGTATGTGTGTCTGTGAACGATTTTTAGAGAAAACCATCGTACCAAATCAGCTCAAACTTAATATCTCGCCCGCAGGTCATTATGGAACGCCAAAATAAGGGTTTGAACAAAATCCACTGAAAGTTAACTATAGTTATCATAGTGATCAAAACACCAAATTTTTTTCTCATAAACGGCTCTAACGATTTTGATTATATTTTTTATATTGATAGATTTATATAAGGCTATTATACCATAAAATTTCTATTCGTGCGAAAATGACGAGAGCAGCACAATAAATTACCAAAACTTTCGACGAAATCGATTTTAGCGCAGTTTTTAGAGAAAACCACCGTACCAAATCAGCTGAAACTTGATGTCTAGCCCACAGGTTACCATGGGACGCAATAATGAGGGTATGGGCAAAATCCACCGAAAGTTAACTATAGTCATCATAGTGATCAAAACACCAAATTTTTTTTCTCAAAAACGGCTCTAACGATTTTGATTAAATTTTTTATATTGGAAGGTCCCAATAAGGCAAATGTACCATAAAATTCCCGTTTATGGGAAAATGACGACAGTAGCACAATAAATTATCAAAAATTTCCACGAAAAGCGTTTTTAGCGCAGTTTTTCCCTTATAAACTCCGCTGGAATTTTTGTAGAATGTTTATCGTAGTCCGATCCAATACCTAAAGGGTGAGTGTTTAAAAACTCTAATGAGACACATGGGGCTCACTCCAGAAATTCCTGAATTTCAACTACTGCCGTTTCGCTTACTACCAGTTCTAAACATTTTTACCCAATAACTCTGCAAAAGTAATTACTATCCTTCTTCAAAGTATTTGTGTTTACAGCCTCATTAATTATCTGTGTACCGATTGCTCAATATTGGTCCTGCAATGAGTACGAGCAGCACAATAAATTCCGGAACTGTAAGCGCTACCGCTTCCTGCTGCCGTAATGCGTTGTTTGACCAGTTTCAAATTAACTGAGTGATAAATGAATCGATTAAATAGAATTAGCCATGTACAAAGTGAATTGTTGTAGAGCTAAGGAAAGTTGTGTGTTGCAACGCACCAGATATTTTGCATTTAACGTCTGTAGGGTTGCTTGTCTTGTTAACGCAGCTTGCCAAACTGCTGCCTCTGAAAGTTTCTTGGTGTGTATTGGGAGCGACAAAATTATTGATGAGAGAGAGAAAACTATATTGTACGCAAAAAAAAGGTGGTAGAAGAGGGAGAAAGAGAGAGAGGGAATGACAGTCAATAAACACCCGTGAACGTTGTTGGTTGGCACACTGGGAGTTCAAGCACAGGCTGAGGCTGGCAGAATGAACGAACGTTCAAGGCGAGAAGTTGGAGAAGTGTTTGAAGTTGGAGGGGGGTGATTGAGGATCTCATGTATTGTTATCGAAATTTGACTGCTCCTTTCGTGATAAGTACCCTGGCTTGAAGTCATGTTGTGCCAGTCCTAATGTCTTACTGGAAAGTCAGGTATCGTGCATGAACCTTCTTTGAGGTTTACCATTGGAGAAGTTGTACTAAAGAATTAAAATCGCTCTCTATCAAGTCTCTGGCACTGACCAGTTGAGGGAGTCTTCTCATTCGTACTGCACCACCTACAACGGTTATATGTTCGTTCATTTTGGAGTGTCCTGCGATGACCCCGATTACGTGCCTTAAGCGCTTCCTTGTCACCCTCACCCGGTCGTGTTTGATCCCATGCGTTGAAATAAAGCATTTGTAGTTCCTCACTCGGCAGAGCTCCAAACAGTCAGATACGTCTTCCTGGCATGTTTCTCACTGTCTTTGTCACTACTGACCCCAGATGCCCCTCAATGACGCATAATTACAGCATGTGAAGCGCGTCAAGAGCAAACCACGTGGAGGACCAAAATCATTGTATGAACATTCCGAGACTCTGAGTAGTACGTGGGTACTGGAAACCCTATTATATTAACGTAAAGCCACCCAGACAAGATGTCCTTTGTAGCCATGCGCCATAAATGCGCGACCGATTCGTCCTCTTTTGAATAAGAAAGGTAACGAGTATACATTTTGGTGTTTTCACGGTTCAAGGTTGACATACTGCATTTCACGTCTGGTATGACACATATTCTCAATTAGCCCTAGGTGCCTTTGAGACTGTGTCAGCAACTTCAAGGGTTGTGTATGGTTTATTTCCCGCGATGAGCTGAATTTGTGGTGTATGGTGGAGGGGAGAGGACGATACACTGAACTGCTTTTAGGAGGAACGTTAAAGCTCGTTGATCTGTTCAGAAACTTTTCCTCAATACGTGTTGGATTTTCTCGTTGAGCTCTCATTAGGGAAACTTTATTGTCCTGAGGTATCAACCGCGGGCTACCGCCCTTAACATACTTTGTAATACTTGAAGGAAACAGCCGCACACGTGAAAACCCTCCAGGGACGTACGGGAAGGCAACTTTGCCAACTCACCTACTTACATCCGCCATCAAGAAAATAGTTCTTCGCGGTACGAACTTTATAAGCGCTCCTTTCCTCCGCCCTTCACACCCCCCTTCGTCCTTTTCACCTTTTCACTCTCTAATGAGCGCAAGAAATGGTGATTAATGTCTGGTTCCTTCCTTGCAGCTGGGAACCTTGAACGATCCCAGTTTTTCTTCACTCGAAACTTTGTCCGGAAAACTTGGGGGTACAGAAATTTCGCAGACTCACGACCCCTGGGCCTTGCAAAAACCCCCCTGCTTTGAACTTGAAGAGTCTCACGTGTATGAGGGCATAGAATGTGACTGACTGAGACATATCTACAGGAAGGGCCTTCGTTCTGTTCTCCTTTTTGAAGGACCTCCATCTGAAGCTTAACTTCAGGGGCACCATGGACATCCAGGGAGTGGGGGACAACCTAAGGGTGAGTGTAGACAAACCAGATTCGTTCAGATCATTCTAAAACCGAAATTGCGAAAACCCGTAGGAGAATATTTGTGTGCGTCTCATTGACCCAATCTTTTGCCAAGCTCAACGAAGTAAGAACAAAAGCCGGCTGAACATTTTGTTTTCCCTTCAGATATTTGAAACGTTCTGTACCCGAAAAACATTATATGAGAAAATGGTCGATGTGTTGACAGTTACCAATAGCTCAAATTCAACGATTGGGTTGCAAATCAACACGGAAGGGCGAGCTTATTAGGAAAATATTTCCAATATTAACTAGTCACCACAGTAAATAAAGCATTAAAATGTTCCCCCTCAAAAACGGCTTACATTATTTTGATCAAACCTCTTGCATTAATAACCCCGAATAACATAAAGGTACTGTAAGAACTTACATTTCTGGAAAAATGACGAGAGCAGCACAGTAAATTATCCAAAATTCGGATCTACTTCCGCGCTGTTTTGTCCTTCCTAATACCCGCTTATATGAGACTAGTGTTACGCGAAAAATCGAATTTTGTAACTCTGTAAAACGATGGTATTTTGTTGGCGTTTAAAAAAAAATTAGGAAACTCCTGAATTCGCCGAACTAAAAAAACAAGTGTGTTATAACATCATAACTGAAAATATTTTTGTGACGCGCCGTACTTTACGCAGCCTGTGCTCTTTTCGTTGGGTTTACATGACGTAGCTCAAGTTTCACTTAGAAAGGGGTGACGAATTTATCGAGTTGCTCCAACTTATGCCATGACCGTTATTGAGTCAACAGTACATAAATATTCATCTAAGCTTTCGATAATTTATTGTGTTCCCCCTCGTCATTTTCGCAAAAATTGAGAATATTACGAGATTGTTGTGTTGTTTGGAACTATCGTTATAGAAACGCAAATCAAACTCGTTAGAGCAGCATTTGAGAAAAACAGATTTGGTTAATGATCACTATGATTACTGTGGTTAGTTTGGAACAGTTTTTATCTTTCGTTTCACGGTGATCTGCGGGGTAAATATCACATTTGAGCAGTTTAGGTTCTGCCTTTTTTCTCTCGACCGCGTCCCCAATCAGAATATTTTTCCAAAAGGCGATTTTCCGACTCACAAGGAACCCCTACCCCACCCCACCCCACCACTACTAGCTCATACCAATGAGCCTTGGAAAACGAAATCAAATCAAATGCTTTAGCTTAAATTATTGATTCAAGTTCTAGAACATGATTTATGAAAATTGGAAAAACTTTCAGATAAGTCAATTTTTGTGTTTTTTGTTGTGCTGTACACGATTCCGTACTCAGATTTTCAATTAACTTCCGTAAAAGTTCAGTAGGGTGACACTTTCAACGAATACAAAACATAAATCTGGTACGAGGCAACACACACCTTCCCCCGTAAATTCGAAAAACTAGGGTTTTTCGCATTTTTCTCGAAAACAGCTCTAACGATTTTGATTACACTTTCAAATTATCTTCTACCAATCAATACCCAACTTTTCTTATGTATTCATATCTCCTTGAAAACACGATGAACGGAGATGTAGGCCTATGAAGCAAAAATAGGTATTTTACGCTTTTTGGCAAATCGGCTTCAACGATTATCACCAAACTTTCAAGATGTAGTCAAATAGTTAATACCTACATATTGGTGTCACTAAATGTTCCTCTGACAACCCATTGAACAGAGATAACAATCAAAATGTGTCGAAAATAACGTTTGTTCGAACATTTCCGTAAATTCCAGGGTATCTGCTTCACTAGATGTGATAGATCTTACAGAGTGTCTTCTAGTCACCCATACCCACATTTCGTTCTCCGTAACTATTTCTGTATATATATGTTGAACGGAGATATAAGCCAACTTAACTCAGAAAAGGAGATTTGTCGAATATTAATTTATCGGTATTTACGGTGATATAGGCCTATGAAGCAAAATTAGGTTTTTTACGCTTTTTGGAAAAATTGCTACAACGATTTTCACCAAACTCACAGGATGTTTCTGAATAGCTAATACCTATATTTTGTTCTCAATAAATGTCCATCTGACAGTCCATTGAACAGAGATAAAAATCAAAATGTATCAAAAATAATGTTTTGTCGAACATTTCCGTGAACTCCGGGATAACTGCTGCATCAGATTTGATCAATCTTATAGGGTCTTTTAGCCACTCATACCCAACATTTTGTTCTCCATAATGATTTCTGTATATAAATGTCTAACGGAGATATAAGCCAAGTTAACTCAGAAATGGAGATTTGTCTTATATTAATTTATGGGTATTCCAATTTTCTCAAAAACGGCTCTGACGATTTCGATCAAACTTACGGAGTACTCTCAGCTAACTAGTCCCTACATTTTGTTCTCCATAAATGTTGCTGCAAAAATGCGTTGAACGAAGATATAGCGCCCGCATATGTAGCTGGCGTTCAAACTTAAAGGGGTCGGATGTTGCTACGCACCGCTCGTTAATTTTTATCTCCGTCAATGGAATATCAAAGGACAATGTATTTAGAACAGGCCGCATTAAAGGCCATTGCAGCCTATAGCTTCAGGTCCAGGCTGGCATGGGAATGCCTTCATGCGCTCAAGCAGCTCGGCGCCCACAATAGGCTTTCCCTCATCTGGGTGCCAGCTCACAAGAGGCATGAGGGCAATGAAAAGTCTGACCACCTTGCGAAGAAGGGCACAGAAACCCTACCCATTGGGCCTGAACCTCACGTACGTATGACTAAAAGTCACCTGAACCGTTTGGTGGCCCAATGGGAGATACAGGAAAATAGCGCCCATTGGCATCGCCAGCCACGACTAAGACAATCGAAAAGGCTTGTTAAGCCTTCTGGTCAAAGGGCAAAGGCGATGCTGACACTCTCTAGGAGGGACTTGAGGGTCTTGATTAGCTTCTTCGCCGGACACTGCCCACTCAGGTATCATTTCAACAAGATGGGCGTCTCAGAGGCGGTGGAATGCAGACTCCGTGGTGAGGAGGACGAGACGGCGGAGCACATCTTATGTGAATGCTCTGCCTTAGCAGTCAAACGCTTTGGATATTTTGCCCAGGGGATTATTGAGCCCCATATCATAGCGGAATCTGCGGTGAAGGACATACTCGGCTTCATAAAGGGGGCGGGTATGTACAACGGCTTCTACTAACGAAGGGCCTGTGTCACAATAAGCCCACGAGTGGCTGCAGTGACAAAGGGACCATGTCCCGCATGCCCTCGGGGATAAAAAAAACAATCATAACAATATTTTCGCGTCTTCAAAATATAACAAACAAAACAAAGAAAAAACCAGCTCAATCAGTTCAGCCATTCTCCCACAAATCGAACGGAAACTAAAATTTGCTATTTCCTCTATGAATATTCCATTAATCTAAGGTTCACGCCGGAAGCAAAATATAGCATCACGATGCCGCACACATTTCTTGAACTTTCAGAAAACATATTTTTCCGTACAAGTGATCTTCAAATAACGTAGACATTGAAAAAATAATGCAGGTTACCGTGTAAATTCCACGCCGATAAACGAATTCTGAAAACTTAATACTTTTAATAGTATATTTTAATAAAATATTTTTAATAGCTTAATATTTTATTTATTTCCTATTCGCAAAGAATATATCAACGATACTGCTCTCAAGAGATAGGTTGGGATACCAATAGTCTATCCTAGCTTAAGACAGTAATGGGCTCGTGTCAATTTCAGCTGGTTTCGGTTCTCAGAGCGCATGGTGTCAAGGTACTCTGCCTTCTACCATTTTTGGAAGAAACAAAAACTTACTCTAAATTTTGAGCACGACCCGTGACCAGTAGGGCATGGTTTCTTCTTGTCAGTAGACCTTGAAACGTACAGGTGGATCGTAGAATGTAAAAATCGCTATTCACACTCATATTTTCGTCCAACGATGAAGTATGACGAGAGATTTTACTTGACAATATCAAGAACAGAAAACCGTGACACATTTCGCTTCTGTTGTGGTCACATTATATTGAATGCCGTCGAAATTGCGATAGATTGGCGATTTCAGAATTCTGTAGAAGCACGTCAGTAAGTTCTTACCAAACGCGATTTGCTAGAAACGTTTCGAAATGACCGTGTCCTTGGAACCAATTTCTCGTACCTGATGAGTGCGCGAGTTAACTTGTCTCATTACATAGAAATCAAGAGGCGCGTCCCTTACCCAGAACCGGATCAGATGAAGTTGAAAATACGCAGTTATTAAAACGTGAAATTGAAACGGCGATTGGCGCAAACTGCCGGTCAAATTATAGATAATCGATAGCCGCGGGGAGTACGCACAGTTGAAACGAGCTGCGTTAAGTTGTTTCGTAAAACGTTCAACTCAATTTCATTGAACTCTGTACTTTCTATCTTCTATTCCTTAGATTACATGCGCAATTTTTACGGGAAGTTGTAAAACCATTATAATCGTTCTACTTTAACTCTTTTTGCCCCGAAAGGAATAGAAGTAGACCGGCAAAACCTTTTTTCAAGTTTCCTAAGCCCTATGTAGTAGGCAGGAAAGTTTGGTGTGTACTCTCAAACGTGAAAATCTCGTGGAAACTCAAAAAATACGTGGTGCACAGCAAAACCCAACTTTCCGCCACCCCCATTAGTTCAAACACCAGCTACATATGAGGGCGCTATATCTACAGGAACAACGCAGCAACATTTGTAGACAACAGAATGAAAGTGCTTGTTAGAGCCCATTATAAGAAAATTTGGAATACCGATAAATTAATATAAGACAAATCTCCATTTCTGAGTTAACTTGGCTTATATCTCAGTTAAACATAGATATACAGAAATCATTACGGAGAACAAAATGTGGGTATGAGTGACTAGAAGACACTCTATAAGATTGATCAAATCTGGTGCTGCAGTAATCCCGGAATTCACGGAAATGTTCGACAAAACATTATTTTTGACACATTTTGATTTTTATCTCTGTTCAGTGGACTGTCAAATGAACATTTATTGAGATTAAAATATAGGTATTAGCTATTCAAAAACACCCTGTGAGTTTGGTGAAAATCGTGGAGCAGTTTTTCCAAAAAGCGCAAAAAAAGCTAATTTTGCTCCATAGGTTATATCTCCGTTGTAGCCGTTTTCGAGAAAAACGCGAAAAACTGTGGTTTTTGGTATATGCTCGTCCTCCACCCCTTTTCCATTAAACTTAAATCGCTCATAACCTTATTTTGGCGTCTACAAAAAATGACGAACAAAACGAAAAAGAACCAGTTCAATCGGATTAGCCGCTCTCCCGCAAATCGAACTACAGACACACACACACGGACCACGCGCCGAAATTATGTTTTTTAGATTCAGTAGTCCTCGAAATGTAAAGATTTGAGGAATATCCAACTTTTTTTGACACGATTACAATACTTTTCTTTCGGGTAGCGGAAAG
Source organism: Pachypeltis micranthus (assembly GCA_020466155.1). Lineage (NCBI taxonomy): Eukaryota > Metazoa > Arthropoda > Insecta > Hemiptera > Miridae > Pachypeltis > Pachypeltis micranthus. Next base: position 37,808,209 of record CM035775.1, on the reverse strand, counting down.
TAAAAATTACGAGAGTTGAGTAAATTACTTTCCATCGCCCCAGCATTTAGTTGTGCTCCACTTGCGACTGTAGCGTCCCCAATAGCCAGCCATACACGAGCAGATATCTGCGACAGATTTGGTCGCCCGATCTCATCTGACAGATATCGCTAACGATCTGGAGTGACCGATGAGATCGATCGTTGCCCCTTAACACGAAAAACTTATCGGCTGATCTTTCATGCCCGAGATCTGTCACCTGACCAGTGCCCGATGTCATCTGTTCGTTCGTGGGATGAAATCTGACAGATTCAGGTCTGTCACCGACGTTCGTCTGGCAGACTCGAGTTATCGGTCGAATCCGAAATTTTTTCCAGATCGGTCACACATTCCGTATGTTGATGCCAGTGACTGTGATTGAGTGACTGTCCGTTGTAAAAAAAAAGCGTAAATTAGCTGCTTTTGCGGCGGGTATTTTTTTTTCATTGCCCATAAAACGGCTAAGCCAAAAAAAAGACAAGTTTTTGAGAAGTCATGGGTTTCGGAAAGGAGAAAGTTCGGGCACATGAAGTTGTTGAAGCACCTTAGGGAGAACAACCCGCGGGATTGTGAACATTTTGCTAGCTCATATCTCCGGCTCCCGTAATTCAATTCATTTGGTGTTTTGTAAATCAATTCGAAACATTTTATGTCTTTACTTTGCTACATAAACTCGAAACCCTTGAATTCCTTCCTCATATCCTAAAGAATTTTAGGCCCTTTTGAACGTGTAGTTTGCACAATGCACGAAGATTCGACTTCCATGAGAAACAGCAGAGTTCCCCAAACGTTTTTGTGTCGTAGACCCCTTGCCATGTTTTTCCGTGTTGGGTATACCCTCTACTTACCTGATATTGATTTCCTGTAAATTTCTAATTGTAGTGAAGTTTAGTGTTAAACGAAAGAAACCTTTAACAAACGGTGGGTACAGCTTTCGTACAAGTACGCAACCACTAGGAACATTTTATGTCTTTTATTATTTTTTTTTAATGCAATGATAACTACGTTTGATTGTGCTCGTCGATGGTTTCGATATAATGGCCGCGTCAATTGCAATTGACATCATCACTTAGTCACTGAGGTTATTACAACGTATGATGTTACCAAGCGTTAGATTTTGTAACAGACGTTACCATGCACCTAACCCAACCCAATATAATTCGTGACGCTTCTCCGTTACGTATCCCGCGTTACATTTTCGAGTTTATGTAGCAAAGTAAAGACATAAAATGTCAAAAACTACAACTAAATTTGAAAATACTATCCCCCCCCCCCCATTCTGGGTAAGTATGCCTCTGGGGGTAGGCGCCAACAAGTAATAATGTATTTACGAATTTATTAGGTTGTGGGGAGATCGTTTTTTGTAGTTACGAAAATTGTAGTTTCCTACGAATGTTTGCAGTTACGAGTTTTGAATTACTTATGTGAAAACAGGGGAAAACACTCGTGGACAACAGAACATCTTAACGTTAAGGGACTCTGCCCGATCCAATTGAACAGTTCTTTGAACCACAGACATCGCTTCCGAGAAGTCTGAAGGTTAAGGGGGACGCCCGACTACCATCTGCCAGATTTGAACTCTCGCAGATATCTCTGGTCGATTTTCACATCTTTCATCATTTTTTAACGCCCACTAACGCACAGATCTTTCCCACAGATATCGTTTAAAAACGCGATATCTGTCGCAGATATCTGCTCGTGTATGGCTACCTAATAGAAAGGGGGTGGGTGCTGGGTGGATGTGATTACTACACCTTCCACCTCATCACAAAGCATGGGGGTTTCAGGGAAACGTTCAGAGGGCTAGGATTGATACAGGACGGGCTTTGTGAACCCGTGAAGGTGGATTTCATAGACTGTGTGATGTGTGGTAGGGAAATGGTTGTGGTGAGGGACGGGATAACGCCCGTTATGAAGTTTCAAGTGGTGGAAGTGGTTTAAAGGTGGAGGTGTTAAAGGGTACGGAGTGGTTAAGACTGGAGGCAATGATGCACAGAGCCATGAAGGGATTGGGGTAGGTGTAAGAAGGTAATCAGTGGTCATAGTAATCAAGTAGTAGACGTCGAATATTCATCAACCCACCTGGTGTGAACGTATTTGAGTAATGATAGTATTTATCGTGCGATGCGGTTAGTTACTCACAAGTAGCGACTAGGGACTGCCGTATTTTGGTTAGTCCATCTCTGAGTTGCACAGTGTGAATGGGTGAGAGAACGTATTTATGCTGTGTGTGGTGACGTGTGTTTGGTCGCCAACCTTTCTTCATGTGGCGAGTCCAATCTCCCGTACGCGCCTCTTGACCATTCCAGCACTGGGACATCCTATCGATTCAACTCCTCAAGCTGCTCAAACCGCACTCAAATATATTGGCCCCACGGAAGGCTTTCTCCCAGGGCCGAGAACACAACACCGATAAGCCAAGGTATTGGATTCGTGGTGGTCGTGGTTACCCTGGAAAATCCCTTACCGTTCTTAGTGATGGTGTTGGCGGAAAGAGGTTAAGACTGCAAAACCCTGGCACCCCGTTCAACAGCCACGCGGATCTGCCCACTCGCTTTATAAATGTAGTATTCGCGACATTTAGGTTTAGGGGCTGTGAAAAGAAGCTCGTTGAACTGTGTCGATGCTTTACTCCGACGGTAACGAAATAAAACAATTGGCGAGCTAAAAGACCTCCCCCCCACACCGTCCACTACCTTCCTTCCTTCTGCCCCGCGTTAAATGGAGTTGCGTAGAAAATTCGAATTCTCTCTGCACAGGGGAGAATTTTGTTAGAATCCTCCCTCCACCAACTGGAATAGCGACACACGAATGTCAAACAGACCGCGACTCTAATTTTGTCGAATGAAATGTCAAAGGGGACTCAACAATCACAATTATAAACGAGGACGGGGCCCAAAGCCTCGGATGAACGAAAATCAGTGTTTCCTGTTGCTCCGCCTATACAAACCCCCTCTCCTCCTCTCTTCGTCATTCTCACTCCCTCTCCGGGCTTTTCCATCTCTCTCTCTCTCTCTCGATATCCCATCTAACTAATTTCCTTCTAATGAAGTAACAAACGACCTTTCACCCGTAAAATACCTTTCCAATTTGAACGTCAGAGCGGCGAAAACCTGCCGACTAACAATCGTCATCGCTTCCTCCCACTAAATTGGCTATTAGGAACAAATAACAAGTTTTGAGATTTCTGAAACGTTCCGGTTGATTGATGTCAGACGTTCAAACCGTCGCAGCTTCACCAGAAACTTTATTCACCTCCGTCAAATCTCCCGGCGGAAAAAAAACAACGAAGAAACTTTAGCCCCACACATATTTTCCCCTGACGTGACATTTATCTGCTTCAAATCTCGTTGCGCTGAATCTGAAAACTGCTCGAAACCCTCGGAAAACTCGTATCGGAAAATAAAGAGTTTCCTGCTCCTCATAAACTCCTTCCCGAGAAGGTTAAACTAACAACCGCTTAAGGCAACAAATTGCTACCAAACAAGACACTCTCAAAAATTGCGTCGTGTTACGTTTAAATATGAAGTAATTAGGGTGAGAAATGAGCACATCTCCAAGAGGGAACTGCCCTGAATCGAATTTGTTCAACCAGCATCGAGAAAACGTTTGCTAAGGTGACGTGTAAACATGTGACTTTTTTTTCTTTGGAACGATGGATGCAAGTGATACCCTCCCTGCAGCCACAAATGGGCCTATTGTAAGGGCGTCCATGATCCTCATATCATGGCCCCCCTGCTCCACCGCCAGGCCCCACGGCACTGGTCACACTTGGTGTGATGTCACCTATGCGCCCCCACCACCCCCGTACAAAGCAGAGGACATTCGCAAGTTCTGCATTCCCCACCTCTTCTTGCTGAAGAAAGGGCCTCCCAAACACACAATGCCGCTAGTCCATCGCATATGCACAGCACATGCTCTACCGTCTCTAGCCCTACCTCGCAGAACCTGCATACCTGTAACTCGCACTTCGCAATATTTGCAAGGTGGTACCTCAGTGGACAGTGACCTGTGAACAAGCCATATATGATCCTCATATCCTCCCTCCCCAGTGCAAGCTCCTCCTTGGACCTCCCTCTAGAGAGGCGGATGAAGAGTTTTGACTGTCTAAGGCTGGGCAGCCCTGCCCCTATCTTCCCATTTGCTAACCTCTCAACGTAGGTGGCTCCTGGTAGTCCCAACAAAGGGCTCAGGGCCAATAGGAATCTGCGCTGATCCCTCCTCAGCCAACCTATCAGCCCGTTGGTTTCCCTCTATGTCCTGATGCCCTGGCACCCAACACAGTGTTAGACTGTTGTCCTCGGCCAGGGCCTTCAGTCCAGTCAGACATTCCTACACCTGCCGCGATGTAAGAGAGTATGAGGCTAAGGCCTTGAGAGTGGCCTGACTGCCCACCGTGATGTAGATTCTCTGCCGCTTCAGTCCTGACACAGACCCTGACTTTAACTCACTGGATGGGACACAACACCCCCCCTCAAGTAGTTTGAATCGCATTGAAATTTAAAAAATCTGTTTAGTGTAGTGAGTGGGTGGATGCCGATTTTCCGCTACCCTAAGGGCGAGGAAAGCATAGTACTTATGTTAGATAAGCAGGGTTTTCTTCAGATCTCTTTGAGGCCTACTGAATCCAAAAACCCTGAAAATTATTACACAATGGTTTATTATTCTCATGAACAGCTTGACCTAGTATTACTGCTCCCTGATCCCATTCGATTCAGCATCGAATACTAGTAAACCATACGAAACATGACCTGACTACAATGGAACTACGGAAACTAAATATTCCCCTGGCGCCAGGCGCCTGTAAACGTCTGTTGGCATTTATGATCCGATGGAGGGGTGTGTGGAAGTGGCCTTAACCTTCCCCCGCTCTGCCAGGCAAAAAGAGTCAGGGAAATTGGAACGGGGGCTTCCAGCGAACCCGAGCGTTGCGAGTCGAGCAGGACTTGAAAACGATACAAACACGGCTTATTTGCGATTATACTGCGTTTCGTTAATTTTTTTAACCAGTTTTTGCCCATAACAACCATGGGCTTCGTTCGATCGGATTGCCGAGATGGTGGGCACAACTAGGTACCAAATGGGATTTTTGTGCGAAAGAACGAATTTTTTAGACCCGGACGGTGGACGGATGATGGGGGATGGGGGATGGGGGACGGCGGACGGACATTGCAGATTTGGAATCCCCATGTCTTGAAACGTAAAGTATCAAATTTTGAGGGGGGGTTGTAAAAACTTTTTCGTGATTTCAGCGCATGATCCGCCTGTGTGTGTCTGTAGTTCGATTTGCGGGAGAACGGCTAGACCGAATGAGCAGGTTCATTTTTGTTTTGTTCGTTATTTTGGTTTATGGTTTACCCTATGTTTTCAATCAGGAAATAAAGGCACTCACGGGCCCCTGGAATATTTAGTTTTCGTCGTTCCGTTGTAATGAGGTCATGTTTCGTGTGGTTTACTGGTATTTTTGATGCTGAATCGGATGGAAAGACTCCGTCAAGTTGTTCAAGAGAATAATAAACCGTTGTGTATTAATTTTCAGGGTTTTGTAGACGTGAAAATAAGGTTACGGGCGATTTCGGTCGAAGAAAAAGGGGGGAGGGGGCCGAAAATGCACCAAAAACTGGGGGTTTTCGCATTTTTTTCGAAAACGGCTACAATGATTTTGATTAAACTTTCAAATTATCTTTTACTATCTAGTACTTAACTTTTCTTCTCTACAAATATCTCCATGTTGGATATAGGCCTAAAAGCCAAAATAGGTCTTTTACGCTTTTTGGCAAAACGGCTTTAATGAATTTCACCAAACACACAGGATGTTTTAAAATAGTTAATATAGGGTGTCCCAAAATTAACGCACGATTTGAATTAAATAGAAAACACAGTTTTTAGTCTTTTGATTGTAATTTTTTTATTGATTCATAAAGTACATAGGATAGGGTTATTATGGAATAACACATCGGGCAAATGGCCTCCGCGGCTTTGCATACACATACGCACTCGTTTGTCGAAATTTTCCATGACCGTTCTGCATAAATGAGGCTGAATTTAGTTGATGCAACGTTGAATCTCCTCCTTTAATGCACGCGTAGTTGTGGGCTTGTTGACGTAGACCTGTGATTTTAGATAACCCCATAAAAAGAAATCTAATGGTGTTAAATCACACGATCTAGGGGGCCAATTCTGATCACCGAAACGAGAGAGTACACGACCTGGAAATGTCTCATGCAATAATTGAAGTGTTTCACGGACTGTATGGCATGTGGCACCGTCTTGTTGAAACCACATATTGGCCACATCAATATCATCCAATTTCGGCAAAAAGAACCGTGTTATCATGTCGCGATATCGAGCAGAAGTAACAGTCACTGTTTGACCAGCCTCGTTTTCAAAAAAGTATGGTCCAATTATGCCTCCAGCCCAAAATGCACACCAAACTGTGACGCGTTGTGGATGCATTTGTTTTTCGACAATCACATGTGGGTTTTCAGAACCCCAAAAGCGGCAATTTTGGCGATTAACAAAGCCATCAAGGTGAAAATGTGCTTCGTCGTCGACCATATTTTGTATGAAATTTTCGAACTACGGCCGCCAAGCATTCATTATTTTTGACATGTTGCTCAACAATGAAGACACGTTGTTCTATTGCGTAACGCTCCATTTTTACTAACCCTAAACTGTCAACTGTCGATTTATTTTGTTTTTGGGGTTGGCAACACTGTACTGCATAAATGGCGGCAAATTCAAATCTTGCGTTAATTTTGGGACACCCTATACCTATATATTGTTCTCAATAAATACTCCTCTGACAGCCCATTGAACACAGATAAAAATGATAATGAGTCGCGAATAATGTTTTTTAAAAACATTCTTGTGATTAACCGAGTCATTGGATCGGCGCAATGTCTTTCAGCAACCTATACCTACGCTTTGTTGACTGTAATAATTTCTGCATCTATCAGAACGAAATTATAAGCCATGATAACGTATGGTGTCTGCCTTTATGTTAACTGAATTAATGTTCATACAAAACGGTCTGGTTTGTCAATTTCTTCCAGTCGAATTTCGAGGTGTCGGAACCATGCCCGGCCTAGCGGTGGTGCAAATTGACTTGGGGCTACATACAGTTCTTCAGTTCATGTTTGAGCGCGGTACTCTACATTTACTTAAGTTTTCCTTCATGGTTGAAATATCTCTGAAGTGTACGACGTGAACTGGAGGTTCACGCCACGCAGGTTTATCTTTTTATTAAATTCTGAAACTGGGACTAGGATCTGAGTTATCTTTTCAATTATTACCTCAAGCTTTACACCATTTTAATTCATTCACGCAATTTTTGCATTTGACAATTGTTTTCAAGTCGGGTCCAAAATTTTTAAAATTTCCTCGTCAATCTTTAGAAATTATTTCGCGCTACAAACAATATTTACTCGATTAAACTAACTTATCGCAGTTTCCGAACAACGTGCGATATAATTCCAGACAACTGTCATTCGGTTTCCCTAGGGGCTTTACTCAATTTTTATATTTTCAACAAATTCGTACTCCCTTGCGTTAACTATTTTCACAAAAATTTTCGTTTATTACTCGATTTACCAAAAGAAGTTTTACGCCACGTTCCAACGACTTTTTCGAAAATGTAACAGATTTCATTCAATCCGTGAGGATTGCCTGTGGTTTCGGTCAGGAAATTTTTTCACCCCCCCCCTCCTCCACACACCTAAATGTGGTGCTTACGTTTCAAGACGGTTTCAACTCTTCAAAGCTTCCACCGGCCGTTTTGTGCCTTCAACGTGGTCTACAATATTCGTTCTTTCTCACAAAAGTCCCATTTGGTAGCTAGTTGTGCAGGCCTGCTCTTTGCTTTTGTTATGGGCAAACACTGGCTTAAAAAATTAACAAAAATGAAATTTCGACAGTTTCATCGTAAATACGCCGTGTTTGGTATCGTTTTCTGGGTATTTTTCGGTGCTGGATCGAATGGAACAATCCTCAATGTGTACGACTGCGTCTAGATCGAAATAGTGAAATCACAGTAATTATAGTGAGCTAAAGTCTACTAATTGAAAGAACTCGCGGGGCGATACTGCGAAAGTAACCGTTTCTTCATTTGTACTCCCTCCCGTTTCATTAAAAGCTTGACTCACAACGTCGTGCCAATTGCCTACAGGCGCCCACGGGTAGTATTCGTCGTTCCGCTGAAGTCAGGTCGTGTTTCGTCTGGTTTACTGTTATTTTTCGATGTTGAATCGATTGGGATGGCCCTCCGAGGTGTGAGACTACGTAAATCTGTGCTAGAGATCAGATAAGCCCTTGTGTAATAATTTGCAGCGTTTTTTGAACGTGGAAAACTGATTTACACTCGTTTTTTACGCGTATCTCATCAGCGTTATCTTAACTAACGACAGTGTTTATTCAATTTTCCCTTAATTCGATTGGCTTTACCTGGTACATTGTAATCACTTGATTTAAAACCAGAATGGTTGTAGAGCTACGAAAATCGTTGATGCTACGTGCAGCTGAGTTTTTTCAAAAGTTGTGTGAGCGTCGTCTCAAACATTTTTCTCGAAGTCTTTACTGCCACAATCGTTTTTCATCTTACAGCCCAAAATCGATACTTTTTCACGACGTCTCAATTGGTTCTGTCTACAGCTCAAGAGCTCCGAAGTGGTGCAAGTCTACATAGCGAGGATTCGGGAGGTGAATCCGATACTGAACGCTGTGACAGACGAAAGATTCGAAGAGGCCGTTCGAGAAGCAAAAGCGATCGACCGGCTTCTTGAGAGTTCGTCGAGATCTTTGGAGCTTATTGAAAAGGAGACTCCGCTTCTTGGCGTTCCTGTGACAATCAAAGAAAGTTGTCAAGTCGAAGGTAAGTCGTCGTAAGAAGGACGAGTTTTCGATACTCAACGAAGTAATTTGAGCTCCTTACGTTCACACTGTAACGACTGAGCCGCTCTTCTGAAACTTGTGTGTTGTGTATGTGTTTATTTATTGAACAGGAGCTACTCAACTAGGTGCAGTTGCCCGCGTTCTCAATACTACGGCATCTTAATCAATTACGTACTAGTTGTCGGTTAGTTTTCACTTCTCACCCAACGTGAGGAACGAAATGACAGTAGCTATAATTCGGGAGGGATTCTACTTATTAATTCATAACTTATCATTATACCTCTGTTTTGTAGGTAGCATATTCGACTAACAACATGATTTGTGGGAAGACACTATGGTCAAATGAGCGCTAGTTATCTAAAAAATCAAGATCAGGCAAGCCGTTTTTCTTCAGATCTTTACGTTTCAGACCCTCCCTGAGTCCGAAAAACACTATTTGGGAAAATGGTCTGTGTCTGAACGATTTTTAGAGAAAACGACCGTATTAAATCCGCTCATACTTGATATCTAGTCCGCAGGTTACCACGGGACGCCAAAATAAGGCTATGAGCTAAATCCACCGAAAGTTAACTATAGTTATAGTGATCAAAACACTAAATATTTTTTTTCTCAAAAATGGCTCCAATGATTTTGATTAAATTTTGTATATTGATAGATCCCAATATAGCAATTATACCATAAAATGCCCATCTATGGGAAAATGAAGATAGCAGCACAATAAATTACCAAAATGTTCGACGTAATCGATTTTAGAGTGGTTTTAGAGAAAACGACCGAACCAAATCACCTCAAACTTGATATCTAGCCCACAGGTTACCATGGGACGCCAAAATAAGGGTATGAACAAAATCAACCGAAAGTTAAGTATAGTTATCATAGTGTAGTGGGGAGTTGCAAATATGTACAAAAACTAGGGTTTCGCATTTTTCTGAAAAATGGCTGTTACGACACCATTTTATTATGAGGGCTGCACTGATTTTTATTAAATTTACAATGCTACCAAAGCAAAAAGAGATTAAATAACACTTTTTCCAAATTGGCTTCATTTACACCCAACTCCCAAGGTGTCTCCAACTAATCAATCCATATGTATGTTATTCATATAAGTTCTGGAAGCCCGTTGAGCCACAAAGGTTTCCAAAGAAAACGTGTTTTTCGTTAACGTACTTAAATTTTGGCAGTAAATTAGAGACTGAATTTCATCGAATTAAGTATCTTTTACTTTTTTACTTTCCTTGGCTCTACGAAGTAGAAAGGAAAGTTATGTAATCGGCTGAAATTTTTTTTTTTGAGTTTTCTTCGGATCTTTACGTTTCAGACCCTCCAGAGTCCGAAAAACACTATTTGGGAAAATGGTCTGTGTGTCTGTGAACGATTTTTAGAGAAAACCACCGTACCAAATCAGCTCAAACTTCATATCTCGCCCGCAGGTTACCATGGGAGGCCAAAATAAGGGTATGAACAAAATCCATCGAAATTTAACTACAGTTATCATAGTGAGGAAAACACCAAATATTTTTTTTTTCAAAAACGGCTCTAACGATTTTGATTAAATTTCTTATATTTGTAGCTCCTAATATGGAAACTATACCATACAATTCCCATTTGTGGAAAAATGACGAGAGCAGCACATTAAATTACAAAAACTTTCGACTAAATCGATTTTAGCGCGGTTTTTAGAGAAAACAACCGTACTAAATCAGCTGAAACTTGATGTCTAGCCTACAGGTTACCGTGGGACGCAAAAATAAGGACATGGGCAAAATCCACCGAAAGTTGACTATAGTTATCATAGTGATCAAAACATCAAATTTTTTTCTCTAAAACGGCTCCAACGATTTTGATTAACTTTTTTATATTGATAGCTCTTAATAAGGGAATTATACCATAAAATTCTCATCCGTGGGAAAATGACGAGAGCAGCACAATAAATTATCAAAATTTTCGACCAAAAGCGTTTTTAGCGCAGTTTTTTCCTTATAAAGTCCGCTGGAATGTTAGTAGAATGCTGAAAAAAATTGGTATTGTAGTCCAATCCAATACCTAAAGGGTGGGTGTTTAAAAACGCTCTTGAGATACATGGGGCTCACTCCAGAAATTCCTGAATTTCAACTACCGCCGTTTTGCCTACTACCAGTTCTAACAGTTATTACCCAATAACTCCACAAAAGTGATTACTATCCACTTTAAAAAATTCTTGTTTACAGCCTCATTAATTATCTGTGTACCGATTGCTCAATATGGGTCCTGCCATGAGTACGAGCAGCACAATAAAATCTGGAACTGAATGCACTACCGCTTCCTGCTGCCGTAAAGCGTTGTTTGACCAAGTTCAAATTAACTGAGTGATAAATGTATTGGCCATATACAAAGTGAATTGACGTAGAGCTAAGGAAAGTTGTGTGTTGCATTGCACCAGATATTTTCCTTATAAACTCCGCTGGAATTTTTGTAGAATGTTAAAAAAAATTGGTATTGTAGTCCAATCTAATACCTAAAGGGTCGAGGTGTTTAAAAACGCACATGAGATACATGGGGGTCACTCCAGAAATTCAAGAATTTCAACTACTGCCGTTTCGCTTACTACCAGTTCTATAAGTTTTTACCCAATAACTCTGCAAAAGTAATTACTATCCTTCTTCAAAAAATTCTTGTTTACAGCCCCATTAATTCTCTGTGTACTAATTGCTCAATAATGGTCCTGCAATGAGTACGAGCAGCACAATAAAATCTGGAACTGTAAACAACACGATGGCTTCCTGCTGCCGTAAAGCGTTGTTTGACCAAGATTCCAATTAACTGAGTGATAAATGAATTGATTAAATAGAATTACATGTAGAAAGTGAATTGTTGTAGAGCTAAGGAAAGTTGTGTGTTGCAACGCACCAGATATTTATATCCACATTTGGTTCCGGACAACTATTTCTTTAATCATCTGCTGTACTGAGAAATAAGCCACATCCGAACGTTTGAAGTACCTTTTTAAACTTTTTTGGAAATGGGTTTGATGATTTTGATTGTACTTATGTAGTACGTTGGACTACTTAGTATTTGTATTAGGTTAGTCATAGGACATACATTCCCTGTGTGTTAGGACAAGCAGACCTACAGGGTTGTTGAGATTATGGACGGTCGTTAACTTTTCAATATACCAATTGAATATTCGTCAGGCTGTGGAATGAGTATGGAATTAAAGCAAATGGGGGCAGAGCGTTAAAGTGGCTTCGAACCTCAGAAACATCCTTAGTGATCGTAGTATGGCGGTTAAGGACGAAGATCCATATTGTGGGGGAGCTACTGAGTTAAGTTTCAGTGATGATGTGAAGTCAGTCATAAGACACTTCAATGTCTAGAAATGAAGGCGTCTCTTCTTGCCACCTATTCTCTTCAACTGGGCTTTCTTTCAATTTTTAAATGGATTTTGCGGAGATGCTCAAAGGTCATTGAACTCATTCACTCCAGGAGCAACGGCTAGCTTCACTCTTGAGGGAGGGGATGTACTGCCTGACTCCTATCAAAGCACCCTGAATGAAGGCGAGGGATAGTGTTTGTTGGGCGCACGAGAGGGCGAGAGTTGAAGATCGAAATAAAAGAAACTCGGTGAACGTGAGGAGGACTGTATTAAATGTGCAATGAATTGAGTAGAGTTTCTGTACAACAGGTAACACAAGAGGAAGACTCGGAAATATGCGTGAACTCGCAGGAAACTGTATCGGAAGTAAACAGCGAGCTGTAACTGGACTGAGAATAGATGAATGCGTCTTTCGCAAGAGTTTGTAGGTTGATGAATTTGGGAGGAGCTGTCTGTTGTGGAGAGGACTGTGAAAAGGAGGGGAGAAAAAAATAAAGAAACAAACACCCTACTTCAAGGAAATCTGCTGCTAATAACTGCAGTGGTGGAATTTCTGCAGGCACGAAGGTCTATGGGGAAACAATGACCTTGCTGTTAAGGCCCAGGAAGTCTCATTAGGGAAGGTGCGTCCAAAAAACCAGACTGTTTTGGCTTGTGTCAAACAGTGGTAAAGGAATATGGCTCATATTTTGAGTATAAGTTCATAGTTCAAGGTTGCTGTAATTTTTGCCTGAGTCAGAACCTGTTTGGTGTACGAGTGGGGGAGCTTGAACTCAAATAAATAAACGTGGTGACTGTAAGTGATGACAGTATTAAACTTTGACAGAGTACCGATATGAGTTTGAGTGTGAGTATTTAAGTGCGAACAAGGGGGCTCTGAATACGTGAACTGGTTGCCCAGGGAACTAGAGCAGAGAGTGAGTGGCTGTGAGTGGCCCTGCGTGAGAGCTGAGAGATGAATGTTCATACAGAAGAGCTGTGTGAGAGGAGGTAAATCGAGTGGTTGAAAGGATAGTTCGGGAAGTTCTGTAAGGGGAAATCAGTTGTCCCTTGAGCAATTAAATTGGATCTAAGCCCTTTGTCTGGAGGAGAAGCCGACAACAGGCATTTCGGACTTTCCTCCCGCTAACATGAATACGGCTCCAGGACAGAAGGCACCTGGGAAAGGCCCATGCTTTAGATTTCAACTACTTCAGCCTGCAACAAACCGCACCTCTCCACTATAATATGGACCTCATAACAAAATGGTGTCGGATAGCTACGAACACACACACATTTGTTCATTTTAACCAAAGAAAAACTAAGGCGTCCATTCCTATCGCACTTCCCTTTGAACTGAGCTTTAAAGCGTCTGATAAAACTATGCGTCGTTTAGTCTTTAAACGAATTTTCCACTGATTCACTCAAAGATCCATTGATGATATCCGCTCTAGGAGCAGGAGCCCTTACCTAAGTCAGTGCTCTTCAACATTGCAAACCTCTCGTAAAAAGTCGATCTTGTTTTACTCTTCTGTTGTTCTGCCAAGCATTCCCAATGCTCACTCGACTCCCAACGCAAATATTCTTGTAGTCAGTCAATGCAATGTTGTTTCTGTCCCCAGCTCAACTAACAGCAATCATTCTGGCTTATTCCGGAAATGATTAGTCTAAAACCTCTCTCCTTGACTCGACACAGACTGTTTTCGTTTCATTCTCTTTCAACCCTCCTATTAGTAAGTCCTCAACGCCCAACGCAATTCGCACTGCTTTCGCTAGCAGTACCCTCACTTACATCGTCTCATGTGGCCTTTCAACTTTTATCTCCTTTCCTACTTTCCTTGTAGACACATTGCGCACTAACGCAGCCCTTTGTCAGCAGATTTCGCAACTTATTTAAAATTTGATACAAAAGGAATCAAAGAGTACTCTTCAAAATATGGGCCTTATAAAACATCAATACTGGTATTTCGCTTTGCTGGAAGTTGAAAAAGAACCTTTCGTGGCCGCTCCAGTTCAAACAACCATCAACACCCCACCAAAACTGCCATTGAACGTTGTAATGATGTAAAGTAGAAATTAACGTCTTTTATCCAACGTATAATGGACGAAATGTTCTTTTCGGTAACGTGAGTTCATTTGGCAAAAGGGTCGAATTAAAACGAGCTTACGACGGCGGAATATACTTCTTTTTTTTTTCAAAACGTGAAACGACCATCGACCTGAAAAAGATATTTCAATTGGTTTGGTTTGAATTTTTTCTCTCCCTTTTGGAATAATGAAGATCACGTTTCGACGTTAATGAGGAGCAGTTGGAGTGGGTTGGGTGAGGAGAGGGGGAAGAGGGTCAGCTACCGTTTTAATCCGTAATTAGAAGGTTAGAAATAACTCTTCAGGACATCATCAAATTTTCTACGTCGATCCTCAAGTTTCACTTCAAGATCTATTTTGGGGATTTGGGGAGACAGTTCAGTGAATGAGGTCTTTATATTACAATTTTTTATCGCCGAGGCCATTCAGTTTTTTGTTTCACGAGCAATCTTTTTATTCGCGGTGTAAATGACAACGATTTAATCGCCAACTAAAACCATGCGAACAACGCGGGATGGCAGGGGAAAATATCTGGTGGACGCGTATCACACAACTTACCACAGCCTAACTTTTCGCACTCAGTCATACGACCCTGCACGGAACCAGATGTTTTTCGCGTTGTTAATGTGAGCATTGAGTAAGCGTTCGATACATAAACGAATAGTGGCCATGTTTCAGAATTTATTGCGTTGCCTATTCGTATGTCAAAAACGTCCATAAATAAGCGACCGCTCATGGGACGGTCAACATCATTTTGCTAAGAAACTGCGAGATAAGTTAGTCAACATAACGACGTTAGTTTGACGCCTGACACACCCAAGCCACGCGTTGGAATGAGTGTTTCTTTAGGCTCAACAGACCTCAACATGTAAAGAAGGCGGAAACTATCATTTTTTTCGCCCTATTGCAATATTTCTGTTACTTTAAGGATTGAGGATAAAATGCAACAACACAATTTAGTTTAGACACGATAGAAGTGAGGTACAGGACCTGTGGTTCATGGTTTTGGTTTATTATTCATTCTGAATAATAGCCCTATGTTTTCAGTCACGAAACATTTTTTACAACCCCCCCTCAAAATTTGATACTTTACGTTTGAAGACTTGGAGATTCCAAATTTGCAATGTCCGTCCGCCGTCCGGGCCATTTTGTGCCTTTAACGTGGTCTAAAACATTCGTTCTTTCGCACAAAAATCCGATTTGGTATCTAGTTGTGCCCGCCATCTCGGAAATCATATCGGACGAAGCCCGTGGTTGTAATGGGCAAAAAACGGTTAAAAAAATTAACGAAACGCAGTACAACGCGGGAACTAGAGCGAACAACGTTTCGTCGTTTGAACTCCCTCCCTCCCCGCCCGTCTCATTAAAAAAGCAACCGCACTCGCTCGCCTCCCAACGACGCTGCCACTAAACACCCCTTTCGCCTCGGAACGACGACGGGGCAAAGTCATCAGAAGTTTTGTTTCCGTAGTGCCATTGTAGCCAGGACATGTTTCGTATGGTTTACTAGTATTCGATGCTGAATCGAATGGGATGGGGGAGAACTAATACTAGGTCAAGCTGTTCATGAGAATAATCAACCATTGTGTAATAATTTGCAGGGTTTTTAGGTAAACTCACAAAGTAACGAAAAATTGCGATATGATTTGATATTTGAAATGTAACACGTGAATGAGGCAGACAGAAATTCTGCCGAGTGGGTGGGGTGGGGGTGGGGGGTTAGGTATAGGTTCACGGTGTTGAATGGATTGAGTAACATCCTAGCATTTTGGTCACGTTACAAAACATCGGGATTCCAAATGCCTGTCCGCCGTCCGGGCCGTTTTACGCCTACGTCAATGTGGTCTTAAATATCCGTTCTTTCGCAAAACAAACATCCCATTTGGTATCTTGGCAATCTGATTGGACGAAGCCCATGGTTGTTATGGGTTTTAAAAAAATTTAAAAAATGAAGTTTCTGCAGTTTTATCGTAAATCGCTATTGTTTTCTAGGGATTTTTAGATGCTGAGTTGAATGAAACGGGTCTAGGTGTGAGACTACATCAAGCTGTGAAAGAAAATAATAAATCAGTGTGTAATAATTTGGAGCGCCGCAGGGAGAGTACGCTCCGATATTTCAAGCGGAAATTCTAGCAATTAGAGATCCTGACTAAAAGACTCAAGGGCAAGCGGATCTACATATCCTATATTTTTAGGCCCAAGCTGGCATGTGAATGCCTTCCTGCGCTCAAGCAGCTCGGCGCCAATAACAGGCTCTCCCTCATCTGGGTGCCGGCTCATAGGGGGCATGAGGGCAACGAAAGGGCTGACTGCCTTGCGAAAAAGGGTACAGAGTCCCTACCCATCGGGCCTGAACCATACGTGGGTATGACGAACAGTCACCTGAATCGTCTGGTGGCGCGATAGGAGTTACAGGAAAACAGCGCCCATTGGCATCGCCAGCCACGAGTAAGACAAGCGAAAAGGCTCGTCGTTATGCCTTCTTGTCAAAGGACGAATGCGATGCTGACACTCTCTAGCAGGATCTGAGAGTTCTGACAAGCTTCCTCACCGGGCACTGACCACTCAGATGTCATCTCAACAAGATGGGCATATCAGAGGCGGTGGAATGCAGACTTTGCGGCGAGGAGGACAAGACGGCAGGGCATATCCTATGTGAATCCTTGGCAGTCAAACGCTTCGGATATTTCGCCCAGGGGACCACTGAACCCCACATTATAGCGGAATCTGCGCCCAGGAAGGACATACTCGGCATCCAGAGGGGGGGGGGTTATGTACGACGCGTCCTACGAAGAAAGGGCCAGTGTCACAATAGGGAGCATATGTGGCCGCAGTGACAAAGGGCCTTGTCCCGCATGCCCTCAGGAGAAAAAAAAATTTGGAGCATTTTTTCCTCATTTATGTTTTATTTTGAGCAAAACACGAAACGACTCAAGCGCGTACGTCTGAAGAAACAACTGCGAAGATACGAGAATCAAACTGACAAGATTCATTCTGTGTCAGTTTCATATTATAACTTTTTCTTTTCTTTTCGAACTATAATGTGCTTTTGCACTCAAACACGGTCCTAGCTTAGTTTTCGCATATCCTGGAAAAGATAGTTGTCGCCACCGCTTCGAAAAAACGCTGAAAGTTTTTACAAAATGGTTTATTATTCACTTGCACAGCATAATTGGGGCCTGTCTTATTTACTCCAACTTCAGGAAATATTAAGAATTTAGCATGGGGATATGAGCAATCCAGAAAGCGAAAGCGTTTGTAGAGCACTTCGTAGCAGCAGCATCGAAAAATACTATTAAATTATGCGAAACATGCCAATTACACAGGAACAACGAAAAATGATGTTTTCTAGGCGTCGCTAGGCAATTGGGGCGACTTGACGAGTCGAACTGATGGGTGGTTGGAGTTAAGGGCAGTGAGGGAAATGAGGGCAGGCTACGGAGAAAAGATAACTTTCGTAATAGTGTCCCTTGAGTTCCTTCAACTACCAGGATTCACTTCATTATATTTACTGCAATGTCACTGTTGTACTTCTACACGCAGTCCTGCATCTCTGATACCCATCCTATTCGACTATACTTCATAAAATACCTAGGAAACGATACCAAACATGACGTAAATGCAATGAAAATTTCGTTGTCGGCTAATTTTTTAAACCCTTTGTTTCCTCACAAAAACCATAGGCTTCGTCCGTGTAGGTGGCCACAACTAGATACCGAATATAATTTTTGATCGAAAGAAAATATTTTTGGACCACGTTAAAGGCAACATATCGCCTAGACGGCAGATGGACATTGCAGATTTGGAATCTCCCTGCCTAAAAACGTAAAGTGTCGAATTTTGAGGAGGCATACAAAAATATTCCTCGCTGAAAACATAGGTGTATTATCCAGAATGAATAATAAACCAAAAATAAAAGAAGTGTAACGGGATGAACCAAACCCATCGATTCAGCAGAGGCTCGTCCAGGGCATTTATACTGACTCGGCACCTCAAATGCCCTGATTCGCTCGAGCCTTCGCTGCCATCAGTTGTAACCGAGCCATTTCCCTCGTCGCCGTGTCGTCCGCGCTCAGTTCCCTTTCTGTGGTGGTAAAACTTCCTTGAATGTCCCTGACTCACCTAGTGCTTACTATATTAATCCCCCCCGTAACATTGGCGCCCAACTAGTAGACACGCGGGAAGATGTCGATGTTGATGCAGGATGGGGAATTGAGTCGTTGTGAGACGTACGGTCCATAGGTTTCCGCTGACCAGTATCCTGCTGCGATGCTAGATAAGCATTTACAATCTCTATGTGGATGTGCGTGAGATGCTGGTAGACCAGAAGCTCCTTCCCCTACATTAGTTTGAGATTCTGGCCACGCCGAAAATCTTGAAGGTTCTTCCAATGCAATGGGCATTATTGATCCCCCACCTTCAATTTTTCTGCCCTTCTGCTGTCACCAGCTCTCTCGCCTGTCATTATGTTCGAACGTTGTCTGTTCTTGACGAACAGTTGAACACAGCTTTGTGTTCAATCGACAATGGCTGCTTGGAGGAAGGCAGAACAGATATCAAGCCTACCAGCATCTCGCGCACATCTACATAGAGAAGGTCCACGCTTATCTAGCATCGCAGCAGGATAAACCTACTGGTCAACGGAAACCTACGGACCGTACGTCTCACAACGACTCAATTCCCCATCCTGCATCAACATCGACGTCTTCCCGCGATTGACCTCTCAAACAACTAGCCCGGGGAAAGTACACGCCTTCAAAAAGGCCTGGTGAAGACAAAACTCCATCGCCAAAGCCACATCCCTGCCCTATCTGCGGCAAACATCATGGGGTAAAAAAGTGCTCACACACGCTCAGGAGCTACCACTCAACGTACACGTGTGATTGCTGTCAACACAGGCATCACACCCTGCTACACCCCATGAGCCAGGATGCCGCACTTGTTCCCAAAAGTGCAACTAACCACTGCACGGTAGTAGACGCAACATCTTCGCTCTGCACTACCCCTTCTGGAACACCTGAGTGCAGGTGTCCTCTGAGGAGGAGGGAAACTCCGACTCCCCCTTTTTTTTGACCCGAGGGCGAGAGGGACAAGTCCCTTTGTCACTGCGGCCGCATATGTCTCGTCCTCCTCACCACAGAGTCTGCATTCCACCGCCTCTGAGATGCCCATCTTGTTGAGGTGATATCTCAGTGGGCAGTGCCCTGTGAGGAAGCTTATCAGTACTCTCAGATTTTGTCTAGAGAGTGTCAGCATCGCCTTCGCCCTTTGACAGGAAGGCGTGACAAGCCTTTACGCCTGTCTTAGTCGTGGCTGGGGATGCCAATGGGCGCCATTTTCTGTATCTCCCATCGAGCAACCAGACGGTTCAGGTGACTTTTTGGCAGACCAACGTATGGTTCAGGCCCGATGGGTAGGGATTCTGTACCCCTTTTCGCGAGGCGGTCAGCCTTTTTCATTGCCCTCATGCCCCCTGTGAGCCGGCACCCAAATGAGGGAGAGCCTGTTACGGGCGCCGAGCTGCTTGAGCGCATGGAGGCATTCCCATGCCAGCTTAGACCTAAAACTATAGGCTGCGATGGCCTTTAAGGCCTGGCTGTCTGAGAAAATGTAGTTCCGCTTGCCCTTGCGCCCTTTGTTCAGGATCTCTTCTGCGATCGCTTGGGTTTTGCTCATTGTTCGCGGCTGCATATTCAGTCAGCGTGCTGACCATATTCACAGCTGGCTGCAGACATGCCCCTGGGGACAATGCCGTGGCCGTTCCACTATACACAACCTGTGGTCGCGCCTGGTAGCATGGGCATGCTCCTGGGAAGATAACCCAGAACCAGGCCGACTCCCCCTACTCAGAGTGATGGACCGATTCTCTGAACCATCGATGTCGCAGCTGCATGGGACGAAGACGTACGATCCACACATCCCAAGATGTGTACGTCAGAGACGTTGTGAGGTGACTGTTTTTTTGTAGTTCTAAATTCAATACTCCCCCCACAAACATTGGCACCCTTTCGAAACGTTAATCAAATTCTCTCTCTTTGCTCAAGATTACGTTCCCATTTGTTGGGTGAACAGCAACGCCCTGATGGCAAGACACTGCAGTGCTCATGAGTACCTGAGGACAGGCACTTCATCAAGAGCGGAGTGGTGTAACGGGACGAACCAAACCCTTCGATTCAGCGAAGGCTCGTCTGGGGCGTTTGTGCTGACTGGGCACCTCAAATGTCCCGGTTTGCTCAAGACTTTGCTGCCGTCAGTTGTAACCGAGCTGGTTCCCTCGTCGCCGTGTCGTCCACGCTCGCATTCGCTCCCACTCAGTTCCCTGTCTGTGGTGATAAAACTTCCTCGAATGTAAATGAGAATAAAACTCCGTTCCATTTGCATTTGGCTTGATATCGTACTAACTCCCCGACTTACCTAGTGCGATATCGTCGCTACAATATTAATCCCCCCATAACAGAAGTACCGTACAACAATTTGAAAGCCTCCAGCGTCTTCGACGTCGGAACCCTCAAATGTCAATGTGCCATAATATGGGTAATTTCTAGAAAGCTGAAACAGCGATGTACAACCTGATACTAACGCAATAACTGCGTGTCAATTCAATTCCGTATAAATCAGAAAATTTCCAGTCGCAGATGGGGAAATTTATGACCTTGAGGCGGCCAGTTAAGGGTTGTGCGAACAGGAACAATGCGAATTGGGAAGAGGAGGAGAGAGAGTGTGATGAACGCACGTTCTTTAGATCGATAAAAACATGTTCCACGAGGAAAATGTGATTTGGAGAGAGAAGCGTCTTGCTAGCGCGAATGTAGTGAAATGTCAAGGTGTTTTAGTATGAGAGGTAAATAATCTCTGAGCTAGGGGTGTCGCTGCTGTAAAATCTCACACTGTATTAAGGACGGGCAATACAACAAATACAATTGCATTGGGTTGCCTCAACCGCTTGTTTCACGAATGGACCCAATAAATACAAGTTGCGCTATTAGTTAGAACCGACGGTAATTTCGAAGCAAGTTCTCTAGTCTTCCAAACAAATTAGAGGAGGATTATATGTTATTTCCAAGGGGTGTGGCGTAGGTAACATCTAGAGAGGAGCGGCTCAATTATGTTTAGAGTTTCCGAGGCTCTGAGCGTTTACCAGGGCGTCAATATTCAAAACCGCCTTGGGGATAAGAAATTCATGGGTTACAGGGAACTACCATTAGCCTTTCACTCTCTTTATTGCTAAAATATTGACGGTCCATCTTTTATACGCTCACGGTCAAAAGAAATATCAGGTGCGCTGCATCGCACAACTTTCCTTAGTTCTCAGTTTTACGGCTTTTAATTCAATTTATTATTCTCTCAGTTCATTTAAACCTAGTAAAAACACCACTTCACGGTGGCAGATGCGGTAGTGAGTCACCGTTTCGGAATTTATTTTGCTACTCCCACTCACGCCCAGACCATTATTGAGCGATTGGTTGGCGGAGAGTTAATAATGCTGTAGACACAATTTTTTCAGAATAATCGCTTTTCCAGAGACTCAGGTAAAAACGTTTAGAAATGGTAATAAGTGAAACGGAAGTGCTCACGCTAGAAGTATTCGCCTGCTCCATGTTGCATTCTGAAGAAAACTTGGGGTGCGATACTCAATTTGCCAGAGCAGTGCTTAGCCAGAAGAGGATGGAGCTAGCTGATCCAGGGCCAGTATTTTGCAGGGATGACGAATGAAGACACGGAGAGAAAATCGCTCCTGAACTCCTGAAGTGCTGGGTAGTATGGGGCGGGTGCATGGGAATTGCAGCGCGGAGCATAAGGGCAAGTTAGAGTAGATTTGATTGAGCCGTTCTGTCAATCGCGTCTACAGGCTCACACACACAGATCGTTTTGTCTAATGGAGTGTTTCTGACTCGGTAGATTTTGAAACGCGAAGGTCCGATCAATATTTCTTTCTTCGGCGACCTGGAGATGATGCAGCTGTAAGTTTGATTGGACGGCGCGACATGCTATTGCTGGATTACAGACACTACTGCTGGGAGGCAGTGTTTTTAAAAGAAGAAGACTGGTGGTTTTAAAACTTGCGAGATGAAGCTTATCAGGTGGTGGATGTGCAAAGGATAAAGAGGAGTGTTTGGCAGTACTCTACTGAGCTGGATAATGCCTCTTACGTCCTGCATCGTCTGAATCGGATTCGGAAGTCGTACTGCAGCTTTGGCGGGAAATCCATAAATCCCACCGTATAAAGTCTCAACCCAAGTGAGGGTCAATGTGAGCAATAACAGAGCGATTTGTCAAATTAGGTTAATCCTCCTTTTTTTGTAGACACGAAGAACAAAAACTTTTCTCCTAAAAGAACCGAGGAAGAAACGACGTTATTCTGCCTTCGGTTCTACAACCAAATTTGATCATTTTATCATCATAACCCGGTCGAGGCTTATTTCCGAACATCGTTACCAGCCTCCCTCCCCCTCTCAACCCTCCCTCACCATCACTCTTCCAATCGCCCGACGGGATTTCGGCTGCTAAGCGGGTAAGTAGTTAACATT
Source organism: Pachypeltis micranthus (assembly GCA_020466155.1). NCBI lineage: Eukaryota > Metazoa > Arthropoda > Insecta > Hemiptera > Miridae > Pachypeltis > Pachypeltis micranthus. The sequence goes on along the minus strand of CM035775.1, from coordinate 37,785,355 downwards.
TACGCGAGCACTTTTCGTGCGGTTCGTAATACCCCAGAGATGTTTTCCCAGGGATTTGGAGAATCGGTCTCCCCTGCATCGAATCGAAGTTTTATATATCGCTCCAGTAGCTCCGCGTAATTGGAAATTAATTGAATCCCTATGCTCATGCGGAATTAAACTGCTGGATTCTAATTCTCAAACCTTTTACCGGAGTTGAGCGAACCCTCATAACCTCGTCATATTTTTCCTGCCCGTTTTAGGAAGCTTTCAAATTTTCCAGGCGGCCAGAAAACGTTCTCTTTACGTGCCACGCTGGTTGGGTGTGTTGTATAGGAAAATTGATACCGCTCAACTGAGAGCAGAGGCCAGTGATTTTTGGAAAGAAATACCTTTAATGCGCTGGTTGCGTTTTAGGTAGACTCGCTCATATAATACGAGTTTTGGGCGTCCTCAAACAAAATCAGGGTGGCACTCAGATAGATCACTCACACGATGAACGTCTAATGGTGGTGATTAGATAATTAAGAGCAACCACAGAAATTTCAGCGTTCAAACAACGTCGTTTCGTTGACTTTTTTTGGCAGTTTCCCAGAAAAATCATATTCGCAGCACCTACGACAAAAAAACACACTATGCACAGTAAATAGGCGAGGGAAGGGAACAATGAGGTGAGCCATCCAAGGAGTATCACTTGATGGAACCACGGGACGAAGAGAGGATGTCAAGGAAATGCGGAGTGGAGCACAAAGAATTCGCCACATGGGGTAGCCAGCATATCTGGCGATGGTACCGATTGCTCCTGGGAAAGAAAGGAACGGTAAAATGTCAAGATTGCGGGATGAATTCCTGGGAACCCGGAGGCGTATCAACGAGAGGAAGGAATCAATTAGGCCAGACGAAACACCATAGAGAAAAGCAACATCAACGCACTTGCCGTTGTCAGTCGTTCAAAACGACGGGCAAATTACGATTAGTCCAGTTTTGCTTTTGGTAAACAGATCTTGAAGGCAAGTTAGCGTTAAAAGGCACGATGAACTGCACCCTTGCAGCGTACTCGACCGCAGGATGAACTAGGCATTCAACCAGCGTGAGGAGAGCAGGAATATGGATGAATTTTCTCGCGTTGTGCTTCAGAAAAGTAAGTGCACGCGACCCATGTGATCAGAGGAGAGCTGTGTATCCAAGAAGACACCAAGGTCCAGGACTCTGCTGGAACGTGTGTGCTGCCCTCCACTATTCGAGTACTTGTCGAAAAAGAAGAAATGGACGGTGAGTTGAGATTTTCTTGAAGCAAATTACAAACAGTGGAATCTCGAATGACGAAGAAGAGCGTGTAGATAAGGAAATGGACCAGGCAAAGCTGAAGGCGAACGGAGCTTATGACAAGAAGGAGCAAGAGCCACTAGCCCTGGGGAATACCTGAGGTTGCAACAAATAGACGAGAAACCTTACCACCAGCACACGCGGAAGCTCGTGAGAAACCAAGTAACTCTCCAAGCAAGCGAGAAGGACGCCGAACTCGTCAAGAGAGACTGGAACATCAATGACAATTGCTGTAGCCTTCAGGAAGCTTGTCGAAAGCTTTAGTGTCATAATGAGATCAACCTGACCTCCCCCCCCCCTACCATCACGCCACCTGTGAGATCCTGGTTAAGTGGCCAGATTAGTGAAGTTTTACCAAGTTCAAATGAACAGCGTCAAAATCGGCTCAATGCTACTGGGATGTGTGATGCGTGACAACACACAAGCTTTTCCTCTTCTGAAGACCTGGTTGACGAAGCGTGAACTTCCCTTCATACTCTTCTTCTTTTTTCTCCCCTACATTGCTGTTTCCTTCACCGGAAAACCCAGTATTTTCTTTACTTTCTTAATAATGATTTTTTGCATACTTCTGTAAAGAGCCAACTTCTCTCAATATTTAGCGGGGATCTGTTAGGTTGATGTTACTATTTCTGTTTCAGGGATGGCGTTCACTGTCGGTACTCTGCCGAGGGAAGGTAGGAAAGGAATGGTGAACGGTCATGCGGTCAGACTCGCCAAAGAAGCAGGAGCAGTAATATTGTGCGTCACTAATACGCCAGAACTTTGTCTTAGTTGGGAAACGAACAACCTTACCACTGGCCTAACGAGAAACCCCTACAACGTCAACAGAACGCCTGGAGGCTCTTCAGGAGGAGAGGTGAGCTATCGTCGTACCGATTTCCGTTGCGCACGAATAATAAGTCGTATGTTTAACAAAAATGGCTAGCCAGCCACTTAAGAGCCATTCAAGACCCAGTCCCTGATTGAAAAACGATTTTGCGTCGGGTCTCAACTCTAGGACCACAGACGACCACCAGACTGGAAACGCCCCTCCCCCGTGAAAACATTAACAGATTGAGCAGTCCCAACGGTACCGTAACTTATTGGAGGTACCAATATTTTCGCGCAGTAAAGTTAGGGAAAGAGCGCGGCACAGAGCACTTCTGATTCTAGCAGGATGTGCCTACAGGTCATGGAGAAATTCTCCGGCCATATGCGCCCTCTACGGAAGGGAATTTCGTGGCTCTCTCGCCCGCCGAATTTGAGTCCCTCTAATGCTACTTCCTGGGAGGTTCCCTCAAGGGTGAGGCCTTTAAGCACCGCCCTAGGGCCCTTGAAGGAAGCGATTGAGGGAGAAATCAACTAACACCGATTTGGAAAATATCTGGTGCGTAGCAACACACAACTTTCCGCAACCCCCGTCAATTCGTCGATCTGTTGTATATACGGGCGCTATATCTTCGTTCTACGCATTTCTACTGGAACATTTCTAAAGAACTAAATACAGGTAATAGTTAGTCGAGACTACTCCGTAAGTTTAATGGAAATCGTTAAAGCCATTTTTGGGAAAACCGGTAAATTAATATTCGACAAAACTCGTTTTGCTAGCTATCATGGCTTATATCTCCGTTCAACAGATTTTTACAGAAATAATTACGGAGAACAAAATGTGTGTATTGGTTGCGTAAAGACGCTCCATAAGATTGATGAAATCCTGTGGCATAGTTACTCGGGGAATTACAAAAATATCCAAAAAAACGTTATTTTCGACACATCTTGATTTTTATCTCCACTCATTGAATTGTCAGAAGAACATTTATTGGAAACAATACATAGGTATTAACTATTCAAAAACGTTCTGAGAGTTGGGTGAAAATCGTTAAAGCCATTTAGCCAAAAAGCGTAAAAGACCTATTTTGGCTTTTTAGTCCAATATCTCCATTCATTGTATTTTCATGGAGATTTTTGTACAGAAGAAAAGTTAGGTACCTACTAGTAAAAGATAATTTGAAAGTTTAATCAAAATTGTTAGCGCCGTTTTCGAGAAAAATGCGAAACGCTATAATTTTTGGTACATTTTCGTCCCCCTACTGGAAATCGCCCATAATGTTATTTTCGCGTCTACAAAAATAACAACAAAACGCGAAAAAGAACCATCTCGATCGGTCCAGCCGTTCTCCCGCAAATCGAACAACAGATCATGCGCTGAAATTAGGTTTTTCGAACTCAGTAGGCCTCAAAACGTAAAGATCTGAAGAAAACCCTACTCATATTACTTTCCTTGCCTCTTTGGCCGAGGAGAGTAAAAAGAAAAAAACCTCCGGGAAATACGCCACATGCGCGTCATTATTTATAAGTCATAGGCGAAAAAACCTTGGCTTGTTTAGTTTTTTACCAGCTCATTCAAATGCGGAGGAACTAGCCCCCTCCGCCCCTTCCACCTCTGCACGTTCATATCAACAGGAGAGCGAACACAAAGTACACGCGTCAATGTTTCCCAGCAGTCTCTGAGTTGTTATGAGTAGTCCCATAAACTCGTAAATGAGGCACTTACCGCTTACTCTTCTCAAACGCAGAATTCAGAACGTGCTCTTGAGTTGTTAGGTCTTGAAGAAAGCGGAGATAAAAGTTGTCCAAGAGCTCTTCGGATCTGCATTAAAAAAAAAGCCAAGTTTTATGTTTGCATTGCGAGAACAAGTAAAAAGGGTCGTTGAATGGCGCTGGAAGACCAAGTTTTCAGTTTCATCTGTTTAGTTCGCTCCATGAGACATACAACTCAATTAAGAAATGATGTCTGGCTTTTAAAAACAGTCCACGAGCCGGCTATTAAGCTGAGATAGTAAAACTAGTCAAATGTTTTAGTTCTGTCGCCAGTCTTCCAGCTCCAGACTTTTTTTTCCTCCGCCCTTCGTGCTCAGCGAGGCGTTCTAAACTAAACTCCGCTCCACTCTCTCTCTCTCTCTCTCTCTGTGCCCTCTCCTTCCGCCCTTACGCCATACCCCCGCACTCATCCCCCTACCTAGACACACCCTTCCAGCGATCTCACAGAAATAATTTATTCTTTATACGAAGCCTTCCATTTCAAGCAAAGCTTGGGATCTTCATTTTACATTTGCGAGCTTTACAACTTTTGTAGTGTCGCATGGCTTGGGATCGAGGAGCCCATAAAATGTAGAGGCGCTTGACAAATAGGAGGAGGGTTGAAGGGCAATAACTAGTACCGAGTGATCGCGTTGCTCAACTCCTTACCCTTCTCTTCATTGCGACTCTTTTATCATATCGATGTGCCGGAGCTTTCGCTACGGTGATTTATATGTAAAAAAGCGACGGAAATGAAACATGTTGTAATGTATTTGAGTTGGTATGGGGAGGCGAACAATATTTCTTTGACAGCCGGACATTAAATTCCTCAACACGCGAAAGAAGTGCTGTTCGGGCGAACGGAGGCCCAGACTTGGAACAACCAATGGCCTAAATAAACCTAAGTCCTATTCTTTATAACAATAATACATGACTTGAAAGCTCTCTTAGCAAATTTGTGCCACCGGCAGCCTAAAAAGGCCTTGGTGACGCCGTCGAACGCTGGAGCTCTAACCTGGTTTTCAGTTATTTCTTAGCATTTCGTCCCTTTTGTTGGTTATAGTTGAGCAGTTGGTCCCAACTCGTTTCCTGGTTGATTATCCAAAGGACGAGCTTCCAGTCAAATCGCGGGACCTCGGGGTCAAATCGCGCCCTTCCAACGAGTTGTTACTAGGGGGTGTGGAGATGGTCTGCTCACTCTGGCAAAAATTACTGCGATCGCGAGGAGGTCCGATCCAATAAACCGACATTCGTCAGGATTATGAACTATTGTCTTAACCGCCAGACCACGATCGCAAGGGTGCCTTTAATAAGAGTCAGTCAGTACAGAGCTAAGCCTGGATTTCCCGTGCAATCCTCGGATACTCAGGCTGGGATGTCTTGCTCCTTTAGGTGTCGCCCGTTGAAGGGTTCCGCGAGGCAAGAAGGGTCGTTCCCTGGATCCTATCAATGTAAAGCTATCAGTAACTTCCAAGTCACTGCTCCAAGTATTTTTTCAAAACAGCGCTACAAGTCATGTTGAGTCCCATCATAAGAGTGGCTGCTGCTGAATAATTTCTGGAACTTCACGCGTGAAAGATGTTTTACTAGTAGCTGGAATGTACATGGGGCTGAGGAAAGTTATGTGGATTTCATTGTCATGATGCATCATGAGAGTGACGTAATCTATTGAGTCAGTGGTGCTTATTGCGGTTATTTCCCCGATTTTGAATGTCATACAAAAGCGTGAGTTTAAACGTCGGTCTAGCTTCCCTCTATTCGGCTGTTGAATATTTTATTTTCGAGCTTAGGTTATTATTTCAACTTTTTCGGCTAGGGTTTTGGTTTAATTTAATTTTAATTCAATTTAAAAGGGAGTTTGTTCAGCTCAGCTCTAGCCGAATCAGTTCAGCGCCCTTGGCCCTGACAGAAGATCCTGGAGCTTAGAGCTTTTTCCTAACTTTCAACTGCAGTGCAGGAATCTCAGAGGCCTCTGTCAATCAACCCTTTGGCATTTGAAGCGTCTCAAGTCTCAAGCGTCCACTGTCCTCTCTCTACTCATTTCATTTATCAGCTTTTCTTCACCCGTACAAAACCCTCACTACTCTCCTTCTCTTCCGTCCACCATGACCAAATATTGATTTTCAATCACCCTCACCTAGCGTTCCCAAAGTACACTCAACAAGAAGAGTGTTTCAAGCAAAATGGGAAGAGGTGAACTTGCGGGAGTGCAAGAATAAGTGGGGAAACTGTACAAGACTGTGACGTTTGGAGTTACACAGATTGATAGATGAACACGTAAAACGCTTGAGGTCACAGTGAAGAAAGTTCAGAATGAGACGAGTCAAGTTGCACTCAGCTGATACACGAAGGTAAATTGGGGGAGTTAGTCGAACTGACGTGCGAACTGAGGGGCGGTAAAAGGAGTCCATATATACCTGGAGTCAGGGAAAAATGTTACGTGAAAGTTTTTTAATGACGCAGGATAAAACCCAGATCATTGACCAAGGTTTTTAGGGTAAAACCCTGATAATCATTGTTCCAAGATTACTTGCTGGAATCGAGCTTAAAAGTTTGTGTTCCAATAATTCGATTACTTTGGAATTACTCGTATTCTGAAGTTGCAATTCCAAATCACGTCACTCATCGAAAAATGTTCTCTGTCTTCCTCCAACTGCCCTCTCATTTCATTCTGCGCTCAATCGCTCAGACTGCTTAGAAGCAGTCACGCTGCTGTTGAAAATTCTACAACTCCCTACGACACAGTTTTGAACTACCTTACACCACGTTGGACTTGAATGCGCAGAATAAGTCAATTTGGAGAGAAAAAGGTTACTGTTGGGAAATCCCTTTTTACTTTCCTTGACTCTACAGAGTAGAAAGGGAAGTTATGTAATCGGCTGAAAAAATTTTTTTTTGAGTTTTCTTCAGATCTTTACGTTTCAGACCCTCCTGAGTCCGAAAAACACTATTTGGGAAAATGCTTTGTGCATTTGTGTCTGTGAACGAATTTTAGAGATAACCACCGTACCAAATCCACTCAAACTTGATATCTAGCCTGCAGGTTACTATGAGACGCCAAAATAAGGGTATGAACAAAATCCACCGAAATTTAACTATAGTTATCATAGTGATCAAAACACCAAATATTTTTTTCCTCAAAAATGGCTCAAAAGATTTTGATCAAATTTATTATATTGGTAGCTCCCAATATGGCAACTACACCATAAAATTCTCATTTGTGGGAAAATGACGAGAGCAGCACAATAAATTACCAAAACTTTCGACGAAATCGATTTTAGAAAAAACAACGTATCAAATCAGCTGAAACTTGATGTTCAGCCTACGGGTTACTATGGGACGCAAAAATGAGGGTATGGGAAAAGTCCTCAGAAAGTTAACTATAGTTATCATAGTGATCAAAACACCAAATTTTGTTTTCTCAAAAACGGCTCGAACGATTTTGATTAAATTTTGTATATTGATAGCTCTCAATAAGGCAATCATACGAGAAAATTTCCATTCGTGGGAAAATGACGAGAGCAGCACAATAAATTATCAAAATTTTTGACGAAAAGAGTTTTTAGCGCGGTTTTTTTTCTTATAAACTTCGATGGATTGTTAGTAGAATGTTAAAAAAATCCAATACCCATAGGTTGAGTGTTTAGAAACGCTCATAACATACATGGGGGTTACTCCAGAACTTTCTGAGTTTCAACTACTGCCGTTTCGCTCACTACCAGTTCTAAAAGTTTTTACCTAATAACTCTGCAAAAGTAATTACTATCCTTATTAAAAAAATTTGAGTTTACAGCCTCATTAATTGTCTGTGTAACAATTGCTCAATAATGGTCCTGGAATGAGTACGAGCAGCACAATAAATTTCGGAACTGTAAGCGCTATCGCTTTCTGCTGCTGTGAAGTGTTGTTTGACCAAGTTCAAAGGAACTGAGTGATAAATGAATCGATTAAATAGAATTAGCCATTTACAAAGTGAATTGACGTAGAGCTAAGGAAAGTTGTGAGTTGTAACGCACCAGATATTTTTTTTATAGGTAATTCCCGATTAGGAAAGATAAAATCCGAAATCCTAGTCAATAATTTGTAGCGCCGACTATACGCAACGCGTCTGTGTCTTGACGTCCTCATCTGTTGTTTCAGGGGGCACTGATAGGCGCCGCCGCCTCGCCTGGGGGTCTTGGTTCTGACATCGCAGGCTCAGTCAGGATTCCCGCACTCTTCAACGGAATATTCGGCCACAAGCCAACACCCGGTAAGCTGATATAATGTGTTTTTATGTAGAATAGGAACTTGCTCAAACTGAGTAGAAGAATAGTTCATTTAAAATTAATAAGAGGTTTATATAAAAACGGTTGAAATACGCTATTCTGATCAATAAACTCTTTAATCGGGCAGTTTATCTGACGTAAGTAGGAAGTGTAAAAATAACCTTTTTGTAGCGAATCACTACAGTTTTACGTAATGACGAATAAGACAATGATGGTGGAGGGTTATAAAAGAATCAATCGCTGTTTACTGCTTGTTCTGGATTTTCCTTGAATATAATCTTCATTCTGACAAAAAACTATTTAATACCAGTCCTACGCCCTCACCCTAACTATTTCCATAGTTGTATTACAATCCTGCTCGGTGCGAGGGATTCCTCGAAGAGTGAAATTGACGATGTAATTCGGGTTGAAATTTGTTGAAGTAAAACCCCGACTTGACGTGGAAAAATGTTCAATTCGTCACGATAAATTTCTATTGGTTCAAATAATTATGTTGGATTGTCAACGGGCAGTGATTTGGGATCCCCTGAGTTGGTTCGTCGAAGAGACGCTCGCAGATGTGCAGTTTTACCTCGACAACGGTGCAGACCCTCAATTACATTTCCCACAATAAGTCAGAAAGATGGCTGACGGGACGGAAGGAGAATTGAAATAAAAGCTGCATCTCAGTCCAGATTCTCCCTTATCTGCCTCCCTAGAGTACTGCTTACTGCTTATTGCTTTAGCTCTGGAGCATCCTCTTGGTTTAAAACGCCCTTGCAGTAATTTTCTTTCCAACCTCTGCCTTTCCTCACACGTACAAATCGCCTTTTCTTTTCCGCATCTTCATTTATCCCTCTCTTCCTTTACAAATTTTCTTTTTTCGACTCACGCAGTTCTGACGCAGTCCGAAAATGTCCACCCATCCTCCCGTTTCACTCTCAAAAATCCACAAAAAAAGAAGACCTATTTTGCTCATACGTATTGAACTCTAGTTGGACACACAAACCATATTCTCAAATCGTAACTTTCGTACTATGAAGTCTTCAAAATGTAAATGTTTAAAGGTATTAATTTTGTTTTTCAACCCATTGCTTTTCTTCCTATTTAGTTGGGCTAGGGAAAGTAAAAATGGTGAGAGAGGGAGAGATGTAAAATTCTGTATGACCCAAGAATAAGTTGAGAGGTCGAGAAGACTTACTTATTACACTGTTTAATTACTTGAGACATGATAGAGATTGAGTTAACACAACGCAAGAGGGTCTGCGGATATGTGGACTGTTGTGAGCCATGATAAGGGCCGAGTTTTAGAGTTATTGCAGGAATGCCGTAGAAGTAAGGGCTGAGGCGTTTGATGAGGGAAGGGTGTGAGGAAAACCCCACAGGAAATCGTAAGAAAGACAGTACGCTGCGGGAACTCAGGCTGGGTGGTAAGGCGGTGAAGATCCAGCATGAAATCAAGTACCTGGGAGTTTTCCTTGATGGGAAGCTTACTTGGGCCACACACGTGAAAAAAGCCTTACAGTGGGCGTCGGTGGTGATGTGGACAGCTCGGAGAATGGTGGGGAAGACATGGGGGCTGAGGCCTGGGATGATCTGGTGGCTGTACACTGCGGTTGTTAGGCCTGTAGTCACCTATGGAGCCCTGGTCTGGTGGACTAGGGTGGACAACAAAACAGTGCAGTTGCAGCTAAATGAACTGCAGCTCAGGGCGTGTCTGGCCGGAGGTCTTGCTAGATTTAGCTCCACCCCCCATACATGTTAAAACGATGGCGTTCTTCTTCAAACGCTGTGCGTATGTTGGAGTTGGGTATGATCATGTGGGGGAGGAGGAGTTCCCGCAACTTGATCCTTGGTGAAGGTGGAGGGGCCTGAACTGCATGTGGTAGACTCAATGTCCGCGAGGTTAAACTTCGCGTTACCCTTTCGGATACTCATTCATGAGCGATCCAGGTGGGAAGGGGGAGTTCTCGCTTTCGAAGCTGGGGCCCTGGTATACTACACTGATGGCTCAGTGCAGGGTGGCCTTGCTGGGGCAGGCATCTTTGGGCCAAGAACCAGAGGGGCGATCTCATTGGGGTCGCTGGGCACCGTGTTACAGGCAAAGGTGGCTGCGGTAATGGTCTGTGTGCAGCAGCTGCTGCAGAGGGGACTCAAGCGGCAGAGAATCTACATCATGGTGGACAGACAGACCACTCTCAAGGCCTTAGCCTCATACTGTCTTACATCGCGGCAGGTGTGGGAGTGTCTGACTGGACTGAACGCCCTGGCAGAAGACAACAGTGTTGGGTGCCAGAGCATCAGGGTATAGAGAGAAACGAATGGGCTGATAGGTTGGCTAAGAAGGGATCGGCGCAGAGCCTGAACCCTTTGTTGGGACTACCAGGGGCCACCTACGTAGAGAGGTTGGCAAATGGGAGGATAGGTGTAGGGCTGCCCGGCCTTAGACAGTCAAAACTCTTCATCCGGCTCTCGAGAGGGAGGTCCAAGGAGGTGCCTACACTGGGTAGGAAGGATATGAGGATCATATGTGGCCTGTTCACAGGTCACTGTCCGCTGAGATACCACCTTGCAAATATTGGCAAGTGCGAGGTACAGGTATGCAGGTTTTGCGAGGTGGGGCTAGAGGCGGCAGAGCATGTGCTGTGCGTTTGCGATGGACTCGCGGCATCACGCCGTAGTGTGTTTGGGAGGCATAAGCATTCTTCAGCCAGAAGAGGTGGCGAATGCAGAACTTGCGGATATCCTGGTGACGTCACACCAAGTGAGACCAGTGCCGTGAGGCCTGGGGGTGGTGCAGGGGGGCCATGATCTGAAGATCATGGACGCTCTTACAATAAGCCCGTTTGTGGCTGCAGTGAGGGTATCACCGGCATCCACCATTTCAAAGAATAAAAAAAGAAGGACAGTGCATTGCCGGCTCAGGTCATCCCTTGCCTTGAAATGTAAAAGAGATCTTGCTCAAGGATTCCAGGATCAGTGGCTAAAGAAGAAAGCTGAGGAAGGTCCCAGCTCGGGATCAATCAAGGCCGAGGATACAGAACTGATTCGGCTTGAGCCAAACCGAATAATAACTCTGAACAATGTATGGTATTTGTCGAAAGGAAAAACGTCCACAGCCCACAAATCCCAGACCAGGATGATTCCCGATCTTACAAAAATTCCTCTGTTCAATGAGAAAATTTGATAATCTTTTCACTTGAAAACGGGTAAGCCTCATGCTCAGTCCGTACATCTGCCAATCCAGAAATATGAGAACGTCATAGAAATAGTAATTATTCAATAGGAGATAAGGAGCAATATGCGTAAATAGTTGTTCGCCAATTTATTCACTCTGATTGTATCTTCTCGCAGGATACATGCCATCGGAAGGGCACTTCCCTCACGAACCATCTTACGACCACTTCCTCTGCACTGGGCCGTTGGTCCGCTACGCCGAAGATTTACCGCTGATGATGAAATCATTAACCAGCCAAAACCTCGATAAACTTCATTTGGAGCTACCGGTGCGTACGATCCTTAATTAGTAACTTTACCCGCGAGGGAAACGTGAAATCAATGTGCGCGGAAACACGGATTCGGGGTTCAACGCTCGTTTGGGAAAAATCAACGAGCTCTGGAACGCTGGAGCGGGTATTTGCAGGTATGAAGAGAGGAAACACAACAGGTGGAAAGCAGGGGAAGGACTGTTGGGGACTGCGAAAATATTTAAAATGAGCCCTTGAAGATTTATATGTATGAGTGTGGAAAGGGTTTTGTTGAAATCGTGGCGTTGGACAATTCACAAACTCGCTGCAAACATACATGGGCACTCCTTAACATTAGTACAAAAAATATGTGTTGGGAAGGATCACACAGCTTGCCGCCACCCATTAAAGTAACTAATGTGAATCTTCGATCGACGCAGAACGAAATGTATGTACCAGTTAACTGACGGTACCTCGCACATTTGAGGAAAATGCGAAAACCGCCTTGTTTAGGACATCAAGTTCTACGCTCCACTTCCAATCTATGGAAATGGTGTTACGAGGGGTTTGGAAATGTTTGGAAAGCCGCCGACTTGTGGAAAATTACAGCGATCCAATGCCCGTCATCTTCGTCTCCAACCACTAGACTACGATCACTGGGGCGCGTACAGTGGGAGTCAGGCGGTACAATGATTCCCAACTTCGTTTTCGCACCTTTGAAAAATTACCAACATACCAATCAAAGAACCGGCTCAATGGGTTCAATCTTTCTCCAGAAACTTGAAGTACAGGCGCTCGCATACACAAAATCACTTGGCCCACTTTTTACTACACTTTAGGACAGCTAATCGGCACAAAGAAGAAATAGAAAGTTTAGAGGGCTTGAAGATCTGATTTTAATAGTGTTTTATTTAACTTACTTTCAAGTTTATGTATAAACAGGTCCAAATAAAAAGACATTCTCATCCCTGGAAAAATCACTAGAGGGGCACAATAAATTAGCTGGGTTTCAGCGCAGTTTTTTACTTTCCGCTACCCCAACAGTAACAGTAATCGTGTCAAAAAAAAATTCGGGTTTTCTTCAGATCTTTACGTTTTGAGGCCTACTGAGTCTAAACGAGCGGTGCGTAGCAACACACAACTTTCCGCCACCCCCGTAAGTTCAAACACCAGCTACATATGCGGGCGCTATATCTTCGTTCAACGCATTTCTACGGAAACACTTATGGAGAACAAAATGTAGGGACTAGCTAGCTAAGAGTACTCCGTAAGTTTGATCAAAATCGTCTGAGCAATTTTTGAGAAAATTGGAATACCGATAAATTAATATTCGACAAATCTCCTTTTCTGAGTCAACATGGCTTATATCTCCGTTCAACAGATGGATGCAGGGATAGTTGCGGAGAAAAAAAGTGGGTTTAGAATGCAAGAAGACACTCATAAGGTTTATCACATCTGTTGAAGCAGTTACCCTGGAATTCACGGAAATGTTCGAAAAAACGTTATTTTCTACACATTTTGATTGTTATCTCTGTTCAATGGATCGGCGATTTCGGTCGATGGGAAGGGGGGTGGGGGCGGGGAAAAAACTAGGTTTTTTTTGCATTTTTCTCAAACACGGCTCCGACGATTTTGATTAAACATTTTTAAATTATCTTCTACTAATCAATTCCTAACTTTTCTTATCTATATATATCTCCATGAAAATACGGTGAACGGAGATATGAGCCCATGAAGCAAAGTTTTTTACGTTTTTGGCTAAACGGCTACAACGATTATCACCAAACTTTCAAGATGTTTTCAAATAGTTATTACCTACATATTGTTCTCAATAAATGTTCCTCTGACCGTCCATTGAACAGAGATAAAAATCCAAATGTGTCTAAAATAACGTTTTTTCGAACATTTCTTCATCAGGTGTGATCAATCTTACAGAGTGTCTTTTAGTCACCCACTCCCACATTTCGTTCTCTATAATTATTTCTGTATATATAGGTTGAACGGAGATATAAGCCAAGTTAACTCAGAAAAGGAGATTCGTCGAATATTAATTTATCGGTATTCCAATTTTCTCAAAAACCGCTGAGACGATTTCGATCAAACTTACGGATGACTCTCAGCAAACCAGTCTTTACATTTTGTTCTGTATAAATCTTCCTGCAGAAATGCGTTGAACGAAGATATAGCGCCCGCATATGTAGGTGGTGTTTGAACTTACGGGGGTGGCGGAAAGTTGTGTGTAGCTACGCACCGCTCGTTTAATATAAAACCGGCTCGTGTGACGTTTGCAGAAAATGGACAAACAACATTGCACTGGGGAAATTGGAAGTAACCCCCGAAAGTCCGTTTCACTTACTACCAGTTCACACAGTACTTAACCGATAATTCCCAAACAGTAAACTCGATCCTTCTCAGAAAAGTCATGCCATTAGTCTCATAAACCACGTACGCACTGAATAATGGTTGTATGAGTAGGAGTAGCTCAATAAATTCGTAACCAATTTCTTTCAGATCTTTACGTTTTAAGGCCTAATGAGTCCAAAAAATACTATGTGGGAACATGGCCTGTGTGTGTGCTCAAACTTTTGAAAACGACCGTATCAAATCAGCTCAAACTTGATATCTCGCCTTCAAGTCATCATTGGACGTCAAAATAAGGGTTGAACAAAATCCACCGAAAGTTAACTATAGTAATCATAGTGATCAAGACACCAAATATTTTTTTTCTCAAAAACGGCTCTGACGATTTTGATTGAATTTTTTATATTGACAGCTCCCAACATGGCAACTATACCGTAAAATTCCCGTTTGTTGGAAAATGACGAGAGCAGCACAATAAATTACCAAAATTTTCGACGTAATCGATTTTAGAGTGGTTTTTAGAGAAAACGACCGATCTAAATCACCTCAAACTTGATATCTAACCCGCAGGCTGCCATGGGATGCCAAAATAAGAGTATCAGCAAAATACGCACCAAACCAACTACAGTAATCATAGTGATCAAAACACTAAATATTTTTTTCTTTTTTGGATTAAATTTTTATATGGGCAGATCCGAATGACACGACAATACTATTACGCTCTCATTGTGGGAAAATGACTGGAGCAGCACAATAATTAATAAACATTTCGACGAAAAGCTGTTTTAGGGAAGTTGGCGTCTTATAAATATCCCTCTTCAGAAAAATTCGGGGGGGGGGGGGGTAGTTCAATTGAGTTCTTACACAGTGAGCGCCTAATAACGCTCATAAGATATGTAGGAGCTACTCCAGAAATTCCGGAATTTAACCACCGCCGCTTAACTTACTACTTTCTCACAGTTTGTACTCAATTATTTCAAAACAGCCTACGCGATTATTTTAAAACAGATCGTACTGCGTCTTGAATCACCTGTGAACTGATTGCGTGACAATCGTCGTGGTACAATTAGGAGCAGCACAATAATTCCAGAACTATAATCGCTTCTTACTGTCATGCAGAACGATGTTATAAACAAATCAAAAACAGATTTGAATAGTTGTTAGAGACAAGAGTATCCCTGAATGTACGTGAGGCCAAGAAAAGATGTGTGATGCGTCGCACCAGGTATTTCTTACGCAGTAATAGACAGAGGAATTTCAATTCATAATACACAACCACGGATTTTATAAAAGGAAAATTGTTGTGGTTCATCTTTTAGTGAATTCAACCTCAGCTATTTCGTGTGTATTATTCTCACGCTATGAATGAAAAATAGTACTTATTCTCAATATTAACATGTGTTACTTGAAAGCGAACTCCTAGCTAACACGGGCCAGTTTCAACTATTGCTGGAAAATACTTCGATTCAGTACCGTAGAGGGCTACCAAAAAACTTGAAAAATAGGGTATAGTAAATTAACTGTAACAGCGATAGCGCAGGATAACTGAAATCCATTTAAGTTAGGCCATTGTTCTCAAAATCGAGGTTTGCTGGGCAGATATACCTTATAGTCATTCAAACTTACTCGAAACAGAACAAAACAAATCTCAACGTGGTTTTTGTAAGCAGTCAATAAGACTGGAGAATGTTGTCCTCGGCCCTTACCAGTATCTATGGTGCCAGTTAAGGTCGAGAGAAGTGGAGAGTGGACTTTAATTGAGGACTAAGTAGCTGAGTGCGTTTGGCTCAAGCTCGAGCATTACGTGACGAGATACTGTAGTTTCGGATGCTTCATTTTTAAAGTACGCCCACTGTGATGGTGCAGTAAAGGAACTAACACCCCAGTTTTGCTCTCTACTAATAACGGCGGTTTTAGCCAAAATGCGTATTTATTGAGATTCTCTGCACATGAGTCGTTCGTTTTTCAGATTTCCCCCAAAACAGCTTCAACGATGACTATCAAACTTTTTGGTTACTCCTTGTAACTTGAAGCTTAACTTGACAATTTGTTTCCTGTACGTTTTCGTGGAAGCGCGTTGGTCGATGGTACATCTAAATATCTTGGAAAGCTATGGAATGATTCACATCATGTACATTCTAAAAATTGCGCGCAAGCCCAGTTAATTTCCAAAGCGAAGAAAATATCAGTTACGATTTCGACCTGCTCGACATCGCAGCAATTGGCTGTTGAGTGAATCTGCGGATGGAATACAGTAGTCGGGTAAGACTATATTCCATGGGATGTGGGGGAGGATGATGTGATAGTGCGTGGGTGGGATGCCGCTGTCGTCAGATGTGACCGAATGAGAGAATGGAAAAAGAGCTTTGGCTTAGAGGCCTTACAGAAGATCCTTTCGTCCGCTTCCTCCCTCTCCCACGACCTCCGCGAAATAAGTACGTGATGTTCCGAGATTTTGCGGTCATAAAAAGGTCACGTTGCTTTTCTTTGCCTCATATTTCAGGGAATAAAACCTAATGCGTATCGCTCTTCTCCTTCCCAACCTCTGTCCCCAACCCCAACGCAGGGGCTCAGTCTTCCGAATCTGGTATTGCCGCTCCTCGCTCCCTCTTTCGAAAAAAGGCCCAGAAATAAAAAGGGAGATTTTGATCGTGATTTAGTTCGGAGCTTTTTTTCATTACTTTGAATTACTTGGCCGTATTTTTGGAGCCCGAAGTACACAGCGCGAATTTAGGCCCCATCGTGACATCTTCTGAACTAGAAACTCCACTTCACTCTCTCTTTACATTCCTTAGCCATGCAAAGTAGAAAAGAAAATTCTGTAATCTATTGTGTGCTACTTATCAAGGTGATTAAAAAAAACACCAATTTACACAACACAATTAGCCTTACTGAGGGTTTTGGCCAGGGTAGACTAGAATGAACCATGGAGATGCTTAGTGTAGCAAGAAACTTGTAATTTGAAGAGTCGGGATATCACAAGATTTGAAGACTTAGATGTACAAAGAAGTGACTAGAACAGAATATGATTTGAGTGTAGAAGCACGAACAAGGAGGGTTCTGAAGGCGTGAAATTGGTTGTACGGGGAAGAAAGGAGAAATCCGAATTAGATGTCGATGACAGGTGAAACGAGTATCTATTGGGAGAACTGGAAGACGACTGTATTTCACGAGAGCTAGTAGATGACTGTGTGTTGGGAGAACTGGGAGACAACCGACTTATGCGAGAACTCATAGGTGAATGAGTTTGGGAGGAGCTGTCTATTTTGGAGAGGAATGTAAATTGAGGGGAGGAGAAAGGATATTTGGGAAAGTCCAGAAAAGGGGAAAATTCGTTGACACTTGGAAATAACTGAGGAGCGGGACTTCCTGCAGGTATACAGCATTTCCAAGCCAAATTAATCCACTTTCCAAACCAAATGAATCATTTTGCGAAAATGAAGCGAACGGCGATGATGAACAGCTCGAAATTACTGACATTATACGTCCTTTCTGTGTGATCTGCTCCTCAGCATTTTTCTGCAATTTGAAAAAATGTCCAATTCGTTTGGCTAATTGGAAAGTTCGAGAGAACGGTTCGGGAAAGGGTCCATTTAGTTTGGAAAAGGGTTCGTTTGGTCAGGAAAAGGATTATTTGACTTGGAAATGCCATAAATCTCGCTTACAAAAACTATGGTTCTTGGTATCATATAAGTTAGTTATGCTATGAGAGGTTAATAACGCGTGTGAACTGATGAGTACGAACCTCCGCAGTAAAATCTTCATGATAACCAATCATGATAGCCAATGATGCTCAATTACCTATACATTGAACTGTTAATGGAGAACGGAACTAGCAGCAGCCCAATAAATTACGAGCGCAATCACTTTCTACTTTGAGCGTTCAGTCGGTCATATTACAATGTAAGTGGCTGAGGGCAGTTGTTTGACGAGTAATCCCAGATATTTAGCTTATGTTGTGTTATGTCACAGCTGAACCAATCACACAATCAATTACCAAGTCACCGCTAAAATGAGAGTATCAGCAAAAACCGCACACAACTAACTATAGTCATCATGGTGATCAATAAACCAAATTTTTTTCTCAAAAACAGCTTCAATGGTTTTTGTTAACTTTTCTGTGTAGTCAGCTATAAATGATCCAACAATACCATAAAATTCTCATTGGGAAAATGACACAACGGTTTATAAATTGTCTTCCGGACGTGGTCTCACACCTCCGAGACCCATTCCATTCAATTCAGCATCGAAAAATACCAGTAAACCACACGAAACATGACAACGAAACGAAGGAAACTAAATATTTCAGTCGGTGGTAGGGGCCTGTAGACAATTGGCACGACGTGGTGAGTCGAGCGGGCGGGTGGTTTTGATGGAACGGGAGAGAGGGTACAAACGATGAAACGAATACTTACACTGTAGTTGTTGTACCGCGAGTTCTTTCAATTAACAGACTTTGGCTCCCTATAATTACTGTGATATCACTGTTTTCCGTCTAGACGGAGTCGTACATCTTTGAGAAGTGTGTGTACCAAATGAGATTTTTGAGCGAAAGAGCGGAATTTTTTAGACAACGTGAAAGGCATCAAATGGCCCGCAGGGTGGACATTTTGGATTTGGCATCCTAATGTCTCGAAACGTGTAGTATTAAATTGTGAGTGGGGATTGTAAAATAATTTTCTTCGCCGAAAACATAGGTGTATTATTCAGAATAGATATTAAACCAAAATTACCAAGCATTTCGACTAAAATCGATTTTAGCGCAGTTTCGGTTTATTCTGAATCACAACCCTATGTTTTCGGCCAGGAAAATGTTTTACAACCCTCCCACAAAATTTGATACTTTACGTTTCAAGACATCGATATTCCAAATCTGCAAGGTCCGTCCGCCGTCCGGGCCATTTTATGCCCTTAACGTCATTTAAGAAATCCTTTCTTCCGCGCAAAAATCCCCCTTTGGTATCCCTTTGGTCGTGCCCATCTGCTCGGCAATCCGATCGGACGAGGCAAAAAATGCCTAAAAAACACAAAATACACTGTTTTTGGTATCGTTTTCAAGGTATTTTTAGATGCTGCGTCGAATGAAAAGAGTATCATAAGTGTACAACTGTGTATAGATCGAAAATAATGAAATTACAGCAACTGTAGAAGAACTGTTGAAAGTAATCGTTTCAGCGTGTCGCACCAAACATCCGTCACGTCGTGCCAATTGCCTACCTGCGCCCACAGACGCCTGTAATTTGTAATTTTCGTCGTTCCGTCGTAGTCAGGTCATGTCTCGCATGTTTTACTGGAATTTATCGATGCTGAGTCGAATGGGATGGTTCTCGGAAGTGTGAGATTAGGCCAAGCAGTTCAAGAGAATAATAAACCGTTGCGTAATAATTTACAGCATTTTTCCCTTATAAACTCCACTCAAATGTAATTAGAATCTTCAGAAAACATCAAATGGTATTGCAACCCATACGATGAGTTTTTTATAACACTCATAAAATATACAGATACTATTCAGGAATTTCAACCACAGCCGTTTCACTTACTACAATTTAGCCGATAACTCTGGAAAAGTGATTATTAACCCACTCAAAATCGTATGATTAGCCTCACAGCACAATAAATTCCTAAACTGTAATTTCTACCGCTTTCTGCCGCAGTGAAGTGGTGTTTTATGCAGTTCAAATGAACTGAGTGAAAGGCACGTTGAGTTAGTAGCAAAAGACACGAACACCAGTGAATTTAAGAGCTAAGGAAAGTTGTGTGCAGCGGAGCATCTGATATTTTATTGGATTACAATCGTGGTTTTTAAAAACTTCGAGTCAACGGTTCTGAAAATAGAGAGAAATCTGTGCTATAGAAGAAAGCTTGTAATAGAAACGAACACTAGTCTGGTTTCCAGAATTGTTCACATTGCTTCCTAATAACGAGCATATCATTATTAAACTTCCATCGTATATGTCGCTAATTGAAGTAGCAAATGCATTTTATCATAATGTTTGTTAATCAAACGCGCCATATTTTGAGCGAGGTTAAACATTGTATATTGCTTTTCAGATTATTGGAGTTGTACTCACCAAATATGTACTCGTAATCTTGAGGGGGTCATTTTTGAGAAAACTTCACTTTGTACATGGCTTTTTCTACTTACTCAACTCATTTATCACTCAGTTCATTTGAACTTGGTCAAACAACAATTCACGGCAGCAGAAAGCGGTAGCGCTTAAAATTCCGAAATTTATTGTGCTGCTCGTACTCATTCCCGGACAATTATTGAGCAATTGGTACACAGTGAATTAATGAGGCTGTAAACACGATTTTTTTGAAGAAGGATAGTTGTTACTTTTCCTGAGTTATTGGGTAAAAACGTTAAGAACTGGTAGTGAGCGAAACGGCGGTAGTTGAAATTCAGGAATTTCTGGAGTGAGCCCCGTGTATCTTATGAGCGTTTTTAAACGCTCACCCATTAGGTATTGGATTGGACTACAATGCCAATTTTTTTTTTCACATTCTACAAGAATCCCAGTGGAGTTTATAAGGAAAAAACTGCGCTAAAAACGCTTTTCGTCGGAAATTTTGATAATTCATTGTGCTGCTCTCGTAATTTTCCCAATAATAGGAATTCTATGGTACAATGTCCTTATTACGGGCTATCAGTATAAAAAATTTAATCAAAATCGCTTGAGCCATTGTTCGCGCCAATATGCGAACCCCTGGTTAAAACAAACCCGAAAAAAAAGTGGTCAAAGAAAACCCTTGGGAGAAAATTGAAAATAGGTAATATAAAAAAAAAGCCAAAATAAAACTGCTTCTAATTCATCAAAATAAAACCCAATCGAAATTAAAACTCAGTTACAAGAAAAAAAAGTAATTCCACTTCAAATTAGAAATGAGGAAATGACAACAAAAGAAACGGCGTAAGATAAAAGTCAATTGCACGCTGCTCTGAAGAAATAAAAGGAACGACCCGACCTAGTGTGAAGTTGTAGATGACGAGGGACGATACGCGTCTGACGCGAAAACTTCGCCCGGGCACCGACCAAACGCAAACTAAAATATTCTCCGAACGTAAGTCAAAATAAAAGAAGTGATGACTGTGAGGGCGAGCTCAACCCTAAATAGATTGCACGATTTTAGAGAAAATTCGGCAAGTTTTATTGGACACAACAATATGACATGGCGACGAACGCAATGCGACTGATCTTACGCTCCTGGATCCGGCAAGTGACTCACTCTGGCGGCAAAGATGCCTGTGACTAGTCGTCACAAGGGACAGGTCTTTCTCTTTTTACTTTCCGCTACCCGAAGGGAAGGAAAGTATAGTAATCGGCCCAAAAAAAAATTTGGGTTTTCTTCAGATCTTTACGTTTCAGACCCTACTGAGTCTAATAAACCTAATTTCGGCGCGTGGTCCGTGTGTATGTGTGTGTGTGTGTGTGTGTGTGTGTGTGTGTGTCTGTAGTTCGATTTGCGGGAGAACGGCTGATCCGATTGAGCTGGTTCTTTTTTTGTTTTGTTCGTTATTTTTTGTAGACACCAAAATAAGGTTATGGACGATTTCGGCCGGTGGGAAGGGGGGTGGGGGGACGAAAATGTACCAAAAACTAGGGTTTTTCGCATTTTTCTCGAAAACGGCTCTAACGATGTTGATTAAACTTTCAAATTATCTTCTACTAATCAATGCCTAACTTTTCTTCTCTATACATATCTCCATCAAAATACGGTGAACGGAGATATAGGCCTATGAAGCAAAAATAGGTTTTTTACGCTTTTTGGCAAAACGGCTTCGGCGATTTTCACCAAACTCACAGGATGTTTTCAAATAGTTAATACCTACATATTGTTCTGAATAAATGTTCCTCTGACAGTCCATTGAGCAGAGATAAAAATCAAAATGTGTCGAAAATAACGTTTTTTCGAACACTTCCGTAAATTCCAGGGTAACTGCTTCACCAGATGTGATAAATCCCAATGGAGTGTCTTTTAGTCTTCCATACCACCATTTCGTTCTGCATAATTATTTCTGTATATATATGTTGAACGGAGATATAAGCCAAGTTAACTCAGAAAAGGAGATTTGTCGAATATTAATTTATCGGTATTCCAATTTTCTCAAAAACGGCTCTAACGATTTGGATCAAACTTACGAAGTACTCTCAGCTAACTAGTCCCTACATTTTGTTTTATATAAATGTTTCTGTAGAAATGCGTTGAACGAAAATATAGCGCCCGCCTATGTAGCTGGTGTTCTAACTTAAAGGGGTGGCGGAAAGTTGTGTGTTGCTACGCACCAGATATTTATTTTCTTATTCATCTTCTCTCGTTTTTTTTGTTGCACCGACAGCCATTTTTAAGAAAAAAATTTGGGGTTTTGATCACTATTATAACTATAGTTAACTTACGATGGATTTTGCTCATACCTTTATTTTGGCGTCCCATGGTAACCTGTGGGCTAAATATCAAGTTTGAGCTGGTTTGGCACGGTCGTTTTTTCTCAAAATCGTTCACAGACACACAGACCATTTTCCCAAATAGTGTCTTTCGGACTCAGGAGGGTCTGAAACGTAAAGATCTGGAGAGAACTCAAAACTTTTTTTTTAAAGCCGATTACATAACTTTCTTTTCTACTTTGCAGAGCTTAGGAAAGTAAAAATAATTACTTATACTACAATGATCGAAAAGCAAGAATCTATTTCCTCACGTAAATAAATCCTATACATTGGGTCTTTTGCGTACGTAAAGGGGGGGGGGTCAAAATGTTCATCTATCAGTCCATTGAACAGAGATGAGTTGATTGCCTCACGCACCACTTGTTAACATGTTTGTTGCTTGAAGTATTAGCACGCAATTCTTTTGCACTGTGCGCTTCCTCAGGGTCACTTCATTAATTTCTGGATCTGTCAATGATTTAGTCGTGCCTATCGGTTCAGAGCACCTGCTCATATGATAATGAAACAAATCACAGATGCTGAAGAATCCCATTTGTTCAATGTCATTTTGGCGTTCCATGGTAACTTACGCGCTAGATATCAAGTTTGAGCTGGTTTGGTATGGTCGTTTTCTCTAAAACTCGTTCACAGACACACACACACACACACACTCCATTTCCCCAAATAGTGTTTTTCGGACTCAGGGGGGTCTGAAATGTAAAGATCTGAAGAGAACTCAAAATTTTTTTTCAGTCGATTACATAACTTTCCTTTCTACTTTGTAGAGCCAAGGAAAGGAAAAAAACGATGCTAACTTGTGCGACAAGAGTGCGTATACGATAACGGCGGGAGTATAAGAAGAAGGGAAGAGAAAAGCGGATTTGATACGGTGGTTTTTTCTAAAAATCGTTTTCAGACACACTCACACAGACCATTTTCCCAAATATCGTTTTTCTGACTTAGTAGGGTTTAAAACGTAAAGATCTAAAGAAAACTCAGTTTTTTTTCAGCCGATTGCATAATTTTCTACTTTGTAGAGCCAAGGATAGTAAAAGCGTGTTTTGATCACTAAGATAGCTGTCGATTTTGGGTCAAATTTTATGGTGGGGCCCATCAAAAATTAAATTTCGATTAATCACCCTCCTCCAGCAGCTCTTCCTTCATCCTGCAGAGGGGAACAAAATTCTTGAAGCTCTTCGCTCAATTGAAACCAAATTTAATTCTAAACGAAGCACAAATAATGAGGTTGATGATTGTGGAACAGCATTCATTCTTTACTTTTTGTTTTTTTAAATTATAATTTCCGAAATTTGTTTCACGGCCTGGACCTGCGAAACACCACATAAACGACGTAACGGGTGTTTTTCGAATTTAAATATTTCTGTAGTTTCTGAACAACAAGGAAGTTCATCCGGATAACGCGAGTTTGTTCTGTGCGCCAATCAAAGGCCGTAACGTTCACGAAGCGTGTGATCGAATGTCTGTTCGCTGGGGCGATAAATTCATTGAATGGTCCCCTCCTATCCGGGAGTTCAGAGTAATTTCTTTACGCCGCAGTAAATTTATTATGTATTATCGGGTTCAACGTAGTTTCCCGTAGTCAATGCAGCGTGAAGAATCGCTTCGTGAGATCTCGTTCGCCCCGTGTGTCATTGAGCCTAAATGGTTCGTATTAAATTGTTTCGTCCCACTGCTAAACTAATCAACGGTAAAATACCGCCATCTTTTTTGTGTGTAGTATTCACGTGGTTTTTACGTTAGCCGACGAAGCAAATCTAGTGCAACACATTCTTCAGCACCACTTAGGCTTCATCTAATTAGAAATCTATTTTTCACTCAGTTCATTTGAACTCGGTAAAATATACGCGCTCAGAGTTTTGGGATTTATTGAGATGCTCATTCTCACGCCATAATCATTATTGAGCAATCAGTGTACAGGTGATTTACGAGACCGTTGACGTAGTTTTTTAAATAGGATCTTGTCTTCTGCCTTGGAATTATCGATGAATGGATACGACGGTGGTTCGTCTTCCAAAATTTCTGGGGTTGCTTCTAAGTATCTTATGAGTTAAACTTTCATCGTATGGGGAGTTTATTGGACAGTTGCGCTAATTTTTCTGAGAATGACAATATCATATAAGCGAGACTGCGCGAATGTGACTGGTGATGTGGCATGTTGACACGGAGAGGGGAAAATAAGGTTTGTAGTTGCTGTATCAAAACTGGGTTATATCAAGGTTATAAAAACAAAAGAATATTTTCTAGAAAACGGCCTCAAGAATTTTGGTTGAATTTTTCGTATGAACTGTTCCAAACGACCTGATGAGAAAATATCTGGTGCCTTGCAACACACAACTTTCCTTAGCTCCACGTCAATTCACTTTGTACATGGCTTTTTCAATTTACTCAATTCATTTGAACTTGGTCAAACAACACTTCACGGCAGCAGAAAGCGGTAGCGCTTACAGTTCCGGAATTTATTGTGCTGCTCGTACTCGTTCCGTGACCATTATTGAGCAATTGGTGGACAGAGAATTAATGAGACTAATCTTACGATTTTAAGAGGGTTAATAATCACTTTTCCAGAGTTATCGGCTAAATTGTAGTAAGCGAACCGACGGTAGTTGAAATTCCGGAATTTCTGGAGTAACCCCCATATATCTTATTAGTGTTTTTAAACGCTCACTCTGTAGGTATTGGGTGGCACTACTAGACCAATTTTTTTTCAACATTCCAGTAACATTTCAGCGGATTTTATCAGGAAATAATCGCTCTAAAATCGATTTCCGCCGAAACTTGTGGTAATTTATTGTACTGCTCTCGTCATTTTCCCACAAATGGAAATTTTAAGGTATAATTGCGATATTGAGAGCTATCATTATAACAAAATTAATCAAAACCGTTCGAGCCGTTCCTGAGAAAAACAATATTTGGTGTTTTGATCACTATGATAACTATGGTTAACTTTCGGTGGATTTTGTTCATACCCTTATTTTGGCCTGTCATGGTTACCTGCGGCCTAGATATCAGGTTTGAGCTGATTTGGTACGGTTGTTTTCTCTAAAAATCGTTCACAGGCACACAGACCATTTTCCCAAAAAGTGTTTTTCGGACTCAGTCGGGTCTGAAACGTAAAGATCTGAAGAGAACTCAAAACTTGTCAGCCGATTGCCTAACTTTCCTTTCTACTTTGTAGAGCCAAGGAAAATGAAAATGGCGAAAGCAGCACGGGTCTATTTCCTTTTCAAAGTTACCTTCTCCAAACCCTCATGAAGATCGTTATATCAGCGGGGCGAGAGCAGCGCAATCAATTATCAAATTGCGCACTTTCTTGCCTGTAAACTCACCAACCCCCACGAAAACCCTAAGAGTTTTAAATTGCGAATCAGCCACCGCAAGAGCACGTACTATTTCGGAACTGCCGCTTCGGAAGGCGGGTCTCCGGTGAACGGAAAATGTGCTTCGAATTAGGGGTGGTCTTCAGGAAACCTTCCCTTACTCCCGTTTCAAGGCCTTTAGCCCTTCCGTTCTTATTGAGGGAAGAGCTTCACTTCTGTCAAGAACCCACTTGACCAACCTTTTCCATTTCGCCTAAGTCGCTTTCAGCGGCTACAATCTTCTCTGTAGAAAACCTTGTCACTCAGTAACTTGGGAAATATCGAAATATAAAATTGGAGGGGGGTGAACATAAATTTACAGTGTATAGGAAACCAACTTATACGGACGTGGTTATCCATAATAGTTCCAATCACCCAACATCTCATAAATTTGCGGCATTTTATAGTATGATTAATAGGGCACTATCGGTCCCAATGAATCAAGTAGCTTTTCAAAAAGAAAAAGAAATAATTTACTCTATAGCGGTGAGTAATGGTTATCCTAGAGCTACAATAAATAGAATTTGGGGAAGGATTAGCAGGAAGAAATCCCAGTTAGCAGTCACAAATTTGGAAAGGGAAGATAGGGAACCAGATAATAGGAAATGGGTTAGCTTACCCTTTTATAGAGATATAACCCAGAAAGTAGGCCGTTTATTAGAAAATAGGGGCTTCAGAGTTGGTTTTTATTCACAAAATTCCACAAAGAAAATATTAGGGAGTGAAAAAGATAAGATTCCTTTAGAGGACAAAGGGGGTGTATATATATTAAAATGTGACTGCGGAATCCAGTATGTAGGACAAACCGGTAGGAAATTTAAAACTAGAATGAAGGAACACAGTGATGATCTTAGGTTAGGAAGGGGTAGGACAGAAGCTTTTGAAAAGCAGAAGACGACCATAGAATCAGTTATGAGATAGGTGGTAATAATCCAGCCATTGGGATAGCTCATGTTTGCCAAAAAGGTCCAAAATTGGATGCTTTAGAATCTTTGGAAATTCAAAAAATTCATAATTTAGGAATATCAGTCAACGACCTGGATGTAATTAGGCGCTCCCCTCTAATTGATATTTTCTTGTGAATTCCCTTCTCCTTTCACCTTTTGCCTTTCACATTCATGCCACCTTTCTAATGCTAGGCCCATCAGAAGGCACCTTTCACTTTTGTATAAAAGAAACTTCTCACAACTTCCTCACTCTGTATTGTACTGATGATGGTCTAGTAAACCGAAACGCGTCTACAAGTTATCATTGTCTTTATTTTACCCGTGGAAATAGACTACTTCGTCTCAACTCGTCTTTTATAAGATGGATTTCCACTATCTCGCCGCACCCACCTTACATTATGAGAACGCAATTTTATTCTCGTCAATTATTTTGTTGGTTTGTTACTTGTTGATGAAGCAAAAGTGAGGTTTCTTGTACCAAGTGTACTCTTTTTTACTTTCCTTGGCTCTACAAAGTAAAAAGGAAAGTTATGTGATCGGCTGAAAAACATTTTGAGCTTTCTTCAGATCTTTACGTTTCAGACCCTCCTGAGTCCGAAAAACACTATTTGGGAAAATGGTCTGTGTGTCTGTGAACGATTTTTTGAGAAAACCACCGTATCAAATCCTCTCAGACTTTACATCTCGCCCGCAGGTTACCATGAGACCCCAAAATAAGGGTATGAACAAAATCCACCGAAATTTAACTATAGTTATCATAGTGATCAAAACACCAAATATTTTTTTCCCGGAAAATTTCCATTTGTGGGAAAATGACGAGAGCAGCACAATAAATTATCACCATTTTCGACGAAAAGCGTTTTTAGCGCAGTTTTTCCTTATAAACTCCGCTGGAATTTTTGTAGAATGTTAAAAGAAAAATTGGTATTGTAGTCCAATCCAATACCTAAAGTGTGAGTGTTTGAAAACGCTCTTGAGATACATGGGGCTTACTCCAGAAATTCCTGAATTTCAACTACTGCCGTTTCGCTTACTACCAGTTCTAAAAGTTTTTACCCAATAACTCTGCAAAAGTAATTACTATCCTTCTTCAAAAAATTTGAGTTTACAGCCTCATTAATTATCTGTGTAACACTCGCTCAATAATGGTCCTGCAACGAGTACTAGCAGCACAATGAAATCTGGAACTGTAAGCGCTACCGCTTCCTGCTGCCGTAAAGCGTTGTTTGACCAAGTTCAAATTAACTGAGTGATAAATGAATTGATAAAATTGAATTAGCCATGTACAAAGTGAATTGTTGTAGTTCATCCATGAACCCGGTATTCATTTTCCAACTTTTTACTTTCCGCTACCCGAAGGGGAAAAAAAATTGGGTTTTCTTCAGAGGTTTTGAGGCCTACTGAGTCTAAAAAACCTAATTTCGGCGCGTGGTCCGTGTGTGTGTATGTGTGTGTATCTGTAGTTCGATTGGTGGGATCTCTCGTTTATTTCTAAAATAAATAAGATCGCAAATAGTAGCCCGAAAGTGAAGGTCCTCGTGCTGCCCTATTCACATCTTAAAATTTGGGTGGTTCCCACTTATATCAGTTTCAAATGGTGGAAAGAACAAGAACACACCTTAAGGACCACAGCGTGCCGGTCCAGTACGCAGTAAGGTAAGTTATCGAACGCGCTGAAAAGAAAAACGAGCGGAGCGTAGCAACACACAACTTTCCGCCACCCCTGTAAGTTCAAACACCAGCTACATATGCGAGTGCTATATCTTCATTCAACGCATTTCTACAGGAATATTTATGGAGAACAACATGTAGGGACCAGCTAGCTGGGACTACTCCGCAAGTTTGATCAAAATCATTAGACCGGTTTGGCAGAAAATTGGAAAACCGACGAATTAATATTAGACAAATCTCCTTTTCTGAGTTAACTTGGCGTATACCACAGATATATACAGAAATAATTATGGAGAATGAAATGTGAGTATGGATGACTAAAAGACATTCTGAACGATTGATAAAATTTGGTGAAGCAGTTACCCCAGAATTTACGGAAATGTTCGAAAAAACGTTATGTTCGACACATTTTAATTTTTATCTCGGCTCAATTGACTTTCAGAGGAACATTTATTGGGAATAATATGTAGATATCAACTATTTGAAAACATACTGAGAGTTTGGTGAAAATCGTTGAAGGCGTTTGGCCAAAAAGCGTAAAAACCCAATTTCTGCTTCATAGATCTATATGTACGTTCACCGTATTTTTATGGAGATATGTACGGAGAAGAAAAGATAGATATTGATTAGTAGAAGATGGTTAAAGTTTAATCAAAGTCGTTAAAGATACTTTTTAGAAAAATGCGAAAAACGCTAGTTATTGGCACATTTTCGTCCTTCCGCCCCTCCCATCGGCCGAAATCGTCTACAAAAAATAGTAAACAAAACAAAAATATCTGGTGCGTTGCAACACACAACTTTACTTAGCTCTACGTCAATTCACTTTGTACATGGCTAACTCTATTTAATCAATTCATTTATCACTCAGTTAATTTGAACTTGGTCAAAAAACGCTTAATGACAGCAGGAAGCGGTAGCGCTTACAGTTCCGGAATTTATTGTGCTGCTCGTACTCATTGCTGGACCATTATTGAGCAATTGGTACCCAGATAATTAATGAGGTTGTAAACACGATTTTTCAAAAAAAGGATAGTAATCACTTTTGCAGAGTTATTGGGTAAAAACATTTAAAACTGGTAGTAAGCGAAACGGCAGTAGTTGAAATTCAGGAATTTCTGGAGTGTGCCCCATGTATCTCATGAGCGTTTTTAAACACTCACCCTTTAGGTATATGATTGGACTACAATACGGATTTTTTTGACATTCTACAAGAATTCCAGCGGAGTTTATAAGGAAAAAACTGCGCGAAAAACGCTTTTGGTCGAAAATTTTGATAATTTATTTTGCTGCTCTAGTCATTTTCCCACAAATGGTAATTTTATGGTATGATTGCCTTATTAAGAGCTATCAATATAAAAAATTTAATCAAAATCGTTAGAGCCGTTTTTGAGAAAAAAAAATTTGGTGTTTTGATCACTATGATAACTATAGTTAAATTTCGGTGAACTTTGTTCATATCCTCATTTTGGCGTCCCATGAAGACCTGCGGGCGAGATATCAAGTTTGAGCTGATTTGGTGCGGTGGTTTTCTCTAAAAATCGTTCACAGACACACATTCACACAGACACACAGACCATTTTCCCAAATAGTGTTTTTCGGACTCAGGGGGGGTCTGAAACGTAAAGATCTGAAGAGAACTCAAAATTTTTTGTTCAGCCGATTACATAACTTTCCTTTATACTTCGTAGAGCAAGGAAAGTAAAAAGAACCAGGCTCAATCGGCTCAGCCGTTCTCCCGCAAAGTGAACTACATTCACGGACTACGCGCGGAAATTAGAATTTTTAGACTCAGTAGGTCTCAAAACGTAAAGATATGAAGAAAGCCCAAATTTCTTTTGACACGATTACTATACTTTCTTTTCCCTTCAGGGTAGCGGAAAGTAAAAAGAAGAGTTTTCTTCAGATCATTACGTTTCAAGGGCTACTGAGCCCAAAAAGTACCTTTTGAGAAGTGAACGCGATTGAGGTGAAATAGCTGCGCCGTATCAGCTCCTATGTTATTTTTAACCAATTTAAAAAAATGAAAATACGAAAACAATCGGTTTAAAACTGACTATAGTTCTCATGGCGATCCAAAGCGCTACCATTTCCGAGTTATATTTTACCAAGTTCAAATAAACTGAGCGGGGGAAAAAGCGCCTCATCACACAACATTCCCTAGTTTTACGTCAATTCACACGATGTTCATGTTTTGCTACTAATTCGTGTTTTTTTGTTCAAAACATCACTTCACGGCGGCAGTTCCGGAATGTATTGTGCTGCTCGCACTTACGCCCTAACCATCATTGAGCAAATGGTACACAGATAATTAATGAAGCAGTATACTCGATTAAAAAAAAAAAAATAATAATCACTCTTCCACCTTTATCGGGTAAACACTTTTAGAAACGGTAGTAAATAAAACAAATTTCAGAATTTCTGGATTAGCTTCTGTACATATGTGCGTTATTAAAAACTCATCGCGTAGGTACTAGGTTGGAGTATCACCTTTTGAAGGTTCTAATCACATTTTAGCGGAGTTTATAAGGGAAAAACTGCGCTAAAATCGACTTTTTTCGAAATGTTTGGTAATTTATTGTGCTGCTCTCGTCATTTTCCCACGAATGGGAGTTTTATGGTATTTCCGTCTCATTAGATGCTGTAAATGAAAAAAGTTTAATCAAAATCGTTCGAGCCGATTTCCAGAAAAAAAATATTTCGTGTTTTGATCGTAAAACTATAGTTATTTTCGGATGGATTTTGCTCTCACTTTTATTTTGGAGCTCCATGGTGATCTGCGGGCTAGATACCAAGTTTGTGCTGGTTTCGTTCTGCCGTTTTCTCTCAATAGCGTTCACACACAGACAGCCCATTTGCCGAAATAGCGTTTTTCGGACTCAGTATGAAGAGAACTCAAACATTTTTTGTCAGCAGATTACACAACTTTCCTTCCTACTTCGTAGATCCAAGGAAAGTAAAAAGATTGGATTAGTAGCTGAAGCTATGAAAATCGTTTTATGTGTGTGGGTCGGCGCACCAAATATTCACAGCGTTTTCAATAATTGCAAAACAATTAACAAGCAGGTTAACGAAACAGTGCGATGGCTACTTCAATGGAGCGCCTCAATAAATTCTGGATTCTTAAGCGCTGCTATTTTCCCCGTAGAACGTTCTTTAGTGCTTTACCAAGTTCATATAAGCTGAGGCTGGATTTGTTGCAAGGGATGGGTGAAGTTGTTTGATGCGTCACACCAGGTACTTTATTTTACATAGAGCTCACGCGCCTCGCCGTTCCACATCTCCTAAGGTGTACTCGCATGAACACTGCATTTAGTCAGTACGCTGTACGCCTCACATTTATCGTTTTCTTTTCAATCTTCGTTCAGTCAAAATCTGACCCTTCGTTTTCATTTTTCAGGTCGACTTGAAGAAACTAAACGTATTTTATCGAGAAAATGCGGGTTTTTCGTTGGTCACGGTTGGAGTTGACGCGGACATCGTCAAAGCCATAAGGAACGCCGTTAAGACCTTCGAGAGAATGGGGTGCAAAACCAAAATGGTAAGTTTTCTCGATAAGATTTAGATCATTCGCGGAGAAATTGTTAAAAGATGTCAACTGATGAAGAAATGATCATTTCCGCACTTTTGCGACGTCTTCGGGCAGTTCCCTTGACAAATGTTGCTTAAAATAGGGCGTGAAGTCCTAATTCATTAGCTCGTTTCGTAGAATGCTTCGTGTGAAGGGGTGACCGCCATAAAATACTCACGAGGGTTAAAGGGAAAACTGCGAAAGACTAACAACAGCTACTTTCTCTACTTTCAGTGGCTCTTTAAAGTTTGTAGGGAGAAAGAAGCCGATCGGCCGAAAAAGCTTTACGTCGCGCTCATCCGGTGGGACTTTGGACTTAACGCTCCTGCAGGAGCCTAGTTCCCCCTCGTCTGGCCTATCCTTCGTCCCCTTACAAAGCCATTTCCATTTTGTTTCGACAACGAGAACTTCTCTCGGGTGTTACAATAGCGAGACTTCTCTTTAGTTGCCGCGAAATAATAATTTCGAACCTGATATATGCACATACATCACAATTTTCATCTAAAAGCCGGTAGTTAGCTATCGCTCGAGACGTGCTGCGATGCAGGATTATTATTCTGCGTGAAGCAAAGAATAACTTCCACCTCAGACCCACTTTGACTTGAAGCTGCCCGCAACAAACTAACTTTTGTTTCAGAAGCTTTCAGAACTCAATTTCAGCCGATTATAACTCCGGCGAAACGAGCAAACTGTTCTTCTTAAATTGAACGGTTGCTCGCGGAATGACAATATACCGCTTCAACTATCCGCTGAAGGGCATTTGGGACCCCAAGAGGCTCAAGTTGTCCGTTAGCTCGGCTTTAAAATTAAAAAAAAAAGAAGAAAACAGCACGCAATAAAGTTCGACCAGGAGCGAGCTTTTCCTTGTACTCACGCTCTGCCTCTCGCAACTCGGATTTTAAAACCACTTGCTACTATCAAGCGGATTCTGTGGCGAAACTGCGGTATTCGACTCCCGTACTGCTCTTCCTAAAACATCAGGTGGGACCCATCCCACGACTTCAATCCCACACGTTTAGCAATTTTGATCGTTTTCACTGACGAAATAGAAAGGAAAGTTATGTAATCGGCTGAAAAACTTTACGTTAGTTTTCATTCATTGCGTCAGTTGTTTTATTGTTTTTATTTTTACCTTAAACAGATCATTCATGAGACTGTTAATACAATACTTTTGAGAAGGTTCCTGTTTATCGTTTTCTAAAGGTTAGATGATAACAGTGAGAAATGTCAGAATATTAAATGGAAGAAGTTTCTAGCTGAAAAACATTTCTCTTAAGTATATCGGCTCAAATTTAATATTAAGTCTACAGGTTACTATAGGACGTAGAAATAAGAGAATTAAAAAACAAGTCTAAGTATAGTTATAATAGTGACCAAAACACCAAAAACCTTCTCCCTCAAAAAAGGCCCTAACAACATAATTTACATTTTCAGTGTCGACAGTCATGAAATTTTCATCCATCAGAAAATGACAAGAGCAATACAACAAATTATTAAAAATTTTAAATGCTGTTTTAGTACAGTTTTCTTCGTATAACTACGAACATGACACTGACGTTCTCAAATAAACCAGAGTCACAGTTCAATGAGCAACCTACACGGTATACGTTAAATAATGACCATAAAATAATCAGAAGCAACTCCGAAAATTCCGGAATTCCCACTAACATTCACTAATTTTTTTCGAAGCGTTTCCCGCTATAGTTTCAGAACTGAGAACAAGAACCGTGCCAGAAAAATCACGCGCACAATTTCATTAATTAATAATAAGTCGGGTTTTCAAATAAGTTCGTCGCATAATTAGCAGTAGCTCAATAAATTCCAAATCGTTCAGTACATCAAGTTTTTCTCTGTGGAACGTTGTTATTGGATCAGGAAATGTGCGTGGGGCCGAGGAACGTTACGCGATGCTCCCCAGAGATACTTGGTACTCCATCTCAGTTAAATGTCGTCGGGATGTTTCTACTGACTAATCAGCGCAATTAGATCGTCGGTGCATGGACATTTGAAATATTGGAGCTGTTCTTAGAGAAAATCGTGTATAACAGCGGTCCTAGGACGCTTCCTTAGTGGACTTCTGATGCTATAAAGTTTGAAGCAGGCGCTTTAATCGTTTACTTGACCGAAAAAAGTAGGACAGGGTAGGTACGCCGTAATACGTGAAAAATGTAGGGAAAGAAGAGTTTGGTGTTTTCGAGGACTCCTCGGTATCATACACAGTCAAAGGCCTTTTCAGAATCTAAAACCCTGCAAATTATTACACAACGGTTTATTATTCTTATGAACAGCTTGACCTAGTATTACTGCTCCGAGACCCATCGCATTCGATTCAGCATCGAAAAACACTTGTAAACCATACGAAACATGGCGTGACTAAAATGGAACTACGGAAACTAAATATTCCCTGCAAGCATTTATGATCCGATGTAGGGGTGTGCGGAGGAAGTGCCGGCCTCATCGGCCCTAACCTTCCTCCGCCCCTGTCGGGCAAAAAGAGTCTGGAAATTGGGACAGGGACTACTTCCAGCGAGCCCTCGGCAATTGGCACGATGTTGCGGGGCAAGCGGGCGGGTGGTTTTGATGAGACGGGAGGGAGTACTAACGACGAAACGTTTACTTCCGCTGTAGTTCCCGGGAGTTCTTTCAATTAGTTGACCCTATACGCAGTTGTACTCGTCTGATACTCATTCCATTCGACCCAGGATGTAAAAGTACCTTGAAAACGATTCGAAACACGCCAAATTTGCGATTATACTGCGTTTTGTTAATTTTTTAAACCACTTTTTGCCCATAACAACCATGGGCTTCGTCCGATCGGATTGTCGAGAAGGCGGGCACCAAATGGGATTTTTGTGTGGAAGAACGGATTTTTTGGACCACGTTAAAGGCACAAAACGGCCTTGTGGGCGGACGGGGTACGGGGGACGGACGTTGCAGATTTGTAATCCCCATGTCTTGAAACGTGAAGTATCAAATTTTGAGGGAGGGGGTCGTAAAAAATAACCATGCGCCAAAGCAGATTATTCGTCGCGTATTGTACTCAACAATCCTACGCATCTGTGCTAAACTGTGTATAACAAAACTACAAATTGACTGCACATACGCGAGTCTTTGAAAATAAAATAGAATCAGAATTAACTTCATAGTTCCCTTTGGTTCACAGGTTGACATGCCTCTATTGGGAGACTCCATTGAAATTGCGGCGTCGGTGATGTTGGAGATTGAGGACATTCCTGACCTTCTGGCAACTTCCACGAAGAAGAATAAAGTGAGTCCATCATGTTCATCGCATCGACGTTTTTTATTTTTTATTATCACGAGTAATTTGTCGTAGTTAAAGATGTGAGATCTTTGGTTTATGAACAAATTGCTCGATTTCACGGCATTTTCTGGTAAGCCCTCAGTGACACAAACAGCAATGGTGGCTTGTTTGCTGTCAAGCCCCGATAAATACGACAACCTGCAGACGGGCGCTGACCAACTACAGGCGGAAATACAACGAAATTGACACTGGACCAACCGAGGAGGTCGTTTTTTTGGGAATTATTCTGACTACAGATTGAGCTTCTTGTTACACGCGATCAATAGGTGCCTGGACTTTTCAGCAACGGTCAGACGAGATAAGGTTAGTTCGAGCGAGCACCACTGTCTCGCCACACCTCTTCTTGGCTTTTTAATATCGTTCGAATCTCCTTTCTTTTTGTGTCCCCGGTCAGCCTTTTACTTTTTCCGACAACTTTCGATTCGCTTCAAGTTATCTACTGTTATTTACGAAGCTTCGTGTCGGCAGTTTTTCTGGCCAGTTGCCTGCATTTCTACACGTCTGGCGTCACTGTTTACCCATCTAACATCGTCTCATTGCTGATTTGTACTAAGAACTCTGTTAGTTTAACCGCTAGTCGACCGGACGATTGTTTCAATTTCTATTCTCATTTCAACAGCTGATTATGAGTATATTTTTCATCATTTCGCATGCCATAATTTGTTTTTTTCCTTTTATAGTTATTAATTTACAAATATAATTCCGTTAGCACTGCGGGGATACCAGAAACTACATTCTCGGGTGAGAGCGTGTGTGGCTCATGAGTAGTGTGAGAGACAGCAATAGCACCTCATGTGAGGACCCGTGAGGTATATATAGTCTTCTGACTGTCCCGCAATTTGGGATGTGCACCGTGGCCAGATGACCTATTGTGCCAGTCCTACTGTCTTACAGGTCAATGCATAGCCTCCTGAGGAAAGACAGGTAGTTTCTGAAAGAGTTCTCGTTGGTATCCATCCTGGGAGAAGTGGTGCCAAAGACCAAAAGTCGCTCCCTTTCAAGTCTCCGGCACTGGGCGACGACATGGTTGGGAGTCTCCTCATCCGTGCCACACCACCTAAATCGAGGGGTGCCAGTTATACCCATAACATACACGTGTTTGTTCATTCTCCCAGTGCCTGGTGGTGATCCCAACAATCTGCCTTTAGTCCTTCCTCTCCATCCTCAGAAGGTTGTGTCTTGTCTCACTTGATTGCTCTGAGACAAAGCGTTTGGAGTGCCTTACTCCTGCAGCATTCCAGACCGTCTGGTGCAGTCTTCTGGCGTGTTTTCTCACAGTTCTCTTGACTAGTGACTGAGAAATTCCACAATGGGGCGGTGGCCTGATAGGTACTGTAGACGAACCGTGTCTGGCCTGATGGTCCGAACTCTCATTTCAAATGATCCACTTGTGTCGAGGTATCCAATACACATTAACTCTATTCGCGCTTGCTAAGGAGTCAAGCCGCATCCTGCACTCTAGCACCAGTTTCGATGTTGTGCAGTAGTTCATCAGTGCCTTGCACGACGCTTGACTACTAGTCAATATGTTGATAGTTCTGTTGCTACTGCCTTTTTCATGCATTAAGATTGCCCCGGCGATAATAGCTGCTTGAAAAACCATTGGAGTGGGGCCTAGGGCGATGTACGTCCTACTCCTTCCAGATCCACTTATCCACGCCCCAGACTTATCCACCTCCGATGTTTTCGATCCATCTGTATGACAGATGTTGATGCCGTTGGTAGGCCGAAACCGACGACTCTCGCTGTTCCATGGACCTCCTAATGGCTGAGGTCACCAGGAGGGCACCATCGCGTCCGTGATCATGCCAAGCTCCTTAGAAGTCTCCAAGTCCCTGAATATAGCGAGGTGTCCACCCTGTGAGGTAAATAATGTGGTGGGAAGAGAAATCACAAGATTGACACCACAACAGCTTAAGGTGGCACAAAGGGAAATAACTGAATTACGACACATCTACGGAAACTTTCCACTGTAAGATCATGTGATTTGAGTTAAAGATGAATAGTCACTGCCACTAGAGCAACTATGAACTATGAAGTTTCACGATTCGCAATATGTTCATGAAGGAACGAATATGATGTGACTAATACTCATTACTTAGCTTGGGGATGAACCCACTGCTAAGTCCAATGACATATCAGCGATAGTGAAAAAAAGATAGCAATCTTGAAGATTGTGAAAATGAAAGGACACAAACCAATTATTGCAAAGATTTATTTAAAATAAATTTGCACTTTGCTAAGGGTCGCCCATGTACAGAAAACAAACTTCCCAAATGAATCGAATTCCCACGGCCGAAATAAAATAAGTAGAAGGAAACTTCTTCCAGCCTTCGGCAGTTGACAGCTGGAGAGATGGTTAGGCGAGACGATTATGATTCGGGAAACTGGGGAGAGAGGGAATGATTGATTGGTTCATTTGTTGACCAGGGGAAATTAGGGCCATACAGCTCTCTCTACGCTATTTCCTCTGGAGCTTAAACACAACGACTCACCGTAGGATTAACATTCGAACAGTATATAAAGGCCACCAAACACTATAATAGTCTTAGTTGGTTTAATGTTTTTACCCGAAAACTCTCATTAAGTTCATTCATTCATTATTGCGTTCCGAAGAGCATGTAACCCCACACTACCGATGCCTTGTTGGCTGAAAATTAGGGAGAGAAAATTGCTTCAGATAGCTGCAACGCTATTTAAAATATTAAAAACGAAAAAACCACCAACAAATATATATATAACAAATATCAGTTTTTCAACCAAATAGACACCCGATCAAAAAACAAACTTTTAAAAATTCCGGCGCACCGTTCCTCGACATATTCGAGATCCTTTGTGGTACAGGCATCCAAATTATATAACGATCACATCGATATGTTTGACATGAGTAAAAAGGTAGACTGTTTCAAAGAAAAATTTAAAGAAATGTTAATTAAGGAATATTGAAGAAGTTATATGTATTGTGAAGTTATATGTAGAAGAAAATTATTTTAATTTAATTTGTTAACGAACGCAACTGATCAATATTTGTGAAATTGTTCAGGGATGGTGGAAGAGAGGGCCCAGTGGCACATCAATCATCCCTGATTGTTAAATAAAAGATTTCAATGAATTAATCTCTCTCTCTCTCTCTCTCTTTCTCTCAAGACACTGTGGACGAGGTTATTAGGTCAGTGGTGGGAACACGAATGAAAAATGGAAGGGGGTCAAACAAAAGAGGAAAATAGGAACAGGCACAGACCAAAACCACTCCACAACATACCACTCAATGTTCTCAATCAGTTTCAACTTTTGTTTTTATCGATCAAAAATCCCAACAAAACCGGAACCCATTGCGAGGGGAATGAAGGCTAACAATACCATAAAATTGTTGCACTTCGCTATTAACGACCAGTTTTTATTTAGCTGTCGATCTCGTTGTGCGCCAAACGTCCGTTATATCAAATCTCGTGAACCGATTGGAATGGGGGATAAATAACGTAACTTATTTATCAATGTATAAAGTGTAACCTTTTTCTGTTACAGGATCAACTGAACATATTCACGGAGCTGTTCAAAAGTTTAATGAGCACGTCTGAGTTCTCCCTCGCTGGACTGTTGTACGCTCTTTTGTTGGAGTTCAAATTCTTCATCCCCGAAAACGAAAGGCTCAAATACTCGCGTCTCTGCGACAAATTGAAATCACAATTTATGGTAAGAGGTTAAAAAAATACGTTCCTTCACTTTTGAGCGGCGGTGTTTAAAATATTAAAATAACCCAAGTGAACTGATAGAATGTTATTATTGGACTGATCATAAAACGTAGCTGTAATTGTGGGGGACGAACGTCTCACTGCTCGCCTATCACTAATGTTGAGAGGTATGAAATTCATACTGAAAGCTTCACAACCAGTTTAATGTGGTTTCAACTCTCTTAACGCAATATATCTCCAAAAGCATCGGTATCCTCGTAATATACTTGAACAGATGACTGGAACGAACCAAGTTAGCCTAAATCACGAATTATATGCCGAAACTCGTTTTGAAGTTCCTACATTCTCACATATTTTTTGGTGCGTGTATATTAGCGTGTTAGTTGAAAGTGGTTTTTACTTTCCTTGGCTCTACGAAGTAGGAAGGAAATGTATGTAATCAGCTGACAAAAAAATTAAGTTCTCTCCAGATCCGAAAAACACTGTTTGGGAAAATGGTCTGCGTGTGTGGGTCTAGGTGTTTTTAGAGAAAACGACCGTACCAAATCAGCACAAACTTGATATCTAGCCCGCAGGTTACCACGAGACGCCAAAATAAGGGTATGAGCAAAATCCACCGAAAGCTAACTATAGTTATCATAGTGATTGTTCGAACACAGTTATTTGAAATTTGCGGTTCGTGGAGTTTGTTTTCCTCTCTTTAACTTTTAACCGCGACTTCTGTTTACCGCCCGAGGAATTTGCCCATTTTTCCGCGGGTCTAGAATGTTCGGGATCTCGACATCACGAGGCGACGCCAGCACTAATTAAGAACACATTATTACAAATCACCCTCTTGCGTAGTGCACGGCCATACTCCGCCTGTTTTCTCATTACCGCTTTATTATTGTTTGAAATGTGCGTTGTTTCGTGGTACGCCATCTCAACCGTTTAGTTCGTAAATTAACGTCGTTTTTTGAGTCAATCGCGTATCGGAGGTCGACCGGTTCACGAAATCACGAAAATTCATGGTATCTAGAACTATATGTACCGTGGACATCCCAGTACGTCAGTGCCACATCGTTTTGTTGGAAAGAGTAATCCCATTGTAAATAAATACAGTCCACTTTAAATTCTCGACTGCCGGAAGTTTCGTTTATTTATCCCCCAATATTAGTGATCAAAACACAAAATATTTTTTTCTCAAAAACAGATCGAACGATTTTGATTACATTTTTTATATCGATAGCTCCCAATGAGGCAACCATATCATGAAAATCCCATTCGTGGAAAAATGACGAGAGCAGCACGAAAATTTACTGAAAGTTTCGACGATAATCGATTTTAGCGCGGTTTTTTCCTTATAAAGTCCGCCGAAATGTTACTAGAATGTTTAAAAACAATTGGTACAGCAGTCCGACCCAATACCAATAGGCGAACGTTTAAAAACGCTCATAAGATATGTGGAGGTCTCTCCAGAAATTCCGGATTTTCGACTACCGCCTGAAGTTTTTACCAAATATTTCTGCAAAAGTGACTGCTATCCTCTTCAAAAAAGTCTTGTTGACAGTCTCATTAATTATCTGTCCACCGATTGCTCAATAATGGTCTGGGAATGAGTGCGAGCAGCACAACAAATTCCGGAACTACAAGCGCTACCACTTTCTCCCGCCGTGAAAGGTTGTTTGACCAAGTTCATATGAACTGAGTGATAAACGAATTGAGTGAGCGGAAAAAGCCATGTACACAGGTGAATTGACGTAGAGCTAAGGAAAATTGTGTGTTGCAGCGCACCAGAATTTTTTTCTGTATTTAGTAGCCCCCAAAACGTGAAAAATCGACTTTTCGTTTACTATTCATTCTGAACAAAAACACCGGTTTCCGGTTTGGAAATATTT
The DNA here is from genome assembly GCA_020466155.1 of Pachypeltis micranthus. Lineage (NCBI taxonomy): Eukaryota > Metazoa > Arthropoda > Insecta > Hemiptera > Miridae > Pachypeltis > Pachypeltis micranthus. The sequence goes on along the minus strand of CM035775.1, from coordinate 37,744,539 downwards.
TTTACCTCCCTTGAAAATATAACACGTAACGTTTCAAATTATCTAGGTCCATTTGGCGTCTTTTCCATTAACTTGGTCTAAAATATCAATTCTGAAAAAAAAATTCGTTTGGTATGTAGTTGTTACTCGGCCATCTGATCAGACGAATGCATTGGAAAAACATTTGGCTACTACTTGCAAGAACTCGAGTGGCAATATAGTTAAAGTTATCGTCTCTCCCCAGCGCTCGTGTCCTGCAGTGCCTCACCTCACTACAACCACCCGTCAATTCGACTCGGCCACGTCGTGCCAGTGGCCTAGATAATGCCTATTGTTGTTTCGTATCGTTTATCAGTATTTTTCGATGCTAAATCGAATGGGGTTGGAGATTGCGTCAAGGTCCAGGACATTTTCGGAAGTTTCGCATATGTTTCATGTGCAAATATGCGTTTATGTTTCAGCACGATTATAACTCGTTTCTCTCTGTAGTTTAGTCGGGTAGCGAACAATAAAAATACTTTCTTTTTTTTATCTTAGGCTCTTTGCCTGACGTATTTCCACAGAATCGTGTGTGGAGAACAGTGGTTTCGTGTTTGACTAGTAAGAAAAAATCGTTGCCCGCTCTCAAGTAAAGGGTGAAAACCTGCATTCTGCCTTTTGGTTTATTATTCATTCAGAATGAATAATAACCCTATGTTTTCGGAACATTTTTTTACAACCCCCCTCCTTCCAATAAATTTGATACTTCACGTTTCAAGGAATCAAGACTCGAAATTTGTCAAGTCCGTCCGCCGTCTGCGCCGTGGACGTGGACTGAAAAACTCGTTCTTTCGCACAATAATCCCATTGGTATCTAGGTGTACCCGGCTGCTCTGCAATCCGATTGGTCGAAGCCCACGATTGTTATGGGCCAAACATGTTTACTAAGATTAACAAAAATTGTGGCAGTTTTATCGCAAATGCCGTGTTTGGTGACGTTTTCAAGGTATTTGTCGATGATGGGTCGAATGGAATAAGTAGCAGCTGTGCACAACTGCGTCTAGACCGACAACAGAGAAATTACTGTAATTATTCTGAGCCAAAGTCCAACAAATTAAAATAACTCGCGGGACAATACAGCGAAAATAATCGTTACATCGTCTCACTCAAACCACCCATCAGCTCATTACGTTGTGCCAATTGCATATAGACGCCTGGAGTACATATTTTTCGTCGTTGCGTCGTAGTCAGGTCATGTTTCGTATCGTTTACTGGTATTTTTCAATGCTGAATCGAATGCAAGGGGTCCCGGAGGTGTGAGACAAGATCTCGTTCTCTTCTCAAGGTGTTCAAGAGAATAATAAACCGTAGTGTATGTTTACGCCTAAGAACAGTTTATTTATTTATTCACTTTCTTTGATAACTGGTGAGCCTTGGACTTCACCTCAGATGTTACACAACTATTGTTCCTCCTTCCATCACCTGAACTGCCTCCATCGTTTTCGTCTTCCATCTCCGCCATCATTTTTATTCCTGTTACCCATCACGTCGTCTCGGCTCAATATCTCCTTTTTTTTACACATCAATGGTCAACAGCATCCTCCGATAATTTCTGTGTCTCCAACTTTGGTTTCCCACGGTCATTAGCATCCAAAGGAAACCAATATTGTCAAGCATTTGGATTCACTTCGTAACATCGTCCAGCAGTACGAAGTTTCGCATTAAACCGGTCAGAGACACGTTTTTGGTTTAATATTCATTCTGAATAATAACCCTGTTTTCGGTCACGAAAGATTATTTACAACCCCCTCTAAATTTGATACTTTACATTTCAAGACATGGAGATTCCAAATCTGCAATGTCCGATCTGACGGGGGCCGCCATCCAAGCCGGATCTAAGTTTTGTGCCTTTAACGTGGTTCAAAAAATCCGTTCTTCCGCACAAAAATCCCATTTCGTGCCCGCCATCTCGGCAATCCGATCGGACAAAGCCCATGGTTGTTATGGGCAAAAAATGGTTTACAAAATTAACAAAACGCAGTATAATCGCAAATTCGCCGTGTTTCGTATCGTTCTCAAGGTATTTTTACATCCTGGGTCGAATGAAATGAGTATCAGACGAGTACAACTGCGTATAGGGAAATACAGTAATTATCAGAGTCAAGAAATTGAAAGATCTCACGGGAACTACAGTGGAAGTCAACGTTTCGTCGTTAGTACTCCCTCCCTCCCTCCATCCCGTCTCCTCAAAACCACCCGCCCGCTCGACTCGCAACGTGCCAATTGCCGAGGGTTCGCTAGAAGTAGTCCCCGCCCCAATTTCCCCGACTCTTTTTGCCTGTCAGGGCGGAGGAAGGTTAGGGCCGACGAGGCTGGCACTTCCTCCGCACACCCCTACATCGGATCATAAATGCCTACAGACGTTTATGGGAGCCTGGCACCAGGGGAATATTTTGTTTCCGTAGTTCCATTGTAGTAAGGTCATGTATCGTATGTTTAACTAGTATTTTTCGATGCTGAATCGAATGGAATGGGTCTCGGAGCAGTAATACTAGGTCAAGTTGTTCATGAGAATAATAAACCGTTGTGTAATCATTTGCAGGGTTCTTCAATAACTGTAGAAGAGTTTTATTTCAGTCCTTTAGTATATTTAATTATCTTTAAGAGACCTTTTTTTTCTTTTGCTGCTTTACTTCTTTCTTTCTTATATATTCCTTCTCAAAATATAGTCTAGTTATTCGTTGTCCAAGAGTTTGAAGCCTACCTCTAGCAATTTTCAAACAGTGTAATAATTTTCAGTGTTTTTGATTTTATTTAACTACAAATTGTTATACAAGGGGTGATATAGAATCAGTGCATGTATTACTTATGTATTGTGTGTGTATTTTGGAATTTACAGCGGATGCTTCGTCCAGGGTATTTTACATTTAGCGGAGCCCAATATTTCCCAACCGCTTATGAACCAGGTGCTTTAAGAAGTTTGAAAGAATCACATTTCAACTAATCCTCCGTATTTTCTCACGTGCTCTCACTAAGCGATAATCTTGTCGAGCTCCTCAATCCGACTCAATGGCTACCTTTTGTAACTTTTTTTTATTCTGTCGGCCCGTAAAATAATTTGGGGAGCTTTTCACGAAGCGAAGAAACCGGTTCGAGGATAATCGTTTAATTTCCCTAACACTTTATCGGGAGATTAGACAAGGCCCGTTTTCCATTGACCCCTTGATGAGTTTCCCGAGCTATTGAGCCCGACGAGTCTTCTAATATCCGACCTATTCACTGGCAGGGGTGGGTCCTCCTGTAATGAGATAACTTATCTGAATTCGATTAACCTCTTTCTTTCATCGCCAGTTTATTTTTTCATTCCGCTTTTGTCGAAGTGAGAGACCGCTTTCAAACAGCCAGGTCGGCAAATACCCGCTTCATCCCTCAACGCGTCGGATCAGTTTTTGGAATTCTGTTCGTTAAAAGCTTCGCGATTACTTTTCAATGGAAGTTTCCTTCTCATTAACTCTACCTTCCCCTCCGCCCCTTTCCCCTTCCACAGCATGGCATTACGAGGAAAATCGGCGGGGCGACGAATTTCCGGTTAAGTCTCTTGAATTATCACGATTCCCTTCTACAGCCCTTTGCTGAATTGGTGAAATGTGCGGAATTTCATGCGAAAGCAATTCAAACTAATTTCTAGTTTGCTCTAAACCATATCTTCATTCAGAAGTATCTGCGGAATTCGAGCCGAGAAACGGGGGATAAATTTACACGCTCCGTGTCTTCGTGCATCCCATTTTCATGAAAACTATGAAAAATTAACAAAGTGTAGTTTGCAAGTGAGTTGCTGATCAAAATGCACAGTAGAAGTTCTTTTACTGTTTTCATGCCTGGTCAGTAAATCCAATGGCCGTTGATTGACAGAGCTTTCATCGCTTTGTATAAATAAACCCGCAACCTGCTGTTCCTGATCGGTGGAGGGCGGTTGTGCCTAGGCCTCTTTTGTGGCTTGTATCAACCCATCACTTCAGTGGCCTCACCATTTGTTTGCATGCTCGCTCGTCCTTCCTCATTCAGTTATTCCGATCACCCCTTTTATCATTGGCTTTCGTCTTGACACGCCTTCCGGCATGCTTGGGAACAACAAGCCCCCCTGCCCTCCTGGCATCAGTCATACCTCTTGGCATGGGCCTCGTGGCGGAGCCAGGTTTCGATTGGCTGAGACAGAGATTCTGATACATTCTGATTTTTGATTATTTTTCACACTAGGGCAGGGGCCTGGAATAACCCGCAACTTATCCGTTTATAACCTGGAATAACCTCCGATCCGTTAGCTCGCCCGTTTTCCGTTCCTTGGCGTCAGAAGCCGAATAATTTCACTGGGACATGTTGCAGAGTAGAAAGGAAAGTTATCTGATCGGCGAAAAAAAAAATCAGATCTTTATGCTGCATGGCCCTCTGAGCACGAAAACATGACTCGACGAAATCGGTTCAAATTTGATATTTAACCAAAACCCTGCAAATTATTACCCAACGGTTTATTATTCGGATAATCAGCTTGACCTAGCATTAATGCTCCGAAACCCATCCTGTTCGATTCAGCATCGAAAAATATCATGATGAAACCCAAAAAAAGGTCGAAAAGAACTGAATCGTAATATTAAAATACACAAAAAAAACGAAAGTATCTAGAAAAAACTGAATTTTAATATGAAAACATGCACGCTAAATACTAATATCAAAATTTAACCAAAAATCTATGAAAAAAAAACAAAATGAGAATGAAACGAAAGAATCTAAAAAAATTGAATTGTATTAAAACCAAAACGTCGGGGAAATTGGAACGGGGGCGCTCGAAGCGAAAGGCGAAAGGGGAGTTGAGTGGTGGGAGGCGCGCTCACTCGCCTCGAGCGTGGTTGCTTTTTTAATGAGACGGGCAGGAGGGAGGGAGTTCAAACGACGAATCGCTGTAGCTCCCGCGTTGTACTGCGTTTCGTTAATTTTTTTAACCGTTTTTTGCCCATTACAACCACGGGCTTCGTCCGATCGGATTGCCGAGATGGCGGGCACAACTAGATACCAAATCGGATTTTTGGGCGAAAGAACGAATTTTTTATACCACGTTAAAGGCACAAAACGGCCCGGACGGCGGACGGGGGTCGGGGGACGGCAGATGGCGGACGGACATTGCAAATTTGGAATCTCCAAGTCTTGAAACGTAAAGTATCAAATTTTGAGGGGAGGTTGTTAAAAATTTTTCGTGACCGAAAACATAGGGTTATTATTCAGAATGAATAATAAACCAAAAAGCAAACTCACTCTTAATGTAACTATCTAACATTTCACATTAGCATTCGTTAATCGCTTGAATTCACTTTATTATGTAATGTCTACACTATCAACATTCCGACGCAGCATAGCCACTCATCGGCGCATCTCTCAATGTTCTGACGGTTGCAACTGTATTGTCGTTTTACTCCTAAAACTGAAGTCATATATCTCTGTTTTTCTTTCATCTCAGTAAACCCGTTACTCCGAATAATTTGGCGATTGTTATTTATATCGTCCCGCTCCGTCTGGCCTAAAACCGTACCTGATTGTAAATTAATGTTCTTTAAAACTTGCGGACTTTTTAAAGTTCTATTTTCTCTCAGGTAAAAAGAGGCTCGCGCAATTTTTTTAGAAAAATTATCATGTTCGCAGTTTAATATTGTGTAGTATGAGGCCTACATAAAACTGCCAATTATAACGAATGTTTTCTCGCGTTTTCATAGTGTATTGTGCTTTTGATCGTAATGCGAGGTGTAGGAGGGGGGCTTTATTCTGCACATTTTCGAGAAAAACGTCGCGGTCGACAATGGACCTCCATTTTCGCTCCAATAGTTCGAGAGTAGTTCGTTATTCAAAACGAGGACAAAAGCAACGGGGCAAGAGTTTCCGCGTATTTAACTGACGGCTGCCGAAACGATGTTTCCTATTGAAACCACTTATCGGAGCTGTTCAATTTCCACGATCCGAGGTTGAATGCCGGAGCGAGAATAGGGAACAGAGGGGCAAGAGGATTCTATCTTGAATGACTGAAGGTCGATTCTCGGTGAGGCCAAGAAAATTCCTTTCGGAGTCGACACTTCAAGAGGGTAGTAACGATGAAGCGGCGGGCAGTCTTTAAAACGTATGACGACGTTCGGCGTTTCTTCACAGAAAATATCTGGTGAGGCGTATTACATGACATTCGTCTGCTCTCAGAACTTGATAAAACGTATCTTAACGTTGTACGGACGTCCGGAATTTATTTAGCGTACCACCGCCTTCGTTTTAAAAACTAGCGAGTAGATAATTGATGGGTTTCTCTGAGAAGGTTCTTGTTAACATTTCTGGGATTGTGAGGAATTTATGGCACCTCGAAAAAACTTGAACAGCCAACCAAAGCTAGTTTCAGTTTCCGTATTTTTCTGTGGTTGCTATTAATTACTTAACGACCATTGTTCGGCAAAAGTAGTTTGGCTCTTGAGCTTGGGCCTTTTCCCGGTGCGTTCGGCCCAAGGGTTTCGGATCCTTTTTTATATTATGTCGCAAGGTAGTCTGAGAACTGCCCTTTCAGTCGGCTTCACCTCCAGACAACGGATTCCCCCTCTTGGACTTTCCAGGATGTTCTTCCCTTTCTCGATTTACCTCCTTGTCGAACACCCATAGCTCTGCCCAGGTACACTCGTCTCCCAGTGCTGACTATAATCTATCAAATCTTAGGCCAGTCACAACTCTCACTCTCTCTTTCCGCTACAACTCCCGCACCAGTTCATGTGTATTCTGAGTCCCCTTGCGTCGCCCTCATATACTCAAACTCAAATCAATATTCATTTCATGTGTAGTTCTTCTGTCACGCTCACCGAGTTCCCATTTATTTTAATTAATCTCCTCTGCTCAAGCGCCCAACAACCATTATTGAGCTCTTGAACTTGAGCTGACTGTTCCCTGATTATTTTGGGAACGCTAGTGTCATTTTAAGTGGGGCTTATAAGGAAAAAACTGCCCCAAAATTGCTTTCCAACGAAATTTGCACTGTCAGTCGCCAAACCATGTACTGCTAGTCGGAATGTATCGCGTTTAGTCCTTACAATAACGAAAGGGGTGTTGTTAGATGACCTGTGAGTTCTGAAGCAACTTTTTAGACGTTTTGCCAAATCCGCACATAAGGTGACTGACTAAAAAATGTACGTTTCCCCATTGACACGGTTAGATTAGGTGTGTGAAGTGGTTGGGAATAATTGTTGGCATTTTAAAAGTTTGCAGTTGACGATACTTGCGCAGAACTTGGGATAAACGAATGACTGAATTGAAACCTAAGGACACAATCTTAGCTGCTATTCAACCAAATAATAATATTGAACCCAATTTGGGAACAATACGTGATTGAAACAAAAACCAATGTTTGACTCACTTTGATCTAATGAACAGAAAAATATATCTCATGCAACGCATCGCACAACGCTATCTATTCTTCAACCAGTTCACATGTGCTTAATGTTCCGGCACTTATTAGGCTGGTAATACTTATGTGTACCGACTGACTCCCATTAAAAGGTAGTAATGGATCAGAGCTCCTCGCTATCGCTGTAATTTTTGCCTGAGTCAGCCGATAACGTATGCACCGACCTTCAGAGAAAACCTCACTAATAGATAATTCGTGGGGCTGTCTACACAATTTCTTCGAAAAGGTTCGTGTTAACAATTCTGGAACTGGACTAAAGTTCGTCAAAACAACGACGTTAGATTGAACCCAGAAATTTCTGTCATTGCTCCCGATCATCTAATTACCGCCATTAAACTTTCGTCGAAAGTTAACTAATTGGACTACCTCTGTGATTATTTTAGAACTCTGATGACGTACAATCGAGATTTATAGAGAAAAAAACTGCTCTCGCAATTTTCCGTCGGATGAAAAATGTGTGTGTGATCATTTTACTGACTACAGTAAATTGTCAAAACTGTCAATAAAGGAAATGTAACCAATAGAGTTGTTAGAGCTTCTTTTGAGTAAGAATTGCGGTATTTTGATAGGTAAGGCCAATTTTCCCGTCGGTTTCTCTCATCCTCATTCCAGCGGCCCATGTTGATCTGGAAGCTCAATGTCAAATGTGAGCCGATTTCGTTCGGCTGTTCTCACTTAATCACGTTCACAGAGACACAAGCACAGACCATTTTCTCAAGAGGAGCTTTCGTAGTTCGAGGCCCTTGAAACGAATAGATCTACAGATAACTAAAAAAAAAATCGGTCATGATAGTAAAGAAATGACAGCTTGAGAAACCTAGATGTAACCAATGAACTCGTTGAGAGTAAGTAACGCTAAGTTGGACGAATGCTTGCAGTTAATTAGGAAGCAATCTACAGCGATGACTCGTTTCCTGTAGTCAAATATACGAAAGCAGTTTGCATTCTGCTCACCTGGTCCCCATTTGATACACTTTCTGCCTGCGCAGCAACAATGAACGCAATCGAAAAATGCTCTCGTTCGTCACAACGTGTTCCGTACATGTTATTACTTTGAAATAACAAAATTTCGTTATTCGCAGGAAATGCTCGGCGAAAATGGAGTATTTGTGTACCCCACGTTTCCTGTTGCGGCTCTCCACCACTACGAGTCTTTCAACAAAACAGCTGGCGTCATGTATTGTCTGCTGTTCAACGCCCTTGGGTTTCCTGCTTGTCACGTTCCTATGGGGTTAGACAGGAACAACCTGCCCATTGGTGTCCAGGTACAGTATTATTTTCTAATAATTTGTGAACAATTTCTAAACATTTTCTAAACAATTCTTTTGCTCCGTTCCCCCAACAATTTTTCTCGATTTCGTAAAGGCATTTCCATATACCCACTCTGCCAGGGGAGTGCAATCAGGGTATAGAGGGAAACGAACGGGCTGATGGGTTGGCAAAGAAGGGGTTGTTGGGACTACCAGGGGCCACCTACGTAGAGAGGTTGGCAAGTGGGAGGATACGTCCAGGGCTGCCCATTGGCAGGGGCTGCCCGGCTTCAGACAGTCAAAACTCTTCATCCGACTCTTCAAAGCGAGGGCCATGGAGGTGCTTTCACTGGGGAGGAAAGATATGAGGATCATATGTGGCCCATTCACTGGTCACTGTCCGCTGAGGTACCACCTTGCAAATATTGGCAAGTGCGAGGTACAGGTATGCAGGTTCTGCGAGGTGGGGCTGAAGAAGGCAGAGCATGTGTTGTGCGTATGCGATGAACTCGCGGCATGTCCGGTGTTTGGGAGGCCTTTTCTTCAGCCAGAAGAGGTGGCAAATGCAGAACTTGCGGATGTCCTCCACTTTGTGCGGTTGTGGTGGGGGCGCTTAGTTGACGTCACACAAAGTGAGACCAGTGCCGTGGGGCCTGGGGGTGGTGCAGGGGGGCCATGATCTACATTTTCTTGCACCCCCCCCCCCGTGACCAACATGTCACACTACTTTTCATGACGTAGGTATTCAAAATCTGCCCGCCCATTCGTTGTCCAGACCATATTTTGCCTTTTACGTGGTCCAAAACGTCCGTTCTTTCGCACTAAAATTTTAGTTGGTACGCGGTTGTGCCGTCCTGCTCGGCAATGCGATCGAACGGAACTCAAGGTTGTTATGGGCCAAAAATGTGTCTGTGTCTCTCCCCCCATTTATCTATTAATTATTTATTTAGTTTCTTCTTTTTGGGTGCCACCGTCTTACTTACGGGGAGCTTTTGAAAAAAAAAATCTGTGTGTATGTGTGTCTGTGAACGATTTTTATACAAAAACAGCTGATAAAAATCAGCTCAAACTTGATATCTAGCCCACAGATTACCATGGGATACCAAAATTAGGGTATGAGCAAAATCCATTGAAAGCTAACTATAGTTATCATAGTGATCAAAACACCAAATATTTTTTTTCTCAAAGGCGGCTCGAACGATTCTGATTAAATTTTTTATACTGATAGCTTGTAATAAGACAATCATACCATAAAATTCTAATTAGTTGAAAAATGATGAGAGCAGCACAATAAATTACCAAACGTTTCGGCGAAAATCGATTTTAGCGCGATTTGTTTCTCATAAACTCCGATGAATTTCCACTATAATGTTAAAACAAATTGGTGTAGTAGTCCAATAAAGTACCTATAGGTTGAGTGTTTCAAAACGCTCATAAGATATATGGGGGTCACACCAGAAATTCCGGAATTTTGACTACCTTTGTTTCGCTACCATTTCTAAATGTCTTTACCCAATAACTCTGGAAAAATGATTATCATCCTCCTTAAAAAAACCTTGTGTACAGCCTCACCAATTTTCTTTGCACAAATGGCTCAATAATGGTCCAGGAATGAGTACGAGGAGCACAATAAATTCCGGAACTGTAAACGCTAGCGATTTCTGTCGCCGTGAGGTGATGTTCGACCAAGTTCGAATAAATGCGTTGAGTTAGTGCAATAAGACGTGAAGACAAGTGAATCGAAGTAGAGCTAAGGAAAGTTGTGTGTTGCTGCGCACCAGACATTTTGATGCTGAGTCGAATAAGACGGGTCTCGGGGACGTAAGACTGCGTCTAGTGAAATTACAGTAAATATAGTGAGGTGAATTCTACTGGTTAAAGAAACCCGCGGGACAATATAGCGAAAGTAATAGCTTCTCCCCGGCCTACGCTCATTTCCTCTCACTTCTGCCTCACATTCACTCGTAATGTAATGCCAGTCGCCTAGAAAATGTTTCGTTTAGTCAAGTCATGTCGGGCCTAGTTTGTATTTTTTTGATGCTGAATCGAATGGAATGTGTCTCGGAGGTGTGAGACTTCATCAAGCTGGATGCTGTGCATAATGTAACCGTAGTGTAACAATTTTTCAGCGTTTTCTAACTCCCCATTGCCCAGTAATCATTTTGTATTCCGTTAAACGACGATTTTGCTTAACTCTTCGACAACATTAACAAAGTGGTATTTGGCCCAAAAGTATTGAGTTTACTCCCTAAATATTTGTTCACATTTTCAACGATGTGTTTCAAAACACTGTTAACATGCATTCTTGCTTTATCTCAAAAACTGACCTCGGTTTATTCCATTTCCAGACAATTTTCCCTAACATTATACGATTTCTCTATGACTTTCTCACGATTTTACTATAGTTTTTCCCGAACTTTTCACTGAGTAACTTTTTTTAATTTTTTTACTGATTTTCTCAACATTCTTTCCGATTTCCAGCGCCCAAGGAGCCGAAATACTGGAGAAAAATATTATATCGATTGTTCTACTTTTTATTGCGATCCCCATCGATTTATGTAGATAGTTTCAAGTAAATTTGTTACCTTGAAGGATAATTTGAAGCGAATATTCCCCTTATGCTTTTGTTTCCAGGTAATAGCCGCTCCACACCACGATCGCCTGTGTTTCGCAGTGGCAAAAGCGTTGGAGAATGAATTCGGCGGATGGGTACCACCTCCTTCCTGCGATTGATTCTGTTGCGGCTTCCCTGCGCTTTTTTTTTCTTACTTGTTTTAGTTTCATTCGTCGGACCGTCAAGTCCTCGACAGATATCCAAATTGTGGCTGTTTTACTTTCGCGATTTTGATTGTTATTTATTATACGCATTTTAATTGTTGAGCTCAAATATTTTCAATTCGTCGTTTAGACGAAAGCGATTGAAAATACTTTCAATTTGTATGTTGAGAATTCTTGACCTCTTTGAATATTTTAGATTTGAAATTTAAAGAATGCATCGCTTCGGTTCACTTTGATCCGACTGATGATGCGATGTTAACTAGCTCTCACTTGGATTTAGGCCAATGTCAACGCAGATTCATGCTCTTGAGTTCTCAAAATATTCGATAGTTCGGAAAAATCCGACTTTCTGCTCATTCAGAGTGCATTTAGCCTAATGTTGAAACATTTTTTTCCTACGTTGAATATAATTCACAGTTATCTCCGAAGTGTGATGTTCCAGAAGCAATAAACGTATTTTTGAATCAATTTTGAGTCTACGGCCTTCAATTCAGCTCGCGGTGAAGTTCGTAAGAGTTCGCCGCTGAGGTTAACCATTTTAGCTCGAATTGTATTTATTCTATTCGCTCCGTCGCGCCAATCTTTGACGGGAATAAGATTCTACGGCGGGTTACCGACTCGCCTTCAAGAGCCCTCTCGAAATGCAAGACTCGGGAGAATTGAAATTGAGTATCGATCTGATCGTCACGTACTCGGAAAAGCCGGGTCCGACCAGCAGAAGGGCTTTTGGCGACGGAAATAAGCTGCGTATTTAGCGTTTTTACTTTCCTTGGCTCTACGAAGTGATCAAAACACCATTTTTTTTTGCTCAAAAACGGCTTTAACGATTTTGATTAAATTTTTTATATTGATAGCTCTCAATAAGGCAATTATACCGTAAAATTCCCATTCGTGGGAAAATGACAAGAGCAGCACAATAAATTATCAGAATTTTCGACGAAAATCGTTTTTAGCGCGGTTTTTTCCTTATAAACTCCGTTGGAATGTTACTAGAATGTTTTTTAAAAAATGGGTGTAGTGTTCAAATCCAATACCTATACGGTAAGCGTTTAAAAGCACTCATAGGATATATGGGGGTCACTCCAGAAATTCCGGAATATCAACTACCGCCGTTTCGCTCATACCTGACTAATAGTTTTTACCTAATAACTCTGCAAAGTGTTTATTATCCTCTTCAAAAAAATCGTTTTTACAGCCTCATTGATTCGCGGTGTATCAATCTGTCAATAATGGTCCGGGAATGAGTACGAGTAGCACGATAAATTTCGGAACTGTGAGGGCTACCGCTTTCTGCCTCTGTGAAGTGATGTTTGGCCAAGGTTAAATGAATTGACTAAGTAGAAAAAGCCATCGTCGAAAGTTGTGTGTTGCAACGCACCAGATACTTATTTGATAAAACCTAATCAGAGTTGAGTAGTGAGTAGCGCAACTTGAGAGTCGAATAAGTTCGGAGGATGTGAGTGTCGTTCATGAGAGCTGATGGATAACTGACTGTTGGAAAGAGCTGTCTGTTGAGGAGAGAAAAGTAAAAATATGGGAGGGAAAAGGATATTATGGAAAGTCCAGGAAAGGAGGAAATCCGTTGTCACGCGGAAATAACTGAAGAGGAAACAATGACTTTCCTTCAGTATGGCCAATGACTTTCTGTAAGGTAAGTGCGTACGTTCAGAGGTCGAAAACCCCAACTAATTCGGCCTGTGCCAAACAGCCTGTACGAGTAAAACACATACAACACTTGTATTCATTTGAAACAGTCTTTTTTTTTGTAAAGGGTTCTGTTCAAAATCCGTTTTAAATTCCGAATTTGAATGGAACAAGAAGTATAAAAATCTCTACTTTTGTACCAATTTTCCATATCAAATCTCAAAGTTGTACTTATTTCTAGTAACGATTGAAGTTTATTGCGTTGCCAATATTCACCTCAACCTCTCACCCGTCGACATGATTTTTTGGTGCAATATCGCGTAATTATCGAGGAGAAATGGTATTAATTGAAACGGCGTTGGTTTGAATTCCGGAATTTCTGAGATTGCTCATAATTCTCTTATAAGTGTTGATAGTCTCTCGTCGTATATTTAATTGAAATACCGTTCTCAATTTTTTTAGAGTGCTTCTATAACATGCTATGTACGACTGATATAACTCTCATAACGTCTCAATGTTAAGGAACAGTCAATTTGATAAGGAAACAGACCTGCTGACATATGAGCGGCATTCATGCCTGAAACATTGCACAAAAATATCGATATTCTTCGAGGTATTTGATAATTTATTGTGCTCCTCTCGTTATTTTCCCAAATATGAGAATGCCATGATAACATCGTGTTAGATACACCTGCGTGCTCAAACTATTTAATAAATATCGCTAGGTGTTTCGATCACTATGATAACAACAGTTACATTCAGAGTGAGTTTGCTCACACCCTTATTTTGGCATCCTATAGTGATTTACCGGTTAAATATCAGATTTTTTTTCCGCCTTTCTACTGTGCAAGATATCCCAGTGTAATTATTTGGCTTCCGACGCAAAGGAACGGAAAACGGATGAGTACGAGGAGCACAATAAATTCCAGAACGGCCTGTAATCGCTACCGTTTTCTGCTGCCGTGATGTGTAGTTTGACAAAGTTCAAATGAATTGAGTGATAAATGTATTGAGTAAGTAGAAATAGCCATGTACAAAGTGAATTGACGCAGAGCTAAGGAAATTCGTGTGTTGCAACGCACCAGAGTTTTTGTTAACGCTATTTTATTTTGAATGCGGACGAAATTGCAGGAGTAAACGCAGCAGACAGCTTTTCTCACTTTCACGGACGGGCGTGAACTTCGGAGGTTTCTTTGCAAAACTCGAATCATCAAGACTTACATGTGTCTGTACGTCTGTTATCATTTCGAGACATAGAATAGACTCTCCAATGAGAACTTCCTTGACACATTTGGCAGGAAGCTCGTCGAGGAATCCCTGAATGTATTCTCATAGTGGGACCAATTTTGTTGGAGTATCAAGCGACCTTTTAATAAACGACGAACACAATTCTTCTCGATCAACCATCCCTCTCATCCGTCAACCACCTGGAAATTCTCTCCATCCCATAGTCCCCATATGAGGAGTCTGGAAAGCGGGTATTAAGTCTGCCAAAGCCCTGATCCACAAATCACTTGGTAATCCCTCCTATACGACATGGGAACTCGCAACCATGCTAAGTTTGAGAGAATTTTGAACACGAAACCACGACTGCCAGTTGCAGACAGCCCTGAACGCATAGATACTTTGACGCCAGGACGTTTTAACAACCTCCCTGAAGTTGACTTTTGGAGTACCCGAATCGCACATAAATTCCAGGAAGCAAATCAATGAAAGGATTCAGTTCTTTCGAAGACGGTGGCAAGTGGAATACATTCGCAGTCTCCAAGCCAGGGCCAAATGGGTAAACACTCCGCCAAATTTCACGGTTGGAGATCTGATCCTGATCGGTGAGTTGCATACCTCACCAGCAAAATGGCATAAATCCCGCAGTTTGGAGGTTCATCCAGGAGCTGATAATGTAGTGCGAGTTGTAATTGTGAAGGCTATGTGTGTAATCTGGAGTAAATTTTGGGAGAGCGTGTTTGAGTCAGATAATTTACTCCACAATTTCATTGTTTATTACCTGCCCCTCTTTCCTTTAACTTTATTTAATGTTATTTATTTAACCTATCATCTCATCCCTCTTATTCCTTGTTGAGTTGGAGTCGGAGGACAGTTATGATTCTGCATTTGGGGATATCTGGGGGAGTAGTGACGGGGTGGGCCCCACCTCCCTCAGACCCTGCAGTTTAAAAATGAAATTTGGGATCGGAGAACTACCCTCTAGCGACCCTGCAACCACCACGATGTCCTCAGAGCATGCGAATTTTCAGGCCTTGGACAGGATAGGGGTTGAATTGCTCGGTTCTACCTACCAGGCCCTGAAGCAGCCACCTGCCGTGGCCCTAACCCATAATGCACGGGCGCAAGGACGCGGGCTGCGCTTTCTCGTGGCATCATGTTTAGGTGAAACATCCTTTAAGGCCAGAATGGTCACTGTCTCGCTCCAACTTTCGATGGCACTTACGGCTTCTCCACTAGGACAAGACAGTTTGAACTTTCTGCCCTCCCTGAGGTTTCTTTTTTGTTTTTTTTTTTAAATTACAACGGTGGATGCAGGCGATACCCTCACTGCAGCCACAAACGGGCCTATTGTAAGGGCGTCCATGATCCTCAGATCATGGCCCCCCTGCACCACCTCCAGGCCCCACGGCACTGGTCTCACTTGGTGGGACGTCACCTATGCGCCCCCACCACCCACGCTTTCCCTGAGGTTAGAAAGGACCCCAATAAGGCGCAGCAGGGCCCAAGCCTAAGATGCCTTAGGATAACCATGTACCTGAAACCTCTTCCCACCCTTCTGACACTAATCGTTCCTTTATTACAACTATTCTTATTCGCCAGTTTTCCTATTCCGTACGTGACCAACCGCGTGGGCGCGATCGTATATTTTTTTCTTTTGTAAGTCGTGCAGTGCGTAAGCTATTTTGTTTGGCAATCACCCATCCATCCTGGCCAATTCAGGTACGGCTGCACTCCAACTCATCTCCATCCATTTCCTTCCCTCCCCTTCCTCTTTGCAAATCCAGACCCATGCCGTTCTACGCTAAGAAAAAGAAAAGTTGGTGGCTTAATGGCTATGATAACTGCAGTTATGTTTGGACCGATTGCGCTCTCTACCTTATTTTGGTATCTCGCTTTTAACTACTCTCAGCATTTCACACTTGACTGAATTTGGTCTGGCCACTCTCAATCTTGTCCGCAGAAACACAGACGATATCTTAAGTGGTGGTTTTTCTAAACTTTTTCAACTGACTGTATTTTTTTCATTTTACATACTAACCTCAGTGGTGGAGGTTTTGCTGGAACTGCTGTCGTGAGTGATCAACTTAAATGCCAGTGACCCCCACTCCCTCTTCATCACCCAACACCCCTGCTAAAGTCATATAAATGCAACGGGGCAAAGCGATGCGTATCAGCATGCAGTTCATTCCATCAATTCATACTCCGCTTTGGATAAACGCGCTACGCCGAGGGCCTCACATTCAAAACTCTCCACAATTGAATTTTTCTCCCATTGAACGGTAAAAATTGGATGGTTGGAGCTGCCCCGAAAGAGATCTGATACCCCTCGTCCATCCATTCCGCGATCTCACAACTCGGACCTACTGTTATCCGCTTCACAAAGAGATCAGGTAACGAGGGGAAAGTGGCAGAGAGGCCGACGAAGTGAAAAGGATGAAAATCGCCATTGCAATTTGAACGAGGCGTTTGCTAGGTCTGCTGAACTACAGCGAGCTCATCAGTTCAGCGAAAATTCGCACATTCAATTCAGGAATTCATCGGCTCTCATCATTTCAGCCGAAGGCGTTAATTTATTACAAAAAGAAACGTTGTGCGAAGCACTTGATGAATTTGTTTTAAAAAACCATTGAGAACCTCATAAACGAAAATGTATATTTTAACATCCCGAGTTCACGTACACATTCAACGTGTGAGTACAGAAACAGTTGCTGGAAAAGTAGTAAGTGTACAAATCGAGTATAAAATTATTTCTTTCGTCGAAGTAAGTTGTGTTCATATCTCTCTCCACCTGCCTCGAACGTTCGGTTGAGTTATAATTCAGAATCGGGAGGTCTGGTTCGAAACTGTTAGAAGCGCCAGGAATATATTCCGGGGCAGACATCGAATTTAGTTGCTCCGCTCGAATCGACGGCCCAATAGGCTCATAAAATGTTGTAGCCTCATAAATACCTGAGCGTAAAATGAATGGCTGAAGCCTGGGCTCTTGTTTGAAGGCTCTTCAGGGACTCGGATTATGTGTTTGCTTAGAGGGCATTTCAGTTCCGCTCTTCTGGTTCCGGTATTAAATTCTCAGCCGGGTTATCAAGGCCTGAGTTCTTTTCATTGGAAGAATGAAATCTTGGCGATAGTAATAACGTTGGGGCTCCTGCTCATGCCTCGTAATGTCTGGTTATTACCGGGGTAATCATTGCGGATGAGCCTGCGAACCCTCCGCCTATTTGACTGCTGAACCAGTTACAACGAAGAATCCAACGCCTTCCGTCGAATTACTTTATTTTTGTGCGTCTTTCACGAAAATAGAACCAAGAATTCTTATGCTAATGATATTTCAACCAAGTTGCTCATTACCTAGAAGCTCTGACGCCAAAGATTGTCATGAATTCAATTTGAGAAGGCAGAGAGACTACCAAAAAATAACGAAAACATCTGGACAAACGCGGCACAACCTCGCCTCAGCCCCTTGAAGTTGTTGATTTAAACATCCGTTATTTGTTTTTGGCTACATCAAACCGACATGAATTTAAAATTTACCCAGCAAATCTAGGTGAGGCGCCAAACTAAGGAAGTGAACCAAATCGCCACAATTTTTTTTGACGAAAACGACAGAAATTATTTTGGCGAAATCGTTTTTGTAAAAAGACCTAAACACCACATTTATAGCATAAAGGTTTCAATCGTGAGAAATTCGCGAGAGTAGCAGTAGGGGAGAAAAGGGCGAGCGAAACCGGAAATAAGAGTTTCAGCTCAATTTGGAGTGGGGGAAGAAAACCACGCCTCATACTATAGTACGAGGTTTTTGGCCACGCCCCCCGACCAATCATGTTGTAGTACGCTATTTTTTATCACCCACACCCCACCCCTTTACCCCCTCCACCACATTTTCTAACCAATCGTTTTGTAGTGCAATATTTTTTACCCCCACCCCTTGCCACAGGTTTTATAAAAAATGTTGAAGAAGATTTTTCATCCCCAGTTTTATCCTTATCAATTCGAATCTCAAATTAAAAGAGCATTCACCAAAGAAACTGGAACAAAAAAATAAATCAATAAAAAAGAAAACAATGGAGAGAGAAGAGAAAAGCAAAAAGAGAGAGAATGAATGCATTTATTTATCTACCAGCGAGAAGAGCGAGTGAGAGAGAGATAGAGAGAAGGAGAGAGAGAGAGATGTGAGTAGTGAGAGACTTAGAGACAAATGGGTTAAGAGAACTGGAAAGACGACTCTCGTTTGCGAGTGCTGGACGATGACTGACTTTTGGAAGGAGCTTTGTTGTGTGAAGAGGAATCTAAAATTGAGGGGTGGGAAAAGATAGTTGGGAAAGTCCAGGAAAGGGGGAAAAAAGCAGTCAATATGAAATAATTACTGCACAGGTACAATCAAAAGGGTTGATATGGAAAGGTGTTAGAGGAAACTATGACTTTTCGTAGGGCCAGTGAGTACCGTTAAGTGCAAGTGTGGATATTTCGAAGGAGACCCAACTAATTCGGCCTGCCAAACAATCCCAAAATGTTGAACACGAACCTTTTAAAGAAAACTCATAACGACAGTCTCACATTTTACCTAAAGAGTGATCACTAAATAAAATCAGGAAAATTAAGCCCTAACGCGTTTGATATGTAAGTTAACGTTCATATTAACTGAGTGAAAAAGGGAGACACAAGATCGATTTGAGCTCATTCGTTGTTTCTACTTTCCTTGGCTCCACGGAGTAGATAGGAAAGTTATATAATCGGCTGAAATCAATTTATTTTGAGTTATCTTCAGATCTTCACGATTTTGACCATACTGAGTCCGAAAAACGCTGTTTGTTAAAGTGGTCTCCGTAGTAGTGAACGCGATTGAGATAAAACGGCTTAACCAAATCAGCCTGCACGTCACCATAGGACGCCAACGAGGTTCTGCCAAAATCTGCCAAAAACTAACTATAGTTATCATAGATATCAAAAGACTACTTTGATTTTCTTAAAATCGGTTTCAACGATTCAGATTAAATGTTTGGTGTACACAAATCCAAATGACGCAACAATAACATAAGTTTCTCATTTATGGGAAAATGACGAGTGCAACACAGTAAATGACCAAACATTTAAACGAATTTAGCGCTGTTTTTTCATGACGTGCGACGGATGTAACTCTCTCATGAGTTCATTCTAGATTCAATTTTAAAACGAAACAGACCTGTCTGCGAACGCGATCGAGAGAAAACTGCTGAACCACATCATCTAAAACTTGACAGTTTTTTCCTAATAAACTCCGCTTAAATAGATCTTCAGAAAAACTAGCGTGGTGCAATCAAGTATCGATACGATGAGCGTTTGCTAACGCTCACAAGATATATACGAGCTACTACAAAAATTCCAGAATTTCACTTATCACCATTTCTCCCAGTTTTTACCCGATTAATAAAAAACGCAAAATTCTCAAAAAACGCGTGGACAGTCACAATTGGTTAATAATGGTCGTGGGGCAATTAGTAGCACCAATACATTACGGGACTGTAAGCGCAATTACTTCTCACCACCGTGAAGTTTTGTTTGACCAGGTCCGAAAGAAACGAGTGGAAAATGATTTGAATTAGAGGTAAAAGCCATGAAAACCAGTGAAATGTATAGACTGGAGGAAAGTGGTGTGATGCGGCGCACCTGATATTTTTTCAGATATTTGTCAAGTAGAGTAACAGATATACAGGTGGATGATTTCATCACAGAATGAGATTAGAGTGGGATCACTACATTGTTCTTTTCTCGTATTATTTAGATTCCAGTTGGACTACATTAAACTACAACGCAATGGCATTAGAACAGGCAGACGAATTACGTTTAACCATAACTTATTTACGAATTTAATTACATTTTTTGGTGAGTTAACCTGTTAACGAGGGTCATTGCAATGCGTCCATCGAACTGTTCGTTTATTGGATTCCTGGGCATAACGGGATCACTGGAAATGAGAGGGCGGACCCGTACTGTACCTACAGGGCGACTTCCCCACTGAGGGACATCTCCGTCGCTTGTCAAGAGGACTGTGGGGGAATACGCCAGGAGAATGCATCAGGCAGTCTGTAATGCAACGGGAGTGAGGAAAAAACGCGAGATAAGACGTAGCCTTCTGACGATGCAGAGGAAGGGCCTAAGGTAGTGGGGATCATCACGGGACATTGTAAAATGAAGAAGCACATGTCGACGCCCCTCTCAGCGGAGGCGGTGTGGCACAGAGGGGGAAACTCCATACCACGTCATGGCCCAGCGCCAGAGACTTGAGGGGGAGCGATTTCTAGTCTTTGGTACTGCTTCTCCAGGAGAATGCATCAGGCAGTCTGTAATGCAACGGGAGTGAGGAAAAAACGCGAGATAAGACGTAGCCTTCTGACGATGCAGAGGAAGGGCCTAAGGTAGTGGGGATCATCACGGGACATTGTAAAATGAAGAAGCACATGTCGACGCCCCTCTCAGCGGAGGCGGTGTGGCACAGAGGGGGAAACTCCATACCACGTCATGGCCCAGCGCCAGAGACTTGAGGGGGAGCGATTTCTAGTCTTTGGTACTGCTTCTCCAAGGGTAGACATGAAAGAAGACTTGCAGGAAATAGCTGGCATTACTTAGGAAGCTATGCATAGACATGTGGGAGACACTAGGACTGGAATGGGGGACTACATAATACGTATTCAACAATAAGTTTAGCAAAACCAGGCGAATCGTCCACGACCGTTAGACTGTAAATGAACTATAATATTGAGCGATGATGTATTTTGCTCGTGGCACATAAAGGAATATATAAATTATTTAAAAATATAAAAGTCGAAGGAAACTGGCAGCGTATCTGCTGCCGGCGTTGTGGAAGGCACCGCTTCTGGCCACAACGAAGTGCAAGGTCGCGGCAATTTTTAATGGCAATCACACAACTTTAGGAGTTTATACCGGGCACACAAACTAGATGATGGTTGGCGCGGAAGTGGCCAAGAAGATGAACGTAAAAATAAGTCGTCTTGTTACCTGCATTCTTTTAATTGAGTAAAAAGAGGCATAAAAATAGCCTCACGGAATCTCGCTTTTTGATCACATTTAGCGAAAAGCTGTCAGTAAAGCGTTTGGGAGGGATGATAGTATTTAGGAATGAGGATTAATGCGGCACAGGGGATGGGGAAAGCAGAAACAGAACGATGGTGGACCCCTGGTTCCTTTTCCTTGGACACGGAGAACTGTAGCTAGCCAACGCGACGCACACGTGTCGAGCACATCAACTGGTCATAGCGTCTTCACGTTTTGACTGACCCTATAGTGTTTCTGTTCAACTAATTACATAGCCTCTTATTGAGCTCCACAGAGCTAAACAAGTGTAGGTCAACAACATTATGGTCATCAAAACCGCACAGTATTTTTTAAAAGTTCCGTCGCAGTTGAAATACGATACGTTGTCCCTCAACAAGCGACCATTAGCTCAGAATCCAGGGATATTGTGCGGAGTTCAAATACCTCGCACGTGCTGGATGCAATGGTCGTAAAATGACATTGTGGAACGGCACAAGGCGGAATAGCGGTCGGAGCAGTCGTCGCCAACGCGATAATCTTTTCATGTCGTAAAACATCCGTATTTCACGAAACGTTTGCCCCCCGGAAGTAAATATTTATTTGCGCGGGCGTGCGAAGGAGAGAGGAGGGATCGATTCAGAAGGTATTATGAGACGAGAAGTATTACGATGGTTCCACTCACACGACACGTTGTCCAACATCGAGCATTCCACATCCAGAGTTTCACCAAGTTCTATTTTTACCCACATTTTGGACTTTCTGTTGCACCCTGACTGTAATTTTGAGGTTTCCCAACTAATCAAGTGTTGCCTAACGAAGACCGCCCATCCCTAATCCGAGTCTTCGACACGTTAAGACAATTTTCATCAAGTTAGTGCGCGCTGAGAGAAAAGGCAATAAAACTGAATACGTGTGGAGTGATGGGTATGTTCAGAGAATCACCGCTATCAGATCACCTGCAGAGCCAACCAAGAACACGTCTGCTGGCATTTCGACCCGGAGTATCTTGTCGTAATTAACATTTTAGAGGTCAGCCCCGCGAACAAATCCGTGTACAGCATCCGAAGTCAATTTTCTCTTGCCCCTCTGTGTTCTTGGTGCCTAAAAGCGCCATGCGTGATTTATACCGGCGCATCGTCCAGAAAGCATCGAACTGGAGTTGGGTGCAGGTATACCCTCAGAGCACTACTCCCACCTCCATTCCCAGCGGCCTAACATCTCCACTCATGAGTCCCGATGGCCAGACGAACTGGAACACACCCGAAGCAGTGCTTGAAGTGGCTGGCTTCTGACCAAACTTTCTTGTGGTGCCACGGCAGGGTAAGCCACATCATCCGCCATGTAAGGAGCATGGCGGCTCTCCCAGTACCCAATTCAGTGACAGTGTAGTCACATCTGCACCAATATCTTTCTGTTCGTTTATGTGTAGACACATTTAAAAATTCTGATTGCCAGCGCTCCTTCCTTCGTCTATGTGCCCAAGAACTCATCCGAACTGAGAGGCTAAGTTACGTATCAAGTCTTTTCTCTTACAGCGGCTTCCATTGCGATGTTTTAACTGTGGTTTCCACGTCATAACCATAAACCGGTGGTCGGTCATTAGTTATGCATACTTTGCTTGCCGTTTATGTCCACGGTAGCACCATATGTCCCAGTCAACATTTGAAATGTGTCGGCGCACTTAATTTCGTTTTCGACTCAACATTTGGTAGAAATTCTATGAAATAGTTAAAAATCGAACGTAAGAAAAAAATATCTGGTGCGTAGTAACACACAACTTTCCGCCACCCCCGTAATTTCGACACCACCTACATAGGAGGGCGCTATATCTTCGTTCAACGCCTTTTTACAGGAATATTTATGGAGAACAAAATGTAGGGACTAGTTAGCTAAGAGTACTCCGAAAGTTTGATTGAAATCGTTACAGCCGTTTTTGAGTAAATTGGAATACCGATAAATTAATATTCGACAAATCTCCTTCTCTGAGTTAACTTGGCTTATATCTCCGTTCAACATATAAATACAGAAATAATTACACAAAACAAAATGTTTGTATGGGTGACTAGAAGACACTCCATCAGAATTCACCACATTTGGGGAAGAAGTTACCCTGGAATTTACGGAAATGTTCGAAAAAACGTTATTTTCTACACATTTTGATTTTTATCTCTGTTCAATGGACTGTCAGAGGAACATTTATTGAGAACAATATGTAGGTATTAACTATTCGGATACATCTTGAAAGTTTGGTGATAATCGTTGAAGCCATTTTGCCAAAAAGCGTAAAAAACCTATGTTTGCTTCATAGGCCTATATCTCCGTTCACCGTATTTTCATGGAGATACGTATATGGAAGAACAGTTAGGTATTGATTAGTAGAACACAATTTGAAAGTTAAATCAAAATCGTTAGAGCCGTTTTCGAGAAAAATGCGAAAAACCCTAGTTTTTGGTACAGTTTCGTCCCCCATCTCCCCTTCCCATCGGTCGAAATCGTCCATAACCTTATTTTGGTGTCTACAAAAAATAACGAACAAAACAAAAAAAGAACCAGCTCAATCGGATCAGTCGTTCTCCCGCAAATTGAACTACAGACACACACACACACACACACGGACCACGCGCCGAAATTAAGTTTTTTAGACTCAAAACGTAAAGATCTGAAGAAAACCCAAATTTCTTTTTTGACCCGATTAATATACTTCCCTACCCTTCGGGTAGCGGAAAGTAACAAGCCCAACCAGAATAGCTGTAAAAAAGAAACTACCGATCAAAATGGCAGAACTTGTCTGCTTAAGGGAGGGAATCGAGTACCAATAATACGACCACAGCAAAATCGAAAATATGTAACTCGCGGGAGTCCAATATTCGCGGTAGCTATTGAGCCGACCTCGTCTGATGTATACTGGGGATCTGTACATGCGGTGCACGTAAACCGCATCAGTATGTTTAACACTTGATTGTGATTAATTTTAAACTTCGGAGCTGAGTACGGCGGCCAACAAATAAAGGAGTGGCCCGTATTTTTGGAGCTCTTTGGAAAAGCCATCGGTCAACGGGAAGTGCTTAATGAACAAGTCCATTTCTGGTCCGGAGAAAACGCGACCATACATAAGTTACTTTGGGCACGAAAATGGAAGGGGACTTCAGCGGGTTACCCTCTCATTTTCCTCCCATCTACATCCCCATAGCCCCCCCCCTCCCTATATCGCCCCAAACCATGCAACCCTCGAAAAGAATACTGTCGGTTTATATGATAAATGGCTATATAGAAGTTATATGAGTGAGGCCGAAGAGGAAAAGAGGTTTCCTCCGCTTCTCTCACGACCCTTGTACCGAAGCAATGTTCCAAACAGCGACGAATATATCACCCTCGACAAAGAAATAAAAGGCTTTGCTGCTCTAAAAACTAGTCGCCGAACTCTCGGACAGCTGCAGTATTGACCCGCTGGCCGCCCCTTCAGCCCCTGGCACTTGAGAGCCGCCTGGCTGGAGCGCATCGTCGGATACATAACCACAACCCGACACCCTCCACGCGACCCCTCACAGACTAAGATGATGCTCCAGGACCACCCTCGTTTCAGACGGCTCTCGACGTTCCGCTATTTATTGGCAATAATAAAACAATATACTCCAAGTACATCACGCAACTTTCCTCGCCATTCTATTTATTAGGCGATACGCTGCGTACTAAACACCGCGCGTCTTCATTCAATGCATTTCCACGAAATACTTTATGGGGAACATTATTCGACATGAAGTTGAGGAATTTCTGTGGTTGTCCCTGATTATCTAATGAACATAACTGACAACGTAGCTTGTTGGACTACTTTATAATGAAAATATCTGGTACCATGCAACTTTCCTTTCCACAAGGTGCTCTTGATTCAAGCAACTAATCAAATCTATCTTTCATTCTGATTATCACGACGTTCTACATGACACCGGGAGGCGCTTATGGTTCTGGAATTTATTGTGATGCTGTTAATTGTGCCACAACCATTATGGAGCAACCAACGGTGGTGGGGAAACGGCTGTAGTTGAAATTCTGGAGTACAACAGCCCCTATATATGTTATAAGCGTTGTATAAACTCTATTTGTGTTTATTATATGTTACTAACACATTTTGTACTATCAACTTTTGTGTTTCTAGCTCGTACGTCGGTAGGCAGTCCGCCAAGAAGGAAAATATTCTTTGCACATTTCTCTCTTTCATCGTTTTTCCTTTTCGCTATCCAAAGGGTAAGGTAAGCACTGTAATCATGTCAAATAAAAAGTTATGTTTTCTTCAGATCTTTACGTTTTGAGGCCTACTGAATCCAAAAAACCTGATTTCGCCACGTAGTCAGCGTGAGTTTTTACCACTTTTCTGTTCTTGTGTTTTGTAAGCGGCTGCTCCAAGGAATACCTAGACAGTTTAAGCTAGAAGAGGGCGCAGTCCTTGCTACTGACATTATGCCAGAGCGGAGGAACTTTCGGCTGCCCGTCAGTGTTAGCGTACACTCACGGGAACGATGGGAGAAGGAGACGTTCCGGATTGAGGTGGGCGCCCTGCAGTGGTATACCGATGGTTCGTTAAGGCAAAGCTGGACTGGGCATTGTAGGGCCCAACTACAGTCTCGCCAAGCCACGATATTTCTAGCGGAAATTCTAGCTATAAAGATCTGCGCGGAAGAGATCCTGACTGAAGGACTCAAGAGCAAGAGGATCTACATATTCTCGGGCTTAAAGGCTATTGCAGGCTATAGTTTCAGGTCCAAGCTGGCCTGGGAATGCCTTCATGCGCCCAAGCAGCTCGGCACCCATAACAGGCTCTCCCTTATCTGGGTGCCGGCTCAAAGGGGGCATGAGGGCAACGAACCCATCGAGCCTGAACAATACGTGGGTACGACGAAGAGTCACCTGAATCGTCTGGTGGCGCGATAGGAGATACAGGAAAACAGCGCCCATTGGCATCGCCAACCACGACTAAGACAGGCTTGTCACGCCTTCCTGTCAAAGGGCGAAGGCGATGCTGACACTCTCTAGCAGGATCTGAGAGTTCCGACAAGCTTCCTCACCGGGCACTGCCCACTCAGGTATCACCTCAACAAGATGGGCATCTTAGAGGCGGTGGAATGCAGACTTTGCGGCGAGGAGGACGAGACGGCAGGGCATATGCTATGTGAATGCCCTGCCTTGGCAGTCAAACCCTTCGAATATTTCGCCCAGGGGACCATTGAACCCCACATTATAGCGGAATCTGCGGTGAAGGACATACTCGGCATCCTGAGAGCGGTTATGTACGACGCCTTCTACTAAGAAAGGGCCAGTGTCACAATAGGCCTCATGTGTGGCCGCAGTGACAAAGGGAAAAAAAGAGAAAAAAGAAATTTGGAGCATTTTTTCCTTATTTATGTTTTATTTTAAGCAAAACACAAAACGACTCAGGCGCGTACGTCTGAAGAAACAACTGCGGACGATACGCGAATCAAACCGACAAGATTCATTCTGTGTCAGTTTCAAATTATAACTTTTTCTTTTCTTTTCAAACTATAATGTGCTTTTGCACTCGAACACGGTCCTAGCTTAGTTTTCGCATATCCTGAAAAAGATAGTTGTCGCCACTGCTTGGAAAAATCGTTGAAAGTTCTTACAAAATGGTTTATTATTCACTTGCACAGCATAAGATAAGATAAGATAGGCATCTCAGAGACGGTGGAATGCAGACTTAGCAGCGAGGAGGACGAGATGACAGAGCATATCCTATGTGAATGCCCTGCCTTGGCAGTCAAACGCTTCGAATATTTCGACCAGGGTCTATTGAACCCCTAATCGTAGCAGAATCTGCGGTGAAGGACATACTCGGCTTCCTGAGGGGGGGGGGGTATGTACGACGCCTTCTACTAAGAAAGGGCCAGTGTCAAAATAGGCCTCATATGTGGCCACAGTGACAAAGGGACTTGTCCCACATGCCCTCAGGCAAAAAAAGGCTTTGCAGGCATCTGGTAGTGATGTGTCAGCGAGTTTTAGATTCGTTTAGCTGCAGTGATGTGACACGGTGACTCCATGTGCTCAGTAAGCCTTCAAAGCTTGCCGTACCTTCGCATGGTTAGGTTGATGAATGGGAACCCAGGCAGTATCCCGACTCCCACTTATCCTCCTGCCTCGGTGGAGGGGGTTCAGAGGGCACCCATGGAAGGGATTACCTGCGCTTGCACGCCCTTCACTGTCTACAGCGATGAAGTGTGCAAGAGGCCAAGATGTTAACTTTGTGTATGCTCTCTGTCGTGCCTGTGGTAACCAGTCGAACTCACTGAATCATGTGGTACAGGTATGTCCATGTACTCATGAGGGCCATGTCAAACGTCATGAAGCAGTCTGCAAGCAGATTGGTGGTGCATTTTCATCTCAGGGCTGGGAGGTGGGGAGGGTTGTCTCTGGAGAAGGACTGAGACCTGGCATCGTCGCTATTAGTCTCGACCAGTCTGGTGTGATCCTGGATGTCCAGGTACTATCTGGCAACTGGTACCGCTATCAGGAGAAGGAGCTCTCCAAGCTGCCCGTGTGGACACAGAAGGGAAACTGCTGATCACATCCTGAGAGATTGTAGCCTGTTCGCAACAGAACGAGCAGAGTTGACTGGGTCAACCCGCTACACGGGGCCACTACACAGGCTGATTGATCAGAGTAATGGCGGTTGCAAGATGGAGAGGTTCGCAAGGAAATGGCACGATCGGCGGGGTACTGGCCCTGATATGGTAAGGGAGAGATGGGGTGCAAGGATTGGTATGTGTGATGTGTTTCTGTTAGGATTAGGTTAGACTGTGATATAGGTTAGTTTAGGCTAGGGAGCCTGGGGCGGAGGGGGGAGGAATATTAAGTACTCGCCCTCTCCCCCTAGCACCAGTAGGAGTAGGTAGTGTAATTGGAGGGAGGAATATCCAGTACTCTCTCCGTAGTGTGCATGTAAATTATTATGGATGAATGTAAATTATATGGAGTGAATGCATCAGTTATACGTGTTTTGTGTTTGTGTCTTCAATATTAGCTTCGTTAATTGATAAATTATTTTAGCACAAGGAGGGCTAGTACACAGAGCGAGGACTCTGTAAAACCGCCCGGACTAGACTGGGATGGTAAGAAAAACCAACAATTGATCCAAACACCCAGTTGGACGTCCATTCAGTTTAGGCTACAATGGGAAAACTCCAAGCTACAAGAAGAGGGAGCAGAGTACCTAGCCCGACGAACTGTGTGCCTTACCTCTGCCCCTGCCCTAGTAAAATTGAAAAAAAAAAAAATAAATAAAATAAATGATGGAGGACCGCCGTCTCAGCCAATCAAAACCTGGCTCCGCCACGAGGTCCAGCCCGGACATACCAAGAGGTATGACTGATGCCAGGAGGGCAGGGGGGCCTGCTGTTCCCAGGCACGTCGAAAGGCGTGTCACTGCTAAGGCGAAAGTGTCCTTGAAGTCACAGAGAAGACAAGAAATAGGGGTAACCGGATTTATGGAATGAGGATGGAGAATAACAAAACAATAAATGGTAAGGCCACCGAAGTGCTGACGGGTTGATATAGGCCACAGAAGAGGCCTAGGCGCAACCGTCTCCCCATCGGTCCGGAACAGCAGGTACCGCTATCATAGTGATCACAACACTAACAAATTTTTCCCTCATAAACGCCAGTACCAATTTCAAATCAATTAATAAATCATTAAATGTTTCGAAAAAACGTGGTTGTTACTAATACTAAAATATGCCGGAACGGTTTTTGATGTACCTGAAATTTCCATAGTAAATGTATAACGGAACTCGATTAAGTGGACGGAGTCTTTCAACAAAGTACATCCACGTTGTGTTCTGCGCAACTATATCTGTGACCATCAGTTGACCGGAGATACGCTTCAAGATTTACATACTACACACATTTGTACCAAACATGGGAAACTGACTTGTTGTTCTCCAGAAACGTTCGATTATACGTAGAATCGCCCTAATCGATCAGATATAATTTATTTCGATGAGATCCAAGTGCTGCAGTTATCTATGTTGTACAGTGTTTATCTTAGAACTAACTTCAACTGAAAATTCTCGACCGCAATCGCTAACGTTTACGTTTACAACTGTAGAGAAGAGCTCCCCTTCGGGGCGTATGCTCTGCGGAGACCTAGCGACCCTTTTGGTCGCACTTAGCAGTTTCTGTAAACTACAGAGGCAAACCAGGTTTGCCTGAAGGGGATCCCTCTGCCAATATGATTCGAGAGCAATCACTTTCTCTCTTTCCTTTCCTGGAGAGTTGAAGCGGGTTATCTGAAGGCCAACAGACTCTCTCGGCAGATAGGATCAAACGGCTTTTTTCCAGTTAATGTTTACGATATTCAATTGGGAGATAATACACGGTAATCCATCCGATCAGTAGAATTAATGCAGGGTCCCAAAAGTAGCGTAATGATTCCACACTTTAGCACGTGAATGAGGATTCGGCGATTCGAAATATATTTCTAAGCGAAGTTCGAATGGGAACTCACACAAAAATACCTATGAAAGCAATTAACACGAACTTATCTGGGAATACATTCAAATAAACAATATTTGCAGAAAAACAGGGTACTTGAAAGGGCACTCACTGCCATTACACGAATGCATGCAAATAAATTAATACGTCTTGTTCATAAATTGGAAACCTTGATTGCTCAGATTAATGAGCTCGATTGTTCGGAAAATGGAACAAAAATACAGTAGCTCACACAATATTAAGGAAAGTTATGTAATCGACTGAAAAAAATGGTTTCTCAGGTATTTAATTTTCATGCGCTAAACAGTTCAAAATATGTGGTGCGTAGCAGCTCTCAACTTTCCGCTACCTTCTTAAAGCCGATGCGCAACTATATCTAGGGGCGCTGTATCTTCGTTCAACACATTACTACGGAAATATTTATGGAAAATAATGTATAGGTTATTATTAGTTTAGACTACTCCGTGAGTTTGATCGACTTCTTCGACCGTTCTTGAGAAAATTGGAAAATCGATAAATTAACAATGTTTAAATCTCGTTTTCCGCACTATCAAGGCGTATCTGATCAACAAATAGATACAGAATTAATTGCGAAGAACAAAATGTGGGTATAGGTTCCAAGGAACCGTAAGATTGATCAAGTGCAGTGAAGCAGTTATTGTGGGAATTAGGAAAATGCTAACGCTGAAGTGTGCTTTCTGAGCTAATGTGGGCAGCCTTGTGAATAGTGTGCCTGTGGTGCGGCGGTCCATCAACCTAGACAAAACGGTCATAATGCCATTCACAAGCCAAAGCCAACTGTTGGGACAGAAGCCACAGGGAGTTATGGGCAAAGTACTTCAGCTGAGTGAGCATGTCAAGTATCTGGTTGTGATTCTGGATCAGAAACTAGTCTGGAAAGAGCGTTTTCAGATACACGGACAACAAGGTGACAACAGCCCTGTGGACGTATCAAATAATGTGCGGGAGGACCTGGGGCTTCAAGCTGGTCCAGGTGCTGGTTCTACGAAGCCATTGTGAGACCAATAATCTCATATGGGTCGATTTTGTGGTGGCATAGAGCTGCCATTGGAGAGAATGGTAGCAGCCCGGTCAAAGTACGAAGGTTGGGGGCCTTACTAATAGCGGGGGTGATGAAGACCACAAACTACCAGCACCATGGAGAGAATGTTCGACCTTCTTCCCCTGGGCATTTGTACAAGGCAGAGGCGATAAAGGCGGCATCGGTATAGCTAAGGTGCCACAGGTGACTAATGGACATCTGGCTATATTCAGGAACTTGGAGACCTTCACAGAGCTCAGCATGGTCATGGACATGATGGTGAAATACAATGTGAGACCAGTGGGGGGCTTATAGAACAGCGAGAGCCGTCACTTTCGGCCTCCTAATGGCATCAACATCTATACAGATGGATCTAAAACTCAGGAGGGAGCAGGATAAGTGCCTCTGGAAGGAGTGGAACGCACATCGCCCTATGCCCCACTCCAACAGTTTTTCAAGCAGTGATCTGTTACGGGGGAGGTTAATATTGAAAGCAGTATCACACTAGGTGAGTCAGGAGGCCGAATAGAAGCCGAATGCAATTCGAACAAGGAGTTTTATTCGTGAATTACATTCGTAGAACTTTTACCACCACAGAAAGGGAACTGAGTGGAGCGAACGCGAGCGCAGATGACACAGCGACGAGGGAACCGGCTCAGTTACAACTGATGGCAGCGGAGTCTCGAGCGAATAGGAGCATTTGAGGTGTCCAGTCGGCATAAATGCCCCGGACGAGCCTCCGCTGAATCGAAGGGTTTAGATCGTCCCGTTACAGATCTATGCTGTTATCGCCGGGGCAATCATAATGCATGAGAAAGGCTGTAGCAACAGAACTATCAACATACGCAAGGAGCTGATGAACTACTGCACAACGTCGAAACTGGTGCGAGATTGCAGGATGTGGCTTAACTCCTTAGAAAACGCGAATAGAGTTAATGTGTATTGGATTCTTGGGCATAAGGGGATCATTGGAAATGAAAGGGAGGACCATCTGGCAAGACGCAGTTCGTCTACGGTACCCATTGGGCCACCTCCCCACTGTGGGATTTCACTAGCCAAGAGGACTGTGGGAGAATATGCCAGAAGAACGCATCAGATAGTCTGGAATGCTGCGGGCGTAAGGCACTCTAAACGCTTTATCTCAGAGCAAACATGTGACATAAGACCGAACCTTCTGAGAATGGAGTGGAAGAAATTAAGGCAGATTGTTCGGATCATCACGGGGCACTGCAGCATGAACAAAAACATGTATGTTATAGGTGTAGTCGACACTCCTCGATGTAGGTTGTGCGGCGCGGATGAGGAGTCTCCCTACCATGTCCATGTGAGAGCGACTTTTGGTCTTTGCTACCACTTCTCCCCGGGTGGACATAAAAAAAGACTCTTGTAGGAAATATCTGGCTTTCCTTAGGAGGCTAGGCATTGACCTGGGAGACATTAGGACGACCTTTGGCACAATAGATCGTTTGGTCGCCTGTGGGACAGTTTCTACCCATTTTGATTTTTATCTGCGTTCAATGGACTGTTTATTGAGAGCAATATGTAGGTATTAACTTTTCAAATACATCCCGTGAGTTTGGAGAAAATTGTTGAAGCCCTTTTGCGAAATAGTGATAAATAAATCAATTTTTCCATCTATAGGCCTATTTCTCTGTTCGCCGAATTTTCAGATATTTATGGAAGGGGAAGGTTTGGCACTTGTTTGTGGAAGATAATTTGAAAGGTTGATTAAAATCTTTGAAGCCGTTGTCGAGAAAAATGCAAAAATCCCCAGTTTTGGTAGATTTTGGGCTTCACACCCTCCTTCCATCGATGGAAATCGCTTACAATCTTTTTCTTGACCCTTTGGGTGGCGGAAAGTAAAAACACCAGTTGGGAAAATGTGTTGAGAGAATTAAATCGCTACATAGCTTGCAAATCTATAGAATGTATAACTTATCGATGTCCTTCAAGAAACTCGTATCGAACTCATCAGCCGTCAATAACGCTCACCGATTTTTCAATAAGCCCAAACATCGACCCGAGTAATCCGCTCCCACAGCTGGAAACCGAAGCTTAAAAGCTGACAGAGAATCGAAAATGCAAAGGAAACTTGATTGAAGGTCGGTAGTAATTTACGTTACGACGGCGATAACCTCAAGAGCCTAACGGGGATCGAGAAGATGAACCTGTAACTTGTCCACCTGGGCATTTGCAGGCGAACTGAACCACCTGGAGAGGGATTCCGAGTAAATTAGATGATAAATCAAAAGGAGATAAATTGCCTCGCGCGGCTTGACGAGGCCCTGGAGCTGTGCGAATGCGAAACCAACCTATTCCTCGTATACAGGGCCCCCGGTTGTTTGAAAGTGTGAAGAAACTCGATTACATTATAACGACATTATCTTTTCAACGCCTCGCCCCCAACTTAATCCGAGCAGTAATTCTAAAGTTAAATAAAGCGGCTTATTCTAAGTTCGTGGGAGTCTGAAATGCACATTGACACGACGAGACGAATCTTACGACGAATTTGGCATTCAAGCTGATGATAAATATCAGACGCAGCACAACTTTCTCATATAAATTGGGTTATTAGGGATCGAAATCTTCGTCGCAATGAGCAGTAAACTGACAGAGTAGAAGGAAATATTCTAGGTTCACTTTCTATAGTTACACATCACTTCACTTCTTTCTACCGATTCAATTTATTTTTCACTCAGTTCATTTGAACTTGGTAAAACACTACTTCACAGCCGCAGAAGAACGTAGCATCACAGTTCCGAATTTCTATTGTGCTGCTCGCACTTAACCCCAGACCATTATTAAGCGACTGGTACGCACAGAATTAATGACGCTGTAAACACGATTTTTCGGAGAAGATAATAATCACTTTTCCAAAGTGTTTTTGGGAAAAGACATTTAGAAATTACAGTAAGTGAAACGGCGGCGGGTGAGATGCCGGTATTTCTTGAATAGTCCCTATATGGTGCATAAGCGTTATTAAATGCTTATCATATAGGTACCTATTTGAAGTACGACATCAATTTTTCTGAACATTCTACAACTTTCTGAACGGAGTTTATAAAGGAAAAACTGCATTAAAATCGACTTTTATTGAAATGTTTGGCTATTTTTACTTTCCGCTACCCGAAGGGAAGGAAAGTATAGTAATCGGCCCAAAAAAAAAATTTGGGTTTTCTTCAGATCTTTACGTTTCAGACCCTACTGAGTCTAAAAAACCTAATTTCGGCGCGTGGTCCGTGTGTATGTGTGTATGTGTGTGTGTGTGTGTGTGTCTGTAGTTCGATTTGCGGGAGAACGGCTGATCCGATTGAGCTGGTTCTTTTTTTGTTTTGTTCGTTATTTTTTGTAGACACCAAAATAAGGTTATGGACGATTTCGGCCGGTGGGAAGGGGGGGTGGGGGCCGAAAATGTACCAAAAACTAGGGTTTTTCGCATTTTTCTCGAAAACGGCTCTAACGATTTTGATTAAACTTTCAAATTATCTTCTACTAATCAATGCCTAACTTTTCTTCTCCATACATATCTCCATGAAAATACGGTGAACGGAGATATAGGCCCATGAAGCAAAAACAGGTTTTTTACGCTTTTTGGCAAAACGGCTTCGGCGATTTTCACCAAACTCACAGGATGTTTTCAAATAGTTAATACCTACATATTGTTTGGATAAATGTTCCTCTGACAGTCCATTGAGCAGAGATAAAAATCAAAATGTGTCGAAAATAACGTTTTTTCGAACACTTCCGTAAATTCCAGGGTAACTGCTTCACCAGATGTGATAAATCCCAATGGAGTGTCTTTTAATCTTCCATACCAACATTTCGTTCTCTATAATTATTTCTGTATATATATGTTGAACGGAGATATAAGCCAAGTTATCTCAGAAAAGGAGATTTGTCGAATATTAATTTATCGGTATTCCAATTTTCTCAAAAACGGCTCTAACGATTTCGATCAAACTTACGGAGTACTCTCAGCTAACTAGTCCCTACATTTTGTTTTCTATAAAAGTTTCTGTAGAAATGCGTTGAACGAAGATATAGCGCCCG
Organism: Pachypeltis micranthus; assembly: GCA_020466155.1. Lineage (NCBI taxonomy): Eukaryota > Metazoa > Arthropoda > Insecta > Hemiptera > Miridae > Pachypeltis > Pachypeltis micranthus. The sequence continues at coordinate 37,709,585 of CM035775.1, read as the reverse complement.
CCTATGTAGCTGGTGTTCTAACTTAAAGGGGTGGCGGAAAGTTGTGTGTTGCTACGCACCAGATATTTTGTGTTGCTCTTGTGGTTTTCCTGCAATTGTAAGGTATTGTCGCCTTATAAGGAGCTATCCACAAAAAATTTAATTAAAATTGTTAGAGCTTTTGTTGAAAAAAAAAAAAAAGATTTGGTGCTTTGATCACTATGATACCTATAGTTAGTTTTTGAAAATGTGGCTCATACCCGTATTTTGGCGTTTTATCATAACCTGCAGGCTATATATTAAGTTAAAGCTGATTTAGTTCAACCATTTTCTCTCAATCGCGTTCACAGACAGACACACACTCAGAATCTTTTGGCAGCCAATCACAGGACATTCGTTTTTACTTTTCAGAGCAAGGAAAGTAAAAAAATTAGTACACAACGGCTTATTATTCTCATGAACAGCTTGACCTAGTATTACCGCTCCGATACCCATCCCATTCGATTCAGCATCGAAAAATACTAGTAAACCATGCGAAACATGACCTGACTACAACGGAACTACGAAAACTAAACATTCCCCGGGCGCCAGGCGCTCATGAGCGCCTGTAGGCAATTAGCACGACGTTGCGAGTCGAGCAGGCTGGTGGTTTTGATGAGACGGGAGGGAAGGAGGGAGTACTAACGACGAAACGTTGACTTCCTCTGTAGTTCCCGCGAGTTCTTTCAATTAGTTGACTCTAATAATTACTGTAATTCCTTATACGCAGTTGTACTCGTCTGATACTCATTCCATTCGACCCAGTATGAAAAAATACCTTGAAAATGATACGAAACACGTTGTATTTGCGATTATACTGCGTTTTGTTAATTTTTTAACCATTTTATGTCCATAACAACCGCGGGCTTCGTCTGATCGGATTGCCGAGATACCGGGCACAACTAGATACCAAATGGGGTTTTTGTGCGAAAGAACGGATTTTTTAGACCACGTTAAAGGCGCAAAACGGCCTGGACGGCGGACGGACATTGCAGATTTGGAATCTCCATGTCTTGAAATGTTAAGTATCAAATTTTGAGGGGGGTTTGTAAAAAAATTTTCCCGACCTAAAACATAGGGTTATTATGAATGAATAATGAACCAAAACTTCAACGAATTTGCTTCAAGAACGAAGCAGTATTATGTTTGCTTTGCTTACTACTCTTTCGAAAATTACACACGACTGATATTACCTTTTTACTTCCCCTTTGCCTCAGTAGGAAGAAAATTAAGTGATCGGGAGAAATTTTAGCATGAAGCGTTCTTTCGTCTTCACCTAATGCGTCCCAAGAGATGAAGAGAGTAGAAACAAGTGAGGGACAATTGTAGCGTGAACATGTTGCTGAAGGTCCAGAAGTCTGCTGTGGAACTTCTTCGAGAATGCCTTTCAGTATTGGATGGCTTGCTTGTAGCCTCCTCGATTGAACATCAGCCAGTCGCTCGTAGTATTTAGCGACAGGGGCGTCGCGTTCAATACTGAGCGCTGCAGATCTGTTTTTGTAAACATCTACCTACGACACAGACACTGGATTGTCCTCGACAGCCTTATATGAGGGGTCCAGGGGACAACTGGGGGCACCATGGTGTGCAAAAGCCTTCGAGACGTCTCTTTTTGTTTTCCGCGGTTATGGTTCAACATTCGAAGCAACTGGAGCACTCGCTCCTCTCGCCTGGTGTCACTAAGCCCCGAATTGACGAAGAGGTAGGGGTCGGGAGAATTAAACGCCAACCGTCCAGTTCCATTCAGATTGACGCCCAACATCCAGGCACTTTTGACGGAAACTGATATCAATTTAAATGCCTCGTCTATCCGAACTACGAAAAGGGTCCAGCGCCCTTCTTCCCACCCCTGTATTCTTACCTTCAGTGACTACCAATTCCAAGAAACCTTGACTCCAACTTTCTCTTCCTAGGTTTTTCCAGTATGGAGGCTAAAAACTTGACTTATTGATGGTAGTCTCCTCGCCCATAGCTGCAATGTTCACTTCCTTCCACCATGAATGACCTCTGTATCCAAGACTCTACCAAAAAACATCTGACTGTACCCAGGATAGTTCAGTTCCTACGTTATGCTCTACAGTTCTGCTGAGGGGTGTGCTGAACCGCTAGTCGTCGTTTAATCCTTGAGTTGTTCAAGAGATCACTGGATTCATTTGAAATATAACTACAACATTATTGGGTTACAGACTTTATATTTCGCTTCTAGTTGACTTTCCACATAATTTGTACACTCTTTGATTCAAAACACGCAAAGCGCGAAACATTCTATACCAATCTAATCTGTTTTTGGCACAGCTCGGGTGAACTTGGAACGTTACTTCACGTTCTACTTAGGAACCGGCAACGCTTAATGTTGGGCAATTTATTGAGCTGCTGTAATTCATTAAAACACCAACTTATAGGACAGGTTTGTGGACGCAATTCTGGAATGTATGGGAGGAAACTACGAAAAATTGCGAGAGCGGCGAAATTATCAACAATTTCAACGAAAAGCTTTTAGTGCAGTTTTTTCATCGTAAGTCTCACTCATCTCGCTCGTTCTCAGAAAAATCGCTATTACGTTTCAATAACAGCCGTGGTATAAATAGCTCGTCAATGAATTGCGGAAGTTAAATCGCTACAACTTACCGAAGTGTTGTTTTACCAAGTGCAAATGAACTGAATGGACAGCATATCAGAGTTGTTAGAAAAGTAATTCGACTACCCATTACAAATTCCAATTACTTTTGAAGAAAGGTAATGGCGATTACCATTCCAATTACTGTAATGGTAATCGAAATTACAATTACTTTTTTCGATTACAAGTGATGGTAATCGAAAAACGATTACAATTACTTGTGACGATTAATTATAGGAATCGGAATGAAGTAATGGAAATTCGATTACTTTTTTGAATCCGATTACTCCATTCCAAGAACACGAATTTGGTTTATAGCTTGCGAAATGGAGGATGGCCATTTATGGCTTGGCAATTTCGATAATTTTTGATGCTTTGGATTTGTCGTCGCCCTGGGAAAGATATGGGTCATTAAAATACAAATAAATAAATAAATAGCATCTACCCGAAGTAGGATCTTGGGTTCAGCCGCTACTCATATGAATTGCTGTTGGGTGCACTCCCGTGAAGGTTTCTGGCGTAGGTACTAAACCGAGGCGGAAGGGGGGGAAGGTCGAGTATACCAAGTACTGGAAATTCGGATCGGGGATGACCGTGGGTGGGGGAGGGCTTGGCCCAAAAATCGTTATTTAGGCTCTGAGAAAATCAAATTTGAAGGTCTGCCGCAGGGTTTTTGGGTTTTGTCCGTATCTTTGTGTTATCCATTAGTTTGTGCGAAGCCCGCTAATACCTGTTTCTTACATTCTATTTCTTCGTTAATTTATTATGTTAGAACGACGTTTGCCGGGTCACCTAATAATAAAATAAAGTCTTCTACGGTAAGGGTCAAGGTCAAGCGAACATTTGCGAGACTTGGATTTGAAAGAGTTGCAGGAATAACCAAGGCAATCGCTGAAAAGCTTACACGCTCAAAGGGCATTATTGTTGATATTTTGTATTACCTGGGTGTTTGAAATTTGTTTGAAATTTGCGGTTCGTGTAGTTTGCTTTTCTTTCTTTTACTGTTGACCGTCACTTTTATTTATCTCCTGCGGAATTTGCCCATTTTTCCGATGATTTGAAAACCAGCGCCCAACAGCAAATTCTTAATTACTACATGGATGGCTCGTGGGAGAATGCTGGGGGCAGGGGGGGGATAAAAATGGCGTGTTATAAGGTTATTGGTACAAAAAGTGATGAGGGGGGGGGAGGACCCCTACTATAGTAAATTCGTTAGTGGGACGAGACTAAAAGGAGGGGGTAAAAAAGGTCGTACTATAACGTGACTGGTTAGTGGGAGGGGCAAACTGAAGGAGAGGTGGTCAACTTCCGGAATTTCCGGAAGCAGGAGTGGGTAAAAAAGGTTGTACTACAGTACGATTGGTTAATAATTGTGGTGGTGGGGGTGAGGGGTGGGGTGGAAGGGATAAAAAAAATGACGTACTACATCATGATTGGTCAGGGGGCGTGGCCAAAAACCTCGTACTATAGTACGAGGCGTGGTTTTCTTCCCCCACTCCAATTGAGCCAAAAGCCCCATTTCCGGTTTTGCTCCCCCATTTCTCCCCTACTCTCGAGAGACATTACTCTCCTGGATAAATTTCCCACCATCAAAACAGTTTTCTTGAAAACCAACGTTATCCTACCGTCGTCAGCACCCGTCGAGAGGCTCTTTTCTTTTGCCACTATGACGAACGCCCCGAAATCGAATCGTTTATCAGACGAAAACTACGAGTCTAGAGTGATCTTGAAGGCGAATGGGTTTAAATTTTAAACCCTAAATTGAACAAAATCTAAATTCAAACAGATTGTACTATTCTATTATTGCCAATAATTACTTGAAATTAAATGAAATTGACATTATTAACTACTACTTGGCTCATTAAACCTGTTCAGACCAAACACTGTTTCAAAGGAATTCTTCAATGTTTTTTCCATTTATCAATCAATATACGCGTTTACTTCCACTTGAAAAAAAAGTGGGTGAAAAAGAGCTTATTTAGTTGATTATTTTCGAATAAAGCTGAATGGCTGATTTTATTAGTGAAAAACTTAAGCAGTACATTTCGGAAGCTATACACCAAATTCGTGTTCTTGGAATGGACTAATCGGATTCAAAAAAGTAATCGAATTTCGATTACTCCATTCCGATTCCTATAATGGTAATCGGGACGACGATTACTTATTCCGAATACAAGTAATTGTAATCGTTTTTCGATTACCATTACTTGTAATCGGAAAAAGTAATTGTAATTTCGATTACCATTACAGTAATTGGAATGGTAATCGCGATTACCCCTGAAGTAATTACAGTAGTTTTCACTGGCCATATGTTTGTGAAATACTTTGAAAGTAATCGGAAAAGTAATCATTCCTCAAAGTAATGATTACATCTCAACTCTGCAGCATATTTGGTGAGTTGTTAGGGAGATAAAAATCCCTGTACACACGTCGAACTGAGGAAAGGTGTATGACGCGTCGCACACCATATTTCATTAGCATGTGAGTCCTGTCAAGGCGTACAATCACTGTGAATACGATTGGCTCGATATTTAAGTTGCAGCTCAACATGGAACGCCCAACTGTCCAACCTCACTAAAATACGTTGTTTTTCAATGATGAGCGGAAAAACATGAGGAGAGCAACATAATAAACACACATCGACAGTTGAAATTAGGATTTCCCTGATCTCAAGATACCTAAAGCCCGTCGCAAATTAAGTTTTTGTTCCGGGCGCTACTTGACTAACTTTAGTCACGATTTGGTTTGCAGAAAGTAAAAATGCAAATCCCGAAAGGGGAAAACGTTCTTTTGAGCACGAACTCCCTCGAAGATCGAATGGACTGTTGCGGGGCGAGTTAAGTCCTCCCTTTCGCTACGAACTCCGCGGAGGGAAAAAAAATTAGGAGGCAATCGCCCCTCCAACATCGTCCCGATTTGAAATGCAGAGGCTCGTTCTCTCAGGCAGGTGCAGAATTTTAAAATTAGAGCGCCACCTCAAAATAATTAGTGTGAAATATTAAGCTATAAATTCAAGACCAAAACTCGAATATCTGGCTTCAAGGGAGATTGCGATAGAGGGAGAAGTGTTCAAGGGGTTGGGAGAACTAAGGAAGACGAAGATGAAGAGTGAGGGGATTGGTTGGTGAGGCGTGGGTAAGGGTGGGGGGGGGGCAGTTTGCCACCAAAAACGGATATAAAATATGAGCTAAGCTGCGGAGCATAAACAATTTACAGCGACTAAGAAAAATTATTACCGTTACTTCCACCTCATCTTTTTAAAGCGCTCTACCGGCATTCCCTCCACAAGCCTTTTCGATTCGCCAGAGGCCGTTTCTCCTTAACATCCGCCCTTTAAAAAATTGCCGAGTAATTACCCCGAACTAAAATGTCTCGGCAAATCAAGACGGTGGGCTGTTTTGAAAGTCCATAATCAGAAAAGACGTTGATTACGAAAGGCGTTGATAAAGTATCATCTTCCCCGAGTTTTTTTTAACCGTTTTCTTTTTGCGTGAGTTACGGGTTTTTTATTATTCGCGTCAGTTGGGAATTCGTATTAGGTAATTAGCCTGTTCTACCGTATCCAAAACAATTCGAAATGTTCGCAGATCATTTTCCTCAATGCGATCCGAAGGGGGAATTACCGGATCTACATTATGGTGGACAGCCAGGCCACTTTGAGGCCTTAGCCTCAAACTGTCTTACATGGCGGCAGGTGTAGGAGTGTCTGACTGGACTGAAGGCCCTGGCCGAGGACAACAGTGTAACACTGTGTTGGGAGCCTGGGCCTCAGGGTATAGAGGGAAACGAACAGGCTTATGGGTTGGCAAATGGGAGGATAGGCGCAGGGCTGCCCATTGGCAGGGGCCTTAGGCTGTCAAAACTCTTCATCGGTCTATCCAGTGGGAGGGCCAAGGAGGTGCTTGCACTGGGGAGGAAGGATATGAGGATCATATGTGGCCTGCTCACAGGTCACTGTCCGCTGAGGTACCACCTTGCAAATATTGGCAAGTGCGAGGTACGGGTATGCAGGTTCTGTGAGGTGGGGCTAGTGACGGCAGAGCATGTGCTGTGCGTATACAATGGAGTCGCGTCGGGCCGTCGTGTGTTTGGGATGCCCTTTCTTCTGCAAGAAGAGGTGAATGCAGAACTTACGGATATCCTTGGCTTTGTGTGAGGATGGTGGGGGCGCATAGGTGATGTCACACCAAGTGAGACCAGTGCAATGGGGCCTGAGGGTGGTGCAGGGGGGCCATGATCTGAGGATAATGGACGCCCTTACAATAAGCTCGTTTGTGGCTGCAGTGAGGGTATCAAGCCTGCATCCACCGTTGCAAAAAAAGGGTAAATTACTATAATGGGCCAAAACGAAAAGACTACCTTTCGCAGTCTGTACGTGGAACATTTTTTCACAATAGGAAAACTTTCAAGTAAATGGTTATTGTATTGAAAAAATGCAATTCACGTTCCTCAGGAACAAATGTGCTATAGTTTTCTCATATTTTACTTCCTGAGTCGAGTAGTTGTTATTCGGAAGTTTCTAAAGAAGTTCCTTAACCGATAGGGGAAGAAATTAAAGAACAAGGATGGTGTCAAGACGAAGGAGGAAAGAAAGGAGAGAGAGAACGACTGCCTGTTTCACTTATGAACGGGAGGGGGGGTCCATAAAATACTTCTCTTTCTCTCTCTCTCGCTCCCAAAACACCCAATACAAAAAGAATTTCTTTTTGAAAATAAACTGTTCTCAATGCAGAATATAAGAGTTATTATAGAAAAAAACTTCCCCACGCACTAGATGCAGGTCATGGAAAATGGGAATAAAAAGTTTCTCGTTTTTGATGACTTTCACTGTGTTCTTTACGTTTCAAGGGCTTCTGAGTCCGAGAAAATGGCGTCAGCAAACGCAATTTGACAGGAAATCCGCTGAATGTGAAAGTTTATATTGACATTTTATGTCTTTACTTTGCTACATAAACTCGAAAAGTGTAACGGCCAAAAGCATCACGAAATTTAACCTTGAGGCCGATTGGACAAGCCAACGTTTTAACCCGAGTTGCAACCGCAGCCCCTGTGGCGTAATGCATAAGGCATCGGTCTCCTAAACCGGAGGTTGTGGGTTCGAGTCCCACCTGGGTTACGATTATTTTTTTGTTGACATTTTATATCTTTACTTTGCTACATAAACTCGAAAATGTAACGTGGGATATGTAACGGAGAAGCGTCACTAAATTTGTGTTGGGTTAAGTGCATGTCTGTCACAAAAATGAAAAATATTTTTTGTGTAGTAATTTTATATTTCTTTATTTAAAATGAACAAAATTATATCAAAAGAAAAAGACATAAAATGTCCCTCGTGGTTGCGTACTTGTACGAAAGCTGTACTCACTGTTTGTGTTTTGTACTCATTTAAATCGGTTATACACGAAAGAGTTGCGGCTTCAATCCATGTTCATCATAAACAATTGGGATCTCTTTGCTTCCCATGAAAACGGAAAACTAACTCCCCCACGACCGTAACAGATACTAAATTTGGTTTTTTTAGCCTGCAGGTTAATGAGGGACGCCAAAATGAAGCTCTAAATATTTGGTATAGAGTTTCAAATACCATGACGGTACTCGTTCGGCTTAGCTTCGACCAAATTAGTTCGTTGCCCTAACGAGTTTTTCCTTTACCTGATGGGAGGTCAATTAGCCTCCCCTGCTAACAAGAGGCTTTAAGGATTATTTCCGAAGTCGACAACCGGTTCCCTTCGTAGTTTCCAAAATGTTTACTCCCACGTCTCCTTAAGCATTCGTACCAGCAGCCCCCCCCCCCTCCCCCAACGCCAACGACCTAACTCAAACCCGAGTCATCTCACAATCAGTGCACGTACAGTTCGGTAGCTCTCCTCTCTCGTCCCAACACTAGTTCGCTTATACAAAGACCCACCCTGTCGTGTGAACTAGTTTTACTTGCTGCTCAATCAAAACTCTAGTGGTCATCAAGTGACCGTTTAAAACCCAGTGTATCAATACAGTCCTCCATCTCGTTCGTAACGTCCGTCCATCAATTCATGTTTTTTTCATCTCTTTTTCTCCCGCACCCATCAGCACTAAAAAGTACTCATTTGTAGAAAAACCACGAGGGCAGCACAATAAACCGAAGAAAATTGATTTTAGCGCAGTTTTTTTTCGTAAGTCTCACTCATAATGTCATATTGTGATACTAGCATCCTCTGAAAAATCAGGACGGTAGCCCAATAAATTATTTATGCTATCAGATTTTTTTCTGTAAAGGAAATAACCAGGAACAACCTCAGGAATGTTGGAATTAACCACACGATCGTACTGCAAAAAATCACGTTGACAGGTTTCATATATTTTCTACTCACTAACTCGTCAATGGTTGGGGCAGTAGAAGCTGCTCAATAAACTCTGCGAGTATAAGCACCACCACTTTCTAATGAGTAGTGGCAAGATATACCGGAAAATGAAACAGTCGAACATTAAATGATCATTTTTCCAAACTCAACAAGAAACTCCCGAGAGATAATACGTGTATATGATCAAATTCACAGAGTAATTTCAGCCAACCAGTGCCTACATTTTATTTCGATAAATGTTTTCGTAGAAATACGTTGAAGGGAGGCGCAGCGCATGAACTACTGAGGAGCTGATTACTTTCATTTAACGTTCGATATTTCTCTCGGAATTTCGTTGTTTCGTTCGAGTGCAAGTCTGATATTATGCGATCACTGCATTGTGATGGTGACATTATCTGGTCAACTTAGTGTTTATATTTGGACTAACAAATGGTGGCTGATCAAAAGGACAATAACTCAATACCGCCCCAATGAGCAGTGAGTGTCGTGTTGGGTTTCTCACTTGTGAGCAACTCTTCACTCAATTTTCCCAAAGATTTCACTCTCGTCAGAATGCTACCGACTACACTTCATTGTGTTTCCTCGATTCGCTCAAAAAACATCCAGATATAGTAGTATATATAAACATAAACGGTGAAAAGTTAGGGGCGAGGGTGAAGAATAGGCGAAATATCTGGCGAGGGCTGTGGTAAGACGAGGCATTTGTAACTAAAGCGAGCGAGGCTGTTACAATGAGAATGGTGGGGGTGGGGAGTCTAGCGGTCGATACGCGTTCCCTGGAGCTGGTGGCGGTGGTATGGGGAAACTAGGAGCTGGTGACCGTCGAGGGGTCGGAGCCGGTTGGCGAGGGAACTGAGTAGGTTAACTGCCACTCAGTTAAATTGAGTGTATTAGAGAGAAAAGTAGAGGCTCCCCGGCTATTCACAACCTCAAATGTTGGGAAAGTAAAGACGATTTTTCATGAGGGAAGCGGATTCGAATAACGTCAAGCTGGATTTTTCTTTGATCTCTCATCCTTGACATCAAACTACGTTACCTTCATTATCAAACAACTCGCATTTGACTCCCCCCCTCCCCCCGCCTCACCAACGCACCGGCACTCCACACCGTACCACCTTAATCAATATCCGCAGAGCCGACACACGACTAAACATTCGGCCCCTTCGATTGGCGCCCTTTACCTTCCCATCAGATTCCTAGTTGTTTAATTCATAATAATTTCACGGGAAAACCTCAGTAGCTTGAAGTACACCACACGATTTTGTATCGTCCCTATCTATTCCTTTTATTGTCACTCTCTCAATAACCGTCTTCAGCAGTGAAGTGGGGTTTTGTGAAGAGATTGAACACAGGCACCCAAAGAGGCATTTCCACTCAACACAACCATTAACGAAAACGTTCAAAGTACGATACAAATAGCAGTTCCCTCCATTTCTCCATTCTTCATCCCTGCGAGACCTTGGCCCTGGATGAGCAAGAGCCAACTTTTTCAGGCTGAGCACTGCCCTGAAAATTCAACACTGCGCCTCCAGTTTTCCTCAAAATTTAACATGGAGCGGACGAAACGCCTCTGGTGTGAGGTGGGTGGCTGTGTCTTCTACTGCGTATTGCCAGCCTGCCCACGTTTGGTACGAGAAGATGGCGTGGAAACTGCTCTATGTCCTTAAGGAACTGGTTGAGGTATAAATCCCCCTCACCGGCAGCCTGTTCCACCCTCCACCACCCCATGGGCTGGGCCCTACTCGTCTAAAAAAGTGTAAAATGTTATCTTGAAAAAAAAAAGAAAATTCATGGCGTTGATATGAGCGCCCCAAACCACACACATAACAAAATTATTTTCAAAAATAAAAATCTTGATCGTAATGTGACACGCATTTCCTCGACCCCCGTAAATTCGATGATACTGTACATTTAAGGCGTGGCTGAATCAACAAAATTGACATTTGATCCAACTCACTGTAGCAGTTTTCGAGAATACAATACATCAATTTACGTTCACCCGACGCGTCTTGACATGTCTACGTTCACGGAATTAATTGAGAAGAACGACGTGTGTTTAAGGTAGCTTTAAGCTCTATCAGGTCGATTGAATTCAGTTACGCTTTCAGTGAGAACATAATGTCAATGAAATAGATTTTGTTTGGCACAATTTTAGTTTTGGACCAGGGACTGCCATAGGAACTTTTACCGACCACAATATGTGTTGTTAGAAGTTTAATTAGATCCGTTGGAAGCCATTTTCGAGAAAAACGAGCGGTGCGTAGCAACACACAACTTTCCGCCACCCCCGTAAGTTCGAACACCAGCTACATATGCGGGTGCTATATCTTCGTTCAACGCATTTCTACAGAAACATTTATGGAGAAAAAAATGTAGAAATTAGTTAGCTGAAAGTACTCCGTAAGTTTGATCGAAATCGTTGGAGCCGTTTTTAAGAAAATTGGAAAACCGATAAATTAATATTCGACAAATCTCCTTTTCTGACTTAACTCGGCTTATATCTCCGTTCAACATATATATATACAGAAATAATTATGGAGAACGAGATGTGGTTATGGGTAGCTGATAGACAATCTGTAACGTTAATCACATCTGGTGAAGCAGTTACCCGGCAATTTACGGAAATGTTCGAAAAAACGTTATTTTCGAACCATTTTCATTTTAATCTCTGCTCAATGGACTGCAAGAGGAACATTTATTGAGAACAATATATAGGTATTGACTATTTGAAAACATCCTGAGAGTTTGGTGAGTATCATTGAAGCCGTTTTGCCAAAAAGCGTTAAAAACCCATTTTTGCTTCATAAGCCTATATCTCCGTTCACCATATTGTCATGGAGATGCGTATGAAGAAGAAAACTCCCTTTACAGTACAATCCCCATTATCTGAAACGTAATGTCAAACTTGGGGGGGGGGATGAGTGGGGAAGGTAGGTTCATTATTCAATTAATCGACTCATTTATCACTCAGTTCCTTGAAATTGGTCAAACAACACTTCCCAGCAGCAGGAAGCGGTAGCGCCTAATGTTCTGGAATTTATTGTGCTGCTCGTACTCATTCCCGGACGATTCTTGAGTAACTGGAACACAGATAATTAAGGAGCCTGTAAACACGAATTTTTTTAATAAGGATAGTAATCACTTTGGCAGAGTTATTGGATAATAACTGTTAGAACTGGTAGTAAACGAAACAGCGGTAGTTGAAATTCTGGAATTTTGGGAGTGAGCCCCATCTATCTCATGAGCGGTTTTAAACACCTCACTCTCCGGGTATTGAATTGGACTACAATACTAATTTTCTTTAACATTCTACCAACATTCCAGCGGAGTTTATAAGAAAATATCTGGTGCGTTGCAACACACAACTTTCCTTAGCTCTACGTCAATTCACTTTCTATATGGCTTTGTCCGCTTAAACAATTCATTTACCACTCAGTTCATTTGAACTTGGTCAAACAACATTTCACGGTAGCAAAATGCGGTAGCGCATACAGTTCCGGAATTTATTGTGCTGCTCGTACTCATTCCAGGATCATTATTGAGCAATTGGTACACAGGTAACTAATGTTGCTGTAAACACAATTTTTAAAAAAAAGGATAGTAATTACTTTTGTAGAGTTATTGGAAAATAACTGTTAGAACTGGTAGTAAGCGTAACGGCAGTAGTTGAAATTCAGGAATTTCTGGAGTGAGCCCCATGTATCTCATGAGCGTTTTTAAACACTCACCCTTTAGGTATTGGATTGGACTAAAATACCAATTTTTTTAAAACATTCTACAAGAGTTCCAGCGGAGTTTTTAAGGAAAAAACTGCGCGAAAAAAGCTTTTGGTCGAAAATTTTGATAATTTATTGTGCTGCTCTCGTCATTTTCCCACGAATGAGAATTTTATGGTATAATTGCCTTATTGAGAGCTATCACTATAAAAAATGTAATTAAAATCGTTAGAGCCGTTTTTGAGAAAAAAAATTTGGTGTTTTGATCACTATGACGACTATGGTTAACTTTCGATGGATTTGGCCCATACCCTCATTATTGCGTCCCTTGGTAACCTGTAGGCTAGACATCAAGTTTGAGTGGATTTGGTTCGGTGGTTATCTCGAAAATTCGTTCACAGGCACACAGACACAAATTCACAAACCATTTTGGTACGGTGGTTTTCTCTAAAAACTGCGCTAAAATCGATTACGTCGAAAGTTTTGGTAATTTATTGTGCTGCTCTCGTCATTTTCCCACAGATGGGAATTTCAGAGTGAAGTTGCCTTATTGGGAGCTATCAATATAAAAAATTTAATCAAAATCGTTAGAGCCATTTTTGAGAAAAAAAATATTTGGTGTTTTGATCACTATGATAACTATAGTTAACTTTCGGTGGATTTTGCTCATGCCCTTATTCTGGCGTCCCATCGTGACCAGCGGGCGAGATATGAAGTTTGAGCTGATTTGGTACGATGGTTTTCTCTAAAAATCGTTCACAGACACACACACACACACACACACACACAGACCATTTTCCCAAATAGTGTTTTTCGGACTCAAGGGGGTTTGGAACGTAAAGATCTGAAGAGAACTCAAAAAATTTTTTTCAGCCGATTACATAACTTTCCTCTCTACTTCGTGGAGCAAGGAAAGTAAAAAGGTGATTTCGATAGGTTACTGTTGCCTCGAGAATCTGAACAGACACGCTGGCCAAAATGAGGTTTTTCGGTTTCACGCGTGTTGGGCGCGCAAGAGGGCGAGAGTTGAAGATCGAAATTAAAGGAACTCGGTGAGCGTGAGGAGGACTGCATTATGTGCAATGAAGTGAGTAGGGTTTGTGTACAAAAGGGCGACACAAGGGGTCGGCTCGTGATAAGCGTGAACTGGGTGTGGGAAACTGTATCGGAAGGAGGTGAGTGTCTTTCGTGAGAGTTAGTAGGTGAATGAATTTGGTAGGAGCTGCATGTTGTGGGAAACAACTGAAATTGAGGAGAGGAAAAAACCAACTCCGGGAAATCCGTTGCCAAAATAACCGCGGAGGTGGAATTCCCGCAGGTAACAAGGAGGTGCACATTAGGGCAGGTGCGAGCACTCTGACGTCAAAAAACCTGAAGACTGATTTGGGTCATGCCAAACAAAAGCTCAACATTTTTGTTCAAGATTGCAGTACTTTACCTTACCCTTAGGCTTGCAGGAAGGTAATTATGTAGGGGAAGGTGGGGTTCTGTGAAACACGGGGCACAGTGAAACAGTTCGTGTACCGGCCGTACAGAAGGGCCTTGTTCAACTAGATTCCGGTAGGGAGCACTACTGTCTACTCCCAACAAAGCCAGCTAATCGTCCCTTCTCCTCACCCCATTTGCATACCAGACTTGTCGCGTGAGTTGTTGTTTTTCGCAGAAAAGTAAACATTTTCCGCCAACGGATTTTCGTCTCCAGTTAAGGATGATTTCTTAATTCAATCAGCTCTTATATCATTTCAATGTACTTATATCCCTTTACATTTTTGCTCAACTTTCGCATTTCTACTGATTCACGTTTGTGGTAGAGATTAAGGGAAATCGAAATACCTTGTTTGGGGCTCCTTGAAACAGGCGTTTGGGGCACTATGAAACGTTTCATGCAACACCTTTATCGAGCCTCTTGCCTCAGTTAATGAAAAGGACATAAAGATGCTGTTGGAAAATCATTCAGTGGCTCAGGGCACTAAAAAGCAGAAAGGTTATTAGTTAGGGCTATGACACTTCTGGGATAGTGACATCAGAGCCCCCCCCCTCCCCACTAACAGGTTACATGACGCCGCCCCACTCCTCTATCAACAAAAGCTGACATGACGTAACTCCCCCCCCCCCAATCATAAGCAGGTGATGTGACACAACCCCCCCTCCCCTCCACCAACTACCCACAACATCATCATGTCGCGTCATACCCCCTCCAACAGTGTAACTTCTGAGAGTACCCCCCCACAGTCTACATATGACGTCATGGCCCCACAATTGGGCGCAATTTCTGAGTGGATAAACTCCCCAATGTGACGTCACATCCCCAACCACTACCATAATTTTTCACATGATGATTATGCAGACGGAGGTGTGAGGGGGAGGCTGACGTCACATCAGCTGTTTATGGTGGGAGGGGGTTATTTAATGTCAGCTTTAGTTGATAGGGGAGGGGGTGACGTAATGTCAGCTGTTTGTGGGGGGGGGGGTCTGACGTCAGATCAGCTGGTTGGGCTGAGGGCGGGGGATGGTTCCATATCAGTTGGTGGCGGGGAGGAGGGGGTCTGACGTCACTATCCCAGAAGTGGCATTGCTCTAACTACTAAGGTTTCTTCTCATTTGGGGTTGATTTTGGCAATTTAAACATTGGCTAAGGATTTAGTGTTCGTCCCCCAATACAATCAATTTATCGAACTTATTTTGCATTACGTTCTTTGTTTTCATATTAATGCCTTTTATTCATTAATTCAATAAAGTCAAATTATAAGTAGGGAGTTGATTTTTACGTTTTTAAAAATGACTTGTATTACTTTAGTACAAAATCAAAGTTCAACACGGACAGCGTTACGTTATAAGAGACGGGATCGGAATGAAGCTGCTGCTTAATGTTGCTGGGGGTTTATATAAGTTTTCCTAACAAGGGGTGCACTGTTCGTTTCTGCGACGAAGCTGATGAGGCTGGCGAGATCAGCGAAGTCAGCAGGTTGATATCCTTTGAGTCGGATGCGACGATTGCGACGTTCGATCGAGACAAAGGCGTTCATTGTCCATAAAGTGTTAACTCTCATTTGTAAATATTAAGGTTTTTTTTCTCCCTGTTTCAAGGTACTCCTTCCTCTGTTTCATTCTACCCCAGGCATGGGGCACATTGAAATAAAATTTGTGGAAAATGCCCGCTCATGGTCACATATGGTTTCCATAATAACAGTTGATACATTTCTTTAGTATCTTAGATCCTTACGTCACAGAATAAAATTAAAATGTTTAAAAAATCCACGATAGGAGGAGCAAAATCAACTTTTGTGTTTCAACGTGCCCCACCCTCCCCTAAATAAGTAGGTAAATTGAAAATCAACTCGGCCAAGTGCCTCAGGTTGGACTTCTGCCGTGAATAGCCGCGAGTTCAATGGGCCAAGGTTGGTACACTCAAAAATAATCCTCACTCTCAAGTAACGTTGAGGAAGTGCGAGTATTTATTCTCTCTCTATTAGGATTATCGTCGAGTTAAAACATAAGGGCGGGTTGTTGGCTTTATTTAAGGGAAACCGTTCTACTTCCAAACAAGTGTAGGAAATCCAACTTTATATTGACTGCTATTGCCAGAGATGTCATCGTTCCCATTATCTAGCGACCCAAGCTGAGAGTAAAGCTCAGGAAGCTGTGGCGGCGATTGTTGTTTGAAGTGTCTCCTTGGCTCTGCTTCCACCACTCACCCACCTGGGTTTTTAATAGCTCCTAACCACGAGCTGCCTCAACATTTTGGTCATTTGGGATTCATTCGCGTCCTGGAGTTCTTTGCTTTCTTCGACTTTTATTTTTTCAAAGTTTCACTTGCGCTCAAGTCGTAGTTTATAACTCTGCATGTTCCCCTTCTTCATTTGAAGACTATCCTCTCGTTCCGCCGACATCAGTGCAACCATCTAGAGATCACTGTGTCACGAGAACTAGTTCTACTTGTTGCTCTACTCAGCTCTACATCGTACTAATCAGCTGACCGTTCAAATCAAGCCTTCCATTTCGTGCGTCTCATTAATCAATTAATTCGAATCCGTATTTATCTCTCAATTGCACCCAACAATTATTTTGAAGAGGAAAGTTACTTCGTCGGCTCAGAAAACATATTTTGCGGTCTCTCTGAAAATTGTCACTGAGTGTGTGTGTCTGAGAACACGACTAAGAGAAACCGGATGAACTGTTACAAATATGATACTTAGCCTGCAAACCAACATGGGACGGCAAACTAAGAGTGTGAGAGGAATCAGTTCAACATTAACTGTAGTAATAGTCATCGCATCATGTTGACAGTCCCATTACCTGTTTGTTGGTTTTTGCCAGTTAAGACGTTGGCATAAGCAGCACTTAAAGTTCTACCAGTTTTCACGTAGAACGTCAAGTTGTATTATAGTTCGTGCGAACTGAATGAAAAATATCTGGTGCGTTGCAACACACAACTTTCCTTAGCTCTACAACAATTCGCTTTGTACATGGCTAATTCTATTTAATCAATTCATTTATCACTCAGTTCCTTTGAACTTGGTCAAACAACACGTCACAGCAGCAGGAAGCGGTAGCGCTTACAGTTCCGGAATTTATTGTGCTGCTCGTACTCATTGCAGGACCATTATTGAGCTATTGGTACACAGATAATTAATGAGGCTGTAAACACGATTTTTCAAAAAAATGATAGTAATCACTTTTGCAGAGTTATTGGAAAATTACTGTTACAACTGGTAGTAAGCGAAACGGCAGTAGTTGAAATTCAGGAATTTCTGGAGTGAGCCCCATGTATCTCATGAGCGTTTTTAAACACTCACCCTTTAGGTATATGATTGGACTACAACACCGAATTTTTTTGACATTCTACAAGAATTCCAGCGGAGTTTATAAGGAAAAAACTGCGCGAAAAACGCTTTTGGTCGAAAATTTTGATAATTTATTGTGCTGCTCTCGTCATTTTCCCACGAATGAGAATTTTATAGTATCATTGCCTCATCGAGAGCTATCAATATAAAAAATTTAATTAAAATCGTTAGAGCCGTTTTTGAGAAAAAAAATTTAGTGTTTTGAGCACTATGATGACTATAGTTAACTTTCGGTGGATTTTGCCCATACCCTTATTTTTGCGTCCCATGGTAACCTGTAGGCTGGACATTAGTTTCAGTTGATTTGGTACGGTTGTTTTCTCTAAAAACCGCGCTAAAATCGATTTCGTCGAAAGTTTTGGTAATTTATTGTGCTGCTCTTGTCATTTTCCCATAGATGGGAGTTTTATGGTATAGTTGCCATATTTGGAGCTACCAATATAAAAAATTTAATCAAAATCGTTAGAGCCGTTTTTGAGAAAAAAATATTTGGTGTTTTGATCACAATGATAACTATAGTTAAATTTCGATGGATTTTGTTAATACCCTTATTTTGGCGTCTAATAGTGACTTCCGGGCTAGATATCAAGTTTGAGCTGATTTGGTACGGTGGTTCTCTCTAAAAATAGTTCACAGACACACAGACCTACAGACCATTTTCCCAAATAGTGTTTTTCGGGCTCGGGGAGGGGTCTCTGAAACGTAAAGATCTGAAGAGAACTCTGAAAATTTTTTTTTCAGCCGATTACATAACTTTCCTTTCTACTTCGTAGAGCAAGGAAAGTAATATTTTGTATCCGTAGCTACGAGTAGTACGTGCGGCTGAGACGAGTTGTGTGGTGGCGTCACACTACGTGTTTTCGTCCCTTTACTCCTTACGTCTTCACAAAAACAGCTCAATTTCTTACTGAACTTCCTGTGCATACGTCATCTGTACCAAGCGGCTTTTCGACGACCCATTAAAATGTTAAAAACTCGTTCGACTTCAGAATTCAAATTGATCGAGGGTTTTATAGCGAGTTATTATTGCGGATGAGCGGCTTTTGAACAACCCTCCCTCTAGATGGAAACCTCGAATGAATTTTCTGAATTCCGCCAGACTTAAATTACGACACTTAATAATACAAGAACCACAGGGCGAACCTGCTCGCTCGCGCGAACAAGAAACCAGGCCGCATTCCCCCCCTTCCGCGGTAATAATTTAAGGTGATGCCTTTCACCTCACATTAAACTCGTGCAAGAACTTGAAGGTGGTTGGACAAATAATTAAAATCCGTGTTGCAAAGCTTCCAAGTTAATTTTCAATCAACGAGACGATATTAGAAACAACGGATTTGGCCCCCAAGTACTATTTAAAGCGCCTGACGGTTGTATCGAAGGTCTGTGCCTGAATAATTCCAGTGGATGTTAGTTGAGAGTTCTCATTTTCCGAGCTGTCAGCGAAAGACACAGAAATAGTCGCAAAGTAAGAAGACACTCCGTCGGATTGATCGACTCTTGAAATGTTAAAGGAACACCATAAAATGAAAAAAATCTGTTTTGCTTCATAGATATAAATCTCCGTCCAGCGAATTTTCACAGAAATGTTTATAGAGAACAAAATATTGATATTGATCGAAGATTGCTAAGATCGATGGGAAATATGCCCTATAACCTTATTTTCGCACCCAAAATGACCAAATAAACTAATTTATGACGCAATCATTCTCTTGCACAGCTTGACGCAGTCTCACACCTGCAAGACCCATATCATTCTATCCGGCACCAAGAAATACTACTATTTGATAAGAAACATGACCTGAAAACAAAACCCTGCAAATTATTACACAATGGTTTATTATTCTCATGAACAGCTTGACCTAGTATTACTGCTCCGAGACCCATCCCATTCGATTCAGCATCGAATACTAGTAAACCATACGAAACATGACCTGACTACAATGGAACTACGAAAACTAAATATTCCCCCCGCGCCAGGCGAGAAAGTGGCCTTGGCGTTGCGAGTCGAGTGGGCAGCGTTGCGAGGCGAGCGGGCGGGTGGTTTTAATGAGACGGGAGGGAGGGAGTACTAACGACGAAACGTTGACTTCCGCTGTAGTTCCCGCGTTGTACTGCGTTTTGTTAATTTTTTTAACCATTTTTTGCCCATAACAACCATGGGCTTCGTCCGATCGGATTGCCGAGATGGCGGGCACAACTAGATACCAAATGGGATTTTTGTGCAAAAGAACGAATTTTTTAAACCATGTTAAAGGCACAAAACGGCTCGGACAGCGGACATTCATTGCAAATTTGGAATCTCCATGTCTTGAAACATAAAGTATTAAATTTTGAGGGGGGGTTGTAAAAAATGTTTCGTGACTGAATCAGAATGAATAATAAACCAATATTATTCAGAATGAATAATAAATCAAAAACAACGAAAATTTGAAGTTTTCAGTCGACGCTAGAAGACGAGTCGAATTGACGGGTGGTTTGAGTGAGATGGGAAGGAGTGCGGAACATGAGCACAGGCTGGGGAGAAAGGATAGCTTTCTCTATATTGTCTCGTGAGCTCTTTTAAGAAGTAGGATCGGTCACATTATTTTTATTATATTTACTGTGATTCCACTGCATACATTTATAAGAGTGCTGGGCGTACGCCTGTGGCTTTGGAGAGGGTACCTAACTTTGTAGCCTCAACCCCTCTCCTGACAGCACCAAAAAGCTCTCTAGGGGAATTTCCAGCGAAACCACTGCCCCCATGCGGCCAAACCCATGGCTTCACAGGCGACAGCGTCACGCCCGTGGTACCCATTCTATTTGGCTGCAACTTGAGCAGCCCATGGACCTGAATGGGTGGCAGGCCCCTGCGCTGGGATTGCCGAGAGGCGTTCTATGGCACCTACGCTTTATCTCCATGGGGGTTCCAGGGATTGGACTTGCCCATGGAGAAGGCTGTCAGGCCGCCTTTAATCCCGGCCTGAACTGCAATCTCCTATCCGACGTCCACAACCCACCCCATTCGTTCTAACCTACCAGCACACTCACACATTAAACGCGTTCAGCCCTTAAATACATTGACACATTTCCCGAAGGTCCAGGGGCGGACAACTCGATATTCATCCTCCCAGGAACCTTCCCTACACTACCTATTCCTATATCACACAAACACACATAAACATACACATACACTCACAACACACTCACCCATAAATATATTCACACACGCGGTCCAGGGATGGGCTACTTGATATTCGACCATCCCTGGCACCGCCCACGCAATATCACACGCTAACACAAAATACACTTTCGCCCGAGCCCCCGCGCACATTTCCTCACAACCTAACTTCTTCCGTATCCCTTAAAACCTTTTCATCAAAACATTTCCACCATCCAAAACTCCCTGTTCCCTAACCATAGTCCCACTGACCTTCGATTCCTAGTACCTCATTCCTAGCCTTATTCCTATCCTGCCGGTAATTTCTACTGTTGAACACGTGGTGTTCCACTGTGTCCAGCTCCACTGCATACAATAAAACTGTCAACATTCCGTTTTTGGTTAATTTGTTAAGCCATTTTTTGCTCATAAAAACCACGCATTTCGTCCGATCGGGTCGCCGAGTAGGAATATGGTCTGGACAGTGTGTTACTTTGAGAAAGCTACTGCTGCGATGTCTCCGAACACGAGCACTCGCTTCTGTTGAAGGCTTAATGTGGAGTGTACGGTCGTGTACGTACCGACAAGCACACCCACATTCCCGTTGATACCAACAAAAGAACGCTGCAAGTTATTACACAACGTTTTATTATTCCCTTGCAATGCTTGTCGTAGTCCCTCACCTCCGATACCCATCCCATTTGATTCAGCATCGGAAAATACCAGTATACTGTATAAAGCATGGCCTGACAACAATAGAACGATAAAAACTAAATATTGAGGGTGGTTTTACTGAGACGGGAGGGAGTACAAACGATGAACCGATTACTTAAGTTGTAGCAATTGTCCCGCGAGTTCTTTGTAATATTAGACGTTGGCTCACTATAATTACTGTGATTTCACCGATTTCTTTACAAGGATTGTCGTTGGCGTGATGAAGGCAGGCTTATTGGGACAAACACAACAGCCAGCGATCCCTGGCGTCTGTGAAGTCGACGATGCAGCGGCAGCACCTGGAAATAGCGGCAGGACTCTGTTTACCGCCGTTGCACCTTCTTCCGTTAGTGGCAACGTGATGGACAAGACGCAAACACGAGCACGACTTAGAAAAGATAGAAATGAAAAGGTCAGAAAGAATCACTGTATTACGGGCTGAGTGAAAGCAACGTTCGTAAAAGAATTAAGGTAATGCCCGATAGAAGAACCTTCTCTCAATCTCTTGACGGAGGAGGCTGGTTAGGTTGGCAGAAATGAGAGAGTCGTCCAGCTGTAAACACTCCTATCAATTCACTCTGCTAATAATCTGATAACGTAAATGTTCGGAGCATGGTTGGCTTGTAGTGGATGAAGAAGAGGAAATGAATGGTGTTGGTTGGTTCAACTTCGTATTGAGTAAGTTTGTTATCAAAAAACAATTAGTTTGACTCCGATTCCTTCACAAATTTCCGTCGAGGAGATCACAGAAGTTCAAAAACGTGACGCAGACTCCCGAACGACTCACATTTCGTTAGCGAATCATCGGCTGGCGTCCTTCGCGCATTTCTTCGAATCCGTTTTCGCAAAAGATATCGTTTTCACATTAATTTTGATATTGTCTGTCCCTTACCCTGTCGCCAGGATTGCGATATTTTCCAAAGATAATAGATCGATTCTCAAGATGACCTGAAGCTGTTCCGCTTCCCGGCATTTTAGCAGAAACATCAGTCAGAGATTCATCAGTGGATCGAATGTTCCAGAGTTCCCATCACTACTGACAGAGGACGAAAGCTCGATGGTTCCTTATTCAGGAAATAATCAAAAATCGCATGATGACAGCTTATCGTACACAGACGAACGATGATTCTGAAAATGATTGGAAAACGGCACGGAGTTCTGAAACCCTCGTTAAAAGTGCACATGACAGATGATTGTCCTCTTGGGACTTCGTTCTTATATAATTCCAAGCGTGAGTGCCCCCCCCCCCGCCCACTGCTGAACTCACCTATGGTTTAACGATTTGTTTCATATCAGGTATTTTGTTCTAAACGGAACCGAACCTGACAGGTGCATGAACTACGGGATCGCTCGCACCCCTGCCTGAAGAGCGGTACTCTCGAAATAACACCTACGTCCATCCAGATCTTCATTCCTCTTCTCACACCTTCACTCGACATGACGTCTTTGCAACCAGTGTATGAAAGCGTAATCCACAAATAAATATCATTTCAAAGTTGAGACACCACGAGGACCGCAAACCGTATCCATTTATATACCCAAACCAGCATTAGTTATTTAGAAACTCGAGGCCAATGAACAACACGGATCGACCCCGACTAGACCGCCAGAACAATATTCAAGAAGGCGTGAAAGAAAACCGTGATGACGCGATTTGGACAGGCCGTCATGTTTGTGTGGGGAGGATCTTGTAGTCAGATTTCCTCACACCTATAACTTTTTAACCCCACAAATATGGTCCACAGTTCACTATACCTCCCCTGTTCTGCTACTCTGGTCATCTCTGACTACAAAATCGAGCCCTTCTGCTCACTACTTCGCTACACTTGCTTGATTACCATTTTCGATGTATTTTTCTCCATCTCTCGTTTTTCTTTAAAGTCCATTTTGCGCTTTTCTTTCACTTAGCTCTACGTGTTCTCCACACTACGAGAAAAGAGCTTCATGCTGCTCTCAAACGAATAAATAAAATTATCCTTAATTTCCCACAGCCACTACTAGAAATTCTAATTTCTCGCATCATCATTCAAACGTACGCGTAAAGGCAAATGCACTTCTCAACAAGTGAAGCTCGGAAGATCGATGGTTGATACCGATGTTTAGAATGTTAGGTGTCAAGAAGGAAGACGGGTTTTCAGTTGGGAACAATGAAGAGAGAGAGAGAGTGAGTGAAAGGGAAATGCCAAGGGATAAGAACGTAAAGCACTTGAGACCGTAAGAAGAGGCTTCTTTCAAGGCTTCAAGGTTTCTACCCAATTTCTGAAGCAACGAAGAAAAAAGAAAGACTTATTCAAATGTTCTGAAAGATAAAAACCTTTTCAAATGCAAATACCTCGAACGAAGAGGAGGAAGATTTATAGCTTTGTTGATTGTGAAGAATTTCTTTTTTCTCAGCTCTGTATTTGGTTTTCAAGTGATATTGGCGCTTCCTTTGATATTGCGTGCCTAGAAGTCTTTCTTTAGCAAAGCGCTAACCACGTTCGACTAGCTGATGGAGTTGTGGTGAAAGGGAGGGGGCTATAGCGGCGGAGCGCAACCTTCTAGTAAATCAACTTGTTCAAATCAAGAAGGAGGGAAGTAAACGGCAGACTACGTGAGTGTACGAAACCAACTGGATCGCTCCGGGAAGACATGACTGTAGAGTCTTATTTTCAGTTTTTTCGCGCTCTTTGAGTTCATCAGCGTCAGCATGTAGAGGGCCTACAATGGAGGAGCTCACCGATGAAATGCGTTCAAGCAGACGCGAGTCCCATGGAAAATTGACTAGAGTGGCACAATATATCATACTACACTTTGACGAATTTTCTTTTAAGGATTTTTATAAACTCCGCTCACGTGAAACTATTCTAACGCTCATACGATAGTTAAGAAAAACCCGAGAAATTCTGTAATTCACAACCATTTCTCCCTGTTTTTACCCGATAATTCTGTTACAGGGATTATTATCCATCTCAAAAACATCTTGTTTACAATATCATCCATACTATGTGTACTAATTACTGAATAATGACCGTGGTACAAGGAGGACCACATCTCTAAATTTCGGCTTGATACGTTAAACGTGAAGTTACGTAAGGTTTGACTGGTCTGGTCAGAGCTTGGAGGAGAGTCTCTCGGTCAGACCAGTGAGAAGGTGCCCCCAGTTGTCGATGGCGGGGGAAGGGGGGGTTACTATCCCCCTTATATATAATCTTCTGACTGTACTCCCAGTAATGGGGTGAGCACCGCGGCCGAAAAACTGGTTGCTAGTTGCAGGTACCCACCTGGAGCTGGACCCACCGGCTGCGCTAGAGGTCCTGCTGCAAGTTGCACCGCTCTACATTAATGTGGAGAGAGCTGGCTACCTACAGGCGGCTCGTATGCTGGAATTGGGTCTTGTTGTTGGGGCGCCGCACCTCTTGATTTTGGATAAGGTACACCCTGCAGGTTAGGGACTCAATACAGACGAAGTTAACTTCGAGCTTCCCTTCGGGGGATGAATCCGTGAAGATTCAGGAGGTTCTCTCGAGCAGGTGCAGGCATATGTAGGCCAGGGATGTGAACAGCAATACAGTTGCATGCTGGCTACAGTTTTCCAAGCGGAAAGGAATATACATTCTGTCGGAGAGTCAGGCTGCACTTAAGGCTCAGGCTTCCTATACCAACACGTCAGGGCAGGTTTGGTAATGCCTGACTGGCCTGAAGACCTTGGCAAAGGAAAACACATTAACACTGTGTTGGGTGCCTGGTTGCACTGGAATAGAAGGGAACGAGGACGCCGATAAACTAGCGAGAAAGGGATCTGCGCTTCTCCCAATGAGACCTGAGGCCTTCGTAGGGACCACCATGAGCCACTTGATCAAGTAGGTTGGTAAATGGGAGGAAAAGTGCAGGGCTGCCTGTTGGCGGGATGTAACTGGCCAAAGGTAGTCAATGTTGTTAGTCAGATTCTCCAGGCAACGAACGGAAGAGATCCTCAGCCTGGAGAAAGATAGTATACGTATGGTATGTCGCCTGTTTATAGGTCACTGTCTACTAAGGTACCACCTGGCCAAGATAGGCAAGTCAGAGGTATAGAATTGCAGATTCTGCGAGGTGGAGCTGGAGAGGGTAGAGCACGTACTGTGTACGTGTGAGGGGCGAGCTGCAGTGCGCCTCAGTGTGCTTGGGGTTCATCAGTTGCGGCCGGAGGGGGTTGCGGGGATGGACCTCAAGATTGTCTTGCGTTTTGTGCGAGAATGGTGGGGACGTATTGTGGACGCTCCTCAGAGAAAACACCAACTCCAGAGGAACTGGGAGAACATAAGAGGGCTCATGCTTGCCCACACAATAGACCGCAGTGGGGGCTTTCCCAGTACCACCAAGCAAGGATATAAAAAAAAAAAAGGTTTGAGCATCGCCACAGCTCCACGCTTTGAAGCCCTAACACACTACGTAAGTATGGAGCGCGGTTTGGATGTGTTTCTTGTATTCAGCTCAACCCTTTTGGTGTAAAGCGCTAAAAAAGGGTTATGCAGATTCAATGGACCGGATGAGGACCAAAAAAGTACTGAAAATTAGGGTTATACATAATCGTCATAGAATGATATTGAATCAAGATATAGAGCATTTTCAAATTAAATAGCATTGATTGCAATCGTGTTGCGTTATGTACCAGATATAACAAATGTATTACTCTGTAAAATTTGAATTTATTTATTTTTCGTTTGAATTGATATATTTATTATTTTTTCACATTTTTTGAAGTTCAAAGGCTGTGAAAAATGAAATATTGACTACAAATAACAACGCACTGCTGTAACCTTATCGATTTTGGAATAGTTTGTTGAGTGTCGGGCGGAGAGGGGCGTATAGATGAGATTCCAGCGTTAATAAGGCGATTCATTTACGAGAGAGGGATCCTAATTGAACAGGAAGGCTCTGATCTCGGGCGCCATAGCCGGGTGTGGGATGGCACGAGGAAGAGATGAATGAGAGGCGGTGGTTGGTTAGGGGAATCGAACTATAACTCGAAATAGGAAGGAGGCGGAAGAAGTTGACGACGATAACAAAATAATGATCTAAGTTGGCAAACTTGAGGATCGAGCCGTAAGAAGAGGGGAATGGTGAGAGGGGGGGGGGTAGAGCTGTAAGAGAGAAATTGCGAGCCCGAGAGAACGGGTTATGCTGACAAATTACATTTTCTAAAAAGATGGATCGCCAGAAGCCGCCCGAATACCAAGTGCTTGGTAATTGCCCGGGGGCCCGTATTTTCAACTCGGGAAGAAAACCGCGCGGTTTTAAATTTTACACGACATTAAAAACTTTTTTTTTCTTTTTTTTAACGGGTCTTCGACCCTCAGACTCCCAACCTGCTGCGAGAGGGAGCAATAACTTGAGGCGCTCGATAATTTTCCTTTTCAACCCATTCGGCGGAAGCCCCTTTCCCTTGTTAACGTGTGGTTAACACGCCCCTTACACTTTTATGAGACGTAAAACTTTCTTATCACACCCCCACCAACTCGTCAGCAGCATGAAAACAAAGGGCGATCAACCTTTTCACCTCCTCCCTACTATTTTCATCAACTTATACCGAGCCTTGTTTTAAAAATGCAAATTGGTGTAAACTGCGATTTCGACTTTTCAGTCTACACTAATGTTCTGAAGAGACATGAAATTGTTTATGACCAGAATAAACTTGATAACTACTGGGCCAACTTCAACAATTCTTTCGCTGTTAGAAAACTGTTACCATCGAGTAGCACACACTATATTTATCACTAGAAAAAGTAAAAGGTCTTAAGACGTTCTTACTAAAACTAACCCAAGGTGTAACAAAACAGGGCCGAGAGCGTTCAAATAATGCCGAGCAATAAATCAACTGATGCCGCGTACCTGACGCAAATACGTAACCACGTAGGTCAGCAGTGATGTTCATCTACACTAATATTATAAAGAAAAAAGATTTGTATTACTTTCCGATGCCCAAAGGAAAGTATTGTAATTGTGTCAAAAAAAAAAGGGTTTTATCAGATCTTCAAGTTTTGATACCGACTGCATCTACAAAACGTAATCATAAAGAACCCGAAACTTTTCCAAACTTTTGGCATTAAATTTCCATTACGCCTAATGCAAATTTTGATTTAATAATGAACTCCTAATGGTCAAAGCCGGCCATGGCACACAACAGCAGACACCTAAAAAACCCTGAAAATTATTACACAATGGTTTATTATTCTAATGAACAGCTTGACCTAGTATTACTGCTCCGAGACCCATTCCATTTGATTCAGCATTGAAAAATACTAGTAAACCATACGAAACATGACCTGACTACAATGGAACTACGGAAATTAAATATCCCCCCGGCGCCAGGCGCCCGTAAACGTCTGTAGTATGTCACGGGTGTGCGAAGGAAGTGGCCCTAACCTTCCTCCGCCCCGTCGGGAAAAAAGAGTCGGGGAATTTGGGACGTTGCGAGTCGAGCCGGTGGCGTTGCGAGGCGAGCGGGCAGGTGGTTTTAATGAGACGGGAGGGAGGGAAGGAGTACTAACGACGAAACGTTGACTTCCACTGTAGTTCCTGCGAGTTCTTTCAATTAGTAGACTCTAATAATTACTGTAATTTCTCTATACGCAGTTGTACACGTCTGATACTCATTCCATTCGACCCAGGATGTAAAAATAGCTTGGAAACGATACGAAACACGGCTTATTTGCGATTATACTGTGTTTCGTTAATTTTTTAAACCATATTTGTCCTTAACAACATTGCCGAGATGGCGGGCACAACTAGATACCAAATGGGATTTTTGTGTGAAAGAATTCATTTTTTAGACCACGTTAAAGGCACAAAAAGGCCCGGACGGCGGACGGACATTACAGATTTGGAATCTCCATGTCTTGAAATGTTAAGTATTAAATTTTGAGGGGGGTTATAAAAAAAATTTCGTGACCGAAAACATAGGGTTATTATTCAGAATGATTAATAAACCAAAAATAGGGTGTCTAGAACAGGTGACGTGATTTCTCAAGTGAGGCGACTAATCAAAACTCAAATTTTAATGTGCGTATAGCTCTCTGAACATTTGGTGAACGGTGATATAATAAAAACCCTGCAAATTATTACACAACGGTTTATTATTCGGATAATCAGCTTGACCTAGCATTAATGCTCCGAGACCAATCCTGTTCGATTCAGCATCGAAAAATATCATAATGAAACCCAAAAAAAGGTCGAAAAGAACTGAATCGTAATATTAAAATACACAAAAAAAACGAAAGTCTCTAGAAAAAACTGAATTTTAATATGAAAACATGCACACTAAATAATAATATCAAAATTTAACTAAAAATCTATGAAAAAAAACAAAATGAGAATGAAACGAAAGAATCTAAAAAAATTGAATCGTATTAAAACCAAAACGTCGGGGAAATTGGAACGGGGGGGGGGGCGAAAGGGGAGGTGGCGTCGTCGTTGGGAAGCAAAAGGGGCCGCCCGCGGTTGTTTTTTATTCAGACGGGAGGGATGGAGGGACGCTGTAGTTCCCGCGTTGTACTGCGTTTCGTTAATTTTTTTAACCATTTTTTGCCCATAACAACCATGGGCTTCGTCCGATTGGAATGCCGAGATGGCGGGCACAACTAGATACCAAATCGGATTTTTGGGCGAAAGAACGAATTTTTTTGACCACGTTAAAGGCACAAAACGGCCCGGACGGCGGACGGGGGACAGGGGACGGGGGACGGCGGACGGACATTGCAAATTTGGAATCTCCATGCCTTGAAACGTAAAGTATCAAATTTTGAGGGGGGGTTGTAAAAAATTTTTCGTGACCGAAAACATAGGGTTATTATTCAGAATGAATAATAAACCAACAGGGCTTTTCACTTTTTGCTTTCCGTGACACAAGGGTAAGGAAAGTATAGTGATCGCGTAGAAAACACAGCAGCAGGAAGTTGTAGCGCCGACAGTTGTGGAATTTATTGTGCTCCTCCTACTCATTTCAGAGCCATTATTGAGCAATCAGTACACAGAAAATTAATGAGCCTGTAAATACGAATTTTTTGAAGAAACATAGTAATCACTTTTGCAGAGTTATTGGGTAATAACTGTTAGAACTGGTAGTAAGCGAAACTGCAGTAGTTGAAATTCAGGAATTTCTGGAGTAAGTCCCATGTATCTCATGAGTGTTTTTAAACACTCACCCTATAGGTATTGGATTGGACAATACCAATTTTCTTCAACATTCTACTAACATTCCAGCGGAGTTTATAAGGATAAAACCGCGCTAAAAACGCTTTTCGTCGAAAATTTTGATAATTTATTGTCCTGCTCTCGTCAGGTTCTCACAGATGGAAATTCAATGGTATAATTGCCATATGGATACCTATTAAGATAAAAAATTTAATCAAAATCGTTAGAGCAGTTTTTGAGAAAAAAAAAAATTGGTGTTTTGATCACTATGATTAATTTTTGGTGGATGTTGTTCATACCCTTATTTTGGCGTCCCATGGTAACCTACGGGCTAGATATCAAGTTTGAAATGGTTTGGTACGGTGGTTTTCATTAAAAACCGTTCACAGATACACACACACAGACCATTTTCCCAAATATTATTTTTCGAACTCAGGAGGGTCTAAAATGTAAAGATCTGAAGAAAACTCAAAATTTTTTCTTTTCTACTTCGTAGAGCTAAGGAAAGTAAAAAGTTGGGTTTTCTTCAGATCTTTACGTTTACGCTGAACCGATTGAGCTGGTTCTTGTTTCGTTTTGTTCAGTATTTTTTGGAGACGCGAAATTGAAGTTATGGGGATGTCGGTCGACGGGAAAGGGGGATAGGGGACAGAAATGCATAAAAAACTTGAGTTTTTCACATTTGTATCCAAAACGGCTCCCACGGTGAAAGTTGTCCGATTAAACTTTCAAATTATCTTTTACTAGTTAGTGCAAAACTTTTCTTCTCCATAAATTTCTCCATGAAAATTTCGGTGAGCGGAGATATAGGCCTAAAAAACAAAAATAGGTGTTTTACTCATTTTAGTTCACACAGCCACCACACACAGCCACCACACACAGTCACCAAACTCACAGAATGTTTTCAAACACTTAATACCTGAATACTGTTTCTCAATAAACGTTCCTCTGGCAGTCCATTGAGCAGAGATAAAAATGAAAATGTGTCGAAAATAATGATTTTTTAAAATATATTTATAATTCCCCCAGAAATTACGTGACTAGATTTCATCGATCTTATGGAATGTCTTTTAACAACGTATAGCCAGATTTGGTTTCCCGCGACTATTTCTGAATCTATCTGTTGAATGGAGATAAGCCATGGTAGCTCGAAAAACGAGAGTCCCCGAATATTAATTTATCTGTTTTTCAATTTTCTGAAAAACTGCTCTGAAGATATCAATGAAACTCACGGACTACTCTCAACTAACTAATAGCTAAGTTTTGCTCCCCATAAATGTTTCTGTAGAAAGTCGTTGAACGAAGATATAGCGTCCGCATATGTAGCAGGTCGACGAATATAGGGTTCGCTACACTTTCCCCAATTCGAAGGGCTAAAATCCCTTTGAGTTGCGGGAAGTAAAAATACTGGTAATAAGAGTCAAACAAACTTTCTCAACTCATCTTAATTCCATGGCGTGTCATGTACCGCGGATAGTTCGTATCGTTTGTTCATATACAGGGAATGGTCGTCCAATGGCTTTCTCGTTGATGGAGTTACTTTGGTGTTTTGTGACATCAACGACTCGCCACATTGAAAAGTTGGTCGGGCGGCTGAGTTCCCGAATAAGACTCCTCAAACCCTTGCTGGGACGCACGTCGTCTTGCCTTTGTCTCTCAACACCGAAGGTTTGCTTTACCTCACTTTAATAAGACCGAAATGGCAATGACCTGCCTTATCAAATTAAAAGGATCCACACTCAACAGAATGGGGTTTGAGAGAATAAATTAAATCCTCTTTCTACTCGAGAAACGACTTATAACACTGAGATCTCGATACCCCATAAGTTGTACATGTAATCAAATCAACCATCAACGGCTAACATGCCACGATATCTAACCATCCAACTCCAAGTATGTTTCAAAACCTGTCGACACTTTGGGGAATACATCAGCCTTGAAAGAAAAACAGCGTCTGACTTACTTGACTCAAGTGATTAAGATATTAATACATGTATGTTCCTGAACAGCTGTTACCATTTACCAAGCCGTTTTTACTTTCCGTGACCTTAGGGTAAGGGAAGTGATCGAGCCAAAAAAAGTTTTTTTGCAGATCTTCACGTTTTGAGGCCTACTGAGTCCGAAAGTCCTCATTTCGGTGCAAGGGCCGTGTGTGTGATTTGCAAGAGAAGGGCAGGATCGATCGAGCTGGTTCTTTTATTGTCTTGTGTTGTAATTTTTTGTATACAGTTAAATGACATTTTAAAACTAATAGGAGGGGCAACTCACGCGATGCCTGCATCTCAAAATTGTTCAAGATGAAGAAGCAACTTTTATATTATTAAAGCGATGGTAATTTTCGGATTTAACTTTCAATGTTTACATCTGTCTAATTGAACTCCATCCTATGCTAGTCACTGCACTTGCACGTAGTGTAATTTTGATGAACAGTTGGACATTACATAAAATTCGAGGATCAAGTTTTATTTTGAAAAAGCAGTTCCTCCTCCATCAGTTCGGCGCGTTTCAAGATAAAGTCTACACAACTACTGCGAAAATCATTTCCTCCTGTAAAATCTCCCTAGCACACTCGAGGAAGTTCTGTACGCTGGAATAGTTCTAAATATTGAAACGAGAAATTTCACTGTGTCGAAAACGTCAATCAGTATCGGGTTTGTTCACCTCAGAATCCCCACCCTAACGGGACTCCCTGGCCCTCAACGGGCCAGTCATTGTTTCCCCAAAAAACCCTAGTCCTCGACCGCTTACAAATTGTTACCTACGGAAATCCCATCTCCGCAGGTATATTCGTCTGGGATTCTGAAATATCATTTCCTCCCCTCCTTCTCACATTCCTCTCCACGACAGAGCTATTCCAAATCATTTCGCTTTCAACTACCGTACCAGTAACAAATCGCACTTTTCTTTCCGATACACTTTCCACGCCAGTTCACCCGTTCCGAATACTACCGTTGAACAAGAACTCAGCACAATTCTAACTCAACTCAGTTGATTGCTCACACAATACAGTTCTCCTCACTCCTCCTCCTCCTCCTCTTTATTTCGATCTTCAACTCTCCCTCTAATCATGGTGGTGCTCGTTAAATGGAATCTCATCGCTGCTCCATTCTATGAAAACACTGCTGGGTTGAAAGATGTTAAAGTTTCTGCAGATTGTAATGGTTTGCGGCGGACTGCCGATGTGGCAACACTGTTGCCGCCACCCGTGCAGTTCGCCGCTGTTTATATTAGCGGATGAGCCACATTTTTCGTCACATACGAGGGACGTCCCAAAAGTAAGTTCCGATCATTTGTAAATCCGTGGGAAAATGCCGTAGGGAAAAAATTCCAAAGGGGATACTTCGTGTTACATCTGGTGGCAACACTGAATTTTTCTTATGTTGCTATCACTTGTTGCGGCTTATCAGCACCAGTGTAAACATGGCTGCTACATTGAAAAACCCGTCAAATTGTGAAATCCGTTCGGTGATCCGTTTTTTAGTTTTGAGAATGTTTCTGTGCCCAAAATTCACCGCAGACTCTCTTCAGCGTATGGATAAGGGGTCATGAGCAACGAAATGGTCCGTAAGTGGAAGAGAAGTTTCCTGGAAGGGCGGGAAAGTGTGCACGATGAACAGCGAAGTGGGCACCCTTCCACTTCTCGTGGAGAGGACGCAGTTTCTGCAGTTCGCAAGCTTTTGAAGGAAGATGCGCGCTTTAATCTAAGTGATACTGTCGAGAAAGTGCACAACAAACATCAATTGACTCGTTCTTCAGTACACCGAATCATTAGGGAAGATCTCAAGTTCTCGAAAGTGTGTGCAAGGTGGGTGCCTCGCCTCATGACCAAAAATCACCCAACATTTGCTTGGAACATTTGATTGGGATGTTTTCCCCCACCCCCCATACTTTCTAGACCTTGCATTCCCCTCCTCAAAGTCCACCTGGGCGGAAGAAAGTTCCGTACGAACGCCAAACTCGAAGCCGCGGTCTCGGAATTCTTCAAACAAAATGACGCAGAATGGTACGACAAGGGGTTACGTAAACTGGCACCACGGTACCAAAAATGCATCGATCGGAATGGCGACTACGTCGAAAAATAAAGTAGATCCGTACCTTTAAGAATAATTTTTTTTTTCAAATTGGTTGAGTTTTCGATTTTTCCCAGCACTTCGGAACTTACTTTTGGGATGTGCCTCGTATAACGGCTACCGACATCGCTTACGAATCTCCCCCTTTTTTAAACCAGTGATCAAGTATTTAAATTCCCTTTATATTGTGTGAAGTAAGCTAAGCAGTCAGAGCTCGGTGTTTCATTTTCCCCATTGTCCCTTTATTGTCATTTACTACATTCCGAGCAAAGGTTATTTGTTTCATTGTAAAAGGAGTTCATTTCATTTCATTTCAATTTTTTCCTGATTAAATTCAAGTGCATCCTATTAGGTTTATAATTTCATTTCCCAGTACGTTCCAGAGAGGCATTATTTTATTTATTTACATCGAGTGAGTATAATTGAGTGTATTTAATTTGTTCGTTTTTTTTGGGCCCAGACACGACTTTCACTCGTGTCCTGTAAGTGCGTAATTTGGTAAAAGAATTCCCCAAGTACGCCACAAGATCCAATATGAGCTCTCGGAGGATGTGTATGGTAATGTATTGTCTGTGTGCAAACCTTTTGTCAGCGTCGCACAGTTTTGAGAGCTGCCACTCAACGTAGAAGTGAAAATATTGTCAACACAGGCATCGCACGCTTCTCCAAGAGTACGGCGTCCGTACAGTCTCCAAGAGGACAACGAATCGAAGTACAGTTGCCTGAGCGCCAGCGTCATTCAAGGAGGGGGAAGATCATGACAGCAGCTATTGATGAAGCCGCCATTCATCGAGAATTGGACGCATTCCCTGAACCCTGAATGTCACTCAAGTTAGTCAAACTCCTATGGACTCGACAGATGGCATGAGCACAAAGATGTGAAAATCTATTTTATAATCACATTCCACCACAAATTCGGGGTTCATTCCAATTTTTTTACTTCCAATAGATTGAGTACAGTTTGTACTCAATTGTATTTTGTTTGAACGCAGCGCTCAATTGGCAACACACCGCCCAGGAATTTCATGAGTGCCTGAGCCTTTTCGTGTAAGGCGTGATTAATGAACACGAACCCGTATTGTGTGACTTGATCACCACGATAATTATAGTTAGTTTTTGACTGACTTCGCTCATGAATTCATTCCAGGAACTAACCAAAATCTGTTGGCTGAATATCATACCGAGGACGAGTGGTATAGTCATCTCTCTCAATTGGAGGATTGTACCATTTTCTCAAATGGTGTTCTTCAGACTCACGAGCCTTGGAACTGTGAGATCTGCAGAAGACGTCAGCCAATTACATAACTTTATTCACTATCTAGTTGGTTAAGAAACCTCGTGTGGTCGGCAACTGCTACGGAGAAACTTTGACAGCCAGGGAGCACAACAGGTTGACGATACTCTCGCAAATCGAAAAAAAAACAGGTTTTCCGCGCTGGCGATTTCCATTAGCCGGAAAATCCCTTCTCCCCTCCACTTCTGTTATTTCATATGTTTTAGTATTCGAGTGGAGACACGAGGTGGACGTCACGATAAATTTGGCGGAAATGAAAATTAGATTCCAGAGCAGGAACGTGGAAGTCAGTTTAATTTCTCTTTCCCCGCCGCTACAGATCCATTCCACAGACCCAGAAGGGAAGTTAAGCCGAGCATTTTCCGTCTCGAGAAAATTTCTCATTCCGAGGCTCTTCGTTCATTGCGCTTCCATTGTCTTTCCCGCTTTTCTCCTGAGACCAGTTCGCTCTCTCCGGCGCTCAACTCGTATAATGGCGTACGCCCCCACACCACGCTCCAATGCCACAACCCTGAGAAGGGGACAGCGGCAAATCCACTGGAACAAAGGGAACGCACTTCATTCACTTTGGAGAGAAAAAGTATTCCGAGGCCCGCGAATTACGTAAGGAATTGACCTGCGGCTTGGACGCGTTCCGTTTCATAGAACCTAACCGATGATAATTTGGTTTCACGAGGTGTTGTACCCATCGAGTAACAATAGAAGAGCTCACATTTTTTTAAATTTAGGGGTGCTCGTGCCCGCATCATTTTTACTGTTCTTGGCTCTACGGAGTAGAAAAGAAAAAAATTTTTTGTTGAGTTCTCTTCAGATCTCTACGTTTTAGACCCTACTGAGTCCCAAAAACTATTTGGGAAAATGGTCAGTGTGTCTGTGAACGATTTTTAGAGATAACAGCAGACTCAAATCAGCTCAAACTTGATATCTAGCCCAAAAATCACAATGACACGCCAAAACAAGGGTATGGGTAAAATCCACCAAAAACTATATTTATTATAGTGATCAAAAAACCAAATTTTTGTTTTCTAAAAAACGGCTCAAATTATTTTGATTAAATCTACAGCTAAATTAAATTAAATTAAATTAAATATACAGCTCTTGATAAGGTAACTATCCCATAAAAATCCCATGTGTGGGAAAATGACTGGAGCTGCAACAACCAATTACCAAAGTAGCAAGTTTAGCTCTGTTATTTTCCTTATAAACTCCGCTGAAATGTTACTAGACTCTTCAAAAATTGGCGTGATCGTGCAATCTAATACCTATACGATGAGCGTTTAAATACGCTCATAAGTTATATGGGGGTCTCCCCAGAACTACCGGAATTTCAACAACGGCTGTTTCGCAAAGTACCATTTTGAATCGTTTTTAACCAAT
This sequence comes from Pachypeltis micranthus, assembly GCA_020466155.1. NCBI lineage: Eukaryota > Metazoa > Arthropoda > Insecta > Hemiptera > Miridae > Pachypeltis > Pachypeltis micranthus. Next base: position 37,673,301 of record CM035775.1, on the reverse strand, counting down.
AACTCTGGGATCATGATTATTATTCTCTTTTTAAAAAACGTGTTTATTGCCTCATGAATGTTCTGTGTACCTATTTCTCAGTAATGGGTCAGGAATGAGTACAAGCAGAGCAATACATTCTGGAACTGGAAGCGCTGCCGATTTCTGTCGTCGTGAAGTGAGGTTTGACCAAGTTCGAATGAACTGAGTAAGTAGAAAAAGCCATGAACATAAGTGAATTGACGTAAAGCTAAGGAAAGTTGTGTGGTTTGTAATAATTAGTAATTTGTAGTTTTGTTCAACGATTTTTACTTCCTCGGCTCTACGCAATAGAAAGAAAAGTTATGTAATCGGTTGAAAAATTTGTTTTCGAGTTCTCTTCAGATCTTGAGTTTTTAAACAGCGAAAAATGCTATTTGGGAATATGGTCTGTGAGTGTCTTAGAAACGTGATCGACAGGCTGATCGGCTTAACCAAATCAGCTCAAACTTGATATCTCGCCAGAAGGTCATCATAGAACATCAAAATAAGGGTACGAGCAAAATTCGCCCAAAACTTGTTATAGTTATCATGATCAAAACACCAAATTTTGTTCAACTAAATTGTTTGTATGAACTGTTCCAACTGACACGACAATGCCATAAAATTCCCATACGTTGATGAATGACGCGTGCAGTACAATTACCAAACATTTCAACGAAAATCTTTTATAGCCCAGTTTTTTCCACGTGTGTTGCGAGAATCTTAAAAAAATGTACAAGTTAGTACAATAAAGTACCTATACGATGGGCTGTTGATAACGCTCGTAAGATGTACAACGGCTACTCCAGAAATTGCGGAATTTCAACCACCGCCGTTTCACTTTCTACCATTTCTGTAGGTTTCTACCCGATAACTCTGGAACATATCATCCTTCTCATAAAAACATCGTGTCTACACCCTATTAATTGTCCGTGTGCGAGAGAATCGCTCAGTTTGACCAGAGCACGAGCAGCACCATAAATTATGGAACTGTAATTTTTACCGCTTTTTGCATGGTATTCAACCTAGTTCAAATGAACTAAGCAACAAATACATTAATTAGCAACAAAAGCCGTGAAACCCGCTGAATAGAGCTATGTAAGGTTGTGTGATGGGGCGCATCTGGTATTTTAATTACGGGAAGTGGGTAAGTGTCAGAGTTAGGGCACACTACAACGAAATGCGACATAAAAGGGTTGCGTGGCGTACACGTGCTGGCCAAATCGGAATCCGTTTGAGGGCTGGTCTGTGTAAGGGAGTGGGCTGTATGGGGAAAAAATATCAGCAAATATGATTCGTGTCTGTGTACGACGCATGTCGCACTCACAGCTTCGGATGTTGAAGTTCCCGGCCTGGAAGAGGAGGCGATGTGCTGCGGTAGCGGCGTCTTGTTGAGAGAGGAAGTACACACACAAATCGCGCTGACAAACGGGTTTAACAAGAGAAAGAGAAGGAAAAACGTAAAACGAATTTACAGTAATTGGAGAAACTTAGGAGTTCGTAGGAGCGGAACATGGTAGAACATGTTACTTAGAAAACGCATGGAGAGGGCGGGGTACGAATATATCATCACACAGATAAAAAAATATCGTTTAAGTGGTGAGACTAATAAACAATGACAATTATTTATACGAAGTTTTTTAGTCTTTTCATCACATAATACAGAGCATATTTACTGAAACTCATGATTGACCTTGTATTACGCTGTGTTTGGCTGAGCTCTCTCACAAAAACGGCTGGTCTCCCACACAAATGTTCGAATTAAAATTAGTAGAAACTTTCAAGACCCATCCCATTCGATTCAGCATCGAAAAATGCCAGTAAACCATACGAAACATGACCTGACTACACGGAACGACGAAAACTAAATATTCCAGGCGCGTGTAGGCAATAGGCATGACGTGGTGAGTCGAGCTGGCGGGGGGTTTTAGTACAAATGATGAAACGATTACTTTCGCTGTAGTTATTGTCTCGCAAGTTCTATCAACTAATAGACCTGGGCTCACTATAATTACTGTGCTTTCACTAATTTCAGCACTCCTACACCACTGAGAACTGTTCCATTCGACCTAGTTCGAAATACCTAGAAAACAAAACCCAACGCGATAAAACTGCCTAAATTGCGTTTTCGTTAATTTTTGACATTTTATGTCTTTACTTTGCTACATAAACTCGAAAATGGAACGCCAGAGGCGTTACGGAGGAGCATCACGAAATTTTTAACCCGAGTTGCAAGCACATCCCCTGTGGCCTAATGGAGAAGGTATCGGTCTCCTAAACCGGGGATTGTGGGTTCGAGTCCCACCAGGGTTACGATTATTTTTTTGACATTTTATGTCTTTACTTTGCTACATAAACTCGAAAATGTAACGCGGGGAGAAGCGTCACGAAATTTGTGTGGGGTTAAGTGCATGGTAACGTCTGTTACAAAATCTAACGCTTGGTAACATCCCACTTTTTAGTAACCTCAGTGACTAAGTGATGATGTCAATTGCAATTGACGCGGCCATTATATCGAAACCATCAACGAGCACAATCAAACGTAGTTTTTAACAGATTTTTTAAAGAAAAAGACATAAAATGTTCCTAGCGGTTGCGTACTTGTACGAAAGCTGTACCCACCGTGTTTGTGTAAAGGTTTCTTTCGCGCCCGCCAGCCTCAACGTTTCCAATCACTCATAAGGAATCGCATCGGAGTTTGCACTAGAAATTACAGACGCGTTAAACACCTGAAGTGAAAATTTTGTTAACCAGATTTTGCCAATAACTACCATGGATTGCCGAGCAGGCGGGCACAACTAGAGACCAAATGGGAATTTCGGGTGAAAAAACGGGCTATGTAGACCTTTTAAAGGCACAACACGGCCCAGACGGCGGACGGACATTGCAGATTTGGAATCCCGATGTCTTGAAACGTAATGTATCAAATTTTGAGAGGGGGCTGTAAAAACGTTTGCCTGGCCGAAAACATAGGTGTACTATTCAAAATGAGTAATAAACCAATAATGTCCAACAAATTTCATGAGAAATAAAATATCGTATTCGTAGAAAGCGAGATATTTGCGAAGGACTGATTTTTTGTGAACTTTCATATCTTGCTTGGGAAACTTTTTACAGCGACAAAATAAAGGCGCACAAATATAACTTTACGGCTTCACGGGCAGTATGTCGAACTCACCCTGGCCGTGCTACGAACGATTGGGTGGCACCATGACTAGTTATCTTCTGAGTTCTCGTTGTATGCAACAGAGCGCATTCGTGTTACTCGGTTAATCTTCAAACTAAACTGCCTCTGAGGTTCGAATAATTATTTGCCGTAAACTGTCGCCGCTTAGACAAACTTGTGTTTATAGTCCAGCAGCCGAGGGCTAAAAACGTTGACCATTGAGTTGAAAGTTGTATTTTCCAAATTCACAACTCAGCTACCTCCCATGCTTGGCCATCAAGTTGCTGAGTCAATCAAAATTCGTCGAATTTTGAACCAAATTTTGACTTATTAGTTGACATCGGAAATTTGTATGGTGGATTCGCATGAAATAACTGAATCGAAAAACCCGACTCGGCCACAATAGTTTCGTGGACTTAGACTTGCAGGCGAAATCAAAATTTGACGAAATTTTGGCCAAAAAATGACCTACGGAGTTGAAACTTGAAATTTATGTTACGAATAGGTGAAGTGGAGTATATTAAAACCCTGCAAATTATTACACAACGGTTTATTATTCGGATAAACAGCTTGACCTAGCATTAATGCTCCGAGATCCATCCAGTTCGATTCAGCATCGAAAAATATCAAAATGAAAACCAAAAAAAGGTCGAAAAGAACTGAATCGTAATATTAAAATAAACAAAAAAACGAAAGTATCTAGAAAAATAAGCGAATAATGAAAAGTTCAATCGAAGGTAACAGACAGACAGAGGTATTTCGCTAACGGAAATAGTTGAGACGGAGCGAAACAGTCATTCGTGGAGGTGAAGACGAGAACAAGGCAATCGGACGATAATGAGACAAATCGTAGTGCCAAAGGTTATATACGAAACACCAGCGCTTCCTAGAGGAAGCAAAAAAAAACGTAAACGTTGCGAGTCGAGTCGAAAGGGGAGACGAGCGGGTGGCGTTGCCAGTCCAGACGAAACGTTGACTTCCGCTGTAGTTCCCGCGTTGTACTGCATTTCGTTAATTTTTTTAACCGTTTTTCGCCCATAACAATCATGGGCTTCGTTCATTCATCGTTATTCAGAATAATAAACCAAAATGAAAATGTGCCGAAAATAATGATTTTTTAAACATATATTTGTAATTTCCCCAGAAATTACGTGACTAGATTTCATCGATCTTATGGAATGTCTTTTAACAACGTATACCCACACTTTGTTTCCCGCGACTATTTCTGTATCTATCCGTTGAATGGAGATAAGCCATGGTAGCTCGGAAAACGAGAGTCGCCGAATATTAATTTATCTGTTTTTCAATTTTCTGAAAAACTGCTCTGAAGATTTCAATGAAACTCACGGACTACCCTCAACTAACCAATACCTAAGTTTTGCTCCCCATAAATGTTTCTGTAGAAAGTCGTTGAACGAAGATATAGCGTCCGCATATGTAGCAGGTCGACGAAAACAGGGTTCGCTACACTTTCCCCAATTCGAAGGGCTAAAATCCCTTTGAGTTGCGGGAAGTAAAAATACTAGTAATAAGAGTCAAACAAACTTTCTCAACTCATCTTAATTCCATGGTGTGTTATGTACCGCGGATAGTTCGTATCGTTTGTTCGTATACAGGGAATGGTCGTCCAATGGGTTGACATAGAAAAGTTGGTCGGGCGGCTGAGTTCCAGAATAAGACTCCTCAAACCCTTGCTGGGACGCACGTCGTCTTGCCTTTGTCTCTCAACACCGAAGGTTTGCTTTACCTCACTTTAACAAGACTGAAATGGCAATGACCAGCCTTATCAAATTAAAAGGATCCACACTCAACAAATTGTTCGTGACCGAAAGCATAGGGTTATTATTCAGAATGAATAATAAACCAAAATTACCTTGCCTGCTTTCCTCATTTTGAGGACTCTTTCGAGCAGACAAAATCAAAACTTGATGAATTGAATTGAATTTGATGGCTCTCGAAAATTGACTTATTAGTTGATACTTGCAAACGACGTGAATGAGTTCCACATCCACCAGCTTTACTATAAAATGTTATCTGCCGCCTCAAAAACGTGGCATTTTCAAAGCAGAGTCGCTTTGACAAAAAAACAAAAAGCTGAATAGTTGACAGCTGAAAATGACGTGAATCGCATCTACAGCCACTCAGTAAACTATTAAATAGTATCTGCTACCTTCAAAATGTTCTGTTCATACACCACACTCAATTTCTGGGCTAAAATTACTAATTATATATTTGAAGTGTATTCTGTCTCGATGACTCATAAAAAGCATATTACATAATCGCCTCGGTATTCCTGTATGCCTTTAGTGGATGGGAAGTAAATCCATTAGTACGCATATAATATGCATTATAGTATTTCATTCCTGAGTTTAACAAAACACGTTCATAAAATAACTGGTAGTAACACACAACTTTCGGCAGCCCCAGTAAATTCGACGACCTGCTACATATACGGGCGCTATATCTTCGTTTAACGCGGTTTTACAGGAACATTTATGGAGAACAATATGTAGGTACTATTTAGTTGAGAGTACCCGGTAAGTTTGATTTTAATCGTTATAGCCGTTTTTGATATAATTGGAACCCCAATGAAATATTATTCGAGAAACCTCGTTTTTCGAGCTCTTGCGGCTTATATCTCCGTTCAACAGATAGGTTCAGAAAATATCACGAAGAACGAAATGTGATTAAATCCAGTGAGTCAATTACTCGGGAAAGCACACAACTATTCAAAAAAAATTTTATGTGTCGACACATCCAAATTACACAACGATGATCACGCTTTTATTTTTACAAACTGATCAACTATTAATCATCCATTAAACTGGCAACTATTCAAATCTGTTATTAATTCAGTTCATATGAACTTGATAGAACTTGGCTTGATGTTCTACATCGAAACCGATAGAGCTTAACGTTCTGAAATGAATGTGGCTACCCCTACTTATATGAAAATCTTCATTTAATGACAGTTGCAAAGGTCATTTATGAGGCTGACTAGATGATTTTTTTATTGTTTGGAAAAGTACGGGTTTATTGATCTACAACGAAATTGAAAACGCTGTGAAACCAACTTTCATGTATTTACTCTGAGACCTTCCCATCCCGTTCGCTTAAACGGATTATTTTCGTGTTTTATAAAACACAAACGGTGAGTACAGCTTTCGTACAAGTACGCAACCACTAGGAACATTTTATGTCTTCTATTTTTGTTTTTATGCAATGATAACTACGTTTGATTGTGCTCGTTGATGGTTTCGATATAATGGCCGCGTCTATTTCACTTGGTCACTGAGGTTATTACAAGTTTGTTGATACGGTCGTTATGTCTAAAAAAACTAAAGACATAAAATGTCAAAAACACAAAATAATCGTAGCCTTGGTGGGACTCGAACCCACAATCCCCGGTTTAGGACTTTAGACCGATGCCTTATCCATTAGACCACGAGGGCTGTAGCTTGCAACATGGGTTGAAAATTTCGTGACGCTTCTCCGTAACATCTCCGGCGTTACATTGTCAAGTTTATGTAGCAAAGTAAAGACATAAAATGTCAAAAACCATTATTTTCGACATATTTTCATTTTTATTTCGGTTCAATGAACTGTCAGATGCAACATACTTAACAATGTATACGTATTTACTATTTATACAAAATAAAAACATTTTGTGAGTTTGATGAAAATCGTTGGAACCTGGTTACGCGAAATTAAACTAATCGATGGACAAAAAATAAAGTGGACTGTATGTGTGGAAAATAAAGGAAAATAACTAAACTTACCACTCGAGCGCAGAGACTGGGTGAGCGTCGAACCACGAAAAAGAAATTAAGGAAGGAAGGGAAAGGAGAGAGAAAAGAATGAAAGGACTTATTGCAGTTCTATACTGACGCAAGGGCGACCACGAACTGAATTTAAATTTAACAAAATTCGGAGATGTTGGACAGGGCCGAAACGGGCACGGGCGCGATTTCAAAGCTACTACTTCCGGGTGGTTTTGAAAGAGCAGGTTAGCCTCCGCGAATAAGAAGCTATTAACAATTAACAAGCAAAGGCCATCTTCCGGATGTCATTGCAAGTAATCTTAGAAGGGCAAGCCCGCGAGACGCTAATGTCGCGCGAACAGAACCATTTTGCTAAAAAGCGTGAAAAACTGTATGTTGCAGCAAAAATATTCAGTAGCCCTCGGAACGTAGAGATCTAAAGAAAACCGTATAGAAAAGTTCGAGCCAAACGCCGGTTAATACAATTACGTTTATATTTATGTTCGGACAAAGCCCATAATGAAATCAACATGAGCAGTTTATATGTTGCAGCAGAAATATTGTTTTACTTTTCCGCTACCCTACTATTGTGAACGTGTCAATAAAAGTTAGGTTCAACTCAACGGTCAATGTTTTTAGCCCTGGGCTCCCGGACTAGTGTCCGGGGCTACAGTTTTCTTGAAGGCTCAGATCCACAACCTCCACGAAAAACGGAGAAAACCCTGTTTGGTCGTGTTCTGTCGAAACTGGAGCCCCTTTCCCCAGCGTCAGAAAATGAACTCATTTCCGACTCGTGTCTAACAGAGTGTAGGGTCAAGAGAAGCTCCACCACGGCAAACCGAGCGCTCAAAAGCAGCTGAGTCGTTCGACTCGAGTTTATATTGGGGTTTCCCAACTTCGGGAAGGGGATTTTGGTTGGCAGCGCCCGGATTGTCAACTCTCACGACACGAACATCTTCGCGGTGGGGTATAAACGGGGTTTACGCGTTTCCGTTCCGAAATCGGCCGCCAGTTTCATTTCCCTCTCCATCGGAAAACCGGCTCGGATTCTCTCGTTACTGCGTCGTGCGACTGATGTCGTGAAGGATTGGGGAGACTCTTCGTACGAAAGCAATCCGAAGAACGAGCCCCTCAGCGAACTTGGGCGGCATAATAACGTTTGGTTTCCCCTCGAAACTGTAATTTGGTGAATTGTGCGCCTTGTCCTGAGGGAAGTGACGCTGTGGATTTTGCCTTCACTTGATCCCTCCCGAGGAAAATTATCGCTTCGTTCGGTGAATGTGAGAGGAGCAACTCAAGTCGCCCCCAAAACCCCTCTGGTCAAGTAATCATTCGACGCCCTGTACTGACTCTTGGCTCCCGTTCCTGGTTTCCTTTTATTTATTTTTTGTTTCCTTTACTTTTTGAGAAACCATGTAACATACAGATCCTTCAGGGTTATTAGTTGCTCCAACAAAATTTAAACTCACGTTAGTCGACATTAAGTCGAACGTTATCAAATAAGTTGACATTAAATCGAACGTTACCAAATAAGTTCTAAATAACAAAGTCCCCCTTTCCGCTTGAAATTCGTGGAAAATGTGAAATAACGTTAGCGATGAAGGGTATCAATATGCCAAAACTACAAGCACACACCGAACCAATTGGGCGCTGAACTTGAGCTCGAACGAAGAATAATAGGGCGGTAGGAAAGATTCTTCACGGGATCAATTCCAACATCTACGTTCCTTCACGGGAAATAGAAACCGAGGATCGACAAATTAGAGGAGGGAATGTTGCATAACACACCCTTGCTAGGAACAGAGTGCGAAAAGATCCTCGAGTTTGTAGAAGGGGCCGGTAAATTTCGGTATCTGGTATTCCGGTTTCTAAAGTAGCCAAGCTGACTACTTTCCGCTGGCTAAGACTTCGGTCATTGTTCCCTTGGCCTGCCTGGAGCCATGTTATCTTCTTTTCCCCTACCTGCCCACCGGCTATGATTTATTTATCATATTTATGAACGTTTTTATTAACTTAATTACGACACTATGTGACGAATGAAGAACGAATTTGATTGAAAAAGTAACGAAAGGGTTTAATTAGAGCAGTTATTCAATTTTACTTGGATTTGGACAAAAAAACGCGCTAAAACCTAAATATTTGCACATTATGCTCGTGAATGTGATAGTCTTGAGCACTACAACCCGTCAATTATTTTAATGGAATAAAATAGCTGTCGATTACTAATTTTACTTTGTGTGAGTTACCTGAAGTAGAATGTTTTACAATAAACCCTGCAAATTATTACACAATGGTTTATTATTCTCATGAACAGCTTGACCAAGTATTACTTCTCCCCCATCCCATTCGATTCAGCATCGAATACTAGTAAACCATACGAAACATGACCTGACTACAATGGAACTAATCAAACAAAACGTCTGATGATTTTGCCCCGTCGGGTCGAGGAAATTGGAACGGGGGCGCTTCGAGCGAACCCGTTGTGAGTCGAAAGGGGAGTTGAGCGGCGTCGTTGGGAGGCGAGTGAAGGGGGGTGGTTTTTTTAATGAGACGGGCGTGGAGGGAGGGAGTACAAACGACGAAACGTTCACTTCCGTTGTAGTTCCCGCGTTGTACTGCGTTTCGTTAATTTTTTTAACCGTTTTTTGCCCATAACAATCATGGGCTTCGTCCGATCGGATTGCCGAGATGGCGGGCACAACTAGATACCAAATGGGATTTTTGTGCGAAAGAACGAATTTTTTAGACCACGTTAGAGGCGCAAAACGGCCCGGACGGCGGACAGTGGTTTGGGGATGGGGGACGGGGGACAGCGGACGAGGGACGGCGGACGGACATTGCAAATTTGGAATCTCCATGTCTTGAAACGTAAAGTATCAAATTTTGAGGGGGAGTTGTAAAAAATTTTTCCTGACTGTAAACATAGGGTTATTATTCAGAATGAATAATAAACCAAAATGAGGCGGCGGTTATTGAGTTAAGCTGCCTAATGTCTTCGAAGAATGTGTGAGCCAAATAATCGAAAATCTAGGCCGTATTTGTCCAGGTCATTGGCAAGGGTGAACTTTGCCAAGGCGAACCTCAGGGAAGCGGGAAGTCCACACTGTCTTGTTCTGGGACAAGGAAAAGCCGTTAGTGCCATCGAATGATGGGGCGGACTAGTGAAGGTTTTTTGACCCACGATACCACGGAATGCACAGCCCGCGGCCTTACTTCGGCGCATTATGGGCTAGGGACACAATAGCTGCTACCTCCGCAGAGCAGGGTAGGTAGAACGAAGCAATCCAATACCTACCCAAGGCCAGTCCTGAAAGAGCTGAAAAAAGCGCTTGCCCTGCGGACGTCCTGGTTGTCGTGGGGTCGTTGGAAGGTCTTGGGTGGGGCCTAAGGGAGATGGGGACGACATCGGCAACTTACCGGTCGGTACTTCCTGAGACATTCCCAAAAACAGGATCGTAACTGTCCACTAAGGTACCGCCAGCCAAGATTGGTTAATTAGAAGTAGAGAGTGTTAGAATCTGCGAGGTGGAGCGTGAGTCGGCGGAGCTTGTACTGTGTACGTGAGAGGGGCTGACTGCGGTGCGCCTTAGAGTGCTTGGTGTTCTTCTGCTGTGGCTGGAGGACATATCGGGGATGTTGCATCCGGGAATACCAGCTCCACGAGAGCTATAGATGGAACTGGCAGCACACGACATGACTCATTGTACTCCCACACAATAGGCTCATTTGAGGCCGCAGTAGAGGGCCACCTCCTGTCCATGAGAGGATTTTGACCAATTACTTATCTGCCAGTGCTGCGATGTCTTTGCTTTTAATGTTATACTATATTATATATTATTTAACGTTGTATACAAAAATAAAACAAGCGTAATAGCCAAACCTAGAACATTTATACATAGTGGTTTTAATAATACATGCACGCTCGGTAATATATCAACGTTTGACCCAAACAGGGTATCGACAGAAGCCGCGCTAGTACTAAGTTAATTTTGCCTGAGTTATAATTGACTTGAGTTCAGGTGCCGACGATTCATCTCTCCACTCTACTCTCACTCATCCTACCAACCCAAACCTACCACAACACAATTTTAATAATGAGGGTGAAAACAACAAAACAAGGCTTAGTCAATACATGAACGATTTTCCTCAAATAACTTAGATCGATTTTGTTTACAGCTTTTATCGCGCATCCCATATGTCGCGAGATGACGTATTTTCTAAAGATGTTTGTGTACAGTAATTCAATGCGATCGATGTTATGGACCACGACACGGTGCCGTTGAATCATACTTATCACAGAGACTCGAGCGTAGAGAGATAGCACAATGGGCTATGTCGGAAGCGCGGCATGTAGCGGTACATTAAAAGGCTCTACAAAATTTTGCTTTTTTTTTTACCTTTTAGTATTGAGGCCGGCCAGACATTTTCAATTTCACTGCGTTCAAGTTTGAAGACGCCTCTGCTCTAGATTAACGTGGGACGCCGAAACAATGAGTAAACGCAAAACCGGCCCAAAACTGACTATATGTTACGAAGTCGTTTGGAGATGCTTTTGAAGAGCTGCTGACTCAGGCAAAAATTACGGCAATCGCGCCGGAGATTCGATCCACAATCCTCAACTTACGTCGAGAATTATGAATCGCCGGTCTTGACCACTAGACCACGATCAATCGCTTGCCATTAATAGGAGTCAGTCAGCACTATAGTTATCATTGTCATCAAAACTCCAAACATTTTTTTCTCAAAAACAGCTTCCACGATTTCGATTGAATATTTTGTGCGGACAACTCCATTTAATTAAAATGTAATGTGACACTTTTCATCTGTGGGAAAATTACGAAAGCGGCATGATAAATTGTAAACAAATTCCACGCGATTTTGGAGCGATATCAAAATTTGGCTCTGAACGACATTAAAGATTTGGGATCTCCATGCCTTGAAAGATAAAGTCTAATATAAGGGCAGTTGAAACATTTTTTCAGACGGAAAACATCGGCGTATTATTCGCAATGAAAAATAAACCACACAGGCAGACTCGCACACGTACACACGAGCTCTCCAACTATGTCAGTTCCGTGCACCAAATCACCATATTCGCTGCGGGATCGAAACGCCATCCCTCGAATTGACCAACTTACACTGCTACATGACATGTGGCCTGTTTATGGGTCAGTGTACCCGGCCAATATTGGCAGCCATGAGGGAAAGTGCAGAGGTACAGATTCGACAAGGCGGGGATGAAGCCGGACGTGGGCGTACTGTGTACTTGCGAAGTGTTGTCGACGAGGCCTTTCTTTCAGCTGGAGTAAGTTGGACCTGGACGTAGAACCGAGGCGACACGTTGCTCATGGACACCCGCTCCCATAGGCCCGTTGAAAGGGTTTTTTGGTGGTTGCCAATAGTTTTAAAAAAAGTGTCACGTGTCAATTTGACATAATAAGAACGGCACACAATGACGTCTCGTTAATTTGAAGCTTGTTATTGTCTTTAACTAAGCATTGGATTTCAAGTTCGGCCAACGATGCTTAACAACCCGCTCCTCATACATTCAATTCCCGTTTTTCGATTGTTTGTACTACCCTTCCCTTTTAATCACCCGAAATCCTTTGAGACTCAATCCGTACGAACCAAAGCTATTACTTCCTTTGCCCTTCAGCCGGTTTTGAAGGGCTTTAGCCAATCAAGAGCCTTTTGCTTAACAGCCAGACAAACGTATTAATTTGCTCGTTTCGAGGATTCTCCCAGTTCAACCGGTTCCTGCCAACTGAATTGTTTGCCTCCTCCGGCACTCGAGCTTTTCCTAACAAGGAAATATTGCTCATTTAAATGCGAAATCGTGCTCGCTTTTAGGAAGCAATAAAACAAATCTGCTCTTCACCGTTCGGATTGAAACCAGTCTTGAAAAAAAGTGATCATGTTATGATAAATAAAATCTATGTATAGCTGAAAAACAGCCTGCAAGTTCGATACAAATCGTGTGAGCCGTTTAGCGTTAGAAACACCCTTCAGTCTGACCCTTAGGCCACATATACGTGCACAATGTTTGTTTGGGGCGAGCCCAAAGTTGGTACGAGGGCTGTGCTTTCAACGAAGGTAGGGGCTTCATAACCCAATGACAATCTCTGCCTTCAAAACGGCCTAAATTCACACCCCTTCTTCGTATTTGTCGTACCGAAGTTCCGGAGCTGTCACTTGCGTTCTATGGAATCCTACAGAGGAGTTTCTCGTGGGTAATTTTTTTGTCTTGTACTTTACTTTTGTATTAAAAATGATCTACCTATTGTACATTTGGCCATAACACTTTCTTTCACTTCATTCACAGGCAGGTGAGAATGTTCTTCTCTGCTCACGCCATTCGTTTCCTACTGCTGGTTTTTATTGCCAGGCGTTGGAAGCAATAAAACAAACTTGATAGTTCTTCACTTGGAATGAAAGAATGGCCAGTCTGTGCCTTACGCCTCGTATGCATGCACAATGTTTGTTTGGGGAGAGCCAACCGTTGGTACGAGGGCTGTGCTTCGAACAAACGTCGTAGTCCTGAAGGTGGGTGTTAGGAACTCAAATCGCCAACTCCTAGTTTGAATGCAGCCAAACCAGACCATCCCTTTAACCATTAATTAACAGCACCCCTTCCCATTCCACATCCACCCCACTACACTTTCCCGATACCGCTATTTAATGTTTACTTTTCCATAATCAGTTATCAACAGTTATGGCAACAGAACAGCAGAAATTCCAGCACACTGTTGTTCTTAAATCTGACTAACAGAGCTGTTTCCAGCGGCAAATACAGCTCACCACTGGAGGGAACGAGGTTGTAACCTCTTCCGTTTTCTATTATTATATTTTCTTCTATCATCATCATCATCATCATCTACCATCAATTTTCCTTTTGCGATCTCGTGTGTCCCGTTTCCTTTTCGTCACTGAACTTACTTTATCCGTTTCGTTTTTGCATCGTTTACGGCATTTTAAACGCCGCTCATCTCCTCTCGTTCGGAATCTCACCACTATTCGTACGTGTTGGACAGCGACTCCCGACCATCCAACAGGGAAGACACCGAAACGGGTTTGAACGATTTGGCGTGCTCTCTCAGCGTTCCCCAACTCGTGATTCCGAGTTGGATTTATACAAGTACCAGATCATCTTTTTTACTTTCCTTGCTCTACGAAGTAGAAAGGAAAGTTATGTAATCGGCTGAAAAATTTTTATTGAGTTCTCTTCAGATCTTTACGTTTCAGACCCCCCTGAGTCCGAAAAACACTATTTGGGAAAATGGTCTGTGTGTATGTGTATGTGTGTCTGTATACGATTTTTAGAGAAAACCACCGGATTAAATCAGCTCAAACTTCATATCTCGCTTGCAGGTAATCATAGGACGCCAAAATAAGGGTATGAACAAAATTCACCGAAATTTAACTATAGTTATCATAGTGATCAAAACACCAAATATTTTTTTTCTCAAAAACAGCTCTAACAATTTTGAATAAACTTTTTATGTTGGTAGCTCCAAATATGGCAACTACACCATAAAATTCCCATTTATGGGAAAATGACGAGAGCAGCACAATAAATTACCAAAACTTTAGACGAAATCGGTTTTAGCGCGGTTTTTAGAGAAAACAACCGTACCAAATCAGCTGAAACTTGATGTCTAGCCTACAGGTTACCATGGGACGCCAAAATAAGGGTATGGATAAAATCTACCGAAAGTTAACTATAGTCATCATAGTGATCAAAACACCAAATTTTTTTCTCAAAAACGGCTCCAACGATTTTGATTAAATTTTTTATGTTGATAGCTCTCAATAAGAAAATAATACCATAAAATTCCCTTCCGGAGGAAAATGACGAGAGCAGCACAAGAAATTATCAAAATTTTCGACGAAAAGCGTTTTTAGCGCAGTTTTTTTCTTATAAACTCCGGTGGTATTTTCGTGGAATGTTAAAATAAATCAGTATTGTAGTCCAATCCAATACCTAAAGATTGAGTGTTTAAGAACGCTTATGAGATACATGGGGCTCACGCCAGAAATTCCTGAATTTCAACTTTTGCCGTTTCGCTTACTACCAGTTCTAAACTTTTTACCCAATAACTCTGCAAAAGTAATTACTATCCTTCTCAAAAAAAATTGTGTTTACAGCCTCATTAATTATCTGTGTACCAATTGCTCAATAATGGTCCTGCAATGAGTACGAGAAGCACAATAAAATCTGGAACTGTAAGCGCTACCGCTTCCTGCTGCCGTAAAGCGTTGTTTGACCAAGTTCAAATGAACTGACTGATAAATGAATTGATTAAATAGAATTAGCTATGTACAAAGTGAATTGACGTAGAGCTAA
Source organism: Pachypeltis micranthus (assembly GCA_020466155.1). Lineage (NCBI taxonomy): Eukaryota > Metazoa > Arthropoda > Insecta > Hemiptera > Miridae > Pachypeltis > Pachypeltis micranthus. The sequence goes on along the minus strand of CM035775.1, from coordinate 37,658,030 downwards.
GGAAAGTTGTGTGTTGCAACGCCAAATAAGGGTATGGGCTAAATCCACCGAAAGTTAACTATAGTTATCATAGTGATCAAAACACCAAATATTTTTTATCTCGAAAACGGCTCTAACGATTTTGATTAAATTTTTTATATTTTTTTTATATTGATAGCTCTCAATAAGGCAATTACACCATAATATTCTCATTCGTGGGAAAATGACGAGAGTAGGACAATAAATTATCAAAAGTTTCGACGAAAAGAGTTCTTAGCGCGTTTTTTTCCTTATAAACTCCACTGGAATGTTAGAAAGTGAATTGACGTAGAGCTAAGGAAAGTTGTGTGTTGCAACGCACCAGATATTTTCATTTTGTATTTCCCCAACCTGTAATTGTGAATAAACTCTTTGAACTCCCTTGTCGCCCTTTGTAGTTATATCCGGTTGTTCAAATCAAAATTCACCACTCCTTACACCCATCACATGTTAGTTTCTGAACCTGGTAAGCTGTGCGGGGTTATAGCCAATGTTAAACGGCAGGCCCAGAGTGGCTCAAACAGTGGGGCTTCCTAACCCGATCCTGCCTAAACTCACACCCCTTCTTCGTAAGGTTCCACTCAATCTTACAGTGGAATTCTATGTGGGTCAGTTTAATGTTTTATATTTTACTTTTCTATTATATATGATCGACCTATAGTAAACTTGGCTATTTTCATGCGTTGAATAAATATCTTCTTTATGGACGCAATCATTCCAACGACGAATCTTATACATAAACTGGAAAAACATAAAAGTATCGCGTGTGACTCTGAACTTTTACTTTCTCGTTTCTATCTCGTTGTCAGCACCTACATTACTGGGGTATTTGATACGATACAGCTCACTTCGCTTTCGTTCGACGTTCATGACTAATTCCTATGATTTAATTTTCTTTGTTGCACGAGAAGGTGTTTTTACTGAGACCACGATTCATGTTAGTTCATCAAGTGCAGTACCGTTATAAAATAAACCAAAACCATTACACCACATAAAACCAACGATTTTGATGATGATACGGAGGTCAAAGCCCAGATACACGTGATATATTCATAGTAAAGTTATGAAACGACGAGATTGTCTTTTACTTCTTCACATTAATGGCACGCAAATTAACACCAGTGGAGTGAATTTTTTTCCCCGTCGGGCTCAACATGAAAATGTACAAACGAATAATCTCTTTCACAAGGGTGGTTTTTGTGCGTTTTAAAGTGGAAAGGGTCTGATTCGAAGGGGCGGGAAAATCGACGAAACTCAGCAAACGGGAAGAATCCCTCCAACCCCCGGTCTTAATTTGAATGTTTAATCCTGAACTCTAGAAGCGGCTTCGTTCGGCGAGTTCAAAATATTTCCGCTTCTCATTAGTCTGGATCTGAAGAGAGCAGGTGGAGCGAATGAAACTTGGATGAACTGGGATTTTTGTAGTGTTCGAGGGTAAAAATTGGAAGAGCGAGAGTCGAAAACTCGTGCTCTTCGAGAAACATCAATCTTCTCTTGTTTTTATATATACTTGACGAGTGGATATAATAGACGCCTCGAAATTGAGCTGCGTTCAATCAAGTTTATATACACTTAATGGAAATTCATCCACAGTTCACGACGTACACCGTCAGATCATCTCAACCGTATTTATGAGGCGTCGCGTGATTCCTCGAATTGTGTAACTTGCCCCACCGTTGAGGGGTGCACATAAATAGCTACCTCAGATAGGATGTACGCGTGAATGTACTTGTCAAAAGAACACGCAAGCTTTTGTTTGTTTTTGAGGAATTGTTTGAGTGCAGTTACGTTGAGGTCAGTCGATACTTCAACGTCGAATCGAGGGTTGAGAGTTTGAAACAAAAACAACTATTGCGCCCTCGTATGAACACAGAAAAACATCGTTCGTGTTTTATCGAGGATTTCCCTTTATTTAGATCCCGGCAACTTTGCACGATAGGCCAATTATTTATAAAGGCTTCACTGGTTCAAATTAATGGGACGACGTGACTAATATCTCTGACGGGCGCTTGGACTGAGACGAGCGGGAGCGCAAACGATGAAACAATCACTTTCGCTGTATTGTCCAGTTCTTTCAATTAGTAGACTTTGCCTGACTATAATTACTGTCATTTCACTCTTTTCGGTCTAGTCGCAGTCACACACCTGCGACTACGACCCTGAATTTAAAAATACACAGAATATGGAACCAACACACGGCATAATTGCGGTAAAACTGCTGTTTTTCAAAATTGTGTAGAACATTTTTCGCCCATAACAACCATGGGCTTTGTCCGATCGGTTTGCCGAGCAGACAGGCGTAACCAGATACCAAATGGGATTTTTTTAACGTAAGAACGGGCTTTTTAGTTCACGTTAAGGGCAAGAAATGGCCCAAACAGCGGACGGACGTTGCCGATTAAATAATTAACTCAACTGGAAATCTAAAACCCTGCAAATTATTACACAATGGTTTATTATTCTCATGAACAGCTTGACCTGGTACGCCAGGCGCCCGTAAACGTCTGATCCGATGGAGGGGTGGGACGAGGGCTTCCAGCGAACCCTCACTCGCATTGGCAGGACGTTGCGAGTCCAAAGGGCCTTGAAAACGAAACGAAACACGGCTTATTTGCGATTATACTGCGTTTCGTCAATTTTTTTAACCATTTTTTGCCCATAACAACCATGGGCTTTATCTGATCGGCTGAGATGGCGGGCACAACTAGATACCAAATGGGATTTTTGGGCGAAAGAACGAATTTTTTAGACCACGTTAAAGGCACAAAACGGCCCGGACGGCTGATGGGGGACGGACATTGCAAATTTGGAATCTCCAAGTCTTGAAACGTAAAGTATCCAATTTTGAGGGGGGTTGTTTTTCCTGACCGAAAACATAGGGTTATTATTCAGAATGAATAATAAACCAAAGCAAGTACTCGCATCATTTGCTAGTTGTGTACGTCTTTTCTAGTCCTTGTCATGCTAGTTTCAATCGACAAAGCCCATTTCAATTTTCTTTCGTCTTTTCTCACCCACTTAAGTTTCTTTTCAAGTTTTTTTACCAAAGTATCGTGTATTCGGTGTGTTCCAAGAAATAGCCAAGCTCACAGGTACAGATAGAAAGAGGAGCGAAGTGGTGCCACAGAAGTCCAGATGAGGAAGAGGCCGATTGCCTCGTTGCGCGCCGCGGACCCGATTTTCTTTCGCGGCAACGCGGTTCCCTCTCTCACTGTTCTTCAGCAGTTTTCTTCCTCTTCAGATTTAATCGGAGCTGCTTTGAGTGGCTCTGCCCGATAAAAGCGGCTCCGGTGTTCCAAGTCATAGCTTAATTCGTTCGTGCCTGTAACACCTAACTAGTGATGTATTATTTTTGTTTCTCTGTCACTAGTCGAGAGAACAGTGGGCGAGTGTACAAGAAGAATGCATCATACCGCCTGGAATGCTGCGTGAATGAGGCCCTCCATATGGATTATCTCAGGGCAACGACAGGAGGTGAGACGGAGCCTTCTGAGGATGGAGAGAAAGAACCTAAGGCAGATTGTGGGGATAATCCCCAGGTACTGCAAAACGAACAAACACATGTATGTTATGGGCATAATGGACACCCCTCGGTGTAGGCGGTGTGAAACAGATGAGGTGACTCCCTATCGCGCCCTGGCCCAGTCCCAGAGACTTGAGAGGGAGCGACTTCTGGTCTTTAGTACTACGTCTCCTAGAGTGGACATCAAAGAAGACTCTTGCTAGAACTACCAGACATTCCTTACGAGGCTAGGCATAGATCTGTGAGGCATTTGGACTGGCACAATGCCGTGCTCATCTCAATTTTTAGACAGTCACAACTTATGAACTCTTGTTTGGTTCTGAGAATTCTCTCTTGCTGTTCACCGTTCAGAAATAGTAATTGCCGATGTATCAGCCTACAATCGGGGATATCCAAGGTGGGACACAGAGGCTTTACACCTACCTACCTCTTAACTTGTCACCTTATGGAAGTGAATTGAATAAATTTAAAAATCCTGCCGCATTCGGCACTCCCCCACCAGTTTTCACGCAGTGCAGTAGAGCTTCGGAGCCTTATGGAATGGCGACTATCAGTCATATCGCTACATCCTTTTTTCAAGCATCATGATGGTTCTTGCGGTGATAGCATAAATCTATGCTTGAAAAACCGTTGGTGTGGGGCCCAGGGTAATGTGAGTCCTACTCCTCCCAAAAATACATATCCACACAGCAGAGCCCATACCCTCATCTATCTGTGTAGATATTAATATCATCTGGAAACCGAAAACGACGACTTTCTCTGTTCCATAAGCCTCCTTGTGAATGAACTTTGTATTACCATTTGTAATTACAAGGCTGTCGTCGCCTTCTTGGTTGTATAACTGACGTGATCATTCCAGGTCAGTTTTCGGGCCTGATTCACACCCAGATACTCTACCTGCTCACTGAACGTCCATTACTTTCTGTGGTCTCAGCCCTGACAGTTGTCTTTGTCTAGCAAATGGCACTACGGCCGTCGTAACTGGGTTGATAGGCAGTCCCATCTCTTTGCACCTCGTGCAAACCATCTGTAAAACTGCCACTGTGAGGTCAGATAGCACACTTTGGATCCTGACTCGAATAAGTACAGCGACATATAAGCATTTCCCACTACGTTCGATCTCCCAGGCCCATCACCAGGTTCCAAAGGAGCGAAGATAGGAATTCACAATGTGAGGCTTCGGCACTCAGCTAGTACTTCATAGCGAGGTTTGAATATTTCAGCTGTTAAACCCATAAGTGATCCGCCTTATTACGTTCCTATTGACATTAATAAATCTAGTCAATGTCATTAAATGCTGCGTATGGAAGTATCGTCAAAGATTCCCTCAATATGAGAGAGCAATCCCCTTATTTCTTGTTGACTCTTCTAGTTTCCTGACTAGTGCAGCGATGGGCACGCTGAATATCAGCCAGGTTTATCAGTCTCCATTTCATATTATTTCTTTTGAAGCTGCCTATTGTGGAGGCACATTTCACGTGACGCGGCCAAAGAAGCTCGGGCAACTGGGAGATGTCCCCACCAAGCTCCGGCCGCTTTGATGAGTGGGGGCTGCCGAGCCCGCCTAGCTTCAGAAGAAGCAGGAGCGACGTCGGACGGTTGCCACAGTTGAAGAAACTGCAACTAAGTACTGAAGTTAACGTACCTGTTAGGTGAGCCCGTGTCCTCTGGCTGGTGAGTTACTTTGGGCAAGCGCTTTCGATGTAAAGACATCATCGTCTGGCCGTTAAGTCAGTACTGGAGTCAGTCAGTTGGTCGTGGTCTTTATACACGAAGAGAAAGGTGAAAGGATAACCCAAAAAATATAACCCAATTGCTTTGATACCTGCAACTGTGTTTACATTTTCTGGAGCGTTGTCAATTTAAGCATCGGAAAAAGTGGAGGAGACTCTCCCCCGAAATAATAACCGGTGTGCACTAAATTTCTGTCTCGCTCTAAGCCTGAGCGAGCGCGAGGTAGGGTTCCGCCACATATCACCCTGCAGTCGGGGGTCCAGAATTCCGCTGACGTATTCCCTGCGTGTCGTATGAGCCGACTAAAAGGGAAAGCCGGGTGGGCCCAGCTTGAAAGGCAACCTCACCTCTACGAGGTCCCCGCAGGATTACATCCAACGAGGCTTAACTGTGGCTGGGCGTCACAGTGTACTCTGTCGCCACACTGTGCTCACCCTGCAGTTGGGGGTCCAGAATTCCACTGCCGTACTCCCTGCGTGTTCGTATAAGCCGGACTAAAAGGGACACAACCCACACTTCATTCACATACATGACACACTGGGAACCCCTACCTTTAGCTGGGATCGCAGAACACACCCCCGCAGGAAGGGGACAGAATTCTCCTGCCGTATCCTCTGCGTGGCCGTTAAATCCGGCCTTAAAGGGGCTTAAAGCTCACGACACTGACATACACAACATATTCCAGATACAAAATACACTGCAATGGCTTGCGTAGCAGAACACATTAACATAAAACACTCATAATGAGCGAAAGACAGTCCTGGAAGTAGCTCACGAACACCTTTGAGCGATCCCTATAGGTGCGGCCTTCGGAATGAGGAGGGGAAAACCAGGTTTGAGCGTTCCTGGGGCGGCTGATAGCGTGTGTCCCGCTCACCACATCACCAGTGGCCGAGGGCTGACTCTGAGCAGCAGCCGAAAAATCCCTCATGCGTCTTAGTCCCGGTGGGTGGCCGGACTGGCAGCTGCGGCGCATGTGGGGCCTCTGACCCCCAACGGACCAGCGAAAGGGGCTAGAATCAATATGCCTGAGGGGGAGCTTCCAGGACACTGCCTCGAGCACCTCTCGCTCATACCACTAACACACACAACAAATGAACTCACAAGGATACACTACACCAGTCTGCTTCTTTAATCCCCCCATATTAGAAAAATAAAATGACAAAGTCAACTAAATCTTCAGCAGGTAATAAAAACGCCACCTGCGCCTCTTCCTCGGCTCGCCAAGCTCGACCCCTCCTCTTGGGACGATGAGCAATCTACTCGTCGTCCAAACAAACAAGGGCGGAAAGAACCGGGCAAACCGCGTTCATCTCCCCCTTCTCCCCCTAGTAGCCCGGGCAACCCGGCTACTACAAGCACACGACACAGCGTGGACCCTAAACTGTCGGACATGGAGCAAATTCGCGCATACGTCCAAATCATCCACGGCCAGCTGGCACGGATGAGGGCCAACGCGACAGGACCTATGCGGGACCTCGTAACTAGTTGCCTCTTCGAAATTTCGAAGCTGGCTATAAAAGCTAATGCCCCCCCAACGACATCGCCCCCTGCCACTCTCTCTCTGCGGGAATCTGTGGCGGCTGTCGTGAGGGAAGAGCTGCGTAGGGCACTGCCCAGCAGCCAGTGCCACCAGCCCCAAGCTCAAGGAGCTGCAGCGAGCCAGGGTAGTACCCCAGGCCCCTCATATGCGGCAGTAGCCGCTAGTGCGCCTTCCTCCCCTCATGGAGCTGAGGCTGAATGGCAGTCTGCCAGGCCAGGAAGCACAGGGGAAGCAGAAAAAGGCCTCAACTAAGCAGGCCGAGGGCAGCGCCCCGCCTACGCCTCCGCCCAATAACAAGGGCAAAAATAAAAATAAAACAAAAATAAAAAGCCTCCACTGCTTGCCAAACTCCCCCCTAAAAACCCACGACAAAACGTGGTAGTGGTTAGGCGGACATGTGAGGAAGGAGAGGCTGGTCCCTCCAACCCTGACGCAATGGAAGCGCTTATGCGGGGTGTCCCTGCTACGGACCTCCAAGCTCTGGCGTCCGAGTGCTAGACATCCGCACCGCAGTAGGAGGTGGCGCCGTCATTGTGACGGAACCGCCAGAAAGGGCCAAGCGCGCCCGGGCCACATTTCCACAAAAAGGGAGTTGAAGCTCCAAGTGTCAGCCCCCCTGGGTCGTTTCCCTCGCCTGCTATTGTGCGACGCGGACTGACCTTCAAAGAGGACTTGGCCCAACAAGTTGTTGAGCACAACCCTGCGTTAGCTTGCAGCCGCAGGACGTCAGGCCTCTCTTCACCAAAAGCGTGGCAGACAGAAGGATTGGGTGATTGAGGTATCACCCAGCCTATACAAAACTAGAGGGGCAAGGCACCTCCAAATAGCCCGGCAGCGGTGCGCCATACGAAAGTACCAAGCCCCCACTCAGTGCTACAAATGCCAGCGCTATGGCTACCTGGCAGTGGCCTGTACAAGACCTGTTGTGTGCGCCTGGTGCGCCTTGCCACATCTGGAGTAAGGAATGCAAGCGTGATGCTCCCCTCAAGTGTGCCAATTGCGTCGAACGCGAAATCCAACAGGTTGCACACTCTACGACGACGCACGCTGTACCATTCGTCAGCGAGCGATTGCCCTCCAGGAGTCACGAGTGGATTATGAATAGGTCAAAAGCAGTTCGAATCCTTCAGCACAACACCAATAAGAGTTGCCCAGTTATGGCTGAGTTGCTGCAAAATGCACTCAAGAAACGCTGCAGTGTTCTCGCCATACAGGAACCATACATAGGATCCAAAACTCTTGGTCTGGGATCGCAGGCACGAGTGGTGGCTGGAGCAAGAACGGGAGCCAAGGCAGCAGTGGCCTGCATCGACCCGTCCATTGACATGCTCGCACTCACTCACCTGAACAGCCAGCACTTGGCCGCTGTGCTCATCCGAGCCGGTGGCTTTGAGCTGGTTGTAATATCATGTTACAGGCAATTTGGCGCACCAGTTGCCAACAGCCTTGAACCACTGGAGCGGGCTCTAGCAGGCCTATCAGGACGACCCTGCATAGTCTGTGCCGATGCAAATGCCAGATCACCATTGTGGGGATCCCCAACCCTGGATGGGGCGGGCGAGGCGTATATAGAGCTGCTCACCAGGTACAACTTGATTGTTGTCAACGACCCCATGACTGAGGCGACCTATGATGGTCCGGGAGGAAGGTCGTGTATAGATGTCACAGCCGTGTCTCACACCCTGCTACTCAAATTGCAGGGTTGGCGAGTCGTACCAGGTGCAACGCAGAGCGACCACATGGTTATTGACTTTGCCATTACGGATGACAACATCCTCTGCAAAGACACGCGTGAAAAGCGATTCCACACAAAATGCTGATTGGCCACAATTCTGTAGGGTACTGGAAGGTGAACTGCGTGCGGACACCGACCTAATAGCGCAAGCATACACACCTGAAGAGGTGGACAGCAAAGTGGACATATTTACCACAGCACTGCACTCTGCTGGGCTCTCTGTACTTGGCCAACAGAAGCACAGGGCGATCAAAGTCCCATGGTGGACTGAGGAACTAAATCGGCTCAAGCAGAGTGCAGATAGAGCTAGAAGGATGTACCACAACGCTCGTGACCCTGATGCCAGAGCAAATACGCTCTAACTGCCTTCATCCAAGAGAAGAAGGCCTTTCCACCGCGCCATCAAACGAGCCAAACGGCAAGGCTGGCGAAATTTCGTGGAAGCGGAGAGCTCTGAGAACCCCTGGGGGAGACACAAGTCCTCCATAGGAAAAGCTAACGAGAGCAGGTCTTAGCCGCGATGCAAATGAGTCAGGCTGGGCCTGCAGCATCGAAAGCTCACTGGAAACCCTCCTTGAGAAGGCGTTCCCAGATGACCAAGTAGCTCGAGACACTGAAGCCCAGGAGGGCAGCAAGGCGAGCTGATCATGGACCCTCCGAACGAGCCCGACATCCCATTGTGACAACAGGCGACTCGGCAGGGCCCTTGCGACCTTAAAGCCCAACAAATCTCCTGGGCCAGATAAAATGAAAGCAATATGCTAAGGAAGGCTGAGCGGACAATCTCCAGCGGCCTCCTTAATTTATTTAATGACTGTCTGCAGGTCGGACAGTTCCCCACTCAGTGGAAGACTGCGCGCGTTGTCACTCTTCAAAAGGGAGGCGACCGCAATCAGTCAGACCCGCGATCATGGAGACCACTCAGCCTTCTTTCCATATTAGGCAAAACACTAGAAATCGTGATGTTGCAGTCCCTCGAAGGAGTCTTTGGCCGCAACCTCACAGGCAGGCAATACGGGTGTACCAAAGGAAGGTCCACGCAGGATGTCATTGTCGAGATCCGGCGTGTTTCCTGCTGGGACCGGCTTAGTAAGTCGTAGCTGTTGTGATTGACAACAGAGGGGTGTTTGACAACCCTTGGTGGCCAGCGCTCCTTAATGAACTCAAAGGTAGGGGAATCCCCCGCAACCTGTACTCGCTCGTCAGAAGTTACCTGACAGACAGAACTGCTACGATCGAAAGTAGGCATGTCTCCGTCCGGAGAAAGATTGAGAAGGGGTGCTCACAGGGCTCGGTCCTAGGACCAGCACTCTGGAATGCCTTCTTCGAAGGTCTTCTCAGGAAACTCATGGAGACTGACTGCGAGCCGTACGCCTATGTGGATGACTTGACTGTGCTGATCTTTGCAGAGTCAGTCCGCCAAATTGAAGAAAAGACCCACCACGTGCTCCGCACTGTCAACCCATGGTGCGGGCACGTCAAGATGCAGGTGGCTGAGGAAAACCCAGCTAGTCCTCTTGAAGGGGAAAGTGAATAATCCACCCAGAATACGCTTTGGCGGCCACAGGCTCCTTCTTGAAAAGCACGTCAAGTATTTAGGAGTGAATATAGGTGAGAGGTGGGGTTTCAACCACCCCACCCAAAGGCACTACCATTGCAAGGTTTGCCTCACTGCGTGCCATTACTAAGGCCACTTGGGGTGTGTGTTACCACGACACCATCCTCATGTATAAGGCCATCTATTTAGGTGTGATTGGCTACTGCCCTGTTGTCTGGGGTAGCAAACTAACAGTCAATCAAAAGAGAGTATTGGCCCAATCCCAGAGAGCCGCGCTCCTGTGGATCACCAAGGCCTACAAGACTGTATCAACGGAAGCACTCCAGGTGATCACTGGTCAGTTACCAGTTGATTTGGCTGTTGAGTGCATGATTGACAAGTGGAGAGTGAAACAGGAGCTTCCCCGTTTGGGCTGAACTCCGTGCGGATCTCACCACAGAACAGAAACTTGCCGCCATCGATGAATGGGCTCTAGAGAAATGGCAAGCGAGATGGGAATCCTCGTCAAAGGGACGTGATACGTATGAGTTCTTCCCCAACATCCGTGAACGTCTTTCTAGAAAATGGGTTGAGCCAGACCACTGGACGAGCCAGTTCCTCACGGGACATGGTGACTTCAATGCGCGGCTCCACTTCTTTTCTCTGAAAGACTCTCCATTATGCACGTCTTGTGCCTCCAGTGCGGAGGAAACAAGAAACCATGTGCTGCTCCACTGCAGTTTCTACAACAGTGAGCGACGGTTGTTGAGAGGGCAAACGAACTTAGCAGCTTTGATCGTTACAAAGGAAGCCTATAACCATTTTGCAAAGTTCGCAAAGAAGGTAATGGCTAAGAAACGTGGTTATAGTTGATCAGTCCTTTTGAAACTTGCCACCCAAGTAAACAGTAAGATCAGGTAGGGAACCAGATTAAGAACTACTCCCAGATGGTACGGGATTCCTCAGGTGGTCACCTCCGCGCGGTAACACGGGCAACAGCTCTCTACGGTGAGACTGGCTAACGACCAGATACCTGCCGTACCTCCACAGGTCTGAGTTCGGTGGATGCTGCAGGGGCCGGCCTCTTGCATATTAGCGAAACCGCAACTTCTATGACTGATATAACCCTCGTCGAGGGTTTAGGTACAGTCATGAAATAAAGAAACAGATCCGGTTCCGCCACATATTTCTTTTTATTCGCCTTTTTTTCTGGTCAAGCCCTATACCATAGAGTTATTTATATTCACGAGTGAGAAGTCTTTTTATCATTTATTATTTAAAGAAAGCCGTATTCAGTATAATAAAAACAAGATACTATTCCTCCGTTCTTTTTTGTCAAAGCCGTCAATCTACCTTTTGTGTGGAGTTTAGCCACGCCCGAGTGAGAGGTAATAATATTTTTTTGAGGTCACATCAATTTGGTTTAATTCAAAACTTGTGACCCTGCCGAGATCCTCACAATATATAACTAAAACTAATCTATCGTTCATTGTGACTGAAGCACCAAATATTTGTTTGTCAAAAACAGCTTCAACTAAATTGTATCGACAGCTCCAAATAACTCAACAGAAACATAAAATTTTAATTTGACTGCAGTTCTTTCCGTATAAAGTCCGCTCAAATGATGATACAGCATTCTCAGAAGGATAGAGTGGTAGTTCAATAAGATGACAATACGATGAGAGTTTAATGATGCTCATGATATAATAAGGAAAAACCCCAGGTTATTTTGTTTTAGTCCGTTTCGTTCTTTCTGTTTGTGTAATTCGGTTAAGTTGTTTCATTAGTTTCGTTAATTTCATTTGTTTCATGAATTTATTGTGTTTTGGTTAGCACATTCGTGTCACTGGGTCCATGCAGCTTATTTATTCCATGTGTTTCACCAATCTGATCTATTTTAATCGATTCGTTCATGCAATTCACTAGTTTCATTTTATTCAGTTTCAGTCCTGTTTAATCTCACCTCAACTAGAGTAGCAAAAATTTGGTAAGTATTCACGTTAATATATAGGAATAGTGTTCTTAACCAGGTTCCAGGAAGGTTCCCATTCAACTATTACATCTCAGTACACTATTAGCCAACTGATGGGGAGATGGAGAAAGCCGAAGCGCTGAAACGCCTGCAGATATCCCGCTGATCGAGGGGTTGCTGGAACTGGGATTCCTCTCCCTCACGGTGGATCAAAGGCAGGCTTGAGCTATCAAGTTCGACTTCTGCCAATCCACGTATTAGGAACATAAAGGTCTCAACCTCCAAGAGGATCTGCTTACAGTGACTCATCGTCAGCGTATGAATTATATTTTGTAGAATCAAACAACTTTCGATTGCCAACTGCACGTAGATCGTGACATAAAGAGTGTTAGGTGGCGTTAATGGGGAGAGCGGTAAATTTCATTCTGTCCCGTTTGACGCTTTGCAAACAGTTGGTGGGCGGCTCGCGGTGGCAAACAAACACATTCGACTAGGGAAACGAGTAAACAATACACGCAGCCACCGCCATCGGAAATAATTAAATTAGCGACGCCGAGAAAGACGAATGACATTCAAGTCGGTTAAATTAGTTGGGTTAGCGGATAAGGGGAGGGGCGGAGGTTTTTAGGGCCGCAAGAAGAAATCGATGGTAGGGGCCCTGGCGGAGACATATTACCGAAGAGAGCAAATTATAAATGTCACTCCCTCCACCTCCACTGCAGGGACTGCCTTATATACTGCCCGGCCCTTCTAATTAAAACCAACCCAAATTAATTATGGTAGCTCTCCAGAGACCATTTCTTCGATATCCATATCGCCCGGTCATTAGAAGGCTTGACGCTCGTGACGATTTCAACACTTCGCCACGAGTCGAACGGCGTGTAATTAAGTCTTACGTGACAAAGTGGGGAAATTAGCATTTCCAGTCGACGGTGTAGAATGATATAAATCGAACTTTAACAGTTCACTATTGCAGAAATTGAACTAACCCGAACATGCAATGTCCGTCCTTCATCCAGGCCATATTTTGCCTGTGACGCGGTCTAGTTGTGCTCGCCTAATCACCATCGTTATTATGGGCAAAATCATATTCGACGAATTACTCACAATTGTGAAATCACAGTGAAGCAAATTCCTCAACTTGAAGGAACTCGTGGGACGATATAGCGAAACTAATGGTTTCTCTGTGGCGCTTCCTGACTCCCGTCTCACTCCAACCACCCGTCCGTTCAACTCCCAATGTTACGTTGTAGTCAGGTCATGTTTCGTATCGTTTACTACTCTTTGTCGATGCTGAACCGAATGAGATGGTTCTTGGAGGTACGAGACAGCGTCAAGCTGGATTACCATGCTGTGCAAGAGAATAATAAACCGTTGTTGACGCTCAAAGATCAACGTTAGGGAAGAATCCGTCCGGTCAACTATAAACCTGAGACTTGTTGCTGCAATTAGTTCTCACCCGTTTTTCGCAATGTGCGTCAACGCGATTGCCATTCTTCTTCGAGCCTTCTGCAGATTGCCACGAGATTTTATATTATTGAGGCTTATTACAATTGAGCAACTCCACTCCCTATGGTTTCTAAACCCGTAAGTAGCCCTCAGCTCAAATAATTCCACCGAATGTACCTTCAACTCTCGTGATTTGACCAGAATAGACTAGAATGAATCTTGGAGACTGGTTTTAGTTGAGCACGAACTTGTAATTTGAAGAGTTGATACATCACAAAATTGGGGACTTTGATGTACAAGAAAAGGTGACTTAAACAGGAAATGAGTTGAGTATGTAACCGCGAACCAGTAGAGCTCTGAAGGCAACTGGTTGTACGGGGAAGGAAGGAGAACTCCGAATTAGAAGTCGTGCGAGGTGTTAGATGAGTGTGTTGGGAGAACTGGAGACGACTGGCTTTCACGAGACTTCGTAGCAGAATGAGTTTGAGAGGAGCTGTCTGTTGTGGGGAGGATTGTGAAAAGAGAGATGGAAATGATATTTCGGAATGTATGACGAAGGGGTTAATGGAATTAGCTGAAGACGAAGGTGTTTGTCTTCAACTCCTTTTTTTACCTAACCAATTCATATTCGGATATCCCCGCAGCTCTTCTATCTTTCCGTCTGGAACACTGTCAGGATATCCGCGCTACCCAACATCGACTTTCTTTCACTTCTACTGCACGCCGAACTACACCGATCGCCGAAGATCACCACCAGTGCATCAAGTAGAACAGCGAGATAAAAGGCTATTATTACTTTCCTTGGCTCTACAAAGTAGAAAGGAAAGTTATGTAATCGGCGGAACAAAAATGTCATCAGATCTTTACATTTCAGACCCTCCTGAGTCTGAAAAACACCGTATTAAATCAGCACAAACTTGATTTCTAGCCCGCTGGTTACTATGAAACGCCAAAATAAGGGTATGAACAAAACCCACCAAAAGTTAACTATAGTTATCATAGTGATTAAAACACAATTTTTTTTCTCAAAAACGGCTCTAACGATTTTGATGAAATTTTTTACATTGATAGCTCTCAGTAAGGCAACTATTTCATAAAATTCCCATCTGTGGAAAAATGACGAGAGCAGCACAACAAAATTATCAACATTTTCTACGAAAATCGGTTTTACCGCGGCTTTTTCTTTTTAAACTCCGCTGAAATGTTACTAGAATGTTTAAAAAGATATCTGGTGCGTCGCAGCAACACACAACTTTCCTTAGCTCTACGTCAATTTACACGGGTACATGGCTTTTTTTCTACTTACTCAATTCATTTACCGCTCAGTTAATCTGAACTTGTCAAACAACGCTTTACGGCAGTAGGAAGCGGTAGCTCTTACATTTAAGGAATTTCAGGGCTGTTCGTTTTTTCTATCATTTCTTCTATATTATATGAAAGCTATTTAATTTGATTTTTCTTTAATCTTCGAGTTCGTCACCAAATCCCCTCCGCACCTGCTTCAGTACACGTCTGCATTATTGCTGGTTGTTTACATTTTTAATTCTATTTCCTCTGCCTACAACAATTTTATTAGAGCGAACCAAATAGTTGGAAGATTAAGGTTAATATGCTAATTTTGTACGAGAGCTCTACACCCTCATTCTGGCGTTTTATGTAATTCCGCAAACTGATTTGGTAAAACTATTTTACCCCAATCTAGACACAGCCACGCACAGTTTGGAGTCATCGAAACTCAAAGATGAGCCGATTTTTCACGTAAAAAGAAGGCAGTAGCAGTTGAGCGTGTTATCTATACGTAACAAGACTCTTTTCGTATGGTGATCATGGTGACTTCACATCATTGCGTCGTTTGAAGGGGCTGCAGACGCACAATCCGAGTGCCATTTTCTTTTCAATTTTCTCTCATTTCTTGGTGGTGTGGAGGGTTTCGTGAATACATTTAATGAGGTGGGGAACATTTGCAACCTCTGGTATGCCTAAATCGATATGAATTCTTGTTTTCCTGACATACCAAGGCGCTCCGGTTATGAGCCGCAGAACTAAATTTTGCACTGTGTGCGGTTTTTTGATGCGAGATGCTCCAGCTGAGGACTAAAGTACGCGTCCGTATTGCCATACTGGTCTAATGAGTAGCAAATAAATTAATACAACGGTATAGTAGGGCTCTTTAGCACGTGCTTCAACAAGTGCCAGCGAGAACGCGTCTTTTGGACTATTTCGGAAATGTGGGACGCCCAAGTAAGCCGAGCATCAAGGTTTAAACCTAGATAACGGGCTTCTGCTGTTGGGATTATCAAGGAACCACTGATTGAGATGGAGAGCTGGGGAACGTTTGTGCGATTAAAGAACCTTACAAGGTGGGATTCAGTTGGGTTTACTTTGACTCTCCACTTGAGCACCACTCTACGGTCGCTTAAGCAAAACTCAGTAGGCTCTCCATGGGCTCTTCAACACTTGACCCTTTAGACGGAGCTGCTACTTCGTCTACGAAGTGGGCAATCATTATGGCATCGTTTGTTGGATAGTCGTGCGAATAAATTAGGTACGAGGGCCCAAGCATGCTACACTGTGGTACTCCTGCACGAACCTTGAAAGAACTTGAGACAGCCTTTTCGTACTTTACAGCGCAAGTTAGATTGCTTAGGTGTTGCGCGATTCTGAAAAGCGTATCTGGTAATCACTCCTTAAGCTTAATGAGTAAGCCCTTGCGCCAAAAACGGTCAAAGGCGTTTTCAGTATGTAGGAAAAGACAAAGGCATTCCTTCCTTGCCTCGTAAGTGGAGAGAATCTCATTAACTACGCGATGAAGTAGCAAGAGACAGGAGTTTAGTGATGTGAATCCGAACTCTGTTGCTGGAATACGAGATTCAAGATGACAGAAGTTTTGATAAAAGCAGCCGATATATGACTGATTGGTTGGATCTGCCTTACTTCCATTTGGTTTCAGAATGAGGATAACAGTTGCATGTTTCCATTGATCAAGGATAATGGGTTGTTTTTATGATGGCATTGAAAACTTCTGAAAGGAACACAAGAGCCTTTCTGAGTAATTGTTTTAAGAGTGGTTGGACAATAAGGTCATGAGCAGGGGTTTTTCTTGCGAGAGAGCTGCCAATCACTGTAGCAACTTCTTTGATAGAGAAGAGGGTAGGTTGTGGTGAAAGCTGTAGGGGCTCCTCCAGTATTTCACTGACCGTCTCACAGAATTGCCTATCAGTTCGTGGGTTTGGAGTGAACTGTTCTTTCAGCCGTTTTCCATTACTTCCACCTTATTTTGTGGTGATGCGATCCACTGGTTGTTCACTTTTAGGGGTGGTATGCCTTCTTTGTTTTTAATAATGGATTCAGTCCCTTAACGGTTTACCAATTTTTGTTGAGCCATAAAAACTAATGAACTTTGACTGTCTAATTATTACGTTGTTGTTGGGGCCACTATCTGACCAATAATCTAACCATGCGAATGGCTGGTGATGACCACGATGCAGTTAACCCTCCCCTCGTTCTCATGGGTATGATCTCTCCAATGCTGTGGAGCAGCTTCTCGTCACTCTTCGGGATCTTTACTGAATCATTGGCACCGGACCTCCTTTCTTCCAGAAGTTCCAGTTTTCTCTACATCACACCTCTCATCCCACTTTCCCCGCTTGTCTTTTTTTATTAATTAGTTTTAGTCTTGATGCAGCGGAAAATATTTCTTTTTCTTCAATCTCTTAATTTCTCTTCTACTGAGCTGCATTTGGGTTTTGTATTTTGAGCTCTTCCCGTTTCCACTCTAAATAAATGAAGACTCCCATATTTTTCTCAAAACTCTCTCAGCGGATGATGTGAAGTGGAGAAGTGCATAATGTGGTTTATTTTTTCGAACCTGTTGTTTAAATTAGAGAATAAAGAGGGGAGCGATGGTTTCAAATGCAGGTTCAGGCTTCCAAACAACCTGTTTGTTATCGTGATGACCGTTAACCGCTTTGTTGACATTTGTTATCAGCACATTAATTTTTTATATTGATTGATTCATATTTACATACGGTTCTACCGCTTTTCGTGCGTTAATGTCACACTTTTTAATTTATTTCCATCGTAATAGTATTTACTCTCAACTTGCTAAATTCCATTTGCCGATGAACTATCCAATTTTCTGCGAATGCCATGTGTTCTACCGAGTGACTCACTGCTTAGCGGAAATTCTGCTAAATGATCTACTGCCAACTACAACTGCTTGAATCAATCAAACTTGTTATCTAAATGTGCGACTGCTTCATCTTGCCAAGAGACTCGGGGTCTTCAAACGGCACCAAAGATGCTGTACAAGCTGCCACCCATTTGACATTAACGTGTATCATTCGTTGTCCCCTTCTTTTCTCTAATATGTATCCGCATTTATTCCAATTCCTGTTGTATAGACGAAAATCTCAAGGAACTCTGGGATTAGGAAGTGTCTCCGAAAACTGCAAATAACTGGATTGCTCGATTCGATGTTCAATGAAACGTGTTCAGTTCTTGACCCGATTTTCCCTTTCTGGCTCTCTTCCCGAAATTGAATACACTCCATTCGGGTTCTGTGAAGATTTTTGTCGTGCGGAGAGCAGAGCACTTGCCTCTCAGCGGGGGCTCCAAGAAAGGGAAGTTAATGAAGCGGCCGCCGCCAGAGTAAACCCCTTTTGGATTTTAGTGGCCAAGAAGTGCTTTTACTTGTGGCCTCTGCAGGAGGGCGGTTTTGTTGCGGTTCAGGTGATCCGGGGCTTCGAACGCTATGATAATATTTTAGCGACCCCTCCAGCCGTTGACCAGGGGAGCGCATTAATTGCCTTTTATCCTCCTCCCTCTCTAGACCGCCGGTTGATAACAAATCTTATTCAGGGCCGGAATTAGTCAGCCTCACCTGGCCCTTAGATTTAAAGGGAATTAAGCGGGAGGGCTAGCAACGCACCAGACTCAGATTTCCGCACCAGAATAAGGGCTTTCGCCCCGTTTTTTCCCGAACTAATCCCCAAATGTCGAGAATATTACCGCTTTACCCGAATTTTTCGAGCCCCTCCTGGGAAATTGAATGAAAAATGAGAATGCGAGGCGTTCAATTTCGAGGTTGGAAATGAGATGAAGGGCCCTCTTCATAACGAAATTGCTAACGGAGTTCAAAATTTGGGTGAAAAAATACCTCAATGACGAGTAGGAATAAACAGGACTCTCCTCTTGAACCACTAGGTACGTCTGTAGAATTAATCCAATTGAGTGGGCACAACCGTAGTATGCTATTAAAAATATTGGTACAACGGATCATACAGCTTTCCTCAGCCCCGCGTACATTTTGCGATTTTCATCGAATAAGCAACTAATCCAACGTGTTTTTTCGCTCAGATTACGTAAACCTTTCAGAACTCAACTCGGAATTTATTATGTACTACTCAGGTTGTCATTCATTGAAGAACACTATCTAAGACGATAATGGGGCGGTCGATGAGATCTGCGTGATGATGGTGACGATGGGGGGGGGGGGAGTTGTGGAAATATATACCTCTGGACAACAGAAGAAACATTGCGAAATATCTGGTGCGTTGCAACACAGAACTTTCCTTAGCTCTACAACAATTCACTTTGTACAAGGCTAATTCTATTTAATCAATTCATTTATCAGTCAGTTCATTTGAACTGGGTCAAACAACACCTCACAGCAGCAGGACGCGGTAGCGCTTTCAGTTCCGGAATTTATTGTGCTGCTCATACTCATTATAGGACCATTATTGAGCAATTGGTACACAGATCATTAATGAGGCTGTAAAAACGAATTTTTTGAAGAAGGATAATAATGACTTTTGCAGAGTTATTGGGTAATAACGGTTAGAACTGGTAGTAAGCGAAACGGCGGTAGTTGAAATTCAGGAATTTCTGAAGTGAGCCCCATGTACCTCATGAGCGTTTTTAAACACTCACACTTTAGGTATTGGATTGGACTACAATACTAATTTTCGTTAACTTTCTACCAACATCCCAGCGGAGTTTATAAGGAAAAAACTGCGCTAAAAACGCTTTTCGTCGAAAATTTTGATGGTGGTGGATTCGGTGGTTTTCTCTAAAAATCGTTCACAGACACACAGACCATTTTCCCAAATAGTATTTTTCGGACTCAGGAGGGTCTGAAACGTAAAGATCTGAAGAAAACTCAAAATTTTTTTTTCAGCCGATTACATAATTTTCTTATCTACTTTGTAGAGCCAAGGAAAGTAAAAAGCGGCTAAATCCGATGTTCGTTTGAATTCCGTGATTTCTAATTTTAATAAAGTTTGTAAGGAACAATTGATTCCCTTAGAGAAGATAATAGAAGGAAAATATAAAAAACCTCCAAGTCTAATTAGCTTCTGACTATATCTGCCAAATTAAATTAATGAAAAATAAATTCGCTTTCGTTATAAAATAAATTGGAAAATAAAACTAAATGAAATCCCCGGGGCTATATATTATGGAGCCCACCTTTCGTTGTGACTGGTTTCAGTGCTCTGGATGTTCCAAATCCTTAAATGACTTGCTTCTCCTGAACTGTCTTCACTTGACAGCTCCAGCAAGGAACATATAGTTGGTCTGGTTGGAACAAGTTGAAGAGAAATTCGAGCTATTAACGAATATGTTAAACAAGCAGGAAACCGTGTCTCGTGGGCAAGGGAATATCGAATAATGGCAACTGTGGTAGACCTCTAGTGGTGGCAAACAAGTTTAGTTCCATTCCACACAGCCTGTTCAATTTTACGAAATAAATAAAACAAAAAATAATATTTGGACAAAATAAATAAATATTACCTAGAATATATATAGGCAGGAGCAGAGCTCTTAATCATGGAGGCTCTGTCTGACCCGGAGTGCTTAAAAAAGTTGCTTTCGGTAAACTTGTGACTACTATTAGACTTCTATTATGTAGTTACTATATTGAACGAACGTTTAGTCGTTTTCGAAACGTAAAGAACAGTTTTCGGCCGATCACATTTGTTATAATTATAATAACGTTGCGATATCGCACTATGCGAGTAAGTGTGATATCAACCGAATGCAATTGGAACAGAGAATTTTATTTGCAATTACGCTTGAGGAAGTTTTACCACAACAAACAGGGAAATGGAAAGGCGCGAATGCAGTCGCAGGCGCCAGGGTGACGAGGGAATTGCGCAGTTACGACTGATCGCACCAAACTTCCGAGCGAAATGGGGCATTTAAGGTGCCCAGTCAGCAGAAATACCCCATACGAGCCTCCGCTGAATGGAAGAGTGGTTCGTCCCGATCCAGATAACTTTTCTTTCTACTTCAACGAGCGAAGGGAATTACCAAAAAGAAACTATTTGAGGCTGTCTGCTAAATAAATTTAAAAAAACAGAGGAAAGTTGTATGATGAGTCGCACACAAAATTATGTCTGTGATTCTGAACTAATAAACTATAAGTTCGTTTTTCGCTATTGCTCGTCAAACGGGTTTTGTGGATTTTAACTTTAGCATGTCAAGTTTACGGGGTTTGATGAAGGTATTAAAGTAATTGGGTTAGTTAAACTACTATAGTTGACAAACCAGCCAGAGGTGACGGGCTCACCAAACAGGTATGTTAACTTTAGTTTGATGAAAGTGTTCTCACTTATAATAAACGCTGAAAATTATTACACAACGTTTTATCATTCTCTTGCACATCTTAACGTAGTCTCACACTTCCAAAACTCATCCTATTCGATTCAGCATTGAAAATTCCCAGTAAACCACACGAAACATGACCTGACTACACAGGAACGACGAAAAATAAATATTCCAGGCGACCGTTAGGCAATTGGCACGGCGTTGCGAGTGGAGTTGGCGGGAGGGAGGGATCACAAACGATGAAACGATTACTTTCACTGCAGTTATTGTCCTGCGGTTCTTTCAATTACTAGACTTTGGCTCACTACAATTACTGTGATTTCACTACTCTCGATCAAGACGCAGTCGTATACCTCTGAGAATCGTTTCATTCGACCAAGCATTTAAAAATACATAGAAAATGATACCGAAAACGGCGTATTTGCGATAAAACTACCGAAATTCCGTTTTTGTTAATTTTGTAAAACTTTTATGCCCATTACAACTATGGGCTCCGTCGAATTGGATTTCCATGCAGACTAGCAACTGTTTTTTGGTGCGAAAAAACGGGCTTTTTAGATAACGTTAAAGGCAAAAAATGACCCGGGCGGCGGACGGATATCGCAGATTTGGAATCCCGGTGTCTTGAAACGTAGAGGGGGGTAGTGTAAAAAAATCGATCGAAGACGTATTAATGAATAATAAACTAAAAATCGTACGTATAGGTTTAGGTCTTGAGTTAATTGTGGCTTTGGGAACTAGAAAAGGGTCTCCTCGCTTTAACCCCGTTTTGAAATGTTCCCTCAGCATTGCGCACATTTGCCCCTCCTCCATTTCTCTTTTGAAATGCCCACGTGTATACGAATCTCGGGCGAACAAAAAGGTCAACTCGTGTCAACAGGTTGTTCGAGCTCACTGCAAGGCTCCGTTAGTAATGCGTTCGAAAACCGATTTTTAAAGTGGTCTTTGGCGTTCTGTGGTTTTCACTGAGGGGTGAGGGGCGGCAGAGATGGGTGTGCCAGCAGTCTCCTTCCGTAGCTTCTCCTTTTCCTCTATTAAACTACGACTCGTACCTAACGAACAACTTCTAGCGTTTGTTGGTGGCCGGATAATTAGAAGTGGCCATGCGGAGCACACTACAGATGGATATGTCGGAGCTTGGAAGGGTCACTCAGTTACATTAATTCACCGTTTCGTCAATGAATCAGTTATAAGTTGAGGGCAAAGGCTATTTAATGGACTCAAATTCTGCCATTGCCTCAACTCACTCCCTTGGAGGAGAAGGAGGTGGATTTCGAGAACGACGATGCTCCTCTCTAATTTGATCAACCATGGTTTTTACTTTCCGCTACCCGAAGGGAAGGAATGTATAGTAATCGTGTCAAAAAAAAAAGTTTTCTTCAGATCTGTACGTATGTGTGTGTGTGTGTGTGTGTGTGTGTGTGTGTGTGTGTGTGTGTGTGTGTGTGTGTCCGTAGTTCGATTTGCGGGAGAACGGCTGGTCCGATTGAGCTGGTTCTTTCTTGTTCTGTTTGTTATTTTTTGTAAACACCAAAATAAGGTTATGGACGATTTCGGCCGATGGGAATGGGGGTGGGGGGACGAAAATGTACCAAAAACTAAGGTTTGGCTTCAACGATTATCACCAAACTTCCAAGATGTTTTCAAATAGTTAATACCTACATATTGTTCTCAATAAATGTTCCTCTGACAGTCCATTGAACAGAGATAAAAATCAAAATGTGTCGAAAATAACGTTTTTTCAAACATTTCCGCAAATTCCAGTGTAACTCCTTCACCAGATGTGATAAATCCTAATGGAGTGTCTTCTAGTTACCCATACTCACATTTCGCTCTCCATGATTATTTATGTATATATATATATGTTGAACGGAGATATAAGCCAAGTTAACTCAGAAAAGGAGATTTGTCGAATATTAATTTATCGGTATTCCAATTTTATCAAAAACGGCTCTAACGATTTCGATCAAACTTACGGAGTACTCTCAGCTAACCAGTTCCTACATTTTGTTCCATATAAATGTTTCTGTAAAAGTGCGTTGAACGAAGATATAGGGCTCGCATATATAGGTGGTGTTCGAACTTACGGGGGTGGCGGAAAGTTGGGTGTTGCTACGCACCGCTCTTTTCCTTTTAAACTCCGCTGAAATGTTACTAGAACGTTTTAAAAAAATATTCGAATTAATTCGTTAATTCACTCGGGTACATGGCTTTTTTTCTACTTACTCAATTCATCTATCGCTCAGTTAATTTGAACTTGGTCAAACAACGCTTTACGGCAGCAGGAAGCGGTAGCGCTTAGAGTTCCGGAATTGTAGAGCTGTTCATACTCATTCCCGAACCATTATTGAACAATTCTCCTCCAATTCCACAACTGTAAACTGAAACCTTCCCGGAATAATGGCATTGGCGGTCTGATTAATTGTCTGTACGGGGACTCTTCAAAGGTCGCATTATAATGAGCGGCATGTCAATAAATTCAAGGACTTGAGGGCGTTAAGTTGTTTTAAATGTTCATATGAACTTAGTAATAGAAATAGACTGGATTATTACGTGTTAGATAGAATTTACGTGGGGCTAACAAAGTTGTGCGTAGCTTAATACCAGATATTTTCGTTGCAGTAGACCTCAAGACTCGAAGATTTGAAAAAAATCAACTTTATTATTCGTACGGCTTCAATACTTTCCATACCCATTGTGTGAGCGGAAAGTAAACATCTTTCCGTTCCACGAAAACGAAAATTCATCAAATCAGACTCCTTTCGTATTTAGCTATCGCATTGGGTCTTTTTGTGTGACTCCAACGAACTGGAGGGCACACCAACGGCTTTGAGCAGACGGCATTGCTCTGTCACATCGCTACGGTTGATCCCGTACAAGACCACAACCACAGCCGCCAGCATATTGTACCGGGATCGCAATGAATTGTTACTTCAGACATTTGGGGCAGTATCAAATCGGGTTTGAATTGGGCTATATTCGAGATGCGTAAGGACTCACCACTGAAGTCTTCAAACTGACGAAACGTTCCCGGCGGGAGTGCGTAGGTTTGACGAAAACGCCGGAATATCTTGCCGCACACTGAGTAAAGGTATGAGGAACACGGAACGAAAATTCACCGACCAATAGTACTTAATTTTGGTGAATCGCGGAATCACATCGGTTTTACGAGAAACGGAATTTTCGTCACGAAACACGACCGCGAGCTGGTGTCACCAAACTTTCCAAACGACATTAAATTGATATATTTGAATTTTCAGTAATTAAATCGGGTTTCTCCAAAGTCGTTTCAAATTATTAAACGATCAGAATGACCAAATATACGATGAAATTTACAAGCCATTTCAAGACTGGGCATTGTCCTAAATCAACGTTTTACCAACCACTATATCCGCCTATGTTTGCTTAAATCCGCGATAGTTGGAGTTCACGAGAGTAATAGAACAAGTTTGTCTGACAGACGTAATTTACTTGATTTGCGAAAGACATTTTTCAAGGGCTCCAAAAACCGCTTTTTGTTAAAATGTTCTGCGGGCCTCGAGAGAAAACGGCTGAAAAGAATCGGCTCAAATGCAATATTAAACTTACGTTACTACGGAACGTTAAAATAACAGTACGAGAAAAATCGACTCAAAACTAACTATAGTTACCATAATGATCAAAACACAAAATCTGCCTTTTCTCAAAAACATCTACAACGATTGTGGGGGTGGAGGTGCAAAAACAATTTGCCGACCAAACACATAGGTGTATGTAAATAATAAATCAAAATGTTTGAATAATAAATCAAAAGCATGTTGATAGTCTCACGAACCTCCTGTACAGTGTTGGTAACTCAATTAAGGTTGTGGTACAAGTAGGAGCAACTCAATAAATTCAGTTTAATTGGTCCTCTAACCGATTCAGTGTGTGTTCGAATGCTCAAATGACGACATTTCGTTGCAGAATCATATTATCACGAACTATCCATGTAAAATAATAACCTTCTTATTTCTTTGATCTGTCGAACAAAATCACGTATTCTCGGTTAGCCTTTTGTCCCTTGCAAGTAAGCGAAATTCGCGAAACAATTCACGACAAAATGAGAAGCAGTTTAATGAAGCAAGGAAATGACAATTAGAAAAAGTTAAGTTATAGGTAGCCCCCGCCGCTGAGAGCCCCCCCCCCCCACCCTGTGCACTTTGTTGAGCAGCTCGGAACTAACTACGCTCCGGACGCTAAAACAAACTCGCTGAATGTTTTTAAATGCACAATAATTAAATATTGTTCAATGAACGACTTTTTGAAAAAGGATAATAATCAATTTTCCGGAGTTATCAGGTGAAGACGTTTTGCAGTGGTAGTAAATGAAACGGCAGGAGTTGAAATTTTGGAATTTTCGGAATAGCCCCTGTATATTTCATGCGCGTAAATAACGACTCATCGTATAGGTACTTGGTTGGAGTACCACCAGAATTTTTCTGAAGAGCCTAGTAACATTTGAACCGATTTTATAAGAAAATGAACCTGGTCGAACAACGGCAGCACAAAGCGGTAGCGGTTACAGTTCCGGAATTTATTGCGCTGCTCGTCCTCATCCCCGATCTTTATTGATGAATTGGTACTCAGAGAATGAATGAGGCTGTAAACACTTAAACTAGTAAAAACTTTTAAAAATGGTAGCAAGCGAAACGGCAGTAATTGAAATTCCGGAGTGACCCCCCCAGGTACCTTATGAGCGTTTTTAAACTCTTCACTCTATAGGTATTGGGTTGGAACACCACGCAAATTGTTTTAAACATTCTAGTAACCTTTCAGCCTTTAAAAGAAAAAAAAAACGCGCTAAAATCGATTTTCGTCGAAACTTTTGGTAATTTATTGTGTTGCTCTCGTCATTTTCCCACTGATGGGAATTTTATGGTATAATTTTCTTATTACGAGCTATCAATTTGGCAAATTTTATCAATATCGTTGGAGCCGTTTTTAAGAAAAAAATTTGGAGTTACGATCACTATGATAGCTATAATTAACTTTCGGTGGATTGTGCTCCATTGTGTTTTTTTCAGTCGATTACATAACTTTCCTTTGTACTTTGTAGCCAAGGATAGTAACATTACATTAAACTCGATTTTCGTCGAAATTCATAGTAATTATTGAGCTGCTCTCGTAATTTTTTCCAAAGATTTATTGGAGGAAGGAATTTTATGGAATTTTCATCTCATGAGGAGCTCTAAAAAAATTTAACCAAAATCGTTAGAGCCGTTTTCAGCAAAAAAAATTTGGTATTTTGATCACTATGATGACTATAGTTGGTTTGGGCGGATTTTGCTCTTTATAATGAGGTCGCATGGTGACCTGCGGGATTTAGATCAAGTTTGAGGTGATTAAATTCAGCTTTTTTCTCTAAAAACCGTTCACAGAGTCACACAAATCGGGTTTTCGGTAAAATTTTTCGAACCGTAAAGGTCCGAAGAGAACCCAACTTTTTTTTTAACGATCAGTATACAAAAAAAAAAAAATACAATGGGCCAAAAAGAAAATCGATGATCTGATACCTGATGCCTTTTAGATAATAATAGAATGGGGGTTGGAAAGAAAATAAACCTCTGAAAGAAAACATCTAAAGGAACATTTCAGGCGAACATAAGTCTGTAGCGTACTAATCACTCGAGACGAAGTTGTGGAAACCCATTTCAATGATAAAACGGAGAAAGAACAATTGTCCGATTTCCAGTTACAAACTAAGATCGATTTCGACGGTCAAGCCATCGTGACGATGACTTAATCGTCAAAATCGATCTCCGTTGTTGTTTTTTGTGTGCCAGTACGAAGGAGAAATACCCCTTCACAACTAATAAACTACTTCTTCCATCGATAAATTTGGTAAATACAGCAATTTCGTCGGTTGATTTGCCGGAGCGAATGTCGCCCGAGTTGACGCGAAGTGAATACAACGCGAGTTTAAGGCGAACTGAGGCGAGCTCGGGAGGACTGCTGGGACAAAGTGAGAGATAACGAGGAGCGAAAGGCGACAAGATTCGACTTGCTCCACGAACGCGCGGCCCGTCGCATTCCTTTCTCCTCCGATCTCTCAGAGAACGTTTGAAGCGGACCAACACAACTTTCTTCGCTCTCATTCATAATCCACGCTAATATAAATAACGCTAGCGGAAATCATCAAAATAATTTAGCGATTTACGGGAGTCCCCGCTCTCAGTCATTTGTGAGGTTTAGTTATTGAAAAGGTCGAAGGGAAAAGCGGTCTATGGAATACTCAACGTTGATTCGCTATTTTAACGAAACTTAGGTAAAATATTTGGCGCGTTGCGACACACAACTTTCCACAACCCCGCGTAAATAGCATCACGCTATATCTTCGTTCAACGCATTTCTACAGGAATATTGATACATAACAAAATGTAGAAACTAGTTAGTTGTAAGTACTGCGTAAGTTTAATTGCAATTGTAACTGTCGTTTCTGAAAAAATTTAAAAAACGGTAAATTAATATTCGATAAATCTTGTTCTCCGAGCTAAAATGGCGTACGTCTCCGTTCGCTATCGGTTCAGCCGTTCTCCAGGCAAATCGAACTACAGACAGGTCTGTTTCCTTATTTAATGACTGTACCTAAACCCTCGACGAGGGTTATATCTGTCATGGAAGTTGCGGTTTCGCTAATATGCAAGAGGCCGGCCTCTGCAGCGTCCACCGAACTCAGACCTGTGGAGGTACGGCAGGTATATGGTCGTTAGCGAGTCTCCCGGTAGACAGCTGATGCCCATGTGTTACCACGCGGAGGTGATCACCTGAGGAATCCTGTACCGTCGGGGAGGAGTTCATAATCTGGTTTCCCATCTGATCTAACTGTGTACTTGAGTGGCGAGTTTCAAAAGGACAGATCAACTATGATCACGTTTCTTAGCCATCGCCTTCTTTGGAAACCTCGCAAATCGGTTATAGGCTTGCTTTGTAGCAGTCAATGCTGCTAAGTTCGTTTGCCCTCACAACAACCGTCGCTCACTGTAGTAAAAACTACAGTGGAGCAGCACATGGTTTCTTGTTTCCTCCGCACTGGAGGCACAAGACGTGCATGAGGAAGAGTCTTTCAGAGAAAAGAAGTGGAGCGGCGCATTGAAGTCACCATGTCCCGTGAGGAACTGGCTCGTCCAGTGGTCTGGCTCAACCTATTTTCTTGAAAGACGTTCACGGATGTTGGGGAAGAACTCATACGTATCACGTCCCTTTGACGAGGATTCCCATCTCGCTTGCCATTTCTATAGCGCCCATTCGTCAATGGCGGCAAGTTTCTGTTCTGTGGTGAGATCTGCACGGAGTTCAGCCCAAAGCGGGGGAAGCTCTCGTTTCACACTCCAATTTTCAACCATGCACTCAACGGCCAAATCAACTGGTAACTGACCAGTGATCACCTGGAGTACTTCTGTTGATAGAGTCTTGTAGGCCTTGGTGATCCACAGGAGCGCAGCTCTCTGGGATTGGGCCAATACTCTGTTTTGATTGACTGTTAGTTTGCTACCCCAGACAACGGGGCAGTAGCCAATCACGCCTAGATAGATGGCCTTATACATGAGGATAGTGTCATGATAACGCACACCCCAAGTGGCCTTAGTAATAGCACGCAGTGAGGCAAACCTTGCAATGGTAGTGCCTTTGAGGGACTGGAGGTGTTGGTTGAAACCCCACCTCTCACCTATATTCACTCCTAAATACTTGACGTGCTTTTCAAGAAGGAGCCTGTGGCCGCCGAAGCGTATTGTGGGTGGGTTTTTCCCTCAGCCACCCGCATCTTGACATACTCGCACCATTGGGTGACGGTGCAGAGCAGGTGGTGGGTTTTTTCTTCAATTTGGCGGAGTGACTCTGCAAAGATCAGCACTGTCAAGTCATCCACATAGGCGTACGGCGCGCAGTCAGTCTCCATGAGTCTCCTGAAAAGACCTTCGAAGAAGGCGTTCCAGAGTGCTGGTCCAAGGATCGAGCCCTGTGGGCACCCCTTTTCAATCTTTCTGTAGACGGAGACATGCCTGCATTCGATCGTAGTAGTTCTGTCTGTCAGGTAACTTCTGACGAGCTCGTACAGGTTGCGGGGGATTCCCCTACCTTCGAGCTCATTAAGAAGCGCTGGCCACCAAAGGTTGTCAAACGCTCCTCTGATGTCAATCAGAACTGCTACGACGTACTTAGCCGGTGCCAGCAGGGAAACACGCCGAATCTCGACAATGACATCCTGCGTGGACCTTCCTTTGGTACACCCGTATTGCCTCAAAACGTAAAGGTACTTTCCTTACCCTTTGGGTCGCGGAAAGTAAAACATTTTGTTTCGCACAAAAACACCGTTTGGTATCTATTTGTGCCCGCCTGCTCGGCAATCCGATCAGACGAAGCTCATAGTTGTTATGAGGCAAAAAATGGTTTAAAAATAATCACAGAAACGCTATTTTGGTAGTTTTAAAGCAAATACGCCGTGTTTGGAATCGTTTTCAAAGTATTTGTAGATGATGGGTCGAATGGAAGGCGTATTAGGTGTGTACGACTGTCTAGGTTGAACAGTGAAATTACAGTAATTATAGTGAACTAAATAAAAGGACTCGAGGGATAATGCAACGAAGGTAATCGGTTCATCTTCTCACTCCAACGACCCATAAAATCAGGGCTTCGTGCCAATTGCCTACAGGCACCCGAAATACGTGATTTTCGTCGTTCCGTTGTACTCAGGTAAAGTTTCTAATGGTTTATTGGTATTTTTCGATGCTGAATCCAAGGAGATGGTTCTCAGAGATGCTAGACTAAATAAACCCGTTCAAGAGAATAATAAACCATTGTGTAATAGTTTACAGCGATTTTACTATACTTGTCTCATTTTTAGTGGGTATTCACTGTATTCTCACATTGATTTCAGTATCCAAACGTTTGTAGCTAATTTTCTTACTATTCTCACTGCGGTTATAACTTATAATCGTTGTACCAACTGTAGCTCGTAAGTTCTCAATTTGTTTCAATTGCTTGCCAATTTTATTTGTTCGATTTTCTGGCGGTTCTTATACCATTTCTTAACCGTACTCGTTCAGTTTCACTCTTGTTTTTGCCCGTTCACGCTATATTTTCCAACTTCTACACAATCTGACAACTGTTTTAATGATTTACAGGAATTTTTCAGGCGTTAGTTCTTTCATTTGAGTCCTCCACGATTTTTACGGCGTTTCTTATCCGTGTTCACTCCAGTTCCTCGCTAAATTCATATCCAAAGCCCCAGGAGATCCGAAGTGGGGAATCGGTGGTGTAATGCTCCAACGTGGGCGGAACTAGGAAGGCCGGAGGATAATCAATAGTCGTAGAGAATTAGGGAAGGTGCGAATTGGATAGGCGTTAGAGAAGAGAGGAAAAGTGCTAGGAGACTACGAAAGAGAACTCCAGAGACTAGAAAATACTGGGTATATTACGCAGTTAAGGAAGGGCAACCTGCTTTCTCGAGGGACGGAAATGATGAGAGACCTCGGCGGTCGTCCTCTGCAGAGCCAGCATTCTCGTTTCGGCTTACTCTGTATTTGGGCCACTCGCCACCTCGAGTTCGGTTCTCGAGCCGGTACCATATCTAACTATCGCTCCTCGTGCCGGTGATATGGTTAACGGCATGGAAAACAAACGATAACGAAGCCTTCTCTCTAGGGGGCGGAGGGGGGCTGTTGCTCTGAAGCTGTCCTTCCTCTCGATAGCGCTGTTCTTTGGGAGGTATGTTGTGTTTGGTTGATGTGCACTGGCAGCAGTTCGTCACTCGTTGGTACTATGATACCGGACTTATCGATGAGTAGTTGGCGCGTGGAGCAGAAGTGAGATGGTAGATAGGGGTAAAGTACACTCAGGTTCAATTTGGGGCAACTGAGAATGAAGTGGCTGGACGTGCAAAGGAGGAGGCATTAAGGGAACTTCCAGTTGAGTTTTGCCTGATTCTGAGGTCAAAGGCGAAGAGTGAATGACAAACCAGGTGCATTCATGACATGGTTTCTTTCCCTCCGAGAGTCAGTTTCCCTTGCTTTTTGGCAGTTAGGTGAAGGCATGCTCCATGCTCAACACTGAGTAAAGTGATGTGATGGGCGCCTCACACTCCAAACGGTGAAACTAAAGCCTCCTAAGAGCTACTTTATCTTTGGTGTTTATGGATGTTATTGGTGAAGTACTGTGCAGTCGAAGTTGCTGTGTAGTGATAAGGAGGGATTATTTTGAGTAGGGCCAAAGTTGTATTATCACGCGTAAATAGAGCCAATGAGGGTAAAATAGCTGCCTCTTCCATTACTTTGGCTTTACTATAAAATTTGAATAGAAAACCCATCCACGGTGGAGTTTTTCGTTCGCAATTCATTTTTGAACGAACAACGACACTAAAACAGGAAATCCCTGTTACAAAAATACTGCTCTGTTTTTCTTTTTCTCCTGAGCTCAGCGTCGAAATTACCTCGATATTTTGAGAGAAAAGGAGCAGGAATTATGATATACTAATAAAGGGAGCACTAAAAGCGGCGTTTTAAAACTCGGCGGAGCTGGAGAGCGGTGTAACAAACCTCTCGGCTATTGCTGTTTTCACGGGGACGGAGCAGCCGGTGGAGGGGTTTAAGGTTTAAGGCCAGGAAAAAAGAGATGCGGGGCAGGCGAGTTACTAGTTTTTGTTCAGCGGCTTCACTATTTGAGCCTCAGGCACGTAATCCTTTTGCACTTTACTCCTCACGTGCTTCCGAACCCGACGCAGGCCTCTTTTTTCCCCCCTTTCCATTTACCGCATACCCGTGTACGAGAACACACCTTCGGTTTCAAGTAAGGGTCCAGAAGCCTGAGTTTTCCGGGTCTCGCAGCGTCGCTTCCACTTTCATCCATAGGGAAAGAAAATAGCGAAATTCAGGCTCAGCTGGTGGTACTTTCGACGCTTTTGGCGCTGCAAATTGATGCGCAGTTTGGATTAGAGCTCGGTCGCTAAATCTACTCTCCGAATAGTGAAAAGAATAATTTACCACTCCTAAACAGACTGTGTTGAATAACCATCTTCTTTTTAACAACTCCAGTAATATATCACTTACGACCAGCGAATTACAGCGAGTTTGCATACAAAAAAGAACTGGTGAGGTCAATCAACTTACTTCAGACCTTAATTAATTTTTTTGTCGATGTTCTACTCGCTCATCCAGGGATTCCCAACAAAATTCGTCCAATGACGATAATTTTGGTATATTGACAAAAATGTGCTAAACTGTGTTGGTATCGTCGTCGACCAGTACACAGTTTAATTTCAGTTGTTAATGAGATTTGACTTTGTGTCCATTATTTCTGAAATATTCGGTTTCAAACGTGTCACACTCTGAAATACGACTCGCAAGTCGAAACGATTCTTGTATTTGGCTTTAATGAAGCATATCACAGACAAATTTTTGTTCGAAGTTTTTGTAGTCCTTGCGTATACTACATACATTTTGTATTCTCACGATATCTCATTCTGATGAACACCAATTGAGCACTTCTAATACAACCAGTTTTTCACTCAACGTATATAAACCTAGTAGTTCCAAGATTTCGTCATTAAATTACCACTATGAGACTATCAACATAATTTTTGTGTGAAGTGTCAAGGTCACGAACTATAGAGAAAATACTAAATATATAGTGAGACGTATCACGCTACTTGCTGAATTTATTGAGCTGTCGTCTTGTCGTTTTCCCAAAGGCGGGCATTTTATGATATTCAGGAGAGATAACCTACAATGAATATAATCAAAATCGTTACAACCGTTTTGTAGACTAAACATTTTTACTTTCCTTGGCTCTACAAAGTAGGAAGTAAAGTTATGTAATCGGCTGAAAAAAAATTTTGAGTTTTCTTCAGATCTTCACGTTTCAGACCCCCCTGAGTCCAAAAACACTATTTGAGAAAATGTTCTGTGTGTGTGTTAGAGAGAGCCATCATACCAAATCCACTCAAACTTGATATCCTGCCCGCCGGTTACCATGGGACGCATAAATAAGGGTATGGGCAAAATCCATCAAAAGTTAACTACGGTTATCATAGCGATCAAAACACCAAATTTTTTTCTCAAAAACGGCTATAACAATTTTGATTAAATTTTTATATCGATAGCTCTCGATATGGCAACTACACCATAAAATTTCCATCCACGGGAAAATGACGAGAGCAGCACAATAAATTACCAAAATTTTCGACGTAATCGATTTTAGAGTGGTTTTTGGAGAATAAGACCGAACCAAATCACCTCAAACCTTATGTCTAGCCTACAGGTTACCATGGGACGCAAAAATAAGGGTATGGGCAAAATCCATCGAAAGTTAACTATTATCATAGTGATCAAAACACCACATTTTTTTCTCAAAAACGGCCCCGAAGATTTTGATTAAATTTTTTATATTGATAGTTGTTGATAAGGCAATTATACCATAAAATTCCTATTTGTAAGAAAATGACGAGAGCAGCACAATAAATTATCTAACTTTTCGACGAAAAGCGTTTTTAGCGCGGTTTTTTGCTTATAAACTCCGCTGGAATGATGGTAAAATGTTTAAAAAAATTGGTATGGTAGTCCAATCCAATACCTAAATGTAAAGTGTTTAAAAACGCTCATGAGATACATGGGGCACACTCCAGAAAATCCTGAATTTCAACTACCGCCGTTTCGCTTAATACCAGTTTTAAAGGTTTTTACCGAATAACTCTGCATTAGTAATTACTATCCTTCTGTGTAAAATTTGTGTTCACAGCCTCATTAATTATCTGTGTACCAATATCTCAATAATGGTCCTGAAATGAGTACGAGCAGCACAATAAATTCCGGAACTGAAAGCGCTACCGCTTTCTGCTGCTGTGAAGTGTTGTTAGACCAAGTTCGGTAAATGAATTGATTAAGTAGAAAAAGCCATGTAAAAACTGAAGTGACGTAGAGCTAGGGAAAGTTGTGTGTTGCAACGCACCAGATATTTTATGTTTTGTTCACTTTGATTACTGATTTTGACGTCCTTATTTCGATGTTTCGTGGTAATCCAGTTTGACATTAATTTAATTCAAGATTTAGTGCCGGTTTATCAATTCTCCAGTTAAAACGGCGAATTGGCAGCTGTCGGTCAACAATATTCGATGAATGGAAGTAGCGGGATGCCGATCAACTGATCAAACGCCAATGACTGACGCCTAACTCTAGCCGGCTGTCAAATTAAATTGATGAACGGGTCATTGGCAGTTATTCGAATGTTCGACTTACTCGACCTTTACTTGGGCTTGCAAATGATATTGATAAACAGGCCGTAAATGTCAAACTTCAGCTGATTTGGATCAAATGTTCTCTCAATGGAGTTCACAGATGCACACCACTTTCCCCAATGTGTTTTTTGTTCTCTAGTGGTGTTTGAAAAGTGAAGGCCTGAAGAAAGCTCAAAATACTTTTCTCACCCATTTCGGTTCAAAATTCCTTTGAAATTTCCCAGTCACATTATTTTGACATAATCGAATTAGCTCAATTTTCAATGAAGGTCCGCTTCAAAATTTGAAACTCATAATGCGATATTGATGCGCATATTTGAACAGGTTTCAAACTAGCTTACTAGGTGTGGACAATGACACTGTTTGCATAATTACCAAGATGTGTTGCTAAGTAACGAAGTACATTCCGTGATGTCAAGACCTGAGAGAAGTTCAGCGGTGAGAAACGAAAATTGGTAGTAAGTGAATAATACAAGGGCCGAGGAAAAAGCGGGTGACAAAGTGACATACACAATTCAACGACTCACGGCAGAAACTTGGACGACCCGCCTTCCCACCTTTTCATCCAGCAAGCTCCTTGATTCGCTAGTTGAAGATCTCGGGCCTTTGAAACACACCAGCCATTTTCCACTTCACTCGTCTCGACTGCTAACCCCCTCAACCCCATCACCCAGTACATTTCCAGCCCTACGTCTCCTTCTTTTTCTTTTCCCTCAGTTTCAACTTGGGGAGAGGAAAAAGTCGGGAGGCCTATTCAGAAGCAACAAAAGGCAGAAGGTAACGCGTCTTGAACAGCTGGCAATGCTCTTTGTACTGCTTGAGGCAACCGATGGAGCTCCGATGGTCCGCGTGACTCTTCGTCAATACGCTGCCGCGCTGCTATTTGTAAAACGGCTTTATGCCGCACGAGCTCTGATCGGGCCCTGCCCACGTTGGGAAAGTATTTGATTTATATGTAGCAAAAGGCATTGTGAGTGAAAACGGGTGCCCATGGCTCCCCTGACTCTTGCTTGAGCCGGAGTTTGAGTTGAGAAATAAATTAACGAGTTGAGCGTGAGTGAGGATGTATGACGCTTTACAGAATAGCGATATCAGTTTGAGTGTGACCGTTCAAACGCCAACAAGGGAACGCTGAATACACGTGAACTGGTTGCGTGGGGAAACTAAATGGGGGGAGAGAGAGTTGAGTTGTGATTAGTGCGAGACTTCAGAGACGAATGAATTGGGAGAACTGGGAGACGACTGTCGTTCGCGAGGGCTGATAGATAAGTGACTGTAAGAAGGAGCTGTCTGCTGTGGAGAGGAATGTAAAATTGAGGGATGGGAAAAGGATATTTTGGAAAGTCCAGAAAAAGGGGAAATCCGTTGTCATACGGAAATAACTGAAAAGTGGGCTTTCCGCAGGTAACAGCAAAAGGGTTGAGATCAGAAAGGTGATTTGGGAAACAATGACTTTCTGTGTAGCCAGTGAGTACTGTTAAGTGCGGGCGTTTGGAGGTCAAAAAACAATTGGTCTGCATTGAACGGCTACTAATCTTACAATGTTTTATGTCCCTGATTTACCTCAATATAGAATTCCATGTAGGAACTGGGAGTGCGTAATTTTTGATTTATGCTCCTACTTATGCTACGACCTTAATTGAGTCATCAGTGGCTAAGTGACAAGATTATTTTTTGAGAATGTTTGCGTTCACTGTTTTGAAGTTATCTGGTGGAATTATTGGATCCCAGAATTCCAGGGGTTGCTACAATTGACTTGATCAACGTTATTCAACAACATACAATGTAACATGTTATGTTCGTGCACTGTTTATTGGTTCAATATGTTATACTTGCTGGATGTAGCGATACGTTATACCCGTACAATATTCAACAGCAAATGTTACGACTATTAAGCGCTCAATTGTAAACTACGTAATGCGCTTCAACGTTCTCAGTTGAAATATGTTACATTTATTGAATGACGAATGAAAATCTCTTGTGTACTTGCTCACACGTGTGTAACTTGTGCAATTCATGTCGTCATTAACTGTCGCGGACTTGTATCAACAATCGGAATCTAAAGTGACGAACGATCCTCTTATCACATGCAAATGCTCGAATTCTTTGGCTTTATAGGCTTTTCTCGCTCGAACGCCGTAACGCGGTTGAAGAGAAGAATTGGAAATAACTCCATTCCTCCTCGTCAGTGTCACGAAGGAGTACGGCGAGGATCTTGATCAGAGGACATGATGAATTGCGAAAAAAAAACGCGGAGGGCGGGCAGGTGGTCAATAAACTGATGAAACCCCTTTTGAATGGGAGCCATAAAAATCTCTTGGCAGTAAATTGAATGAGGGAGGTTTGATGAATGTTTAATAAGGTCGAGCGCTTTCCACTTTTTTTTTCTTCTCTTCTCTTTCCTCCTTCACTCGCTCTTCGTCTTCATTTCCCAATTACAGAGCAGAGTTTTCTGAATTCTTCCAACAAAGCTCCGTCTCGCTCTCTTTCTCTTCAGCTCCATAGAAATGAAATCGAGTGTGAAGTCTTCTGTCTTCGAAGTTGGGATAATCTGATGATTTTTCCTCCCCTTTATTCCTCACAAAACTGCCCACCTTTGCATTCATTGATGTGGAAGTCTCCCTCTTTTTGAAAATACCGATCAAAGCCTTTTTTTAAAATTTCTTTATACATTTTTATTGAACAATACATAATTAGCTCGTCTCAAATTCCGATCTAAAACTTGATTCTTTGAACGAACAGATAAAAACTGTATTCTTCAAGTTGGACAGACATTTCATTACACGTTGAGAGCGTTATCTCATTGTCGTAAAGCTAAGTGGCTGGAAATTTCTCAAGTTCCTGTTCTAAGTCAGGACCCCTTTCTTACAGCCCTCTCACCATCCAAAATTTGACCATTTCTCGGTTCGGAGCTTCCAATGTGCAATGTCTTCACGTCGTTCACACTGTATTTTGCCTTTGACGCGGTATAAATAATGCCTTCTTTCGCAAGTAGTCCATTTACTCATCAGACGAAACGTGTGGTCGATGCTGAGTCGAATAAAATGGGTCTCAGGACGGCGTCTAGATGGAAAACAGTGAAATCACTGGGAATGTAGTGAGGTGAGTTCTTTCTATTTGAAGAAAGTCGCGGAATAACATAGCGCTCCAGCCTGCGCTCGTTTCTGTTCCTTTTCCCCTCCAACCGGCGTCGCCTAGAAAATGTCAATTTTCGTTGTTCCGTTGTAGTCAATGTTTCGTGTCGTATTTTTCGATGCTGATTCGAAGGCGTGAGAATGCGTCAAGCTGTGATAGAATACTTAACCATTCGGTGATAATTTGTAGCGTTTTTAATTTTGAATTAACCATCCACATTATGACTGGGGTTTTTGCAGTTGAATTTATTACCGTGAGTGCAGAAACACTCTGGTTCGGCTTTTGTCCTCCTCTTCACGTATCGGACTGCCAGTGAGTAAGAATTTATGCAACTCAAGGGGGTATACGAATAGGTGAACTGAGTTGTGGGGATGAGGGAGGAGAGCGAGTGAGTAGCGCGAACGTGTGGTATCACGCCCGGTCTGAGGAGCTGAGAATGCTCAAATAGAGATGGTGAATCGTGGGGCGTGAACATTTTGGAAACTCCAAAGAGAAAAATACGTTGTGGGCTTCGAAAATACTCTTCACTCCTTTTGACAGCAGAAGTTGTTTGAACGTGTAGTTCAGATTTTTCCGCGGTTACCATTTCGAAAGGCTTCAGGGGCAGAAAGAGCTGAACTTGAATGCTCAGTGGGAAGGCTGAACTCAGAATTTACTGTTAGGGTCTAGCACAACGAACTAATTCGGCCTGAGCTGTGCTGAACACTCAGTATTACTTTAAGAAAAGGTGTTTTTGGTTTATTATTCATTCTGAATAATAACCCTATGTTTTCGGCCACAAAAAATTTTTTACAACCCCCCGTCAACATTTGATACTTTACGTTTCAAGACATGGGGATTCTAAATCTGCAATGTCCGTCCACCGTCCCCCGTCCCCCGTCCACCGTCCCCCGTCCCCCGTCCGCCGTCCGGGCCATTTTGTGCCTTTAACGTGGTCTAAAAAATTCGTTCTTTCGCCCAGAAATCCCATTTGTTTAAAATATATATTAGTCGTTTGGCATTTTTGTCATCAATTGGCTACTTCTTATTTTTTTGCGACGACACTGCCATTCTTGTCACATTGGGTGGCAGCCTATAAGCTACGACTCCTCGATGGTTGGAGTGTGTTGGCCAGTTTTCTTGCCCTTAATATCACAAAGGCAAAGGGCCTGCAGGTGGGCGTAGGCTCAATACCCTCTAGTTATAAGTTGATAATTTATTCTTGCGTGCTTGTCGCTGTAAGTCAACTGAAAGAGTCGAGAAGTAAAAGTACTTAGAGGTCGTCGAGGATTCTGCTCTCCTCTGGGATAACTGTTGTAAAGTGGGGGGTTTTCTACCCTCGCAGTGGAAGTTCGTGCCTGAACCCAATATAATAAATCAGACAAAAACCTCGAAACTCATCTTAAATCACAAATAAACAAAATAACATTTCTTGGGGAGAAAATAAGGAAATTAAATTAAGAACGTTACAAGACCCTCTTCGAATTTTATCGAAAAAATATAAATAAAATGAATGAATTGAACTCCTCGTAGAATATTAAATCAAAGTAACCTAATAGCTAGGATTGAGATTAATACGTCAGGGATTTGCTCACCTTTATTCAACAATATTCAAGCAAAAAAAGCACTGATACTATCATCTAGCTTATAACGGGAGAGATTCAATTAGAACAGTGGTTCCCAACCTGGGGGCGATCGCCCCCCGGTGGGCGATTTGGGTTCTAAGGGGGGCGATAAATTTGTGGGGGGCGACAGGGGGGCGATCAGTATGAAAAGGCAGAAAAAATAAACTAACTCTTCTGTAGAGTAGAATCTTAAGTGTCGCAGAAACATGGTATCGTTTTAAAAACAAATTCAATCGTTTTTAAGAAAATTATGGGCAAAAAAATATGATCTGTATAAAATATGCAAGTGTGCAAGATTGAGTTGCGCGCCGGTAAGGGAATTGGCGCGAAGTAGTTGAGTCACCAGCTGTTTTTAGCTGGTGACTCACAGCTTATACTTACGACAGTCCCGCACCCGAGCGCTTGGAGAGAACTTGAATCTTTGACCTCACAGGTTAAGTGTTGCGGGCGTGTTGTTGTTAGTGCATACACGTCTAGTCTTTGTGTCAATCACAACACTCACCCCAGTTTGTCATACGTCTTCTATTTCTTTAGTAGGCTACGCCAGTGACTACATTGCGATTACATTGTGTGTATCTGTTTACTATTCGTTCGTTAGTTTTGAAGTACGGAAGACCGCGCATGATGGATTTGAAGAAAAAGTGTCGTCAGTACTCAGCTGAGTATTTGAAATACGGTTTTATTGTGTCACCAAAAAATGTGCAGTTTCCACATTATCTCTTGTGTGATAAGACATTTACTAGCAATGAAGCCATGAAGCCTTCGCGGATGAAAGAACATTTATCAGGAGTACACAGTGACAAAATGAATAAAGACGTCAGTTATTTTCAAGAGCTCAAAGCTAGAGCAGAAAAACGTCCCAATGTAAGTGAACTATTTAAAAAACGAGTAACCGATCTTGACAAAGGTCTTCTTGCTTCATACGAGGTAGCATTGTTGATCGCTAAATGTGACAAACCTCACACGATTGGCGAAACTCTTGTTTTACCTGCTGCAAAAAAAATTGTTGAAATTGTGCTAGGCGAGGGTTCTAGTAACAAAATAAGCCAATCGGTGCCTTTAAGCAACAATACTGTTTCCAGGCGAATTGATCAAATGGCTGCAGACGTGGAATCGAAACTTACACACATGCTTAAAAAAGTAAATTTGCTTTACAGATAGATGAATCTACTGTAATTGATAACAACGCTATTTTGTTGGCCTATGTGAGATTCATCAATGAGCAGAAGGAAATTACCGAGGAAATGTTGTTTGCAAGAAGTTTGACCACTGATGCGAAGGGGTCATCCATTTTCAATGTATTAAAAGAGTATTTTGAGGAAAAGGATATTCCCCTATCAAACGTAAGCGCCTGTGCTACAGACGGAGCTCCTGCCATGTCTGGTCGCCATGCTGGGTTTCTGGGCCACCTGAAGAAAGAAGCTCCAGGCGTTATCACCATACACTGCGTCATCCATCGCCAACACTTAGCCGCAAAAAAATTAAGTGGTATACTGCATGAAACCCTTCAACTAGTATTTAATGGCGTAAATAAGATAAAAGCCAGTGCCCTGCATGACCGTCTCTTCCGACAACTGTGCCACCGAAATGATGAGGAATTTGAGCGGTTGCTCCTTCACACGGGCGTGAGGTGGCTTTCAAAAGGAAACTGTTTGCGGCGATTTTTTGAATTGTTCGAAACAGTGACTGAATTTCTCGATTCTTGTGACCCTGAATTGAGTCAAGCGTTGAGACTTCGCAAATTCGAGATTGCATATCTGACTGATATTTTCGAAAAACTCAATGAGGTCAACATGAAGCTGCAAGGAAATAAGATGAATCTTATCAAAGCAAAAGGCATTATCAGTTCGTTCATTGCCAAGTTTGCCATTTTCAAAGGTAATATAGGTCGTGGTGAACTGTGTCAGTTTCCATCCCTACAAAAATGCTCAGAATCCCTCCATCTTGGAGATGACCAAATCTTCACTTTCACAGACCACCTTGACAAGCTAAAATGTGACATGGAATCAAGATTTGAAGACATTGCCAATCTTAAAATTCCAGATTGGGTTTTTGATCCATTTTCGTTTGACGCGGTGGACACCCTTGAACATATTTTGCAGACAGAGTTTTTGGACCTGAAATATGACTGTGAGGCAAAGATGATTTTGAAGCAGCATGGTTACGAGTTAGCCTGGGTAAAACTCATGGAATCTTATCCAAAACTGTGGGAAATGGTTGAATCCCTTCTAATCTCATTTCCATCCACATATTTAGTGGAAAAAGGATTCAGCTCTGTCGTCCAGCTCCTCACAAAACAAAGGAACAAATTGGATGTTTGCACCAAAGGAGACCTGCGCCTTCACCTGACCAACATACAGCCGGATATTCAGGCTTTGACTGCAGTCCACCAAGCACAAGGGAGCCATTAAAACGGTAAATTAATTAATTGAAATAATAATAATTGTATATAATAATAAATCATTTAACATAATAATTCAGTCTATTATTTTTACAAAAACACGTTTCTTACACTTAAATAAGGGTATACCGTACTAAGAGAAGTGGGGCGACAGGGGTGAGTCGTCTTTCACTAAGGGGCGATACCTCATAAAAGGTTGAGAACCACTAAATTAGAACATCAGTGCTCGTGAAAATCGGAATGAAAGATGGCTCTCGCAATTTGTGTCTCAAAAAGCCGAGCGGTGGCGACTTCATACCACGGTTATAATTTACAACTTTCCAATGCTTAGTGCCTACCTCACGCACACTGCATAACATCCATACAGCTCAATAATAAGGGACGGCGACTCTTCACTCTCTCCAGTCACCCTGCTGGGTACATGCTTCAGAGCTTCGGCGAATGTGATCTCGGCGCAGCTCTGCCACCTCTGCGCTCACCACCCTTTGAAGAAGTCCTTCACTTGATGGTGTCCTTCATAGTGAGGCCTCTCTCTTTCGCTGGAGTCTCCCAGACAATTTCTTTCTTATAGATGTCTTCCTCTGGCTCAGACAACCACTAGCCCTCCCTAGCTGTTTGTTAACCGAGCCCTGAATAGTTTAATCCTGGCCAAGTGGGCATGTACCCGGAACCACCTGCCGTTAGCCTAACTCCTCTTCGGCCCTCTCAATTTAAATAACTACCTCCCAAATTAGATAGTGTTCAGTCCTCAGAACTCAAATGAAGGATCATTTATCCCAATTTTTAATGGAAGAGCATTAAACAGTACAAATTATGTTGGTAGTCCTATAAGCCAGGGGAGAACGAAAATTTATCTGCGGTGAATCGTGTTCAGCCGTGCTGCTAGCAAATAGCTCGCGTTGATCCGCTCGTTGTGATTTCTACTTTGAGACAAAAGCGATGAAACGAGCTCGGAGGTACAAGTTAATTGCTCGGGGAGAAGGAGGAGCAACCCTAAGGTAATATTAACCACAACTTTCATCATCCTTCCACCGAGTTGCGCCTGTTGAGAATGCAATTGCTTCTTCGGAATATTTTCAAACCCTTCACTCCTTTTGCCTTCCGACAGTGATTCTCATTACTGTCACGGCCCGACGATTTTTCTCCTGGATAAACCCAAGATTTTGAATAGGAACGAGGGGCACAAAGGGTCAGAAGAGGGAAATTGGATAGTTGTAGCTTGTGAAGGGCGTAATTAGAGCCGAGGGAGGTCCTGAGAAAGAGGCTGAAGAGGATGACGGAGGAGCGGGAAAAGAGGGAAAAGACGAAAAAAAGGAGTAGGTGGTAGTGGTGGTAGTCGGAGGAGGGGAGAGAGAAAAAATAAATAAAAAGACTTCTGCCTTATTAGGTGGAACGCGTTTCTTCTTAGATGATGCGAATGAAAAATCTTACAATATCACCGACCCCTGCCTTCCCCTTGACAGTCTTTCTGACCCCGCCCTGGCTGACGTTACTCCGACGGTAATGACGCCGCCATCTACTTTAGACCTCATTGTGGATGCGACTCTAATGCTTCTCGTCCTTCTAACGAGTGAGAGAGAGCGAGAGAGGAAAAATCGCTTTTTTGTGCCCGCTCCTTCGCGAAATATAAATGAGACCGACGCGTCAGCACCGTGTAAGCCGAGCCGTTGGCAGCGGATAGAAGAAAATGCGCGTTAGCAACTTGTACGGGGACACACAGCCGTGCGAGGGCTTTTTGTTGGCAAAGACGGGGACAGAGGGAATGTTGGAAACCTCCGACTTCTTACGCTTCACATAACGAACTAGACTGCACAATTTTCGTTTCCCTTAGCCCCCACGAAGTAACAACCGAAATTATATAACCTACTGACAAACAAATATCTGGTGCGACGTGTCTCACGAGTTTCCTCAGCTCTATGTACTTTTTAACTAATTCACACTTTCTTCACGAGA
Organism: Pachypeltis micranthus; assembly: GCA_020466155.1. Classification (NCBI taxonomy): domain Eukaryota; kingdom Metazoa; phylum Arthropoda; class Insecta; order Hemiptera; family Miridae; genus Pachypeltis; species Pachypeltis micranthus. The sequence goes on along the minus strand of CM035775.1, from coordinate 37,614,572 downwards.
ATGTGGCTTTTGGGCGCACGAAGGGGGAGCTTGGAACTGAAAAATAGATGGACGTGGTGAGCGTGAGTGAAGACTGTATTATACTCGACAGAACAGCGTTATCAGTTTGACAGTGAGTATATAAACGCTAATAACGGACTCTAAACACACGTGAACTAGTTGAGAAGCCCGAAGTGGTGGGAGAGAGAGGGGAGTAGGGCGAGCTGAGAGACCTGGGAGACGACCGACTTCTGCGAGAACTCGTAGGTGAGTGAACTTGGGGGGAGCTGTCTGTTGTGGAGAGGAATGAAACTTCAGGAGAGGGGAAAATGATGACCTTCCGTTAGGGCAAGTGCAGTCATTTGGGAAGTCAAAGAGCCAACTAATTGGGTCTGCCAACAGTGACAAAGCAAAACTTGACGTTTTAAAAGAATTTATTAAGCTGTTGCTACGTATACTGGGAAGAAATGACCTTAGGTTCTGTTCTGTTTTTTTACTGTCCTCGAATCGACTTACTCTTCATATTTTGCCTGCAGATTACCATGGGACGCCAAAATAAGGGTACGAGGAAAATTAGTCTAGAACTGACTGTGGTTATCAGAGTGATCGAATCGCCGCAGCATCAAGAACACAATAGTTCTATGATATACTTATCTACGGAAAAATGGTAAGGGCACCGCAATAAATTATCAAAGGTTTCGAAGAAAATCGATCTTAGCGCAGTTTTTCCCCTGTAAAGTTTGCCCAATGATATTAACATTCTTAACAAAATTCCTGTGACAGTCTGGTAAGCTAACTATACAACAAAAGGTAAATAACGCTCATAAAATAAGTAAGGGCAACCCCAAAAATTCCGGAATCCCAACCACCATTTCACTTTCACATTTATTTCTCAGTTTTCATCCGCTAATTCTAAAATAGTGAACACTATCCTTCTCGAAAAAATCTTGACGACAGTCTCATCGCTTCTATGGGCAGCGATATTTTACTAATCTTGGTGGCATATGTGGGAGCACTTCATCAAATTCTGGAACTGTAAGTACCACTTTCTGAATGAAACGTAATATTTTACCCAGTTCAAATGAACAGAGTGAAAATGTGATCGAATTAGTGGCTAAGCTAAAGCCGTGGAAATAGTTTAATGTAATTGGGGCTCAGGACAGTAGTGTGACACGTCGCGCCAGAGATGTTATAAACAAAACGGCGTTATTAAGAATATATATGGGATGAAATGAGTAAAATATAATAAACTTCAATACAACTTGTAAGATAGATCGCAAGGGGAAACGTCTTATGTTCATTCGTTGATTATAGTTATGCGTGGCGTCCCTTCTAGAGCCATTCAGAAGCTTCTCGGCCAAGGTTGGGATAACTTCAGTTGTTCGCCATTTCCTCTTCTTTTTCACCGTAACTTGATCTCCACATTGCAGCTGAAAGCACGACCTGTTCGTTAGTGCTTTTGGGATGCTTCCATCAGTTTAACTGTTTTTATCTTACGGTTTGTTCAGATCCACTCCTTTGCTTGGGTTGAGTTCAGAAATTGGAAGATAACTTGAATTACTTCACTTTTCGTCTTAATTTTTATCTTTCGGAGCACTTGCGGCAAAGGGACGATAAAAAACGGTTACTATGAGATGAAACAGACCAGTAACCTGTTGGGTCTCCCTGAGAAAATATCTGTGAAACGTACTCGGCCCACAGCGCTCAGACGAAGTCTCATAGCGTCTCGAAGATGTTACCAGGAGAAAATTGTTCACTCTTCGGGTTTTATCTCCTAGCGGCTGATACTAAAGAACAAATCTTTATTATTTCGAGTGGACCGGAGAACGTTCGAGAAGCTCGTGCCCGGGAAACACAACGAGGGAGATTGAGCAGCAGTAAAAGGGAGGTATAACAGTTACACGCGCCGCTTACGGCGCCGAGGCTCTGAACGGCCACCATTTGCTGACGAGTTCCCGAGAAATTAACTAGAAAGCAGGTCGCACTGTTACGGTACACCCTCTCATTGAACTTAGCACTGAGCTCGATACCCCGCAGTTACAACTGCTTAGCTTCATTTCCCCCTTTTCCACTTGAAAGCGGTTCTCTTCGCTCCGCTCAAAACGAAATGCTACCGTGCAAATGGCGAGCTGGCGGAGAAATCCTTTGAGGCTCGTGAAGACAAAAAACAACGGTCCAGAAACATCAATTATCATCGTTTCAACCTAATTTTACGAAAGAACTTCACAATGAAACTGCGAGGTCACGCACGAAATTGGTGCCACTGAAACAGTGGCATGCAGCATTGCGCGATCCAAGCGTATGTAGAGCATATTCACAGTTCTTCATTCTGAATAAGAACCCTGTGTTTTCGGCCACGAAAAATTTTTTACAACCCCCCTCAAAATTTGATACTTTACGTTTCAAGACATGGAGATTCCAAATTTGCAATGTCCGTCCGCGGTCCGCCGTCCGGGCCGTTTTGTGCCTTTAACGAGGTCTAAATTCGTTCTTTTGCTCAAAAATCCCATTTGGTATATACTTGTGCCCGCCATCTCGGCAATCCGATCGGACGAAGCCCATAATTGTTATGGGCAAAAAACGGTTAAAAAAATTAACGAAACGCAGTACAATGCGGGAACTACAGCGAAAGTCAATGTACTCCCTCCCTCCCGTCTCTGCTTGACTTGCAACGCCGCCTGCTTGCCTCGCAACGCCGCCCACTCAACGCCCCTTTCGACTCACAACGGGTTCGCTCGAAGCGCCCCCGTTCCAATTTCCCCGACCCGACGGGGCAAAATCATCAGACGTTTTGTTTCCGTAGTTCCATTGTAGCCAGGTCATGTTTCGTATGGTTTACTAGTATTCGATGCTGAATTGAAAGCGATGGGTCTCGGAGCAGTGATAATTGGTCAAGCTGTTCATGAGAATAATAAACCATTGTGAAATATTTTGCAATAATAACATTGGGTTTTTCATTTGGGATGAGAGATTAGGACGATGGAGTTCTATGTACAGCAACAAGTAGAACTAGTTCTCCTCGCGACAATGAGTATCTGGACAGTTGCACTGGTGCAGGCTGGACGAAACGTGCAACCAGTGAGAACCAGAAGTTACAACAAAGAACGATCGTCCTGATGGCTGTCTGGGTATTTACCAATTAATACCCCCCTCAGCTTGGCTTGCATGAGGCTAACCCCCTTGTTCGTGGTAAATGTTTTCATATATGGTATGACAATTGGCTAGGCCCGTATGTCAGAGGTCTGTGAATCGGATTATTCAGATCAAATGAATAAATTATAATATATTACGAAGGCACGTAATACAACCTATAATCAGTTTCCCCAACCAAATCGGCTAACAAGGTCACCACGGTTGCTGAGCTACGAAACCTTGCCAGTACAACAAAGTCAATTGACAACATTTAGGGTGGTGAAACTGTATCGCGAGATATTTTTGTCGTTCCGAAGTTAGCTTTTCTTAACCATCCAAGGACGGTACAAACGGCACGGACAACCAGGATGTGCATCAAGTCTTCCGATCCTTCGAAGTTGCACATCCGATAGTTCTGGCCCAATCCATCCTCTTCATTCTGTTCGTGTAGGCAACAATTCAGGTTCAATAAATTTCGACTAATCCTGCAGACCCATTGGATAACAAATATCGAAGAGTCATCCGCTGTCCAGGCCATACTTTTTAACGTAATGTGAAAAAACCATTCATTCACACAAAATCTTGTTCTCCCATTCTATTCAGCAATCCCATGGACAAAACCCATGGTTGTTAGCGACTAAAACGTTTTGAAAATCCAGCCAACACGAGTCGTATTGTAATTACATCGTGTTCAGTACTATAACCCAGGAATTTTATGATGCTGAGTGGAAAAGGATGGGTCTCAGAGGTGTGGGACTGTGTCTTGATGGAAACACAGTGACTGTTCCGCACAGGCTGCATTAGCTGGGTTTTTTGACCTCCGAATGTCCGCACTTGGCCCTAACAGGAATCCCTTTTGTTTGTAACTGTGGGAAGTTCAACTCCTCATTTATTTACAAATGATTTCCCCGTTTCGGGACTTTCCAAAATATCCTTTTCCCACTCCTTTTGGTTTATTATTCATTCTTTTTCGGTCACGACAAATTTTTTTACAACCCCCCCCCCCCTCAAAATTTGATACTTTACGTTTCAAGACTTGGAGATTCCAAATTTGCAATGTCCGTCCGCCGTCCCCTGTTCCCCGTCCGCCGACCCCTGTCCCCCGTCCGCCGTCCGGGCCGTTTTGTGCCTTTAACCTGGTATAAAAAATTCGTTCTTTCGCACAAAAGATACGATTTGGTATCTAGTTGTGCCCGATCGGACGAAGCCGGTAGTTGTAATGGGCAAAAATGGTTAAAAAAATTAACGAAACGCAGTACAACGCGGGAACTACAGCATCCCTCCCGTCTCAATAAAAAACGCTGCAAATTATTACACAACGGTTTATTATTCGGATAATCAGCTTGACCTAGCATTAATGCTCCGAGACCCATCCTGTTCGATTCAGCATCGAAAAATATCATAATGAAACCCAAAAAAAGGCCGAAAAGAACTGAATCGTAATATTAAAATAAACAAAAAAAAAAATGAAACGAACGAACTATTAATAAATAAACCAAAAATAAGCGAATAATGAAAAGTTCAATCGAAGATAACAGATATTTTGCTACCGTTGAGACGGAGAGAAAGAGTCATTCGTGGAGGTGAAGACGAGAACAAGGCAATCGGACGATAAAGAGACAAATCGTAGTGCCAAAGGTTATATACGAAACACGAGCGCTTCCTAGGGAAGACAAAAAAAAAAAACCCCGGCGCTAATTGGGCGAACGCTGTGAGTCGAGTGGAAAGGGGTGGCGGGCGGCGGTGTTGCCGGACCAGTGACGATCGCTTTTGATGGGCGGGAGCGAGGGACTTCAAAGACGTAACGCGTTATACTGCGTTTCGTTAATTTTTTTAACCGTTTTTTGCCCATTACAACCACGGGCTTCGTCCGATCGGATTGCGGAGATGGCGGGCACAACTAGATACCAAATCGGATTTTTGGGCGAAAGAACGAATTTTTTAGACCACGTTAAAGGCACAAAACGGCCCGGACGGCGGACGGCGGACGCGGGACGGGGAGGGGGGGCGGGGGACGGCGGACGGACATTGCAAATTTGGAATCTCCATGTCATGAAACGTAAAGTATCAAATTTTGAGGGGGGGTTGTAAAAAATTTTTCGTGACCGAAAACATAGGGTTATTATTCAGAATGAATAATAAACCAAAACAAGCCGAGGCGTCCTCGCCTCGCAACGCTGCCGGGTGGGCGGGGTGGCTCAACTCCCCTTTCGCCTCGCAATGGGTTCGCTTTCCTCGACCCGACGCGGCAAAATCATCAGACGTTTTGTTTTCGTAGTTCCATTGTATCCAGGACATGTTTCGTATGGTTTACTAGTATTCGAATCTGCATCGAATGGGATGGGGGAGCACTAATACTAGGTTAAGCTGTTCATGAGAATAATAAACCATTGTGTAATAATTTGCAGGGTTTTTTTAATTTTCTCTCCTCAACAGACAGCTTCTCCCTATACTCATTCATCGCCTAGTTCTCGTAGTTGACGGTCGTCTCTCAGTTCTCCCAATAGACACTCGTTTCACCTCTCTTTGACATCTAATTCTGGTTCCTTCTACCTTCCTCGCACAACCAGTTTCACGCCTTCAGAGCCACCATTGTTCGCGCTTGTATACTCAAATGATATGTATATACTGTTCTAGTCACTTCCTCTTTGTAAATGTAAGTGTTTGAATATTTGTTGTGATTTCCCAACTCTTCAATTACAAGTTTGGTGCTACAGTAAAACCCGTCTCTGTGATTCGTTCAATTCTACCATGGTCAAAATAGTGAAATCACAGGGATCACTTGGAACAACTAGCGGAACAGTATAGCGATCTCCATGGCCTGCGCTCATTACCTCTTTTAGCTCCCACCTCACTCTAACCAACCGTCAGTTTGGCTCGTTACGCCTTGCCAATTGCCTAGCGTCACCTAGAATATGTCAATTTTTGTTGTTCCGTTGTGGTCAGGTCGTGTTTAGTATCGTTTAGGGGAAGGATGGGTAAGATGGGATACTGGGGTAAAATGGGATACCAATAGATCTCCTAAACAGGTGCTGCTCTCCGTCGCCTAACCAATGAAATACGTCCGCCAGGAAGAATGAAAAATTGCACAACAGGTCCTCACAGTGGAACGGTCTTTGTTCGTTCACCGTCACTATTTTCGCGAAAGTGGTCGATAAAAATCACCGGAACCTGGGTTTCAGGACCTCCATCACTAAACCTGGCATCACAACTTTTAGAGGTAAGTGACTGGATGAATGAAGGGATCATTAAGCCACATTTTGCTCCCGGTCCGGTGTCTAACCTGCCCTAATATTTCATTTTTCAGCCATTTTAGTTGAGGATTTCCTGTGGGGCAAGATGGGATACTGGTTGACGGGGTAAAATGGGATAGTATCTCATTTTACCCACCCCTCACAAAAAAATTCGCATGTTTCGTTATTTTAAATATTTTTCGCCTTTCCAATATTCATTCATTGTTTTTCCCGTGGTTTCAGGTGACCAGCATGCCGCGGAAATACACGAGGAAGACAGAAAGAAAGAGGTAGTTGGTCGGTGGAAGATATGGCTTTGGCTATACAGAAGGTGATGAGCAACAAAATGGTTTATTTGAAAGCAGCTAAAACCTATGCTGTTCCTCAATCCACGTATTTAAAGGAGGTAAGAAGGTAAAGAAGGGAGGATTATCACCCACAAAAGTTTGTGTCTCGAAGTTGGGAAGGTATGAGACCGTTTTTACCAAGGAACAAGAGGAGGAACTAGTCAAGTATATCTTGATGTTAGAAGAACGGCTTTTTGGCCTGACATTAACGGACTTTCGACGGTTTGCTTTCGAGTTAGCCGAAAAAAATGAAATTTCCCACTCATTCAGTCAGAAAACTGAGCGAGCTGGGAAAGACTGGCTTTTTGGATTCAGGCAGAGGCACAAGAAGATTTCCCTGCGCGTCCCAGAAGCGACTTCGTTGGCTCAAGCAAAAGGTTTTAATAAAGTAGCTGTTGGTAAATTTTATTACTTGCTCGAAGAGAAAGAAAGGCAAGGAAAGTACGGCACAACAAGACCTATCTTCTGATGAAGGGTCTAATGAGGAGTGGCAGCCTTTGACAGACGATGATGAAAATTACAGAGGAGATGCCCGCATGTTCTGTGTTCAGCTGCTTTGTGAAACACCCTTGTCTGAGAGTTGGTCAATGTGCGCGGTTTGTAAGGAGTTTGCGCATGGAAAATGCTGTGGATTTGATTCAGATGAGGATGAACCATTCCTCTGCTTCCACGGGTCTTATCCCTCAAGTTGATTGAGATGATTTCTTTCAACGTTGAAATTATTTTTTCCTGACATTGATGTATTTTTTACTACTTATTGCTGAAAATTTTTGATTTGCCGACGTGAGATAATAAAAAATGACAATTTTCTATGGTTTTGTATAATTTTTCATAGGTATCCCATTTTACCCATCCCTACCTCGAAAATTGCAAATTTGAATTTTTTACTAAATCGAAAATTGTGGTTGTGTATTGTTAAATTTCATCAAATTTCTAACTTTTCTCATTAGAGTATATGTGGAAAGTCTCAACCATGTCACTTTTCACAAGGTTTTAATCATGTTATGGAAACAGTCATTTAAAAAAGTTATGGTATCCCATCTTACCCATCCTTCCCCTACCGGTATTTTGAGGTGCTGAATCGAATGAGAGTCTCGTCAAATATCGAAAATATTGATTGAAACATCCGGTGTTCACAGGCTACAATACTGATTGAGCAGATGGTGCTGAATGCTGTGCAGGAGAAAAATAAACCGTTTTGTGATAATTTGCAGGTTATATGGGTTATGGGCTAACGTTTCTGTGTTCTCCAAATCTCGGGGAGGTAGGACAGCGCGTGAAGCTTATGCCACCAGACAGTCGGTTATGTGTTATGAGCGGAGTAGTTGTCATAGAAGCGTATTGCTCGGGACTGCGTAATATAAACTCACCGTACAGCGTTTGTTATGAAGGGTGTGGTAGGGGGTAAAATCTGTTTTTCTAGAGCTTAAAATGAGTAGAAAGGAAAGTTTTTATCGGCTCAACAGCACTTCACGGCGGTAGAAAGCCAACTCCTGAATCCCCAAAATTTATTGCGCTACTCATACTCAAGCCCAGACCATTTGTGAGCAGTTGGGGCACACAGAGTTAATGAAGGTGTAAACCCGATTTTTATGAAAATGGCAATAAAATGGTAATGATCACTTTTCCAGAGTTATCGACTAAAACGTTTAGAAATGGTGGTAAGTGAAACGGTGGTGGTTGAAGTTTAGGAATTTCTGGTGTAGCTCCTGTATATCTTATGAGCGTTACTAAAGAGTCCTTGATTGGAGTACCACATAGATTTTGTTGAAGGTTGTTCTAACTTTTGAGCGTAGTTTACAAGGGAAAAATTACACAAAAGTCGATTTTCGTTGAAATGTTAGGTAATTTATTTTGCAGCTCTCGTCATTTTTCCACAAATGGGAATTTTACGGTATTGTGATGTTATCTGGATCTTTCTATGTAAAAAAGAGGTCTAAAAAGAAGATCTATATGATAACTATAGTTAATTTTGAGCGGATTTTGCTCATATCCTTGATTTGGCATCCCACGATGACCTGGGGGGTAGAAATCAGGTTGAAGCAGGTTCGGTACACTCAATCGCGTTCACAGACACACACATACCATTTTCCCGAATAGTGTTTATCGGACTCAGTAGAGTGAAACGTGAAGAAGTGATGTGAACTCAACATTTATGTTTCAGCCGATTACGTAACCTTCCTTAGTAGAGCCAAGGCAAGTAAAAAACCTTCTTCAATGTCTCATAAACCTAATGCGCAGTAACTACTCGAATTCCGAAACTTTAATCGCCCCCGTATTTTACTTAAAACGTTACGTTTGATCAAGTTCAATAGAGCTGAGTGGAAGGTTGTATTAGTAGCTAAAGCCATATCAGCTGAATGTGCGTGATACGTTCCGGCAGATATTTCTGTGTGTGTCAGTGTTGTGAAGTGTGTGAGTGAAGAGGTTGTCGTCGCTTGGACCAGAGTGTTGAAAAGTTGTTGGGAGACACGAAGTAAGAAAGTCAGCGTTTTGTTTAATATCGTACACTTACATTCCTTTTTATTGCGTAGAACTAAAAGAAAGTAATTCGGAGCCAGACAGCATCGGGATCTCTCATTTTAGTATCCACTTCACCGTTAGAGGACTAATTTAATTAACTTTTGTTTAATTGCTCATTCACGCGCTCTAATCAAATATAACATAAAACACAACGAGGGCGAAAAAAGTAATTTAATATCCAATTTCGAATTTTTTAGGGCCCAGAATTATCGTTAAGCTTTTCAGTAGCTGACGCCCAAACTCATACTTTGAGAGAGCGGGATTTTCCTCTTTCGGAGAAATAAGCCGTAGTCTCCTTTTGCCGTTGAAAATGTGAAATGGAGCTTGGAAGGAAGCTCTTCTTTTTCCTCTCTTTTCCACCTCGTTCTTTCATCCCTCTTCATGAGAGGGCTAATCGTATTTGAGAGCCTGAGGTTGTGATGAATAAGTAAGAAGATTGAGGGGGAGGTTCTTCTCGCTAAAACGGATGATGGTGGATGCGAAGGGGGTAACTGCGTAGGGAATGACGGGTGTGAGTGAGGGTGGTGAGTAGGAGACAACGGAAGGAGGGGAAAACCTCCCTAATCGTGAGTCAGGTGGGCCAAGTTCGCGTCACGTGCCCTTTTACTTCGGCAAAGTCTTTTACTGGTCGCTGTGGTTTCCCTTCTACCTTTACGACTATAAATTAAAGGCGGGAAAAGGTAAAAGGGAACGTTTTTGGCAATAACCTGAGCGTTTTCACCTGTAGATGGCTGTATAACTGATATTTATTTCGGTGGCGATAACATTCGTCGGCCTATCGAAAGGCTTACCATTTTGAACCTGCTTCCAAGTCTTACAATGAAGCAACAAGTGGAACGAAAGAGAGGATTAATAAAAAATATCTGGCGCTACGCATCAAACAACTTGTTACAGCACCACGTAAGAGCTTTACGTTCTGCGACCAATCAGTAGCCTCAGCTGATGGGTTATGTGTTAACAAAATCTGGGGGCCATCACTCTTACTATTTTTGGCTTCCGGTGAGTCACAGTAATTGAAATCTCTACCTTCAAGAAGTGATTCGCTGAGCTGTTTTCTTTCGCAGGAGCTAGCAGAAGCGGTGGATTTGACTGTCGTCGGGTCTATGTCCAATTTTTTCTAGCTATCTGCTTTTTAATCTGTGACCATTTATCGTTCTCCACGTACATTTCTCTGGCAGCTCATTGAGTAGGGAGATAACAACCAAAAGGGACAAATATCGAGTTCACCTGAACGTTTTTTCGCTTCGGGAAAACGGCTTTAACAATTCTGTTGGGAGCACTAGAGGGAGAGCTTGAGGTGGAGTTTGGAGAATAAATGAATTAACGCGATAGACGACTGCATACACGCATTATAAAGTAGTGAAAAGGAAACACTTCCATTAACGAAAAGAAGTTTGAGATATGAGTGTGAGTGAGTGGTATCTGAATAGGTGAACTGGTTCGTGGGTGAGCGGCACGAGAGCAAAGTGACGAATGTATCGTATTGAGTCGCGTAAGGGTAGAGCAAAGAGCTGGAATCTAGCTGGAATCTAAGTGCAGGTGGTAAGATGAGTGGTGGGAAAGGAATATTTTGAAAAATCTAGGAGGGAAAACCCGTGGTCCGCTTCAGAAATCAACCCGAGGCCCTTTGTCGGCAAAAGAAGCCGATTGAACGCGTATTTCAGTTTTCCCATGGCTTCCTTTTCAATGGCCCTGGGTCATAAAAGGCTGGACTTGAATGCTCGAGGTTTAACGTAACATTACGGTCAAGAGCAACAATTAACTTGGCCTAAGCTGAGCCGAATGCATTATTTTTTCATCTAGCACAACAATTTTATTAGGAGATATACGCCATGATAGCTCGCCAAATGAGATTCGTCGAAAATTAGACTATAGTTTTTCGATTTGCCAAAAAGCGGGGGTAACAAGTCCACGTTCAACGACCCTGGAGGAACGATTGTAATAGCGGGGGTTTCTTCAGAAAGGAGGTTTCATTCAGGTTTTAATGAGGTTCTGCGCTGGTACCGGCCTTTTATCGCTACTCGTAGCAATCTGTAAACATTCTAAACTGTAACAGCAGGCCCGTGATGGTATAAATCGTTCGTTAATTTTCCCCACACTCGGGGAAACTTTTTCTCTTCAGTCTGGTTACGACCGTGATGATAGCATTAGGTATTGAACCACTATGGTCTTAATGGTTGGTTTCAAAATGATAGTTTGGTTTAGGGTTAGTCGTTCTAACCTGTTTCCAAAGGAAGTTACAAAAAACTGTCTGTTCTATGGAGTTGCTATGAAAATTGGTGCCGCAGGCAATGTGATAATCCGTGAGGTAGCAATAAAGAAATTGATCCAGTTCAAGATTTCCCTCCAAAGAAGAAATTTATATCCTCCTGAAACCCGCAGATCGCGGGATAAACGTCATAAAAGTACCGTCTAAGGTCATAAATCGCCCAAACTACTTCTATCGACAAGGCTCTGGAAAGTCGTAATTCTTCCCATTTACCCCCCCCCCCCTCATTCAAAAGCCTTTCCTCCTCTTCTCACCTCTTAATCAGAAAATAGTTCTCCGCTCTCGCCATTTTCATGCGACTCACATAAATTTAGTTTACCTCCTTATAAGAGGAAAATACTGGAGGAAAAGCGAGTCACGTTGGGACAAAGTCGGTTATGACTAACCCGAAGGCGGCTAACCCCCGGGTCGCCATGACGACGGTTAGCTGGAGGTGGAAGTAAAACCCGAGAAGAATTTATTTACGTGATTGAAATAGATTGGAAGGAAAAAGGAGCTCGCGGAGGAATTTACTCGCCCCAGGGAATGTAGTGATAAGGGTTGAAGGGGAAATCTTAGCCAGAGCCCTGGCGGAAGGGACTTCCCTCTTGCCTCTTCCTCGCCTTCCATTACCTTCCTATCGCCCTCAAAAACTCCCAGAGATGATTAATTTCTTCTTGAACCGGCCGACCAAACGCAAAAATTGGCTCTGAACTTTTCTTCGCATCAATATTTCTTACTTCTTTCTTCCTTTTTTATTCAATTTTTTGAGTGAGGTCTTTGAATTTAACGAGCTATTGAATATGAAAAATGGCCCGGGCACGCCCTGGGGAATCAAATAAAGCTTTCGGACGGTTTGAGAGTGTCTTTTTCGATACAAATATCGGAGTATCGATCGAAACCTGCCACAGACCGCCCCATATGGAAGGCAACTATGCCGCTCTCCAAATCCTCCCTTGTGTCTTCTCTTGTCGGATACCTATCCCTTTCAGAGCTGTTTTATCCTTCGAAGGAGAAAAACCGCCTGAGAGGCAGGAAACACTTCGCTTTCTCTGATGCCAACGAGGGGAAAAACACGTCTCACGGGGCGAACCCGTCCGTAGATTTAGCATCATTATCACAAATGATAAATCGGGGGTATTGACGATTTATTTATTCATTGACTTAACCAAATTGTACAAAAGAAACGAAGGGAATACATTGCAAAAGCGACGTACCAAACATTAGCTTTTGGAGTGGAGCGGATTGGATCCCCCCCGAAGTATGTATGTGTGGACTAATCAGGGAGTTTAATGGTTGAACTAATAAGATTGAATAAATATTTACAACCAAGGGAAATATTTAATGGATCAGCCACAAAATGTCAACGAATCGGATTATGCATAAAAATTACTTGTAAGAGGAACTCAACAAAAGCATCGCAGAAATGCATATTATCATGAGCTTAACTTAATGCCATCAAATATCAGGATGTAATTTGGAAGAAATAAGTAATGCGTTTCAGGTACCTATTTTAATTGTCAAAAAATGTAAAGATTATCGCAAGTGTTGCAAATACATACTTATCCCTAGAAGAGGTGCGGCATTCTTCAGGGCTCTCCAACGATGCTGGCTTTGTCTACAGTGAACCTTCACCCTTGAATCTATCTCTCTCTCTCTCTCTCCCCCCCCCCCCTATTTTGTGTCAAATATTCAATGCGTCTCTCAAAGAGGGACTTAATCCTTCCCTCTGGAAAAAACCAGGAAGATCCAAAACCCTAAATCAGCCAGTGAGTTCCGGGGGATAAACATACTCTGTGCTCCTGGAAAAGTTTTCGGTAAAATAGTATACGAGGCGCTTAACCAGTTCGTGCTAGATTATCGCTGTGTTAGAGATCTCCAATCAGCCTATAAGAGAAGCTACAGCACTGAAACGGCTTTGATTCGTGTACTAGACGACGTTAGGAAGGCAATGGATGAGCGACGAGTCACAGTTTTCGTGGGTATTGATTTCAGTCGGGCGTTCGACTTGTTGAGACACGATCTTCTTCTGGCTATCTTAAAATCGATTGGTGTGTCAAAAGAAGTGGTAAGCTGGTTTGCATCCTACCTGGCGGGTAGGTCACATTGTACGAAAGCTCCTGATGGTTCATTGTCGTCGTGGAAGAGCGTCGACATAGGGAGCCCACAAGGGTCTGTGCTGTCTGGGCTGATGTTTTCAGTGTTTATTGATACGCTGCCAGATGTGCTGCAGCATTGCTCTTACGGAATGTATGCGGATGACATACAACTATATCTGACGTGTGGGGTGGAAGAGGTAGGGAAAGCAGTAGATATGATCAACGAGGACCTTATCAGGCTACATACATGGTGTTCCGAGCATGGTATGTCCCCAAATGCAAAGAAAAGTAAGGCCATGCTGTTGGGCAATTCCAGACTAAGATCTCAGATCCTTCATGCGTACACTCCATCAGTTCGGATTGGCAAGGAAATTCTGGAAGTAGTCGATTCGTTCAAGAACCTTGGTGTACTAATGACCAGCACGCTTGACTGGAACATGCATGTCGCAGACGTTTGCGGAAAAGCGTACAAGAGTCTGTACCAACTGCGGAGACTTGCCATAGACTTTCCACAATACGTAAGAGCACGATTAGCCCAAGCACTTCTGCTGCCACTCTTCGATTACGCCTCCCTCGCCTACTGCGATCTTAGTGCGGGGCAGATCACGACGCTGCAAAGAGCCCTCAATTCGATCGTGAGATTTGTGTTCCGCCTTCGGCCTGATACCCACACAACTCCGTACTTTGCGAAGCTCGGCTGGCTTAAAATCAAGGAGAGAAAAAAGCTCGCAGTGGCTACGATGCTATTTAAAATTCTAAAATTCAAGAAACCGGAGTATTTATTCGAGCAATACATTTTTCAAAGCAGCATTCATGATGTTAATACTCGCCATGCCTCATCCACTCTACAAATTCCGTCCCACAGAACTAATTTAGCCAGCAAATCCTTCCTAATGCAATCCATCAAGTTTTACAATGACAACGCCGACCGATATGATCTCACAATTTCTGCCAAAAGTTTCCGAAACCGTTATAAAAAAGATCTCCTCAAGACGTACGAAGACCCAACTTGATCCACTCCCATTTTTTTTCATTTTCCCTTATATTACAAGAAATCGTTTCATTTGACTGTTGATTTGTTTTTGTTTTTTTTTTTTTTTTTTTAGCTACACTTCTGTTCTTTTTTTGTATACGTTTTTGTTTTAAAAGATAACTTACAGTGGTTAATAGTTGTTTTGTTTTACTACTAAGTTTCTACTAATAATTACAGGATAGATGTAAGAGAGGACCTCATGGTCCTAATCTCATTCTCTCTCTCTCTCTCTCTCTCTCTCTCTCTCTCTCTCTCTCTCTCTCTCTCTCTCTCTCTCTCTCTCTCTCTCTCTCTAAACCAATCTATTTTTGATGAGTTAACGAGTTCTTCATTTGAATTTGATGATCAAACGTAACTTCACGTTTCACGTAGAAAGTGGTAACACTTCCAGGACTCTGAAATTTATCGAGATGCTTCTACTCTTGTCCTACTTTCCTCTCCACAACATGAAGTTACGGAAATTAAAAAAAGGAAAAAAATCGGTGAACAAGACTGAGAATAAAAACTGTAACAAGTAACACACGCTTGTAGTGGCTGCAACGTTTTTGAATAGATTTCACGTTAAAAAAAAACTGAAAACTATTACACAATAGTTTTCTCTTGCACAGCATGATTGCGACCTATCCTGTTGAATCCAACGAATATAATATGGCAGTATTATTATGGGCATGAGTCGCGAGCTAGAACCCGGAGACGCTCCTACCAGGCAGAGCCTTCCTTGAAAGCAGTACCGCCTCGATTACCATTGGAGAAGACGCACTCGACGGAAGGACATGGAGAGGGGGGAACCGCATTATCGCAATTGGGAGGTTAGGAAAACTGGGTTCCCAGCGTGCAACGTGAATAACGTCCTATTTCTCCTCCAGTCTCCTACTGCATCACTTCGGTCCTTCTGTCTATATTCTTCTGAGCTATTCACTTACTGGAAACGGACCCGATTACACGTACATAATTGGAAGGAAGTATCGATTATTGTGAGACGCCCGATAATATCCAATAACAATATCAACAGTCTGGGAGAAGACAATTTATACGCAAATTACAATGTTTGAGGAGCACTTCCGAGTCTTAAACCTTGATTCAGCATCAAAAAATACTGGTAAACCATACGAAACATTACCTAACTATAACGGAAAAACGAAAGTTGACATTTTCTAGGAGACGTTGAGCAATTGGCAGACACGAAAAATCGAGCTGGTGGGTTGTTGGAGTGAGGAAATGAGATCAGCGAGTTCATTCAAGTGATAAAATTCGCTTCCCTATATTTACTGCGATTTCACTGAGACTCATACCATTCGTCTCAGCATTGAAAAATACCTGGAAAATGATATCAAACACGCTGTAACTACTACAATTTCGTTTAAGCTAATTTTTATTTTCCTTTGCTCTACAAAGTAGAAAGGAAAGTTATCTAATCGGCTTCTCTTCAGATTTTATCGTTACAGACCCTACTGAGCCCGAACAATACTATTCGGTATGTGTGCGTGTCTGTGAATGTGACTGAAAGAAAACAATTCAACTCAAACCTTCACCTCCTCAACATATCTAGCCCGCAGGTCACCGAAGGAACGACAAAATAAGGGTATGAGCGAAATCCATTAAAAACTAACTGTAGTTATCATACTGATCCCAACCCCGAAAATGTTTTTCTCCATAACTGCCCTAACGAGTTGATTAAATTTTTTATATGGGCACCTCCCAATAAGAAAACAGTACCATAAAATTCCCATCTGTGGGAAAATAACGAGAGCAGCTCAAAAAATTACCAAACATTTCGACGAAAACCGTTGTCACCGCAGTCGTTTTCTTGTTAACTCCGCTCAAATGTTACTAGGGTCTTCAGAAAAATTCCGGTTGTAGTCCAACCAAGTGCCAATGTGAAAAGTCGGTAAGTCTCAAATAGTTTTTGTTACAACCAATATAGGCAACCTATCAATATAGGCTTCAAATCGCCGTCTGGCATCCAACTTAGCCCGGACTTGAGAAGGCAAAAGGGCTTACCTTGCGTCTGTGGAGTCTCGATCTCCGGGGGGGGGGGGGGAGGCCCTTCTTGGTTCTGTGTAACGAACAGCGTTGGTCGGCAGTCTCCTATTACCCTAAGCCAGAGCCGCAAAATGCCAAACGGTTGGGCAAATGATTAGGAGCAGAATGAAAAAACGGGTTTTGGCGATTTAAGCGAACGTCGGAACAAAGCGTATTACTCACTCGCAACACGGCGAGCGAGTAGCGAACCAAGGAAAAAAGAAGAAGGTGAGACATTTGAGTCTCCAAGACCTAGTTTATCGCTGGCGATAAGGGGCGATCGAGACCGAACGATTCGCCGACAAAAAGGACAGGAAATAAGATGCCCACGACATCTGTTTAGCACCTTACTAGGTTTCTCCAGTTTTTATTATTCCTCTCAAAATATCTAACAGGAGCTAAGCTGATCCACCTGATTCATTTTCGCCCACAACAATGGTTGGGCACATGAAGAAGGGAGCTCGAAACTGAGAAATAAGTGAACAAAGCCAGCGTGAGTGAAGACTGTATTATACTTGACAGAATAGTGTTATCAGTTTGAGTGTGAGTAATTAAACGCGAACAAGGGGCTCTAAATACACGTGAACTGGTTGTGAGACTCTAAGTGGAGAGAGAGAGAGAGAGAGAGAGAGAGAGAGAGAGAGAGTTGTGAGTAGCGCGGGCTAGACAGCTGCGTTGGCAGAACTGAGAGGCGACTGTCGTTCAGAAATGCTGATGACTGTCTGACTTAGAAGGAGCTGTCTGTTGAGGACAGAAAAGTAAAAAGAGGGGTGGGAAAAGGATAGTTTTTAGAAGGTCCAGGAAGGGAAAAGGGGGAAACCATGACTTAGGGTCGAGCGTGGACGTTCAGAGGCCAAAAAACCCAGCAAATTGGGTTTCGTCAAATCGAACTGTTAAGTAGGCGGCACAACGAGCTAGCAAAACAAATTTTTGTACGAAATAACGAATTTGTAGACCACGTTAAAGGTAGGAAATGACGTGGACGGCGGAGGGATACAGCAGATTTAGTATTCTATTTGGTGGTGGTTGCACAAAACGGTTCCTAATCGAAAACATAGGTGTATGATTTAGAACTAATGATAAAGCAAGAGGTGGGATTCACCCCTTGAAACCAGTGTGATGTGTCGTGTAAATTTTTTTCCCAACGATTGCTATACTTTCTACTTCTTTACTTCGGGTGGCGGTAAGTAAAATCAGAAACCAAGTTATTCTGATAGCTCACACAACAAGCACCGTTGGAGGTGATCGGTAATTCGTTATCATTCTGCATGAGGTGATGTCGAGGGATAGCGTGGTTTCCGTGTTCAACGAGGGGATGCATTTCTGACAGATAGTTTCTTCGAGATCTTCAGCTTATGGGAACTTGAAAAACGTTGGGCCGGGGGAGGGGACTTATTAGCGTGGTGGTCATCCTATTCTAACGTTTACAGCTTTTGACGTCGTGAATAGTTAATATTAGACGCCCATTCAAATGGGACGGGAAACTCATCGCTGAGCTGCAAAATGTGTGAACGTAGTACAAGTTTGACCCCAAGGCTTAACTCTGGAGCACACCCATGAGCAAGCAGAAATGACCACGAGAGAACAGTTCCACGAGCATGTGGAATGGCTGGTTGATTCTACAGAATCACCAGATTTCAGGTGCCGCTTAACGCTGCAAAAAGTTATGTTCTTCATCAACTGAAACGATTGTCGCATTATATTTCCGAGGCTTTTGTTCGGTCGTTGACGTCAACCGGTTCTCACTCATTTTCGGAAACTTGGTGCGGTTTCGTCACTGACGAAGTTCTCGGTTCCACCGCAAGGGGATGACGGAGGGGTATTATGTTGAAAGAGGTGAACGCGGCGGATAAGGTGGTCGGACGAGGAACGTGATTAATGTTCTCTGTGTTGTGGTTACGTCGAGCTGAAGGACCCAGGGAAAACCGGGGAACATTTTCTTGACTTTGAAGGGAAGAATAGGAGCGATGAAAATGAGGTGAAAGGCCAAGTTTTAGGCTTCTCCTATCAAAAACCCCTTCGCTCGCTCGCTCGCTTCCCAAAAACAACCTATTAAACTGAACAAAAACCTCTCAAACTTCGGAAACCGCGCGATTGTATTGTTTTAAACTCTGAGAAAACGACCACACTTCCGCCGTCTTCGCGCTTTTCTCACCGCTGAGCGAAATGAGAAAGGGAGGATGAGGATGAGGTGGATGAGGAGAAGGGGAGGGGGTAAAGGATTTTATCTGACGATAAATAAACTCGTACAGCCTTTTGTTTGAAAGTTTTGAACATTTCCCTCCGCCCTTTGAGCAAAACACCAATTTTTTCGTGACAAAGAAACGAATTACGTGAAAAAATAATAACAACCGGCAACAACCACGTGTTGTACTGTATTCCCCCTGCTCATGTTTGTGGGTCGTGTCAACGAACTGTGTAAATATGTGGTGTGAACCCTCACACAACTTCGATCATTCAAACTTCAACTGCAGGGCATTGGCTGTTTTGTACCGATCAAACAAAATTAACTAAAAAAACCCTGAAAATTTTTACACAATGGTTTATTATTCTCATGAAACGCTTGACCTAGTATTAGTGCTCCCCCATCCCATTCGATTCAGCATCGAATACTAGTAAACCATACGAAACATGTCCTGACTACAATGGAACTACGGAAACAAAACGTCTGATGATTTTGCCCCGTCGTCTGGTTTGCTTCGAGCACCCCCTTTCCGAGGCGAAAGGGGAGTTGAGAGCGCGGTTGCTTTTTTAATGAGACAGGCGGGGAGGGAGGGAATTCAAACGACGAAACGCTCTAGTTCGCGTTGTACTGCGTTTCGTTAATTTTTTCAACCGTTTTTTGCCCATTACAACCACGGGCTTCGTCCGATCGGATTGCTGAGATGGCGGGCACAACTAGATACCAAATCGGATTTTTGTGCGAAAGAACGAATTTTTTAGACCACGTTAAAGGCACAAAACGGCCCAGACGGCGGTCGGGGGACGGGGGACGGCGGACGGACATTGCAAATTTGGAAACGTAAAGTATCAAATTTTGAGGGGGGGTTGTAAAAAATTTTTCGTGACCGAAAACATAGGGTTATTATTCAGAATGAATAATAAACCAATATTCAGAATGAATAATAAACCAAAACGGAGACTACATGCTAATCGACTGGCAAAAGCAGATGTCCTGCCCGTAGTCGGGCCAAAAGAAGAAGGAGGATAATGTACATAGTAACTTCATTATTAGTTGCTAGCATTACTATGATGCGGTTGATTTAAAAGAGACTTGTTGTTATGTTCTGTATGTTCGTGAATGAACATTATATGAATTGATTTTGTTGAGCATTGTATGTATTTACACAGCAGTATCTTGTCAAAGTCGGCGTATTTTGTGTTTTTGGATCTTATTTTTTGTAGTCATATTGTCCGAATAATTTGTTTATTGTTAGTTTTTGTAACCATTATTTTGTGTGATAGACTCGATGATATCAAGTTCTTATTTGTAGTTTTGTTCGGATAGTGGGATAGTTATTAGTCTCCGTATCATGTGTCTCAATGTTGTGTGTGTGGTTTGTTGTATAGTGAGTGTATGGTCCTGTCTTTTAACTAACAGCTATCATACACGAAATTCGTTTTTCTCCTAAAACTGCTTAAATTTTTATGATTACATTTTTTGTGTGGGCGTTTCCAAGTGACGAGACAATACTACAAAATTTGCATTGGTCAAAAATTACGAGAGGAGCACAATAAATCATCAAAAATTCCGCAGCAAATCGATTTTAGCGCAGTTATTTATTTGATACTGGAATTTTCATAAAAATACGGTTGGTAATACAATGAACTACTTATACGATGAGTTTAATGATGTTGATGATATAATACCGAAAACAACCCGGACCAAGGAAATACCAACAGACTGAGAGCCTTTTCTCGTAGTTTTTATCGAAAGTTCCAGAACAGTAAAGTGAACCTACTTGAAAAGATTTTGTTGGCAGTCTCATAATCAATTACTCAATAACGATGGTGGGGTGAGTCAATCAATTCCGAAATCTTGAGCGCCACCAGTTTCTATGTAGAAGGCAGTTATAAACTGAATGGAAAACATACGATTTCGTTTGAGTCGCTGAGAAAACTTATGTGATGCGTCGTATTAGCTATTTTACCGGTGCTTTCTACGAAAGTGGTTCACTTTTGAATGTTTTCTTCTTTTGTTATCTTTCGGTTTGTACCACATTGTTTACATTTGATATAAGAAGGACCGCCTTATTTTGATTCACCTTTGCTCGACGAAATAGGAAGAAAAGTTGTGTAATAGGCCGAAAAAAATCTTAGAGTTCTCTATAGTTCTTCACGTTTCAAGGGGTACTGTGTCAAAAACATTACAATTTTCTCAGGTTTAACCGGTTAACCAAAAATCAAACTCCGAAAAATTGTCCTGTAATATTTCCATAATTGGTAACAGAGTTGGCATTCGTATGTTGCAGGTTAGAGCGATCGATTGAGTTAAGAAATGCCGTAAATGCATAATCCGAGTAAACTTAGAAGTTACGACTAGTGGGGTATAATTAAACTCAATGAACTGCTGTTTGTAGACCTGTATGACCAATGAGCATGGAGAGATTTGAATTCGAATTTAAACTTCTAGTAACCTATACCGTCTTCTGTAGTTAATTCCGTATTTATCAGTTGAACGAACATATAAGCCGTGATTGCTAGAAAGTGGGACCATTGTTTTGGAGCGGCTTCAGGTGTAAGGTAAATCTAAACCTCGATTTACTCCGATGCGAACGAACGAACGAAACCTTTACACAAACGGTGAGTACAGCTTTTGTACAAGTACGCAACCACTAGGAACATTTTATGTGTTTTATTTATTTTTTTTAATGCAATGATAACTACGTTTGATTGTGCTCGTTGATGGTTTCGATATAATGCGTCAATTGCAATTGACATCATCACTTAGTCGCTGAGGTTATTAAAAAAATGTGTGATGTTACCAAGCGTTAGATTAAATTAAATTATCTCTGGCGTTACATTTTCGAGTTTATGTAGCAAAGTAAAGACATAAAATGTCAAAACGTCGTTTAGGAGCATCACGTATCAGTGAATGCGTTTGAGAGAAAATGGCTGCAGCGAAACGGCTCAAATTCTATACTTAGCACGAACATCACCATCGTACAGCAATTTGGCTCGAATCTAGCTATAGTCATACGAAAGCGATTTCAGCGCTGTCTTTCCATTTTAAACTTCGTTCCGATGGCTGCGAGGTCTTCAAAAAAATCGGGTACAACTACAGAAATTCCGGAATATGAACTAACGTCTTTTGTCGACCAACGTTTTTTTCAGCGCTCCATGTTCGATAAACGCTAACATGGAGCTCCCCCAAAAGTCGTGTTGAGACTCCCATCATTTACGATGGTTTTTAATTGAAGGTCGTGGGATTAGTAGGAGCAGCTGAATAAATTCAGAAACTTCAAACGCTACCAGTTTCCATTTATTAATTTTATTTTTGACAAAGCGCGTATGGACTAAACGAACATTTATTGGATTAACTGTTAGAATGTACGTGCAGGCGAGGCAGCTTGCGAGATGCGTCGCACCACTTCTTTTTTCCACTCTTCATTTTGTGAGATTAATTCGAAGACATCCGAGATTATTAAATTAAATTATTGCTTTTCGATGAACATTTATAGATGTTCATAGTTAATATTTTGTGAGCTGGTATAAGACAGTCAATGTGCTGCGCATCAAATCGAGTAACACTACTTTTTCCAAAAAAGCACCATATGGAAAGTAAGTTTTCACGCAGTAGGGTGTGTATGAGTGGATCTGCACACCGATCACTTTAATTTCGGGTTTTCTAGCACCTTCACTTCGTTTCCTAGCAAACATAGTCGGAAAAATTCGATGTGGAAGGTTTTCCCCCGAGGGCAAAGCCAACATATGGAAGTGTAAGACCGGGCAGGCGAAGCACGTGCGCCCTGCCCTCAACAAACATCTGCGAAGCCACCAGTTCGGGAAACAGAAGGAATTTTAATCGTCAGGTTTATTAAGAGATGGGAGGAGGGTTGGAAAATGGGGGCGAATGGAGGATAAGGGGGGCAGTATTTCAGTGGAACAGGGCATCATTTAGTCAAGCTCCTAGTTCGGTTCGAAGGAGCCTCAACTTGTTGAGCCCCCGTATCGATTGCCTGGGGGAGGGTCACGTGGCTTCTTCGACCCCTGCCACCATTCCCCCTTCCCATCACTGCAGAAACGACCCTCTCCATACCGCCGTTCCACTCTCTTCGCTCTATTCAACCCTCCCGACACCAACGGCCGTTCCATCCAGGAGAGCCGGGCCCCGAGTCTTATTAAATCCACATCCTCCGCCCTTCCCCGCAAACTCTCATCTTCTTTTGCCCCTCAGTTTTTCTCAGTTGGAAGAAGGGAAAAACCTTCGCTTGTTTTGGCGTATAAGTATACGAAAACACCCCGGGAAAATAGCCTTAAAAAAAGGTAAAGGGGAGGCGGGGAATCAGTTTTTTACGGCGTTTTCCCGAGCTACAACGAGCTCTTTTCGCGAAAATTTTGCTAAGAGGGCAAAGTTTTACAGGGCTATTCAGGTTCACCTGTTGAATAAACCACGACAGAACCCCCAATTTGAAGAGTTTTCCGTACTTTTTACCCCAAACAGGACTCAACTTGTCTGTTACTCCCTCCGGCAACAGCGAGCAACGCACCAACAAACAAATCTCGATAACAATCCTATCTGCTATTACGAAGCAATTTGTTCCATAAAATGTGAACTATACTTCAATCACCCAAAACGAGGCTTAACATCATTACAGTAACCAAACTGTGATATGCTTTTAAACACATTTTATTAACCTCTATCGTTGGGGTGACGTTAACAACCCCTTCGGGTGATTTCTGAAAAATACCTTTCTTTTACACGTTGAGGAGTCAATGAGTGCCCTACACACTAGATTGGGGTTTCTGGAGTACTGTTGTAAGTTAAATGGTGCACTGAAAGGTATATCCATCGTTCAATCCGATTAGACGTCCCAGCCCTAGGAAAAGGCTCATATACCATGACCAGTGCATCACTATGAGCTTTTTCTGACGCCATAAATGTAAATCGCACCAAATTTACTCGTAACACAGACAAAAAATGTGTTTCGAGGCAAGCAAATATCGAGTTTTGAACCATTTATGTTTTGTCATACGTTTTCTGAAATCGTAATCAGTTCACAGGAAACAGGCGCACATCTGGAATCTGAGCAATTTAAAATTATCAAGTCATAAATCTAGTCGACTCATTTATTTACTATTTTGTTATTACTTCCTATTATTCACGAGCAATGTAGCGATTATTTTACATCACAGTTGTAAGAACGAAACGAGACATTTTGTTTAGCGTACTTACAGAGTTGCGCCGAAATTTCGGGGTTGCTTATAACTATTTTATGGGCGTTATTGAACCGTCAACGTATAGATAATTTCTTGAAATAACACCCTGATAATTCTGAGAATGCTACTGTCATTTGTGCTGTGATTTCTTCGAGATTTTCGATTATTTATCGTGTTGGTCTCGTCGTTTCCGAAGAATGTGAATTGTTTGGTATTGGCTATTTGAAACTATCCATACAAAAACAGCTGTTTTTGAGAAAAAGAAATATGGCGTTTTGATCACTATGAAGGCTATAGTTAGTTTTGAGCCGACCCGCACACAAAATATCAAATTTCAGCGGAATTAGCCGGTTTATCTTAGTTGCGTTCACAAACACGCAGAAAATTTTCCCAAATACTGTTTTTCATATTCAAAAGCTTACGTTGATATTGCAAGGCAGTGCGGGCTTTGGCCCGTGGCTATTAGAGAAGGCTTTACAGCGTCAACCCTTCTCCGCCAATGTCACTAGGAACGAGCGCGAACTCTCTAGCGAAAGTACGACTTTCACGAATCCGACTCCTCGGCTTACGGCCAGTGGCACCACTGCCCGAGGGTGCTGTGTCTGTAAGCTGAAACCTCCCGTTGTGCCATTTTAGTTGAATGTGGCTTGAGCAGCCTAAGAAAAAAAATGGGTAGCAGGCTTTGGTGTTGGCATTGCCAAAAGGCGTTTTTCCTGCACCTACGGTTCTTTCCCACGTGGATTCAGAGGATTAGACTGGCCCTCGTACTTCACAGGGGAAAAGGCCGCAAGCGACCTGAACTGCAATCCCTTCAGGAACCAGGGAGTTGATTTTTGCGGGCAGGCTATCACAAATGAATGGGTTTGGGGCATAGGAAAGTTGTGTGATGCGTTGCACCGGATTAATATTTTTTTCAAGTTTCGGTTCACCTTTTGTGTATCGATGCGGTAACTCGCGACACCCCGCCACTTTCGCTATTTATAGTTGCTGTTCCCCGAAGGCTGGTCTCAAACACACAGCCAGGTAGCATAATACGAGGGAGAGGGGAGGCACTGTGGCGCGGAGCAAGCTTTATCCCTCAAATAATCTCTAAAGCAGACTGAAAAACTACCGCATTTCATTCCATTTCCTCACGAACGGTAGGTTTCTAAAACTATGCAAAACTACTTATCCCTGAGGGGTCTGTGGGAGGCTTTGAAAATCAATAGGAACCGCGTGTTTTCCTACTTTCACTTGTTGAGCGATCATCCGGCCTCAGGTTTTCTTCTAATCCTAGAAATCCTGCTCGGTTGTTTGCTTCATCGATCAACCGCAGGGTAGGAGAAGCCAGTGATTAACTGCCCGTCCATCTTCAACTTTGTTTGTTCATGCTAATTCAGATCTCAGAAAGGCAAACATTAAGTAGGGAAGTTTGTAGCTCAGGCTCTCGCCTCCAACTATCTCTGCATTGTGAAAACGAGGTGGCAGGAGGGAGGGCCGCCTTATTTGCTTAGTTTGCTCTCCTGAGGGCTTTGACCACGATGGTTTGGCTTTATGATCAAACTATTCATAGGTGAATAAATTGATGAAAACTCATTTTCAGTTATCATATAGCTGAGCGTAACTTATTCCATCATTTTCTACAATTGCAGTCACGTCTTTATATAACCAATCGGTGCTGAGAGAATGGAATTTGTTTAAAGTGGAGAAAGAAGAACGTAAGACGGCCGTATGGTCTCTCAATGAACGAGAAAAGGGCAGTTATTGCCAGCTGCTGTGCGTAGTCTCCAACTCAACAGTCAGATTGTTGTTGGTTCTTCGAGCCAAGCCTTGCGGCTGGTAGTGGTGTTTTCACATATCGACCGCTGCCTAAACTGAGGAGGAGGGCAAACGTGTGTAAGATTGGTCCGATCCAATGACGTAGTTACTCGGGAAACTACAACAATGTTCGAAAAAACATTATTTTCAACGCATTTTGATTATCATCTCTGTTCAATGGACTGTCAGAGGAGCATTTATTGAGAACAATAGATAAGCCGTTCAGCCAAAAAGCGTAAAAACTCTATTTTTGCTTCATAGGCTTATATCTCCGTTCACCGCATGGAGAAGAAAAGTTTTGTACAGACTAGTGGAAGATGATTTGAATGTTTAATCAAAATCGTTAAAGCCGTTTAGCGGAACCCTTAGTTTTGGTACATTTTCGTTCCCCACCCCCCTGTCCCATCAACCGAAATCGTCCTTAACCTTATTTTGGCATCAACACAAAATAACAAACAAAACGAAACGCCTTTTGGCCTCAAAACATTAAGATCTGAAGAAAACTCTCCTTTTTTCCGACACGATTACTGTTAGACGCAAGTCAAATCAGTCCGTTTTTGAGCTGGGAATACCACTTGCCCTAACGGGACCCCCTGGCCCTTAACGGCAACGTCATCGTTCCCCCAAAAAACCTTCGGACCTGCGGAATTCGTCCTCCGCTGTTATTTACAACGCTCGCTTTGTCTGGGCATTCCGAAAGATAATTTCCTCCCCTCTTTTTCACATTCCTCTCCACAGCAGACTCCTCCCAAATTCATTCACCTGCGAAGTCTCGCGAAATTCCCTCTAGTCTCCCTGTACTCACTCAGGCAGATTCCTTAATCAATTCTCAGCCCAGTTACAGCTCGCTCTCTCCTCCCTATACAGTTTCCCGACAGTTCACGCATATTACGACTCGTCCTCTTGTGCCCCTCTTCTGTACTCAAACTCTACTCAATTCATTGCACATTTAAGACAGTCCTCCTCACTTTCACCAAGTTTCTTTTTATTTTGATCTTCAACTTTCGGCCTCTCGAGTGCCCAACAATTACAATACTTTCCTTTCCCTTTGGTTTGCGGAAAGTGAAGTGATGTCTTCCTCTAAATAGTTTCCAGCACCATTGTCTGACATAACCTCTTAATGAAGTCCTGTCTGACGGAATCCACTCAATATTAAAAGTAAATAGTTCCCGGCATCATCAATGAGCACAAGGACCAGCAAGCGAATGAGCGTAAATCATATGATGATTGGCCGTTGAACGATCAGGGCTCTCCCAGTGGCATTAGGAGACACTACGTTGACACGGTTCACGGGCCCCAACTGTCTGTTCAAATTCTGTTCTTAATCACTTTATGAATCAAATGAGCCGATTTTTCGGCAACAATGTTTTTTATATTGTTCTAGGTGTCCCGATATCGACATTGAACTGCAAGGGGCCCACATGTGGGAGGACACTCCAGACGTTGCAAAAAATGAAATCGAATAAGCGTTTTCAATCCTCATTTGAGGCTAACGATCAATGATTCAGTTCGTGAATTTTCAGCGATATTTAGAGATTTACAGATGACGCAAGTTGTTTTTTTCAGGTAAATGCGATTTATTTGGGTACAAAACGATATTCTTCTGCTTTTTTGCCTTTTGGGTAGGGGGACGTTGACGTTTGTTGGTCGATTATTGTAATTTCCTGAGTCTGGGGTTATTATCTGGCATCCCCCCCCCTCTCGTGCTTGAACTTGAAATGTTGGGTCTCTCGGATTCAAACCTTCGAAGATCCGTGGAACCGATCAGGGCGAGATGGCAATCTGGCGTACTACTTTACCCGTTATTTTTCGCACAGCTTTACCGACATGAGCGCAATCAGGATGGAGTTGAAATAAAGGGTAGCGAGTACAGCGGCGGTAATTTAAACGCTGAATAACGATGATATATATGAGGTTTTTGAAGTAAAGAGGAAGAGTGGGGGGCGTAGATAAGAGACATGAATCTTGGATGCTCTCTCTCTAATCAGCGCATTCTTCCCTCCAACTTGATGACGCTCCTCTTCTCACTCCCACTCCTCCACTCCGTCTCCCACCATAACGACCACTTTAGCTTCGTTTCCACTCTCCGCGAGTCCCTCAGCCACCATTCGGAAGGGAGTTTCACGCTGCTGGAACAAGGACCAGAAGGAAACGGGGAGGAGAGGAAACCCTTTCAAATGAAACTGTATCAGGCTGTGCGAGTGTTGGTCGTGGGGATGCCGCTGTGGATGGAGGAGGGAAGGAAGCCTCTGCCCACAAATGAAACGCTATCGGAGCTACAGCCTCCCCTACCACGACCTCAAAGTCCCTTCCACTTGTTAGTGATTGATAAAAGAGCCGAGAAACATCTCAAGGAGATTCCCCTCTACCTCCTACTTACCCCAACCGCTAGTCCCAGTCTCCTTCCTCCTAGTCTTTGCTCTGCCTCTTTTTTTCTCCCACTTTTTCTTCTCCTTTTTTTCCCTCTCGTAACCTCAAAGGGAAAACCCCGCCTAAAAATCCATCATCGTCCCCTTCGCATCTCCCGCCGCTGCACCGTCTCACCGATACCCAATCAAAAAGGGAAAGAAAGAATGAGCCTAAGCAAACGCGAAGGAGAATAAGAGAAGAGGGGTGGGGGGAGAGAAGGTGAAAATTCGTCAGGACGACGAGACAATGACAGACGAGGCGCATAAATCTAGAAGGCGGAGAGTGAACCTTTGACACTAACTACGTTATCATACGATGAGAGTTCTTTTTTTGCGAGAGACGAGCGGAACATCAGGTTGAAGAGATTTTGATTTATTAGCTCCGCGCTGTTTTTGCTCGAGAAAAATAGCGCAATTATCGACGTGGAATGAAACTGACTGCCGGCTGATGGTTTTCTGGCGAACTGACTGGTTTTGACGAGAGAGCGTTCAACAGGAACTGAGCTGGAGGAAGAGAGATGGAGTGTTTGCTGTGATGTGCTCGCGAATGATGAACTGCTTTCGCCCGAAGGGAAAAGAAAGGGTGGAGGTAAAGAGAGAGACGACTGATTGACGTTTTACTTCACAAAACAGAGTTAGATCTAGACCATAAGGCGTTTTCTAACGTTCAGCCGTATGTTCTTCAACGCCCAAAGAAATCCAACAATATTTGATGCTGTGCATCGAACAACTTTCCTCAGCCTCAAGATTTTTGTCATTCATACAACTGATCAAACATGTTCTTCGATCAATTTTTATGAGCTGCGTAGAACTTTATTTAACAATTTTTTTTATTTAAAAAAAGATGGATGCTGGAGACACCCTTATTCACAAATCAACTCAAATTCATTATTTAGTCTGCAGATCACGATGGGACGCACAAATAATTGAATCAGTGAGAATGACAACAGTACATGTCCCCAATCAGCTTATCGAGATATCAGCTGTCAAAGGTTTGGTTCTTGTATGAATCACTCTCAGTGTGTTTAAGGATTGATCAATTTATCAGATATTATACTTTCAGGTCCTACCAACATTGCCACCTACATTTTCTAAGGAAAAAATAATTTATGTGGATAGAAGGTTAACAAATAAATAACTGGACTTGTATTGTTTTTTTTTCTCAACAAAATTAAAGTGGAATGCTTTATTTCAGTGCAATGTAACGGCAAATAAACTCAAATATAACGTAATTGTTACCAACTGAGGTTAATGTAAGACACAAAAAGCTACTCGTTTTCTTCATTTTCTTGTCGTTCGGTAATTTTCCATTGAAGAGGAGAGTCCATCGATGAAGTCGTATGTTTTGACATACCCAGGCATGGAGGCGTCATATTCAAATTCCCTGTACTCGGAAATTGCAAAAGGTTTGCTGGATCCACTTATCGATTTTGGTGTTTTCTTGTAAACGGATGGCCACCACGCTTTGAACTCGATAAAATAGTCGTAAGAAACAGGTTTTACAGAGAAATGAAGTATTTTCTTTTTGCTCTGTTCGAGCATTTCCACATACTGTTGTGGGTGGTATACACGGTCCTGCTTTTTAATGGGCCGTTTTACAACTCCGAAATCCCGGTCACATGGTAATAACGAGTGACCACGCATAGAAAAATAGTGGTACACCTTGTCGAAGCGTCCGGAAGTTGCCACTAGTCCCATTAAAAATCTTACAAGAGTATGATTCCGGTTTTGTCCTGGGCAAGAATCTGAAAACAAGTGCAATTCCTTGATGGTATCTGGAATGTTATTAGTTATATAATCAAAGAGGAAAGAAGAAACTTCATTAGGATCTTTGTGTCCTTACCCTTCATGATAAACGTAGAAATTCCCTAAGCCATCTTTAATGTTGTGAATCTCAAATACGTTCACCCATAACTGCCGGTAATAAAATACCTCCTGTACCGGAATGTGTGGTAACGGCAAATTCTGCATGAAATCGAAACAAAATGCGGACACTTCCGGTCGATTTTTACATGTCTCTTCAACTTCCTTGAGTTTTTTATAAAACTTGTTAGCTCGAAGTTTATGCACTAAGCACAACTCAGCAGCATAAGCTCTTTTAGCTTTCGTGGTCAATTCCTCACACTGAGAGCAAACGTCCACTTGGGGTCTACCAAATCTCAGTCGGAAGTTATTATGGAAATAATTCAAGTAAAACTCGTATTTAATGACACCGTTTAAATTGGGATGTTCTTTGATAAAAAGTTCATGCATGGCTTTTACATTGAGAGTACTTGGTAAATATTTAACACTTTTAGAAGAGTAATGTGACTTCTTTGTAGGGAAAGATTCTATATGCTGCTTCATCAATGCAATAACTTCAGGTTTTATTGCACTAGGCCTATTGTTGTGTAAACCCCTACCATCTTTCGGAGATTTGCCAAGAAGGAGTAGGGTTGTTAATCGCTGGACCTGAATGTGAGATACAGCATGCAGAGACATGAATGCTTGCTTACAAACAATCACCATTGAATTCCCACGCGTTGCGAAATAGGAGAAATTAGCTCTCTTCGGTTTTGCATCTGATTCATTTCTTGAACGACGTCGAATAATAGGCTTCATCTCAACGAGACCGAGTAAATAAGTGTCCAGTTCATTTTTCGGCTTCCCATCATACAATCTAGACAAAATAGTTTTCTTCTCGTCAGAAGAAAATGGAGTCATACAAAGGCGCCTGCATTTACAAACAGGTCCGGTAGCTTTACTTCCCATTAAATTGCCTTTACTATTAACATAAGACTTACCTTCCCGTCGAGCAATTTTCATTTTATTGGCTTTCCAAGACGATTGATTAGCTTTCCGTTTCTTGCCTATTTGTCCATCAGAAGAATCGTCGGTGGATTTATCACTATCACTCATTTTTACGAAAGAGAACACTATACTAACATTACTCACAGTTTACAATATGTTGCTTTAACAAACTCTTATTCGTGACTGAGCAGTAAATAACAGAGCGAAGAATACTACTCGTGCTGAAATGTGGACTTTAAAGAGAGTAAACACAGACGGCGCCTCCCAACTACCGCGAGTACCTACGTGTTGAGAGCAAGAACAGTATAAGTCCATGGACTCGTACTGTTTTTTCCTTCAATCATTTTCATTTAGGCTCTGTTCAAGCTTACCGAGTGTTGTTAGCATACTGTTCTCGTGCTCAATGCGTAAATCTACTGGTTACAACCTACAAAAAGCCATTTTTCAAAAATTGTCAAAAATGGACTTGTACTGTTTTGTTTTGTATAAGCAAAATCGGCCCGAAACTAACTCGCCACGGTTTAGGCTAAACGTTTTAAGCAGACCGTTCCAAATGTCACGACAGTGTCATAAAAATTTTCTGTGAACGACAACAGCACAATAAATTATTCAAAATCTCGAAGATTTAGGCACGGTTTGTTCCTTATCGTACGACCCCTCTGAAAAAATCAGGGGTAGTCCTATGAACTGCTTACGCGATGAAAGATTAACAACGCTCATAAGTTAATGATAAGCAACTTCATAACTTCAGACTACTGGCTGTAGCGTGTCTCATACTTTTTACTCGATAATTCTACAACACTAAACACAAATGTTTCTGAAAAATCGTGTTAACAGTCTCATTAATAACCTATGAATTCATCATTCAATAATAGCCACAGCACAACTCTAGTTCTGGAGCTTCTGTGTGCTAATTTGAGCTATCATGTTTACTTAAACTGGCTGAATTAGTAGCTAGAGATATTTAACAAAACCGAATTCGTGTAAGGCCGAAGAAGGTTGTGCGATAATTACTTTTTAGGCAGAATTCGTGCATATCCTCATTTTAACGTCCCACTGCGACTTGCAAACTGAATATGAAATTTGAGAAGGTTTGCGCAGAATTGATTTCTCGGACACACGTGTACGCGCAGACTGAATTGAAATTAACACATTAAAAGAAATACATTTTTTCAGTCGATTAAATAACTTCCCTAATTCACCTTAGTTTGGCTTTGGCGAGTTGAGTTGTGCGATACGTCGTGCCACTTGTTTTAAACATCAAGCGATGGTCAATGAACTTTTACTCGTAGAGCCCTCGAGTACTTGAGTATTAAACAATATGGAAAGTACTTCACTCTTTCGTATTACGATTGAAACTCAGTTTTCTCACTCTTTCTCACTTAGCTGTCCAAATTTACATGAATCCAGATGCATTAGTCAGCGACGGCGATCGTAAGTTTCCTAAACGATGCGGTAAAAATGCAAGCGGTGGAAAAATAGGGAGAACGGTCCGCTGCGGTCGACGGATAAAGCAGAGCTGGCGGGCTCGTTGGTTCTAACTGTAAAATATATTCCACGGGGTATAAAAGATGGCCGAGAGTAAAAACAACATCCCGAGTTTCCGAACCTGCTGTGACGCTAACAAGATTCAACTCTCTTCGCCCCTCCGGCCCTGGCCAACTTTTAACTTGCGTTCCACTTTGTTTTCGTTTTATTTTGAAGAGCGTTTATTCATCTCGGATTTGGCAAAGCGACCTTTTAATTGACTTATAATTAGGTTTCCTTCAAGACAAATACAAGTTCCCGGCAGTTTCCGCGCAGTCAGTTCAAAATCGGGTTTGAGCCGAATATCCGCCTTGAGGAGGAAACTCCATGAATTGACACATTTTTGAGCCAGTTTTAAGCGTTCGCGGTTATAATAGGGGAGACTATTTTGGGAAGAACAGAAATAAATGAACCTC
Organism: Pachypeltis micranthus; assembly: GCA_020466155.1. NCBI lineage: Eukaryota > Metazoa > Arthropoda > Insecta > Hemiptera > Miridae > Pachypeltis > Pachypeltis micranthus. The sequence goes on along the minus strand of CM035775.1, from coordinate 37,581,638 downwards.
GTGAGAAATATCGTGTAGGGGGTGAATGATGTGTGCAACGCCCCACCTGTTTCTTAGTGAGTAACAGCATAAGGCTTATGGCTAGCAACACAACGTTAGATAGGTGAATGCTGCAGCGAGTAGAGTGATAGACCGTTATGTCGGCTGTTGGTAGTGCTAACTCTAACCGAGAAGCTCTGTTTGAAATGGTACAAGTTAAAAACGCGAAAAATGAGTCCAAGTTAAAATGAAGGAAGGGACTTCTGGATTGTCATTCCTGCTTTGTTCGTGCCAGCACTGCTCGAGCCGGGAATGTACTACAGACTAGGTTAAGACGATCGTGAATGAAAGTAAGAGTTCCGTGTATACTTTTCCAATCATGTACACCTTAGTGAAGAGCTTTTTCTGAACTTGATTTTGAAAAAGATCAAGACAGCCTAGTGAATATGAGAGGGGGTGATAAATGACGCTCATGCTAACATAAAATGATGTTGGGAATTACTAATAGAAACAGAGGCGGAAATGCTGGTATAAGAGAGTTGGGTTAGAATGTTCTGGAGGGGATGTTGCTTGTTTCTCTTAAATTCGTTGTTCGTGCTACAGGAGATGAAAAGCCTCATGTGGAGAGAGGAAGAAAGGAAAGACGAAGCTAGAGAGAGAGGGGGGGATAGAGTGAGCAAGAGATTGATTGAAGAAATTCATTTTACCATCAGGGGAAGTTAGAGCTATGCAGCCCTCTCTTTGTAACTAAAAATAAATAAGGAAAAGGGAAAATGATAAAATTCATTCTGGTGGAGATGAACCCATGCATTTTGGGAAAGGAAAAGCAAAAAAAACAACAACTAAGACACATTTATACGGGAACTATGCATTAAAAAGAAATGAAGCTTCCTGTATAACCAAAAAATAAAAATATTTACTGATAAAGAAAACGAAATGGAATTAGAAATTAAGCGTTCTCTCCTACCTATGGCATGCCAAAAAAAAAAAAATGAAACAAGAGCCACATTCTTCATGTGACGTTCGAGTTGTCTTCCTCTTTGTTCAAACCGATGCAGGAAACGTTTTCACGCTGGAAGGGAGCAGGGAACAGAAGAAGACGATCGAAATTTCGACAGGAACCTGGCCAGGACAAATCCAAAAAGGGAAGAAGAAACGGGCCAAACCTTCCTCCAGTAACCGTCCATGGGCCTTCATTTCTGACCAGGTTTGTTCTCTGCAGCTAGGACGATTCAAGGGTTATTCGTAGCCCAAACCCCGAAACTGTTTCCGTCAGAATTCATGTCAGATCTTCCACTTCCCCTTAAGCCCTACTACACAAAAACCTCTACGAGTTTTATATTATCATCAAAAACAATCAAAAATAACCTTCACGCCACTCTTTATAACTAAACTAAACAAGAAAAATAACTCATCAGCGTTCATGCAAATAAATTACATGCATTTCTACAAATTATACGACACACATAATGCAGACATACATCTTTCATACCAGCTGGATGGGTTGGATGAAAGAACACCAGCCAGCCCCAAGCCCAAACCACCAACGGACCTCCCCCGACCCTATCTCATCCCGTGGGAGGTCCTGAGACGGCCCTGGAAATCAATAGAAAGGTAATAAACTAATAATAACACTGAAATCATAAAATAAATTGATGAAGTAAACACATAAATAAATAAATGAAATAACTTAGCCCCAGCATAAACCTATCCCGCCTCCCAGGGCTGAGGCCACTCACGTACTCGCTGTCATTCATTCACACTATCACACCAATCTACTGCTGAATTTGAGATGAGTGAGAACTGGTATATTCCTCCCCTTTTCAGCGGTGATATTCCTAGCCGAAACTTTAAACAGCACACATTATAACAATAAACATGCAGTACACATTAAATTTAACTTGAATAACACGGAACAGCACTAAGTGATAACATGTAATTAATATATCCTGTATGCACACAACTGTATTAAGAAGAGTAAGGGCGAAGGATTTACATACATTTCTAGATAACCAAATACTGCAAGTATTAATTTACGAAACAGGGAGGGAGGGAGAAAGAGAGAGAGATAGATAGATAGATAGATATATAGATAGATAGATATATAGATAGATAGATAGAGAGAGAGAGAGAGAGAGAGAGAGAGAGAGAGAGAGAGAGAGAATTGTGAACAGCACGAGAGCTGAGAAATGAGTGAGTAGGTACAAACAAAAGGGTCGAGATTAGAAAGGTGTTTGGGGAAACAATGTCTTTCCGTAGGGCGCCGAACAGTACAAATAAGTTGAAAAAAAATTGTGTTTTTTGTTCCAGCACCTAATCAATAAATAACAATTATAAAACCAAACTCGGTGTACTTAAATGCAGTTTTTCTCCTTATAAATCCGTTCAAGTGAGAATTTGGAGTGAAATAGGGACATTGCGCAAAATCGTTGGCGAATTCGAGATAAATTGGGTATGAAATTTATTTTAAATGGTGGAAGATTTAGTAAAAATTGTAAAAAATTAGAGTAAAAAGTGGTATGAGGAATAAAGTGAAAGTGGGTGGGAAATTGACCTAAAAACGTAGGACAATTAGATAAAATCTATCAAGTGATAAAGGAAAATTGACTAAAAAGCACCTCTAAAAGTGAACTCAAATCGTCTAGAGACGAAACAAATTTGAATGTAGGTTAAAAGTTATTCGGTAAAGATTATTGGAACTAACAAAAACTATGAGTTTGCACTAGGACGCCGTTTAGAAACTCTTAGGAAGAGCAATAAATAACAATAAGAACACCTAAACAATCAATCATTAGGGGTTCCTCCTTACTCACTTCACACTTTTTCAAATCAAGGAGTTTTAGAATTGATTTATTTATTAGACGCCCAGGGAGAAGTAGGGCAATCTGACAACGTCTTTTGCCTGGTCGCAGTATGTAGTTACTTTTTCTCGCCCACTCGTCGTAACATTAAACGTTCTGGATTATTATATTGCACTGTTGTAACACATCACACACAGTAACAGTTAAAACTCTTCCAGCATATCGCATTAACACCAAATAAATCGCGTGCATACACTACGCGTACCAAATACGCACTTTTCAAACCAGCTGGTTGAAGTGGATGAGAACCCCCAGCCAGTCCCAAGCTCCTCTCTCCGACCGACTTATCGCACACTCGACGTTTAGAAGGGTTCTCTGAACGTTCCCCTGACGGCGGTGCCGAGACGTCCCCACAAACTAACGTATCGGCGATGAACTTGATAAAAACGACGAAATAGTATGCTGTAAACGGAGAATTTGAATGAACGAAAGGAAATTGTAGGGGATGAACCCGTGTGAATAGAACGCTACTACGGGATATGAATAATGCTATAATGGTTAAATAAACTGCTCTCAGGGCTGCAGCACAAGTAAATGAATGGAACAAACTGAACTAAATGAATTATTCTTGAGCCCTAACTGAGCTCATCACTATAGGATAAAAATTTAAATTGAAGACTTCTCTGAATGGATCGGAAAAGATTCTTCGGGACGTGACCTCAACTAATTCACTGGGATCCGATAAGAGGAAGTGAAATGATAACTACCTTTTCAAAAGACGAATGCAAGTAATGGTGCCGAATAGCCGTGAACAAGGTGAGTTTGACGTACCGGTACGTTATTCGTAAATCAGCGGGACAAAAGATTCGGATAGTGGGTCAGTCGTAATTAAGGATAAGTAGCAGCCGGAGTGTAGACTGGGGCGATAGGACAGAAAAGGGACAAGAACGAACCAGCTGCTCGAGGTGGCGCTTGGGCGTGCGATCGGAATCCTGTGGTAACGCCAATAGCGAAACATCAGTCGCCCGACTGAACCGAAACCGCGATTTCGTGTTGTTATAGTAGTAAGCTAAAATTTATTTTGAAACCCGCTTGGAACTCCAAAACCACAGTGCCTCAGACTAATTCTTCCATCCAATCCCTGGGACTGACTGAGTCGCCTTAGTCATACGCTGAACCTTATGGGTTCCGTTCACCTCATTCCTTAACACTTACATAAGAGAATTATATCAGTTGGCACTGGCCCATAAATGTAAGAAGAATCAGGAGTTGAAAATCATCCCCCTCTTGCCAGTCGATTTCCCAACGTAAATACTCTAGATAGACTTAAATCTTGCTAACATACACAAAATCAAGCGGGGATACTTGTACGTACATGAAAATTTAAAGTCTCCTACGACGCGTCACACAATTTTCGCCAGTCGTACATGTACTCGGCGATCTCAATCCCTCTAACAAGCGATGAATTTTCCAAAGTTTCAGGATTCCTAAAGTTAACGTACCTGTTAGGTGAGTCCGTCTCCTCTGGCTGGTGAGTTACTGAGCGCTAAAGACATCATCGTCTGGCCGTTAAGTCAGTAAATATACATATACATACAATAAATATAATAAAGACGTTCCTCTCCCTTCACCACTAGTAGGTTTCCCCAGAGGTGCATGCTCCTCCATCCCGTTTATCTTTCTCTTCGTATATAAAGACCACGACCAACTGACTGACTTAACAGCCAGACGATGATGTCTTTACATCGAAAGCACTTGCCCACAGTAACTCACCAGCCAGAGGAGACGGACTCACCTAATAGGTACGTTAACTTTAGTAATTTGCCTACTGGCGGACATAACCCTATTGCTTTAGTTTCAGGATTCATTGTGGAGTAACCCAGTTAGGAGTTAAACAGATGCCGTGGGCAACTTATTTCCTGCCCTTTTGTCGGCGAATCGTTTGGTCTCGATGGCCCCTCATCGATGGCGATCGCAAAAGATAAACTAGGTCTCGAAGACTCGAATTGCTCGCCTTCTTTTTCCTCACGCCACGGCAAGTGCTTAATACCCTTTCTTCGATCGCTTTCTGCTCCTAATTATTTGCCCAACCATTTGGCATTTTCGCTGCTCCTGCTTGGGGTAATAGGAGACTGCCGACCTCCGCTGTTCGTTGTACAGGAAGAAGGGGGCCTTCCGAGAACGAGACTCCGAAGACGCTGGTAAGCTCTTTTGCCTTTTTCAAGTACGAGCCAAGTCTGGTGCCGGCCAATAATTTGCCAATGGTTGCGTAAAGTGTTTGTAACACATTGATGTACTTCTAGTCATGCGACGACCATTATTGAGAAACCATTGCATCAGACTGCCGAAACTTGAAAGTTTTTTGTCACCTTGATCACTACATACAAGTTTGAGTCGATTTCGCTCATATTCGTATTTAGGCGTTCTGTCATGATTAGTAGGCTACGTATGAAATTTGATTGAATTAGTTCAGCCGTTTTCTTTCATAACGCATAACGCATATTTCCAAATACTGTTTTTCGGGCTCAGTAGCCCAAGAAAAACGTGAAGATTCGAAATAAACTCAACACTCGTTTCTCAGCCGAGAAGTAATTAATGAAAAGTAAGTAAACAAAAATAACAAATTGGAAAATATAAATAATTCAAAACGTGCAAGTCTCAATAAAAATGGCGATGATGAATGAATAAATGACGTTATGCTATATTTTTTTAAAACAGTTGTTATGAACAGCATCATCCAATGACGATCTTCTTCCGGCCTTCTTGAATTTGTCGACGAATACTTTTATTTGGCCAAACGTTTGAAATGCGTGCTCAATACATGCCTTTGTTCCTAGAACTACTGAAGATTTTACCAACACACTCGTTCGAGAGAGTAAACAGAGACAAAAAGAGGGGGAGGGGGAGGGGGGAGTGGCGGAGAGAAGAGAGTTGGTATCAACTGGAGACCGATAGCAACGAAATGCTCCAGATGTTACCCGGCGTTAATGGATTTATGCTGTAACTGAGTGAGGCTAAGGCTGAAGTATGGAGGCAAGGCCCAGGGAGAGGAAAAGGGACGTTCGGAGAAGATGAGACGGGGGTCGCTCGCTAATTAACTGTCAGGCTCTAATTAAACTAATTCAGCTAACTCTTCCCAACCTCTCAGCGCTCACCAAACGGACAATTGGCCGGGAAAGGAGTTGGCTGAGCTTGGGATGGGACGTGGAAAGTGGTGGAGAGAAGCTCCTCTCTCTCTGGTCATCCGCTTGAATTCCCTTCCTGCCACTTACACGATTGGAGTTATTGCATTTCAGTTTGATAATCACCTCTTGCCCTCATCAGCGCCAATTTGTCGGGGCAATTGAGGTGGAAAGCGTTTTGAGCCGCACTGACTGGAGCAGACTCCTCACCTGAAATCCGTTCGTCTCATCTCCTTCCTAAACAACCTCATCTCATTCACTTTGCTTTATCCGTTTTTCGTTATAAATATTGAAGGATATTACGAAAACGGCTGACGCGACGCATCACATAATTTTCCTCATCTCCAACGACACACCGGCAGTCCGAGCCTCTCCTCGTTCAAACAAACCTCGTGGACACGTATAACGCCACGTATAAATTACGAGACAGTGGTTAGTCTTCTGGGATTTATCACTGGCCGAATTACTTTATTAGATCCTTAGAGAGAAATGAACCCCTGAGCCCTCTTCAACCCCCAAGAGGTGTACTTTACAACCCGGGTATAACGTATTCTTCGTTTATGGTTTTTCTTATTCTACTTCCCTTGCTCTTACTTCTCTTTACGCGTTCAAACACCCAGCTCTTGCCCAGTTACTCATTCGCTCTCCCATCTTGTCCCTGCACCAGTTCACATTACCACAGACCCTCTCGCGTCGAATGAATACTGTACCCATTCATACTCGTATGTCTATCCTGTTTTAAGTGTACTTCTCTCACTCAAATCATCCATCAGCTTCACTTTCTTACCCAACAATCCGGTTTTCATAATAATAAATAAATCATTTTTACTTTCCTTGACTCGAAGTAGAAAGGAAAGTTATGTAATCGGCTGAAAAAAAAATTTTGAGTTTTCAGATCTTTACGTTTCAGACCCTCCTGAGTCCGAAAAACACGATTTGGGAAAATGGTCTGTGTGTCTGTGAACGATTTTTAGAAAAAACCACCGGACCAAATAAGCTCAAACTTGATATCTCGCCTGCAAATTTTTTATATTGATAGCTCCCAATATGGCAACTATACCATAAAATTCCCATTAATGGGAAAATGACGAAAGCAGCACAATAAATTGCCAAAACTTTCGACGTAATCGGTTTTAGCGCGGTTTTTAGAGATAACAACCGTACGAAATCAGCTGAAACATGATGTCTAGCCTACAGGTTACCATGGGACGCAAAAATAAGGGTATGGACAAAATCTACCGAAAGTTGACTATAGTTATCACAGTGATGAAAACACCCAATTTTTTTCTCAGAAACAGCTCTAACGATTTTGATTAATTTTTTTATATAGATAGCTCTTAATAAGATAATTATACCATAGAATTCCCATTCGTGGGAAAATGACGAAAGCAGCACAATAAATTATCATAATTTTCGACGAAAAGCGTTTTTAGCGCAGGCTTTTCCTTATAAACTCCGCTGGAATGTTAGTAGAATATTAAAAAAAATTGGTATTGTAGTCCAATCCAATACCTAACGGGTAAGTGTTTAAAAACGCTCATGAGATACATGGGGCTCACTCCAGAAATTCCTGAATTGCAACTACTGCCGTTTCGCTTACTACCAGTTCTATAAGTTTTTACCCAAAAACTCTACAAAAGTAATTACTATCGTTCTTCAAAAAATGTGTATTTACAGCCGCATTAATGATCTGTGTACCAATTGCTCAATAATGGGCCTGCAATGAGTACGAGCAGCACAATAAAATCTGGAACTGTAAGCGCTACCGCTTCCTGCTGCCGTAGTTTGACGAAGTTCAAATTAACTGAGTGATAAATGTATTGATTAAATAGAATTAGTCATGTACAAAGTGAATTGTTGTAGAACTAAGCAAAGTTGTGTGTTGCAACGCACCAGATTTTTTAAGAAGAGTTCCACTTATGGCTCAGTAAACATAACACACATACGGTGAAAATAGCTGGGACGATGCGTCTTGACGGCATTAGCTACTGATGGACTCTATTTTTCACATAAGTAACAATACACAACTTTACGTGGTAACTGTTAGCGCTTAATGTTCCGGAATTTATTGAGAATCCCCTACTTATGCCACCGTGATTGAAAAGAATTCGGGACGCAGGCGATACTGTTAACATGAGTTTTGTTTACCGTTTTGGAATAATGGGGTAAAAACTGTGAGAAATGATTGAGTGACACGGAGTTTGACTTTCTGAATTTCTTGTATCGCTGCTGATTAGGTTATCTATTAAGCTTTCATCGCATGAGTAATTCATTGGGCCACGATTGTGGGTTTTCTTATAATGCTAGCATATGAGCAAGATTTATGAGGCCTTAAAAGTGGTTTGAGAAACAAGAGAATGAAAAAGTGTTTTCAACGCAATAACTATTTAGTTATCGGCCAAATCGCCCGTATCCTTACTTTGGCGTCCCATCGTAACCTGCAGGCTAAATTTCAGACTTGATCCAATTTCTGCCAGCCGTTGTTTTTCAAGAGCGTTCACAGACACAGGAGGAATCTTCGACTTGTGTTGTTTTGCCTGATTAGAGGACTTTGCGAGAACCAAATATAAAGTTTCGAACCAGTTATCGTTTGTTCCACCTTTTCTGGAAGTTATATTGAGTTAATAGGAAATATCGATATCTGAAGTTACAAATCCTGTTACGCCGATGTGTTTATTTACTATGTTATTTTTCCTCATTATTTATGAGTACTTTGGTGATTGCTTTATTTCATAGTTGTAACTACATAACGAGCTATTTTTATAACCTAAGGCAGTGCGTAAGGCAGTTAGAATTCCAGCATTTTTGGGGTTGTTACTAATTGTCTTATGCGCGCTATCATCCACATAGGTAATTGATTGAACTTCCATTCTAATCTTTACGGGAGCGAGCGAGATTCTAACGGGGAAAACTGCTATAAAATCAATCATCATCAATCCTTGGCTTTACGAAGTAGGAAGAAAAGTTATACAGGGTGAGCCATAACAAATGGTGCAGTTTCAAAGGGCGATTTAAAAAAAAACGATGCAACTTAGAAGATTACGGTTTGTTTTAATGAACGCCATAAATCACCCCATTTCGGTAGATCAAGTTCTGAAAATTACATCAGGAAGGTGGGCGCCCTCAGCAGCGACGCACTGATGTAGGTGATTCCTGAAATTTTCAGCCGCCCTCTGGCACATTTCGATGGGAATCGCGGCGATTTCTTCCCTGATTCGAATCTTGAGGTCTTCCAGAGTGTGAGGTCGATGTTTGAACACCTTTTCCTTCAAGTAGCCCCACAGGAAAAAATCACACGCACTCAAATCTGGCCATCTTGCCGGCCACCCCAAGTCACCCCTGAGAGAGACGAGGCGTGCGGGGAACATCTGCTCAGTTTCACCATTGAGATTTGCGCTGTGTGGGCCGTAGCCCCATCTTGCTGAAACCAAATATCCCCCAGATCCACTTCTTCAGCTATCTGGTTCAATTCGGGTTCAAAAAATCTTTCCAGCATGAAAAGATAACGCTGAGCATTGACGGTAACAGTCCTTCCATCCTCCTCGAAAAAATACGGCCCAATCACCCCAAATTTTGAAATGGCACACCAGACAGTGACTTTCGGGGAGTGGAGAGGTCTCTCGTGAATTTGTCTTGGGTTGCGGTCACACCAATAGCGGAAATTTTGTTTATTAACCGCTCCAGAGAGATGGAAGTGGGCTTCGTCCGAACTGAAAAAAGTGGACGTTGGTGGGATGCGGTTTATCATTTCTTGGCATCGATTCAAGCGGTTTTGGTAGTCTGGAGGTGACAATTCCTGAACAATCATAATCTTGTAGTCCATGTGCAAAATCCTCCTTAGTGAGGTGTTAGAGATGTTCAGTGCTACTGCGTGCCTCCGAGCAGAGCGACGAGGCGACTGTTCCACTGCTGCTCTCACTCGAACCAACTTTTCAGGTGTTCTTGCGTTTCTTGGTATTCCCGCACCTCTACGCCTTACTGTGGAACCAGTTTCTTCCAATGCTTGAACCCAACGTGCGATAACATTGCGGTGAGGGACGGGCTCACGACGTGGGATGTTGTAACGCAGTCGGAAGGCCCGCTGGGTGGCGATGAACGAACGGCCACTTTCAAAAAACGTGCGAATGACGAAACCTCGTTGCTCTCCGCTCCAAACCATTGTAACGACTGAAAACGGGACCACTGCCCGGGCACAATGAGACCCCTCCCAGGTCGTTAACCCTACTACAAGGCATGCAGCACCCCTTCGAAACTGCACCATTTGTTATGGCTCACCCTGTATAACAAAACACTCCGTTCTCTTATCACCTTCTCGTTGCAGACCCAACTGTGTACGAAAAACGCTATTTGGGAAAATAGTCTGTGTGTTTGTGAACGTGGTTGAGCAAAAACGGTTTAACGAAATCAGCTCAATTTTTATATCTAGTCTGCAAGTCATCTAAATGAGGGCGCGAACTCCGCTCAAAATTAACTATGGTTATCATAGTGTTCAAAACACCACACATTTTTTTCTCATACGATTTTGATTGAATTTATTATATAAACAGCCCTAAATGACCCGACGATACCATGAAAAATGGCGAGAGCAGCACAATAAACTATCAAGGCCTATATCATTCTCAGCGTAGTTTTTTTCCATACAAAGTCGCTCAAAAGTTATTAGAATTTTCAAAAAAAATCAGGTGGTATTTCAATCAAATACCTATGAGATGAGTTTTTGATAACGCTCATAAGATATATAAGGGGCTACTCCAGAAATTCCGGAATTTCAACCACTGCCGTTTCACTTACCACCCATTTATAAAAGTCATTTCCCGATAACCTCGGAAGAGTGATTATCCGTCTCGAAAAAATCGTTTGTACAGCCTCACTAATTATCTGTGTACCGGTGCTCAATAATTGTCAGGACATCATCAAGAGCAGCAAAATAAATTCCGGAACTGTAAGTTCCCAAGTGGCAGAGTGAAGTTCATATTAACTGAGTGAAAAGTACAAAGAATTAGTAGCCAAAGCAGAAAACCAGTGAATTTATATAGAGCTAAAAAAAGTAAAAGAGCCATCATCATGTTCTCCAGCCCCTCGATATGATTCACACGACCTCATTATGAATGAAGGGCATGAATCAGGGGGGGGGGATTTCTCAACCCACACACACCCCACCCCACCCAACCCCAGGCACCTGTTGTTGTTTACAATCGCTCTAAATCGTTTAAAAAGCAAACAGATTTTTTTTTCTCTAAATCGGAGCAAAAGCAATTGCCAATTCCACCGAAATGACAATACTTGTGCTTTGTGGTAGATGACTTATGCATATGAACAGATATTTCTGTAACCCAAGCTTGAGTACACTCGTTATATATAAGGGTCACACAATCCCAGAAACAATTGTTAAATACTCACACGGATGAACACAACAAACCCAAACAATTTCTATTTAGTAGTAACAGTGAAACGTTCTTATACAGAATCAGTTTGTTGCGCCAAGAAATGGCTGCAAGACAAATTATTCGCACACTACTGCTTTAAATAAAAGTGGAGGGGGAAAATATGATACAAATTAATTCTTTATTTTAAAAAAAGATAGTGCTTGAAGGCATATTAAAGGGCTATGGCATAGCGTTTTTTATTATTACATAAATTAAGTAATTTAATTAACTGAAGCAGACAGCCGACTGGATCACCATTGTTGCTCGTACTGAGATAGGTCCAAAGTGATGATTCGACTTATCAAACACTCCCCAGCCTATTAAAAAAGAACGACACAAAAATCATCATCAGACAAACTTATCAGAGTCACTCAGCTTATGCTAATGGTTTTGAAAACATATTACAATTAACGCATTTGAAGAATATAGCCGTCCATTCTACCTATTCCTTTAGGCCCTTCCAGACTCTCACGGAGTAACTCAAGAGGTTCTTCATCCTTGCCTGACGCTGCCCGTCGTTCAAGCATTGCGTTGAATCTTGTCAACACATTATATTGCTCTCATTCAGAGGATTCAACACCATCGTGTTATTTATTCATCTACACCGAACCACGTACAAAACATTTAATCAAAATTCGCGCCGGTTTGGTTTTGCCGTTTTTACATTCCTTGCTCTACGAAGTAGAAACGAAAGCTATGTAATCGGCTGAAAAAAAAATTTTGAGTTTTCTTCAGATCTTTACGTTTCAGACCCTCCTGAGTCCGAAAAACACTATTTGGGAAAATGGTCTGTGTGTGTGTGTCACTAAAGTGTGTCTGTGAACGATTTTTAGAGAAAACCACCGTACGAAATCACCTCAAACTTCATATCTCGCTCGCAGGTTACCATGAGACGTCAAAATAAGGGTATGAACAAAATCCACCGAAATTTAACTATAGTTATCATAGTGATCAAAACACCAAATATTTTTTTCTCAAAAACGGCTCCAACGGTTTTGATTAAATTTTTTATATTGATAGCTCTCAATATGGCAACTACACCATGAAATTCCCATTTGTGGGAAAATGACGAGAGCAGCACGATAAATTATCAAAATTTTCGACCATAAGCGTTTTTAGCGCAGTTTTTTCCTTATAAAGTCCGCTGGAATGTTAGTAGAATGCTAAAAAAAATTGGTATTGTAGTCCAATCCAATACCTAAAGGGTGGGTGTTTAAAAACGCTCATGAGGTACATGGGGCTCACTCCAGAAATTCCTGTATTTCAACTACGCCCGTTTCGCTTACTACCAGTTCTAAACGTTTTTACCCAATAACTCTGCAAAAGTAATTACTAGCCTTCTTCAAAAAATTTGTGTTTACAGCCTCATTGATTATCTGTGTACCAATTGCTCAATATTGGTCCTGCAATGAGTACGAGCAGCACAATAAAATCTGGAACTGTAAGCGCTACCGCTTCCTGCTGCCGTAAAGCGTTATTTGACCAAGTTCAAATTAACTGATTGATAAATGAATTGATTAAATCGAATTGGCCATGTACAAAGTGAATTGACGTTGAGCTAAGGAAAGTTGTGTGTTGCAACGTTGCATCGTCTCATTCAGAGGATTCAACACCATCGTGTTATTTATTCATCTACACCGAACCACGTACAAAACATTTAATCAAAATTCGAGCCGGTTTGGTTTTGCCGTTTTATTTACCACGTTCACAGAGATACCCAAACACGAAAAACTTGTTCAAATGACGTTTTTCAAACTCAGAAGCCCATATAAAGGCCTGAAAAAACTCAATAAAAACTTTCATCCGTCTGTTTAACTTCCATATGAACACCGTGGAGCTAAGGAAGAAAAAAAAGAATTTGTAGAGACTTGAGAAATTTCGAAAAAGGTGTGAATATTCAGCGAATGCGAGTGTAATAGTTGTTGGGAAGTCTAATAATAACTTACAGAATGAATTTGATATGCTACTTTGCAACGAATAAACATTTGTTGATACAACAGGAATTCACTTACAGTTCTCACAACTCAACGTTGGTGAACAATTGAGTCAAACGTCGTTCCAATTATGTTGTGTAGTAGAACTTAAATCGTACGGGACAGGAAGTGAATGTCTCTGGGAAGTCAAAATGATCAATTGCGCGTATGAGGTGGTTTCGAGTCGATCAGTTAAGCATGAGAGGGCATGTCTCTAAAATCTAAACTGAAGATCTTGAAACGCCGCTTTTGCCTATCCCTGCGGCTTGACAGGGAGATATTTACTGCCAATTAAATGTATTAAACGCCGTGTAACGCCGTCGACAAAGCGCTGAGTGGTTGCTGAACTCGCGAGATGTCGCATTTTCACTGCCGAGCGTCGGCGTTTGGGTGAAGTTGGCGAGTGATTAATTCGAGTGGTGGGAAACTCCTGAGTTTCTGAATGAGCGGGGGTTGAGGGTTGGGGGGGGGGGAGGAGGCGGCTGAGGTGAAATGTGTTTCATTTTAACTCAGTCACAGATGGGACCATATCCCACCCCCGACGCCATCATTCACTGGCCGTTTTCCCTAGACCCAGAAGCCCCCTCTATCTCCGGCCCTCGGCTCACACTTCGCTCAGTAGATTAATTTTCAAGCGCCCTCCAGCGATTTTGTGGGCGTCCGCTCGAAAATAGCTGGACGGGGAGGGGGGGCTCCTCTTAAAAGCTATTCGGGGAAGGGGAAGGCGCGTGAAATCGATTCAGCTCATCGCTGATATTATAACAACACTATCGCGGATCGTTGATCCTGGGCTATTGTGTCGGTTGTGGGCAGCCTGAGTGGGGTCTCCAGGCATTACCTTTCCGTGTTTGAACGTTCGATACCCACCTCCCCCCTACCCCACCACGCTCACGAACCACTACCCTCACCGTTCCACAAACAGTTCAGGCAGCAACCGTCTGTTTGGGAGCACTGGAGTGTTATCAACTAGGGGACCTTATCAGCCAAGATATTTCGAAAGCACAAGTATTCAAAGCTCGGATTTTGACTAGATGCCATGGGCACCAACTCTGTGGAATCCTACTTACTTGATTCTGCTGTTGAGCAAAACATAGAATAGTATAAAAAGGATTGGGAACTGGCTGTTGCTGTATTATCTCTACACTGGCTCCTTTATATTCCACAGAGCAACAGCGTCTTCCAACCAACCTGGCCACCATTAAAGAAGAACCTGACTTTTCAACGGTCCAGTGACTTTACGGGGACAAGAAAAGTGTGAATAGTTACAAACACATGTTAGCAGTTTCAAACCTATTTATCGAACATCTATTCTGAAGACCACCGCCAGTCAGGCAGTAGATCATTGTTCGACTTCTCTTCAAGCTGTCGGTTGTCCAGTGAGATTCACATTATCGCCCCAGTCCTAAAGGAGAACAACAATGACGTGTGAACAGATTACCTAGTGAATGTCGGTACAAAATAATGAATACACAAAGGAATATTTGAGTAAATGACCGGAGTAATGAACAATCTAATGTACGAAAAAGTGCGAACCTGCAAAAATCAGTTTTGGGCGAACGAAAGAATGAACGGCTGAGTGTAAAAATGAACACTTGAACTGATGAACGAGCGAATGTTTGAACTAAAGTACGAGTGAGCAATTGCACTGATGAATGAATGAAATATTTAACGAATGATGATTAGGACTAATGCGCGGATAAACGATCGGAAGAATGAACATTCAAAGGAGTACCAAAATATTGGATGAACGAATAAAAGGAAGAAGGTATGATGGAATGAAGGAATGAAGGGATGAACAAATGAATGGTTGAACAAAAAATTGATTAAGCAGTTGAAGGAATGCACGGACGAACAAATGAATAAGCAGTTGGAGGAATGCATGATTGATTGCATAAATGAACGAATGAAGAAGTTATTGGTTGAACATATGAATGAATGGGAAGATGAAGGAACAGCTAAATGGATGAAGGGTTGACGGAATTAATGAACAAACCGTTCAGAGATTGTACTAATCAACAACCTGCTCAAGGAAGTGAACTAATCAAGAAATAAGGGTATGAAATGATGAATGGGTAACCACTGAACAAATGAACAATAGATTGGTGAAACAATTGAGAAAATAGACGGGTGAATTAGCTACGAATAGACAGATAAACAGGTAAATGATTGAATGCATAAAACAATGAATGGTGACTCTAATGAATAGATAAGCGGGTGAACGATCGAATGGTTGAATAGTGAAAAAAAGAAGAAATGAACAGTGAGCGAATGAGCTGTTAGCTAAAAAAAAAAAAAAAACCACAGAATGAAAAAATGAATGAATGAACGAACGACAGAATAAAGAATGGGATGAACTCATAAACTGTTGAGCGAAATAACACTCGAAAAAAATAATTGATGGATGAATGAATGAGCATAATGGATAAAGAAATGAGGGGAGAAATCAAGGAACAGGGTGAACAAACGAGAGAAACAATGAATGAACGGTTGGACGAGTTAGGATCCTACTGAGAACCAACGATTGAATGAATGCCTGAAAATATGATTGATCGAAGAGATTAAGGAACGAATAATCAAAATAATGAACAAACGAATAGATGAACAAATGAGCAAACTCAAACTGAGGCATGAATCGTTGAACGAATTGGAGAATGAACCAACGAATGGATGAAATAACGATTCTATAACCGGATGAACACACGAATGGGTGAAAAAAGGAGTGTATTGACGAACAGACAGATGAAGAAACAACGGAGGCGTTCAACGAATTGAGGAATAAACCAACTAATGAACTAACCATTAGATGAACATATGACGGAATGAAGTGCATAGCTATGATCTAATCTGATTTATGAATGATTAGGTTGAACGAATATAGTGTTGAACAAATTGAGGGAATGAACAGTTGACCAAATGAACTTCAAAGTAATGAGCAGATGAATGGATGAACAAATGATGGGATGAAAGGTTGAACGCATTGGAGAATGAACCAAAGAATGGATGAACTAATGATTCTATGAACGAATGAACACACGAATAGGTGACAGATGAAGAAACAAATGAGGCGTTCATAAACCAATGAATGAACTAATCATCAGATGAACAAATGACGGAATGAAGTGCACAGCTGAACGAATGGATCTATGATCTAATTTGAGTTATGAATGATTAAGTTGAACAAATTGAAGGAATGAACAGTTGTCCAAATGAACCTCAAAGTGAATGAATGAGCAGATGAATGGATGAACAAATGATGGGATGAAAGGTTGAACGAATTGGAGAATGAACCAACGAATGGATGAAATAACGATTCTATGAACGAATGAACACGCGAATGGGTGAGCAAAGGAGTGTATTAACGAACAGACAGATGAAGAAACAAATGAGATGTTCATAAACCATTGAATGAACTGATCATTAGATGAACAAATGACGGAATGAAGTGCACAGCTGAACGAATGATCTATGATCTAATTTGAGTTATGAATGATTAGGTTGAACAAATTGAAGGAATGAACAGTTGTCTAAATGAACTTCAAAGTGAATGAATGAGCAGATGAATGGATGAACAAATGATGGGATGGGTGGTTGTACGCACGCGTTATATTGTTATCACAAGTGGATCTCAGAATGTTTTTCAATGTTAAGATCTGATGAAAACTTTCCTTCCATCTTTGTCTGATTGATATTAAGAAATGGGACATGTGTGCGAACCGAACGCATCAACAGGCTCATATCATGAACTGGTGATTAAGGTCACTTCTGATTCAAGACAGTTGTCGCGTGATTGAACCTAATCGTTTTGAAAGAGGTAATCTGGTATCACCTCGTTTGTTGAACAGGAAGAAACAGAAGTTTGAAAGAAGCTTCATGGGATATGGGACTTTATCTTCCGTAACGAGGTACGTTAGAATTCAATCATATTCGGATGGGGAGTCAATAGAATCAGTGATTCGTGAACTGCTTCAGGATAACGATGTTATTTTTCAATTGAAAAGGAAAAACGGATACGTGAGAGAACCTCCGCTCAGCTTTGAAAACACCGTATTGTGGTCTTGCGGTCAGTCCAAATGTACTTTTCATTGAGGACGATGTTATGAGGGTAGTGGAGAGATGGCGTGATGGTGCAGAGGTAGAGGTCTGCCGCTATTGAGCTCTCCGCTCGACCGTGGCACTTCCATTTCTCTTGAGGTCCCCTCTTTCCACCGTTTCATATCGCCAGCACGCCGTCCGGTTTTGTTTATTGGACTCGCTGATTACCTTCGTCTCACTCGGCGAGGCCCGAGAGAGCCGACAACTCCCCGGCCATTCGATTGAGGCCCATCGCCATCCCAATCGCCGTCGATATAATTTCCCATTTGCCTCCGTCGCGTATTTTATGCCTGTCATAGGACACTTTCCCGCCGCAACAGGCTCTTCGGTCCCGGTAAATCAAACCGACGGGCGCAAGATGGAGGGCCGAATGACCGAATGCTCGCTCGCCTGTTTGTCCCCTTTTTGACTCGCTGGAGGCTCGTTGCCGGAGTTTTTCGCGTGCCGCTGGATAATTCGAAGAGAATATTATCACATGAAGTGCGAAGCGTTTCACATCAAACATCCACCGCGCATACATTCTGCTTTCGCTGTCTATTTATTTATTTCAGTGCTTAAAACATTACGGAACACCGTAATGGCAAAAGAACACCAAAAAATAAAAGTTGCAAAAGCACAGGAAGGAACTTTCGCGAATGAGGTTTCAATGAAGATAATGAGGCTAAAGAGAGATCAATGTTGTATTTCGTTATAAGCAGGTTAGCAGCAAAGGCGAGTTCCTCATGTTTCCTTATTAGATGACTGTTCTTAAATCCCCTTATTATATCAGTCATGGAAGCCTGAGTACTTAGTTGGCCCGGTAGGGCTCCTTGAGCTTGGAGGGGGGAGGTGCAGGGGGGGAGGCACTCACTTTGATCTCCAGCTTTGAAATTTCGAAGAGGTAGTGACGAGGTCACGAGGTCACGTATTGTCAGCTGGATGTGGATAATCTGGACACAAATCTGTTCTATGTCTTACAGATAACGGTGCACTGCCTGTCAGCTACTTGTAGTTGCCGGGTTGCCCAGGGGGAGGCCCCACACGATGAGCAGGTCGCTCATCATACTAAGAGACGGTGGAGGGGGGGGGGCGAGAGCTTGATTAGCCCGCTGCCTGCCAGCTGTTTTTTGTAACCGACGTAAGAAGCGGACTGATGTGTACCCTCATGAGTTCAACTGTTGTGCGTGTTTATGGTATGATTGAAAGGTGCTTGGAGCAGTGTCCTGGAAGCTCCCCCTCAGGCATATTGATTCCATAATTCCCTTTCCCTGGTGCATTGAAGGTGGCCAAATGGGTGGCCGCTGTCATTTCAGTTACCTACTGGGACTAAGACGCACGAGGGATTTTTCAGCTGCTGCTCTGAGTCAGCCCTCGGCCACTGGTGATATGGTGTGCTCTCTTCTCATTCGATGGCGCACTAATATAGGGGATTGCTCGTAGGTGTCAGTGAGCTACATCCAGGGTTGTCTTCTGTTCACTATGTGTGTTTTGAGTCAATGTGTTCTGCGACATAAGCCGTTGTAGTGTTGTTTGTATCAGGAATATGTTGCGTATGTCAGTTTCGTGTGCTTTACGCCCCTTTAAGGCCAGCTCTTACTGATACGCTGGGGATACGGCAGGAGAATTCTGTCCCCCTTCCTGCAGGGGGGTGGGTTTTGTGATCCCAGCTCGAGGTAGGAGGTTCACATTGTGTCATGTATGTGGAAGAAGTGTAAATTGTGTCCCTTTAAGTCTGGCTCTTACGGACACGCAGGGAGCACGGCAGTGAAATTCCACGCCCCCAACTGCAGAATCAGCGATAGAGTACACTGTGACGCCCAGCCACAGTTAAGCCTCATTTGATGTAATCCTGCGGGGAACTCGTAGGGGGTGAGGTTGTCATTCTGGCTGGGCCCACCAGGGTGCCCCTTTTAGTCCCGCTCTTACGGACACCCAGGGAATGAGGCAGCAGGGTGATTCCATACTTCGGGAAATGTTGTAATCCAAACTGCTTTGGAGGGCCGAGAGTTTCATCGAATGCCCAGATTTTGTAGTTTGCAGAACGGTAATGCGAGAGGAACGGAGTGGCTGAAGTTGGGAAGACAAGGCCATGTATGCAGCAGGCGAAGTAATGTAAGGTCTGCCACTCAGCCGAAGCGCCCGCATTAGGGAATTTCACCTTATCTTACGCAATAGAGAACCAAGTCGAATATGTTCCACGTGGAAAAAACGTCATGACTGTCAGGCAGTTCAGTATGTCCAGGCCATAGAGGTCCATTATTGTCTACAATTTTGTTTTGGGCTACATCCCTATGCCTAGATACCACCTTCCTAGCCTTCTTACTATTGCCAATAGATAGAACTGCGCTAACACTAAAACGGCCCTAAAACGGACTAAAATGAGTAGGGGTTTTTGTCGCTTGCGATGTTATCCTCAAGCCACCCCTGGATCCACAGCAAAAGCCCTGCGGTTTACAAATAATTTTCTGCAAACAATATTTGCCAACCGTTCCTTCCGTTTAGTTTACTATTCAATTTGAATAATAGACCTATGTTTTCGCTAAAGAAAATTTGTTTACAACCCTCCCAAAGTGGCCCCCTAAAAATTTGATACTTTACGGCACGTCCACCGTTCTTTGCCATTTTTGCCTTTAACGTTGTCTGAAAATTCTGTTGCTATCTAGTTGTGCCCACTGGCTTGGCAAGCCGATCAGACGAAGCCAGTTGTTATGGGTAAAAAATAGTTCAAAAAATAAACAAAAACGGAATTTCAGCAGTTTTATCGCAAATACGCTGTGTTCGTTATCGTTTTCTGGTATTTGTGGATGCTGGGTCGAATGGAACGATTTTCGGAGGTGTAAGACTGCGTCTAGACCGAGAATAGTGAAATCATAGAAATTATAGTGAGCCAAAGTCTAATTGAAAGAACTCGCAGGACGATAACTACAGCGAAAGTAATCATTTCATTGTTTGTGCTCCTCCACCTCCTCCCATCTCATTACAGCCATCCACCAGCTCGACTTGCAACGCCGTGCCAATTGCCTGGAATTTATAATATTCGCCGTTTTGTAGTAGTTAGGTGGTGTTTCGTATCATTTACTGGTATTTTTCGATGCTGAATAAGATAGGATGGGTCTCGGAGGTGTGAGACTAGGTCAAGCTGTTCAAGAGAATAATAAACCGTTGTGTAATAATTTGCTGGGTTTTGTTTCCTCATTCGGTCTGCTATCGTTTCCCAAGACTGCTATTAGCTACCCCTCAGCCAATTCAAACCGAAGTGAAAGATGACACTGGTCCCAGAGAACATATTCATTTGACATTACGAACTTTTGTACGTTTCTGCACCATATTCGTGTATCGAGTCAATCCTCAAAGAAAAATGTTCGTTCGGATCTTGTGAAGAAGAAGAAGAAGAAGAAAAAAGTTTATTGACAAAATAAAACAAAGTAAAAGATTCCTTCTGCATTACAAACATAAACAATACCGGCATGGTTTTTCAAACCGTCTGTCGGGGGCGTCAGCAGGTTATACTAGAAACATACGCAAAGAAAAAAGAACCTACCGTGAAAACAAAATACAATAAAATAAAAGAAAATTAAATTCATGTACCAACGCAGAGCGATATCTCCAGGCCATCCTACTAAAAGCCACCAGCTGAGGACATCCACCACCATCCAACAAAGCCACAGCCTCATTTCGTGAAAGGACAGGTTTATTAAAAACTGCATTCCTAAACTCTCCAAGTACTGGGCAAGTACAGAGGAAGTGGTGCAAGTCTTCCATCTCATGCCTATTGCACAGAGCACACTCCTCGTTATGGTTAGTATTATACGGCTTTGCATTGAGATGTAGCAGTTCTCCCTTCAACTTAAATATCCACCTCGCCGAGAAAATATCCATCACTGGCTCACTGACCAAGCTCGCGGCCTTGAAGCGGGTGTCAAGCTCCCTATATAGAGTGAACTTCTCCGAGTCCATAGCCCTCTGCCAGAACCCCAGATCTAGTGGCGAGGTGGCCAAGATGCCCAGCCCATGACACTCTGTTTCTCATCACTTCCATGGCAATTATTTTAGGGAGACGTGTGTCCGGGAGACAAGATATAAGTACTTTAGATGGGCTTCAAGAGTAAACGATGGTGTCCACCCCTGTCTCCAGATGTAAAATGTTATTCGGGGAAAACCTCGGCAACTGGAACAGCTTTCGAATATACATCAGCTGCACTCCCTCCGCCTTTGCATACTCCTGAAATCCCCAGCATGGTGAAGCGTAGCACAGAATAGCCCGGATCGTAGCGTTGAACACCTCCGATTTTGCCTTTAGTGGTACAGCAGGATTGGCAAATAATCTTCCCCAAACGTTATTGAGGGCAAACTTGGCAGATTGGGCCTTCCGCTCTACGTGTTTGGTGAAGGAAAGACGGCGGGTGAGTTCAACTTCCAAATACTGGTAGCTACTCACGATCTCCATTGATTAACCACCAAAGTTCCAGTGCTCAGTCGCCCTTCTTCTCCCCTAATTCTGGAAAACCATTATTTTCGACTTCGCTAGATTAACCTGAAGTCCTCACTTACTGCAGTAACTCTCTAAAACATCAATATTCACCTGCAGCTCACCAGGGTATCACCACCATCTGCATACATCAGAACTTTTATCACAAGTCTACAAAAAATCCATATACTTTACCACCGGGCTGCCTCAGTTTCAAGCTCACAGTGCCAGAGCGCAAATTGAATCTGTTGTAGAATAACCTCATCGAAATCCTGATTGAAATTCTGCCGTTCGGATCTTGTGATTAATGATGAAAATGAGTGTTCTTATTTCTGTCACATTGGTTATACGAACTCAATGTAAATAATCACACACACAACCCCTCTCCCCATCACACAATTAAAAATGAATTTCAAGACATTTCCCACCAAAACAATTAAATTATTAATCATTCAATTCCCGCGCTTGAACGCTTTTCAATCAGTTTTGCAATATTAGCGCCCAGTCTCGGCAAAGTTTCCCTCTCGTCGGAGAGGCCGCAAGAAGTAGTTGAGGTACACGACCGCGTTAAAGTGGTTTAATTAAAACTTGCTCTATAGTTTACGAGCCCGCGACCCCGACTCGCGCAGGTTGGGGCCACTTTATTGGAAGTGGCGAAACGAAAAAGGAGGGTGATTTACAAGCCAATAGCCGGACGGGGAATAAGTGATAAAAAAAAAGTGCGAGGGCCGTTAGGTGGTGAGGAGGCGCGGGAGGCCGATGGAAGGTACCTATTACGGCGAAAGGGAAAAACGGCCTTGTTGAATTAATTGGAGTACGTATTTCAAAATTCGAAAACATTAGGTATTTCTTCTCCTCTCCTGCGGGAATCCGAATGGCGCTCACGGGGAAAGGGAATTTTTTTCGATGCGGTTGAAATCCATTATGTTGTGCGGCAGAGGAAGGGAGGAGAGAGGGGGATCTGCCATAAATCACCGACCTGACTGTCCCTTATGAAATTATTACTTCCGGACTGATTCTGAATATAGCAGAAATTGAATCGCCCTTCCCGTCAGCGACCAATGGTGCAAATATTACTTTGCATTTTTCGTTCCCACAAGCTGAATACAAATCTTGAAAGACATCAGGAAGCCAGCATTCTTCGTAGATTGAATACCTGGCATCCATCGTTTAACAGTAAGAAAACCCTCCCCACGTATGAACTTGAAGAAGACAAGAAACTTGAGTGGTCAAAAGCGTGTCGCTGCACAGCTTGACCCGTGTTGTTAAGCTGAAAGCCCTGAAATGCTTGCTACCAGCAACCAATAGACACAATGGCTCAACCCAAGGTGACAGCAGTACACTGACGAAGAGGCTGAGCAAAAGGAGGCAATTGGTGGACATACGCACCGTCATTTAGAGCAGCCGAAGAAATTCATCCTGAGCAACAAATCACCTCTTAATCGGTAATTACGTCACACAACACAATAATTAATCATATGGTTGTGCGACGCGTCACACAACTTTCCTCAGCTCCTCGTACGTTAGACGATTGTCACGGCTTCAGCTACGAATGCAGCCTGTTCTTCACTCTGATCATTTGAGCTTGGTATTCACGATTACTTAGAATGGCTGCCAAATTTCTTCTTGCTTGAAGTTTCGGGATTGATTGAGTTCCTGCCACTCATACCACGGCAATAATCGAGCAGTTACTACACGGGAGATTTACTATACCGTGAACATGGTTCACTTGACAAGCAATTTGGAATTACCGGGTAAAACCTGTGAAAAGTGGTAGTAAGTGAAACGGCAGTACTTTGAATTCCAGAATTTCTGGGGTTACTCCTAGATATCTTGTGAACATTATTACATTCTCATTTAAATATTGCTGGGCGCACGAGAGGGGGAGCTTGAGGATCGAAATAAAAATGAAACTTGGTGAGCGTGAGGAAGACGGAATTGAGCTGAGATCGTGAACAAAAGGGTGACACAAGGGTAGTACTCGGAACGCGTGAACTGGCGCGGAAAACTATATCGGAAGAAGAGTAGTGACTTACGTGAGAGTTCGTAGATCAGTAACTGTGTGACTACTGGGAGCCGAATGTCTCTGGAGAAGAAGGTAAATTGAGGGAAAGTACAAAAATCCGTTATCGCTGGAAGTTAACCCAAACTTTTCCCTCTGTCGGTGGAGAAGCCGACAACTAAAGAGGCAGTTTGCGTACTTCCCCGCGGCATCACATGAAAAGGGCTGAAATTGTTGAGTGTGGGAGGACGCACTAGGTGAAGGAATAAGCCTTTTAGCATGCGCCGAACAAATATATTTAAGTTCACATGGGAAGTTTATTGGACTACCACCCTAATTTGTTTGATGTTGTCAGTACTACCTCTCTTCGAAATGTTTGTTAATTTACTAAAGTTAACGTGAGGTGAGTCCGTCTCCTCTGGCAGGTGAGTTACTGTGGGCAAGCGCTTTCGATGTAAAGACATCATCACCTGGCCGTTAAGTCAGTCAGTTGGTCGCTGTCTTTATATACGAAGAGGAAGGTGAACGGGAAGGAGGAGCATCAGGGAAGGGTCATGCACCTCTGGGGAAACCCACTAGAGGTGAAGAGAGAGGAACGTCTTTATTACATTTATTGTGCTACTATGGTCATTGTCCCATAGCTACGAATTTTGTGGAACCATCGTGTTATTGAGAGCTGTTCAATCTAAAAGTGTTTTCCATTTCCTCGGTGTCGTTGCTGAGAAGAATATTGGAACGTTGGGTTTTGTATCTCACAAGTATGTGCAGGCTAAATTTTATCAGATTTGGTTCAGCTGTCAACGGCGTTCACAACCTCACAAACCGCTTGCCCAAATGGCGTTTTTGGAGCTCAGATGCCTTTGAAACTTCATGACCCGTAGATGCCTCAATGTTATTTGTAACAAACCCGATACTATGGCGACCAGAGAGACGTAAAAACCGAATTCGTAGCAGGGGCGGTTATTCTCTGCTTCTAAAGTCGAAGACAGCTCGAGGGTGCAATAGGGAAGCTATTTGGGCAGAAAGGGGTGTCAGCGCAACAAAAAGGGAAGACAGGATGAGAAAAACGTCGGCAATCAGCGACTGCAAAATGTCACCCAGACCTTTACAGCTTTAACTATGGAAAGCGGCGTTCTCGGCCAGGTTAAAACACGTTTTATAAACTGCTCCTCAACAGCTCACTCATAAATTTTGTGGTTTGTGTTCGGTGTTGATTTGGAGAACGTAAGGTATTTTTGGGCTCACGGACTAAATGGTATTCGTACCACCATTGTGTCTCTTCATCACCCAGAACTTCAAGCAGGTCGAATTGTTCTTATGTCAGTTTCATCGGATCGTTCAGTCGACTTAAGTGTTACGAGGGGTTTGCAAATGTTTGGAGAGCCCCTGACTCAATTACAGCGCTCCCTCCAATCCAGTGTCTGACTTTTGTCGGAATATGAATCTTCACCTTTGACCACTAGACTACGATCACTGGAGGTGCCAATAATGGAAGTCAGGCGGTACATTAGTTTATACAGTTTACTAGGCCCATTTCCAATTATAATTTTCAAGTAGCTATTTTCGCTTCTTTAGGTTTATGATTTCTGTGACTAGAAGCATGTTTATTTAGGAATATTTTAAATAAATTCACCACACCTACACTTAGTGCCCTTCAAGGCATTGATCTTGCGGGTTCAAACGTTTTCATTTAGCATGGGACATGCTTTTGCCTTCACCTTGCTAGCAAATAGCGTAGTGATAGGAGGGAATGAAATCATATCACGCGATAAGTATATAAGAAACTCAGTCTTAGAGCCTCGCGTTCTCTCCCTCCTCCCCTCGAACCCATTTCTCCCTCCCTCCACTCCATCTAAGAAGGTTTCGCTCCTCAGGTTTCCCATCTCTTGAAACTGGGACAGCTTGCTATAGGTGGTAAGCTCCTACCTATACCTCGTACACAAACCCCTCATTTATATATTCCTTCAGTTGTGTTTGGACCAGGACTATGAGAAGTTCGCATGTTCCACGTTATCCACACATGATGGATAAGTGGGAAAGTAAATGGTGAACTGAGGGTGTGAAGAAGAGTGATTAGACGACGGCGTTTCAAGTCGAACTAGTTGCCAAGTTGCTAGGAGGTGCATCATCGATGAAATAGATTCTTCGCAAGAAAAGCGTGACTTTGAAAAGCTCCCTGAGAATATACGAGTTAGGATGGCGTTCAAACTATTAGTAGCGCTATTGAAAATGTTGAAGTTTGTCGAAATACGGTGAGCGTTACATTACTTTCGTGTTTGTGCAACAAACGTCACTCAATTCGAACAAAGGAAAGGACAAGTTGTAACGAAGGACGTCCAAATATTTTGAAATTGAAGTTAGGAAACTTCGTCTTTTTGTAGGGGGAAACCTCCAGGGCCTCGTAGCAGAAGTGGATTTGCCGGCGGTCAGAGGATCCGGTGAAATGAAGCGAGCCTTCAGTTGGGATTAGCGGGGGATCACGTTGAATCCTTTAGATGGGAAGGAGTCAAAGCGCGTCTTCAGAACTTCTGTCCACTCGGCAAAGGCCGCCTCAATTCGGAAGCACTGACTCGGAAAACAAACGACCCGGCCACCGTCTTCCTATCGACCTGCCCTTTTGAATGCCCTAATCACCTGCGCCTCTTAATAAGAAATACGGAAGGAGTGCCTCCGCTAAGGGAAATAAATAATGACGTGTGTGCGTAGCCGTATCGCATGATCTGTAAGCTAACCTTGAAGAAATTCGGCTCCAGAAATCCCTGAATCTCAATCACCGCCGTTTCACTTACTGCGATCTCTCTCTGTTTTTACCAGATAATTTCAAAACAGTAAATACTTCTCAAAGAAGTCGTGTTCACATTCTCATACATTCCAGTGCACTGATTGCTCAAATGGCAGGAGCATAAGTAGGGCCAATTCTGAAACTTAGTTGTAAAGAATTAAAAAAGTCGCTGATAACTTTTATTTCCAAGAAAGTTGAGTGATGCATTTGCACCGGATATTTTATGATTATCAAGCTCCAACATTATTGTCTCGTGTTTTCTGTGCACAACAATCCCCTCTTATATGTGTGATTCTAAAAAACTCGCATTCAATCCGGTTGCAACGTTGAGTTGTACTAGTGATGTATTGGATCTATATAACACCTCGTTATTCCGAACATGGAACAAAGGTTCGTTCATATTAAAGAAACGTTTCGCCTGTCCGTTTTACGATAAATTGATTCATTCTCGAAGTGAGCAATCAGCTTCAGTTTTCAACTCGTGATACCTCAGTTCGCAGTCGTTGAACGATGGCGCCGTCCTGATTCCCGCCGGAAACGTTACCCCTTCGGAACACCGAAATTCAATTGACGCGTTCGGCGGTTCATTAGTCGAGACGAGAGGTCAGTTGTTCCGGAGGCTGCTGTGTAATGGGAGAGAGTTAGCAGGGCGTTAATCACGCGATCTCTGATGCGTCGGATGGTCAGAGTTGGGCGGGTGGCGAGGGAAGAATAGGAGGGGAAGGTTTAATGGGCGTGGTTCCTACCCCTGAAGGGGAAATTCGAGTATGGTGGCGGAGGGGTCAAGTGGAGCAATTAGCCGATTCCACATTTGCACGGCGTGTCAGAACATTCCGTGTCTAGACCTGTCGACGTGATTCCCTCTCCAGCCTCAAACACCTCTCCCTCACGTTTCAATTGTGTATGCAATTCACGCGGTGCACCCAACATCACCGCAGTCGTATATTGCAACTGTGATATGCAGAGACTCTGTGGAAACTCTTCATTGTTAGGTGAAACTAAAACATACAATATTCGTATGTTTTAGGTTGGTGTATGGTGTCCACGTAACACGAGTATCCATCCACTGAAACTTTAACTAAATTAAAACATAATTGCTATACGACCCCACATCGCACTCAATAACCACGCACTGACCCTGTCCTACTTCGTTTCCCTAAGCGATAGATGACAAGCGAAAATCTCGAGGTTTCGTTTTTCACCAAATTTCAATTGTGGTATACGTGAAATACAATCTTTGCCGAAACTCGTCGATGCTGAATCAAGGTGTGACTTGAGTGTCTACGGATTTATTACATGTCCTCTTTTCTCTTCTCACCCTCAGTAAAAGGAAGAGTGGTTTTCCCGAATATCGATGAACTTGACCTTTATGGGTTTACATGCCTCTGGTTTTCTTATTTATTCGCAAATGAAATGAATCGAGTTATCTTATGATATTTACGATGAATTCATGACACAACGGTTCTTTAACATTTCAATACAAATAACCCATGAATACGATCGTGTAATAAGATGTATAAACAAACTTTCGTACTGCTGCTACGTAACACGCTTAACGAATGCCGGAGAGCGTAAAAATAAAAAAGAATAAATGATCAAGTGTGGTATGTTGGCTAGGCTATCGTTGACAGACTCATCTACTGGCAGTAGCCAATGAGTAAGTCGAGTTCCGGCTAATGTTGGTTGGGATGGTAATCACCTCAACTGAAGTGCTCCATTCCGTATTTTCTTTCATTTTAGTATTTTGTTTGCTCTACTGAATAAATAAATAAATAGAATGACACCCGTAATTCTAACTTTCTGCCACCTCCGTAAGTTCGAACACCAGACAAATGCGGGCGCTATATTAGAGCCGATGTTGAGAAAATTGGAAAAACGATAAGTTAATATTCGACAAATCTCCTTTTCTGAGTTTAATTTCACTTATATCCCCGTTCAACAGATATACACCGAAATAAGAGTGTACAAAATGTGAGTATAAGTTGCTGAAAGACACTCCGTAAAATTGAACCAGTACCATTGAAGCAGTAACCCCAGAATTTACAAAGAAATGTTCGTAAAAACATTATTTTCGATACATTTTGATTTTTATCTCTATTCAATGTACTGTACGAGGAACATTTATGAGGAACAATATAAATATGATTGTTAGATTTAGCTCCTCTCCACACACATGTTAAAACGATGGCGTTCCTTCAGGCTGTGCGTATGTTGGAGTTAGGTGTGATCGTGCGGGGGACTTGATCCTTGGTGAAGGTGGAGGGGCCAGAACTGCATGTGGTAGACTCAATGCCCGCGAGGTTCCACTTTACGTTAACCTTTTGGATACTTATTCATGAGCGATCCAGGTGGGGTGGCTATTCGAAAATATCCTGTGAATTGAGTGAAAACCGTTGCAGCTGTTTTGCCAAAGAGCGTAAAAAACCTATTTTTGTTTCATAGGGCTACATCTCCGTTCACCGTATTTTCATGGAGATGTGTATGGAAAAGAACAGTTTTTTATTAACTGATAGAAGAGAAATTTGAAAGTTTGATCAAAATCGTTTAAGTCGTTTTTGAGAAAAATGTGAAAAAGCCAAGTTGTTGGTACATTTTGGGCCCCCATCACCCTTTCCCTTATTTTGGTGTATACAAAAAATAGCGAACAAAACAAAAAACTCAATCAGTTCAGTCGTCTCTCACAAAGCGAACTTCACACACACACACACACACACACACAGACTGCGCACCAAAATTAGGTTTTTTATATTCAGTAGGCCTCATAACGTGAACGCATGCAGCATGCACTGAATACCCTACAGAGATGGTGCAATGGCCAAGGACTGTTTGTCAATCCAGACAAAACGAGCCTGGTCCCATTCACTAAAAGGCGCAGCCTTGCGCTGCGGGAACTCAGGCCGGGTGGTAAAGTGGTGAAGGCCCAGCATGAGATCAAGTACCTGGGAGTTTTTCTTGATGGGAAGCTCACTTGGCTGTGGCCCCGTGAAAAAACCCTTACAGAGCACGTCGGTGGTGATGTGGGCAGCTCGGAGAATGGTGGGGAAGATATGGGGGCTGGGACCAGGAATGATCCCAGTGGCTGTACACTGCAGTTATTAGGAGCCCTGGTCTGGTAGACTAGGGTGGCAAATAAAACAGTGCAGTTGCAGTTGAGTAAACTGCAACGTGGGGCTTGTCAGCCCATTACCGGCTGTATGATAACATGCCCTATGGCAGCACTGTAGGTCTCTTTTAGATTTAGCTCCTTTCCACCTA